>CAJGYO010000005.1:35099823-36299823 GCA_904845875.1 Miscanthus lutarioriparius | reverse complement strand
GGACGTCCTGCTTCCCATTTTATAGACGAAGGGGAAGAGCAGGTTACACAGAGAGAAAGAGGGAGAAGAGGCAAGGAGAGGAAGGCTTCCAGGACCCTTAGGCCTTTCTTTTCCTTCGTGTGGGTCCCACCGACACTGCAGACGGTGACAGGGACGGCTCCATGCCGGGTGCCTGTCCGCCGCTGATGCCACGCCCCGGCTTTGTCAGCGGGTCGTGACGTCCCATTCCGCCCCGGCGGGTGACGCAACGAACTAGCGTGCTGGTCAGCGGCCGTACAGGGAGTAGGCAGCATAGTGACCATGCGCCCGTCACTGTTGGTGATGTGAGTTCCCTAGAATGACATGTCACGGGCATGGGTCGTGTTGAGATGTGCCCGCTCCCTACATGATGCCAGAAGTTTGACCTTGGGTTGTACTTTTTAGCCCGTAGTGGTTGGCGGCGGTATGGGCTTCCATCAGGAGCCTCGCCTGAGGGGTCGGGTGAGATGGAGCCCCCGACCTAGATGCCGGG
Source organism: Miscanthus lutarioriparius (assembly GCA_904845875.1). Classification (NCBI taxonomy): domain Eukaryota; kingdom Viridiplantae; phylum Streptophyta; class Magnoliopsida; order Poales; family Poaceae; genus Miscanthus; species Miscanthus lutarioriparius. The sequence goes on along the minus strand of CAJGYO010000005.1, from coordinate 36,299,312 downwards.
AGAGGCGGAGCCCGCCCCCAGCGTTTGGGCGAGGCGGAGCCCACGACCTTGGGGTCGGGCAAGACGGAGCTCGTCCCTAGGGGTTGGGCGAGGCAGAGCCCACGGCCTCGGGGTCGGGTGAGGCAGAGCCCATGGCCTCGGGTTGGGCGAGGTGGAGCCCACGGCCTCAGGGTCAGGCGAGACGGAGCCCACACCCAGGGGTTAGGCGAGGCGGAGCCTGCACACCTAGGGGTCGGTTGAAGCTGTAGTCACGCTCTTGACTGCTTGGATGAATCGATGTTGATGATCATTAGCTCCTCCTCTTCGAGTACCCCTAGTATTGGTCCCCGACAGTAGCCCTCGAGCCTGCGGAGAAGTAGAATACTCCTTGAGGCTTTTCCAAATGGGAGGACTCTAAGGGCCTTGGCCTTCTTTTGTCACCCATGGTGTGTCCTGGGGACGGCGATTCCCTTTTGTCGTAATGGGACCCCTCAGGGTATAGTCGTGAGATTTGGTGGGTCGAAAAGGTCTTTCCTGATTCCGACCCCTACGGGGGTCTGTTGTTCTATGACCGCGCGTTCGGTCTCCTTGTGAGTCTAACTTTCCTCGAGCCCCCGCCCGTAGTAGGGGTCTGGTCTAGGGTTGGCTCGTCTTTGCGATCGTCTTCCCTCAAGCATTTCTTCCATTAAAAACGGAGGGGCTGAGCCGTGCCATGATTTTCCTCTATGGACGAATCTTGGTGCTTGGTGAGTTGTGGATGGGCTAGTCCGAGTGGGCCCCGGCATCCCGTTCACGGGGGTCCAGCTTGGGTTAGCTGGTGACCGGCTCTAGATTCCCAGCGGTCAATCCATATAGTTCTTGGGTCCGCTCGACCGGTCCCAAGGGCTCTCAGCCTTTCTTCAAGGAAAAACCATGGATCGTATCCGACCGAGACTCGAACGTGGGCCGGGATACCCGTGGTGCTCGTGCGCCTAGGTACTGGCCGCTAGCAGGCCCATCCCTTTCCACCCCTCACTCTAAAGGTGCCCGAAGCAATTATCAAACCCGTCGGTGGGCCAACCTTGAACTCCTAGGCCTAAATGGGCCGTAGGAGCGTCTTTAGCTCCGTATCCCTCTTAACTATGACGGGTCATGGCCCGTTGGGAGGCAAAATGTTTGGTGCATTTTCCGAGGGGACGACCATAGGTTTCGTGCGCACGCCCAGCGATGAGACGTGGTGACAGGTCGTGGCAGGCACTGAGATCTAGGCGGACGGTTGGTTTCCTCACACCCGTCGCCCCTATATAACCAAAGGGTTAGCCTCCGTGTTTCATACGCATGCCTGCATCCTTACCTCCATAGCCACGTCGTCGCTGCCAATGCTTAGGTTTCCTGCCTCCGCTTCTTCGCCACTATTGAGCTCGCATCCATCCGCCCCCGCCTCCGATGGTTCCGTGGTGCCATTTCGACATCACCTTCCAGCGTATGGAGGGCCTCGTCCGTCGCTGTCTTCTCTGCGCTTGGACCTCGGCCGAGGAGTGATTGCTGCCTGGCAACGAGGATTCACCATCGCCACCCGATGGCTCGTGATCCTCACCCACAAATTCCTTCGGGGTCTGCTGCACTTCTACAAGATCGAGCTGCAGCATCTCAATCCCAATGGGATCCAGCACATGGCGGCGTTCATCGCGCCGTGCGAAGGATTCCTAGAGATCAACCTCCACTTCAACTTGTGGAGGTATTTCTTCGCTGTCAACCTCCAGAAGAAGAGGGAGAAGGGCGGCAGGCAGGAGCTGCACATGCCGATGGGGTGTGCCGGCATCCAACTTCGGAACAATTGGGTCGGCAAGTACCCATCCATGCAGATCTTGACGTCCAACAAGGGGTGGCACTCGCAGTGGTTCTACCTCAAGAATGACCCCGCCACCCCTCTGCTGGAGTTCACCAGGCGCCTGATCGAAGAGGTCCCGGAGCAGTGGAGGAAGTGGGGCATCTCGGAGAAGGACAAGAAGAAGATCCGAGACCACATCGCCGCCATCCACATCCTAAAGGAGAATGGCCTAAAAGGATTAGGTGTCATCAGGGCTTTCCACGCTACGAGGGTGGCGCTGTTGATGACATGCGTGCTTCCGCTATACGCGATGGCGCCCGAGACGTCGTTCGACAAAACGGCGCTCACCAAGGGAACGCTTCCCAACTCCAAGATCGTGCAACGCATCAAGGAGGCGATGGAGCCTTTGTGGAATGATGCGGGAGCTGCCCTTGACTTCGTCTACCCAGTGCTGGGGCATCCTCTGATGCGGTCGAAGCCAGGTTACGTTGTCTTCGTATGTTTCCCTTTCTCTTGCCTTCTCTTCAATTGATTTCCCAACCCCGTAAGATAAATTTAAGAGGGGCGGGACCAGCTGAGGGACCTCATCCTCATGGATCACTTGGTGCCACTGCTGAGGGATTCAGCCAAGAGGACGGTGAATCATGCCAAGAGCGAGCGGCTGAGGAAGGCGAAGGAGGACAAGAAGAGGAAGAAGCAGTAGAAGCTGCAGGCGTGGGAACAAGGGGAGGACACTGACGATGATGATGACGATGGTGACGATGATGAGGTGATGGAGGAAGAAGAAATGGTAGCCGATGATATCGAGTGGGACAACCTGGTGAACGAGGATGCGCTGACAGGCGTCGGTTCGTCCATGTAGGCATCGGGACCCTTCCCATTCCACGAAGGGGAGGGGACATCTGGGGAGCCAGCGGAGGCGGGACATACCGTTGGCCTGCCCTAGGAGCTAACAGAGGTGGGCGGCTCTACCGTCGCGCCCGAGGTCCCAACGGAGGTGGGTGGCTCCGCTGTCGTGCCCCAAGAGCCAAGGGGAGCGGGGCATTCTTCCAATGTGCCCCAGCCCCCAGGAGCTGCCAAGGGTGAGCCCCTTTGCCCAAGAGTAGGGGGCGGGCTCGAAATGGCCTTGTTCCAATGAGGCAGAGCAATGGTCGGGGGTTCATCCCCCAAACGCATCTACCGCCCGACGACGCTGAGGTGAGTTATCAATTCCTCTATTTTTCCTGTTTTAGTCGGATTTCATCATGACTTATATTTTTCATCACTTGCAGCGTCGGCAGGCATCGGAATCCTTTGGCGCTGGCACCAAAGAAGAGCATTGCCCTCCAATCAGGACGGCGGCTGTCAGCTGGTGTCATGCCCGTTTCGGGCGGGAGCGGCGCCAGTCTGACCGCGTCACCGGCCGGTTGGGCGCCACCCACTGTGGTGCCTATGCCCTCGGTGGGACGGGCGGACATGGGCATTCAAGGGGCGCCTTTGGAGGTCGCGGAGTAGCCGATGACGGCCGCTATACCGCTGCCGACAGCGGGGCGAACGAGGCTATCGATCGCGCTTGTGGCGCCGACTGTGGCGGTCTTAACATATCCGGTCATGACCCCACTGACGCAGGTGGAGGTGGTGGTGGCCGTGATAGATGGGTCATAGCCGGGCGCAACCGCAGTGTCGGCTGAGGCACCAGTGTAACACCCCAGGTGTTTGGCTTCGACATTTGCACTTGCATTTCATAAACATGAGCATCATTCATCCATTCATGAGCTTATATTGCATGAAACATGCTTGTGAAACATTGCAACATATTGTCATATTTCATGTGTGTTTGTTTTATGAAATGAATAGTGTGCAACACTCAAGTGCAACATATGCAACACACTTTAGTGAAACAAAGCTAGTTAGTACCATGCAACAAGATCATGAAACATGTGAAACATGACTATGAAACAAATGTAACATTTCATGTGTTTTTCATTGTTTTAGTACATACAATGCTTGATTCTTGTGTGACCAATGTGTGGTGTGGCTAATTATTCTCCTAAGAACCTTAGTTATACTTAGAATGTCATTAGGAACAATGTTCATGTTGATCATTTTGCCTAATTAGGTTTCCAAGTCATGGTTTGACCATTTTGGACCCTTAGAGCTCCTGAGTTTGACTGTTTAAAAAGTGTAGCTAGAGTGTTTGCATGTCTGAGCAACCTAAAGCAAAGTTGTAGAAAATTTTATAAGGAACAAACTTTGGTTAGAAGCCAAGTCATGAAAATGTGCACAACATGCTCAAAAAGGTCCCACAAGTCAGTTTTGGGGTTGTATTTGACACTTAGAATTTTTCTAAGTATAAGGGCTGGGTTTCAGTTTCATGTACCCAACTTATTCACCTTGTAGCTCCCAAACAAAGCCGAATTAGCTTGAGCTCCAATTGGCAAAGTGGAAGATCACACTTAGTACTACAACTTTGTCAACTATGCCATGAGCTGAATCCTCACGGTTTTGGAAATATGGAGCGATAAACTTGCTCTGTCAGTCGGTTCATTTGGAAACTAAATCGGATTTCATACGTGCTACAGTACCCGACCGGTAGCAGGACTTCACCGCCGCATGGCGCCACGCGTCGCCGGCCGCCTGCCTGGTCAGGCCATGTTGGGCCATAGCTCGGCAATTGAAGCCCCAACACGCCACCGAGAGCCCCCCTTGTGCCACATTTCATTTCTTCGTTTCCTCCGCTCACCACAATAGTCGCAGCGGGCCGTCGTCGTCATCACCGGCTCCACCGCACTCGCGCCTGCTCACCGCTGCACCACAGCCACCACCGTCCCAACCATAGCTCCACTATCGCCTCACGGACCTCATCGACATCCTCGCTGAGCCATCCAAGCTTTAGGTGAGCGGCATTGCCGAATCCGCGCACCACCGCGCCATGGCCGCCATGGTCGCCGCCGGTGATCTCACGTGGACACGCTTGACAGCTTCATCGCAGCCAGTAGCAGTAGCGTAAGCAGGTCCGCCTTGGTCATTGGAAGCTGATGCGCACCTTGTCCGGGCACCTAGCGCCGGGGTTCGCCGGAGCGCCACCGTGCACCATGGCCGAGCCACCGAGCGCCATGGCCGACACACCTTGAGGCCGCTAGAGTCTAGGTTAGGGGGTTCAATCAATTCGGGAGGTCATGGTGAACACGGAGGTACCCTCCTCATCACCGGAGAAGCCGCCGCCGGCGAGCTAGCGCCAATCCCGCGCCGCCCCACGCTGTGCTCTGTTCTTGTTTCGCTGACAAGTGGACCCTGGTTGTCTGTGACTCAAGATCCAGAAGATAGTTCAAATATTTCTGATTTGAATGCTGTTTTGTAAAATTTATATCTCTAGTTTGGTAGATCCAAATTGGGTGGTTACAATTTTGTTAGGATCTTGGTGAAGTGTAGTATTTAGGAAAAATATAACATGAACACTTGTAGTAGAAATTCTGGAAGATTTAAATTGAAACTTGAAATGTGTTTTTGAATGCATGCAAACTTGTTTAAATCATATCTTGAGTTTCTGTGATCCAAAAATTATGAAATTTTGTGGGTAAGCTAGTCTTGCTTGGTAGAAGCTCTGGTTCAAATTTGGGAGTCATTTCATGTATGGTTTTTGAGTTATAGATTTTCCTTTTATCATTGAATGATCCTTGTGTGAATTTTAGTAATTTATCTATGAATCCAATGACCATAAAATTTGTTGAAGAATATCCTAGTACATTAAGTATGGTAAGAAAAATATAAAATCTGTTACTTGACACTTTTCACTAAGGTTTCCTAATTATGCCATTTTAAGCCATTATGCCTTATTATTTTTGTGTAGGTTGTTATACTTACTCAAATGGTGTGAAATTTTTATGGTAATCTAATTAGAGCATGTAGTATCTACTGTAATTTTTGTAGATTTAATGGTGTAGTTTTAATATATGTTTACCATTTCCTCTAATTAATTAAATAAATTAAGAAAGGTATTAAAATAAATGTTTTGGTGATGAACACCCTACTTTCTGGTGTTCATGTGATATGAGTTATATGTGAGTAGAGTTAGTTTTGTCCAATTATGTGTTTACATCATAAGTTATTAATTATTTCGTTTGCATTATGTCCTTCTGGACAGTTCTGGGGACTTTGCAAAGTTCTCCATGATAATTTGGTTTTCTGTGAATGTGATGAACACAAGAGTTGTAGATAATTTATGTATCTAGCTCCTGTCAAAATTTGAGGGCATTTGGCCCCTTAGTTAAGAAACTACAGCTGTTTAAAGTTAGGTTCCAGTTTTACCTACTCTCTGTCTTGGAAAGACAGATTTCTATTGATTAAAGAATTTGACCTGGTAAAAGTTCGAATCATGCCTTGAGGTCTGAAAATGAATTTTAGGCAATTTCATAAGCTTTCTAAATTGTCTTGTTGCATGTCATTTGGAATTGTAAATCTCCAGTTATGGTCAGTTTACTGTACCGCTGTCTAGTCCCTGTTTTGCTGAAATACAAATGTTTGTGTGTATGCTTTGTTGCAATGTTCTTGTTGATTGTTTAGGTACTAGCCTAACTTGAGAACATGCTTAGGTGCAAGTGCTAGGTCTTTAACGGAAGATGAGAAATTATACATTAGGTTGTATAAACTTGGTAAGTTAAAGTGATTTGAATAGAGCTTAAGTTGGAATATGCGGACTACAGTAAGCATGTGCATTCCCCGAGCATCCCTAACTTCGTTCATGTGCATCCATGATATTTATCTTGCGCATTCATGCAATAGGTGTGCCGGAGGGAGTGACGCTTCTGGAGTTCAAGGGAGCGAGCCAGGAGGAGGAGCCTGAGGTTCAGGCAATCAAAGAAGCAGCCACCGAGGAGGAGTTTCCCGAGTTCCTTGACCATCGCCCATCCTCTTTCCTGAAAGGCAAGCCCTAGAGCATTATAAGTCTCCCATGTTTTTACAAATATATTGAGTATCCCTTATTGTTGATGATGCATTAAGTATAGGAATTGGTTGGAACCAATTGTTGCATTATATCCCTACCTTGTCCAGATAAAATCATGTGAATCCTAATTAAGTGTAGGATCGAATGATGCTTAGCTATGCATAGACCGGTAGAAGTCGGGTGATTTCCTATCACCTGTGAGATGTAGGATGAGCTCTGGTCACGGTTGGCTATATTTGCTATCGTGGGAAAAGAACCATGTGTTAATAATGAATGGAGACCGAACGGGATGACGGTAGTGCAGCAACAAGGCATGAAGGTCTTGGGTGTGAATCTATCCCCGTCTATGTCATTTAAGGACCGATTTGCTATACGTCCTCAGGTCATGTTGAACGCAGCCTAACACTTAGCTGGCCGGATAAGTCGTTCCGACCGCGAAGCCGAGTAGCTCAACTCAGGCCGGGAACCGTGGGGTTGGATGCATTTTGGAGGTAGTATGGATGTGCGGAGAGCCATTGGCATAAGCCCAAGGGGAGTCAGGGTTTAAGATCCTGCACTTCCTGGCAGAGTGGTTCTCTGAGAATGCAGGGTGGCCCAGACCCGTGTCTTTTCTTTTATTTTTCTCTTGAGTTGTAACAAAGGTGACTTGATTGCGACCCTAACGGGGGAAGCAGGGTTTGTGTTAGGAATACCCCTCCAGCTGGATAGGAATCAATTCGAATCGCCGTCTCTCCCGGATAGTGAGAACTTGACTTGAGCAGCGGCAACGTAGATTCACTAAATCTAAAGATATGGTTAAATGATGATGATAATGATGATGAGCCATGAAATACCTGATATGGTTATTATTGTTTGCAACTAAATCAAATGGTTGATTAGTACAGGTGCTAATATAGATGGTAGGTAATGGCTAAAAGTCAATGCTAGTACAGGTGAATAATGCTAATGGTTACGCAAGCTTTTATGCAAAAAGGTTGTCCAGCAAGATCCACTGATAAAGCCTTGCATACTCCTTGGTGTCATTTATTTTTGGTTTATGACGGGTAAGTCTAGCTGAGTACATTCCCGTACTCAGGGTTTATTCCCTCTTGTTGCAGATGACCTTCTATATCAGAGCTTCTGCAAGTATTGTCTCCACCCGGCGGGTGATGAAGACTAGATCATGGTCATGATCTCTGTTTATCTTATCCAAATGCTTTTGTGGGATGTGATCAGCAAGCTGGTACTTGTATTTGAACTCGGGTGTGTGAGTTAAACTATTTGCTCAGGCTACTTTACAAGACTTGGTTTGTAATAACAATGACTCTGATGGGTTGTAATCTATCTGCAAACTGTTTATGAAATGTTGTAACATGTGAGATATTATGTTGAATTACTGTGATCTTAGTTGTATGCAAGTTGGTTTGAAATCCTTCATGGTTTCAGTTGACTACCGGGTTTATATGGGCTCAAGTGCGAGATTTTGATCGTTTCGGCGATTGTTTTAGTACTTGTGCTCTTATAAATTGGTCGGTTCTGTGACAACCAGCGCGACCCATGCCATCGGTCACCCAAGCGATGGCATCTAGCGCAGTTGGATGGATGGGGATGTGGCCGAGGGGTCCCTAGGAGTCATGGTGCCGGGAGCGAGGTTGGCGTCCGACACTGCTGACCCCTTCCGTCGCCGGAGAGGGGCGTCTCGGTGGAGACGTCACAGTGAGAGGGGTCGGTGGCGCTTGGAGCCGGCGAGGAGTCATCCCTAACCCTAACATCGGTGGGCAGCGGCTCACCTGTGCGGGGTGAGCCCCTGCTCTAGTGGATGAATCCACAGGATCCGGCGTCCATGCTTTTCACCCTTGACACCGCCGCCACAGAGAGCATGGAATGGGAGAGCCTCGACGTAGGGATCACATCTGTGCTTGAGGCCCTAGACCACGCCACAGGCGCATTGCACGACGTTGTTGTTCCCTCCGACCGGATATAGTTTGGTCCGACTTGCCCATTTCTTCCTTTATATACTTTTTGTATCCTGACCATCGTCTCCCTATAGTCCCTTATAGCTCATAGTCGGGGAAATCACGGTTCCTTCATCAATAGAAGGAAGCCTAGAACCACCTCGTCGAGGAGGCACGGCAACACGGGGAGGTGATAGCTCAGCTTATTGCCGCCCAGCAGAGGGTGGTCAAGCTGACTCCCCTTGCCGAGGAGGCGTCCAATCTTCGGTCAGGCCCATCGAGATGCTGACGAGGCCAAGAAGGCGTTCGAGGCCCTATCGGCGAGGTCGTGGAAGGATGACGAATAAGCCACCAGGGTTAGGAAGGAGCGGGATGAGTTGCTCTAGAAGGACTTCGAGACCTGCCAGTGGATCCTTCACCTTCTGGGCGAGGTTGAGAAGGAAAGAGATCTAAAGCTAGGGGCCGAGGAGAAACTCACGGCAATAGAGAAAAGGGCGAGCCTAGATGCCATAGTGGTCGCTCGGTTGTGCAAGGAACGGGATGAGCTGATCCAAACTGCAGAGAGGCTCCGCTCAGAACACGACGCGGCTCGTGAGGAGCATGGCCAGGCTTTCCGAGAGCATGACTAGGCCTGCCAAGAGCGTGACGATGTGCAGCAGAAGGTTGGCTCCCTCTAGGCCAAGCTCAAAAGCACGATGACCCAAAAGCTGGAGGCCAAGAGCATTTTTGCTGGGCTGGCTATGGATCTCGCCGAGGTGAAGAGAAATCTTCTAGTGGAGAGTGATGAGCTCGGTATCTTGAGCGCCACCCTCAGAGTGGTCTGACGATGACCTTGAGGTGGTACGATCAGAGGGGACTAGCTCGCTCACGGCTCGTGCGTCGAGATCACGGCTCGGGTGTGCTAGCTTGAGAGGAATGCCTTTCATGCTGGGGTCAATCAGTCCTTCACGATTGCTCATTCTCATTATGGAGACAACATCGATCTAGAGGCGATGAGCCACGGCTACACACCCGGTTATGAGGTCCACGAGCTGGAGATGGAAACGGCGGTGGCTCCCCTTTCGCTGGACCTAGCAGACAGGATAGAAGGCATAGTTCTCCCCGAGAGGAGATAGTTAGTTAAATAGGTCGGCCGATCATTTTTGTAATAAGCAGACAAGTTCCGACCCTTGTGTTTCGTTTAAACAAGCTTATTATTTTGTTTGAACAAATTTGTTCTTTTCCCTTTTTATGTGTAAAAAGGAGTTAATGCGTTCTGACCCTTCCTGTTGTTAAGACCATAGAGCTCAAGGTGTGGGTGGGAAACTCTGATCATGCTAGTAAACAAGAGTGTTGTAGCTGCTAGGGCGTAGGTTTCTTGCAGTCCGACCAGCCTTACTCAATCTTTCATTTTCGCAAACCTTGCCTCTAGGTTTTAATCATGAGAAAGGGTTGGGCGCGGCGACTATTTTAGAAAGAGTATGTATATACCCTTATCAGTCCCCGAGTGAGACCCGACCCTTGCCGTTGCCGGGGTTAGGTTTCACTAAAGATTGAGGAGACGATAGTGAAACTAGTAGGAGAAAGCGTTTCTTGTTTTAGAAACATTATTCTTAGTTTTCGTATGTACCGCCTCCCTAGGAGCTGAGCCATCGTTCTGCGACTGCACATTTGGTCTCCTTGTGAGTCCAACTTTCCTCGAGCCCCTACATGTAGCGGGGGTCCAATCGAGGGTCGGCTCGTCTTTGTGATCATCACCCCGTCCACGGTTTCCACAACCGAAGGGGTTGAGCTAACGTCACTTGCCTCGATGGCTTGAGTGACGCGCTCAGTGAGCTCGCTAATGGGCATGTCCGAGTAGAATTGGGTCCGTCGTTCATGATGGGGTCAGCATAGCCCTCTTGTGTCATTCCATTGCTCCTTAACCCGCCTCCTGGCAGATGCCCGAGTCGTTCCGGAGACCAACTCAGGTGGCCTGCTGGCCTCCTCTCAATGGAGATTCTATGGGCTTGGCTCGAGGTTATGATCGAAGGAGAAGGTCGAGATGACCTGGTCCACTTCTAAGCGGTTGGGCAAAGGTCGCTGGGGCTCATCTGCGTTCTCCGCTAGCTCTGTTTGACACGAGGCGGCCTCGAGCCCTTCGCTGGCCGACCTTCAATCCTCGATCGATCGGATTCCCAAGTTGGGGTCAGGTGGCTCATGCCCCCGAGCCCTATTGGGCTCGGTAGGGGTCGGCCATGTTTTATGCATCACCTGTTCGTGGTTTCCACATCCGGAGGGGTTGAGCTAACGACACTTGCCTTAATGGCTCGAGTGTCACGCTTGGCGGCGAGCTCGCTAACGGGTATGTTTGAGTGGAATCTAGGTCCATCATTCATAATGGGGTCGACATATCCCTCATGTGGCATTCCACTGCTCCTTAACCCACCTCCCGGCAGATGCTCGAGTCATTCTAGAGACCGACTCAGGTGACCTGACTGGTCTCTCGATGGAGATTTCACCGGTGGGCCCCTCCAAGACCTTCCTCGGATGGTAGAGGCTAAAGCTCGGGGTGCATGCAACAAACTCTAACCATGCTGGTGAGCAAAAATGTCGTAGCCGCTAGGGTGTAGGTTTCTTATAGTCCGACCAATTTTACTCAGCGTTTGTTTCCACAACCCTTACTTCTAGGTCTTAACGTGAGAAGGGATCGGGCAAAGAGAATGTCCACCGAATATACATACTCTTACCAGCCCCCAAGTGAGGCTCGACCCCTTGTCATTGCTAGGGTTGGGCCTCACTTAGAGGTTGAGGGGTCGATAGCAAAACTAATAACAGAAAACGTGCGTAAATTGAGGGTGACCCGTCTCTCGGCAGTGGCCCGAGCTGTCCGATCGACTTGGGTGACCCGCTGGCATAGGACTTACCTTGGTGGCCCGAGTGATGGATTCAGGGAGCTCTTACTAGATATGTTCGAGTGGAATCTGGGTCCGTCGTTCGTGACAGAGTCGGCATAACCCGCATGGGGCATTCTACTGCTCCCGTCTCTCGGCAGCGGCCCAAGCCGTCCGATCGACTTGGGTGATCCGCTAGCATAGGACTTTCCTATGAAGATAGGGGATGAGATCATCCCCCCAAGAAATTAGTTAGGAAGATAAGCCATACGGTGAACTCGTAATGAGTGAACAAGCTCTTAGATTTCGTTATGGCCAAACATATTTTTAGCCCTTCTCCCCTTTTTGTATAAAAAGGTTAGTGCGTTCGACCCTTTTCGTCGTTAAGACCGTAAAGCTCGGGGTGCGGGTAAAAAAAACTCTGATCATACTGGTGAGCAAAAATGCCATAGCCACTAGGGTGTAGGTTTCTTGCAGTCCGACCAGTTTTACTCAGCGTTTGTTTTCGTGACCTTCGCTTCTAGGTCTTAACGTGGGAAAGAGTCGGGCATAGAGAATGTCTACTGGATAGATATGCTCTTATCAGCCCCTGAGTGAGGCCCAACCCCCTACCATTGCTGGGGTCGGGTGTCACTAAAGATCGAGGAGTTGATAGCAAAACTATAAGAGAAAGCGTGCGTAAATTAAGGATAAAAGCGACGCAGCTGTTTGATGTTCCAGGCGTTGACGAAGATTTCACCGTCGATGGTCCTGAGCTTGTAGGTGCTTGGTCAGAGCACCTTTGTGACGACATATGGTCCCTCCCATGGTGGAGAGAGCTTGTGGCGGTTCTTATTGCTCTGGATGAGGTGGAGCACTAGGTCCCCGATGTTAAACACCCGACCCCGCACTCGACGGCTGTGCTATCGACATAAAGCTTGCTGGTACTTGGCCGAGCAGAGGAGGGCAACATCACACACTTCATCTAGCTAGTCCATGGCATCCTCGAGGGATGCCTCAGCTCTCTGTTCGTCGTATGTTCTGACCCTTGGCGCTCCATAGTTGAGGTCGGTCGAGAGGATATCCTCGAAACTGTAGACCATGAAGAATGGCGTGTAGCCGGTGGCCTAGCTGGGGGTCGTCTTTAGACTCTAGAGCACCACGAGAAGTTCTACGACCCATCGTCCACCAAACTTGTTCAACCTGCCCGTATGTGTAGGGGTGCGTCACGACGGGCCAATCGACGTGGATGTGATATTCATCGCAGAATCAGAGGAACTTCTTCCCGGTGAACTGCATGCCATTGTCCGTGATAATGGAGTTCGGGACTCCAAAGCGATAGATGATGTCAAGGAAGAACAGCATGGCTTGCTCGAACTTGATCATGGATATCGGTCGAGCCTCTATCCACTTTGTAAACTTGTCTACGGCGACAAGCAAGTGACGTATAGCCCCCAGGCGCCCTCTTGAGAGGTCCAACCAGATCGAGCCCCCAGACTGTGAATGGCCACGTGATGGGGATTGTTTGGAGTGCTTGGGCCAGCAGGTGGGTCTACCGAGCGTAGTATTGACACCCTTCACAAGTGTGCACAATCTGTTCAGCCTTGGCTACTATGGTCGGCCAGTAGAAGCCTTGTCGGAACATGTTTCCGACCGGGGTCCTAGGCGTGGCATGGTGCCTGCAGACCCCTCCGTGGATATCACTCAGCAACTGCTTCTCTCGTTCGATGGGGATGCAGCGTTGTAGGATCCCAGTGTGGCTTCACCTATAGAGCTCGCCCTCAATAAGGGCAAAGGACTTGGCGTGACACGCAAGCCGCCGATCCTCTATTTTGTTCATCGGTAGTTCCTCATGGAGGAGGTAGTCGAGGTAAGACGTCCTCCAGTCGGCCAAAGGGTCGGCTCTCTGTCGCTGGGTCCTCATCAAGCTCCATGACTTCATGGTCGGATGGAGCCGACGGCTGGTCAGCCCCTGAGCTTAGGGTAGGGTGCCTATCACCGGTCTGTTCTGGCTCCTCGTAGCAGACCAAGGGCTTGTACTGATCACTGGCGAAGACGCCCGTCGACACTAGCTCTTGGCCAGACATCATTTTTGCTAGCGCGTCGACCGCCTCATTGAGATGCCTCGGGATGTGATTGAGCTCGAGATCGTCGAACTTGTCCTCTAGCTAGTGGACTTCTCGGCAATACGTGGCCATCTTGGCGTTATGGCATCTTGATTCCTTCATGACTTGATCAATGACCAGCTGGGAGTCACCCGGACGTCAAGCCGTCAGATACCCAACTCGATGGCGATGTGTAGGCCGTTGATGAGTGCCTCATATTCGGCCACATTATTGGAGGAGGGGAAATAGATGCAAACCATGTACCTCATGTGTAAGGAAAATGGACCCTAGGCCTAGTTACTTTGAATTTTGGTGTTTGATGACCAACACAACCAAATTGGACTAATGAATTTGCGGTATATATAGCAACACACTAGCAAAACCTTTGTTGAATATTTAGATAGTTTATCTTTTGCATAGGTTTTTGCTAAGGATAGAAAAAGAGGCCATAGTTTAGAGTTAGAGTTTTAAGTTGTCTAATTCACCCCCCCTCTTAGGCGTCATGGTCCCTCACATGTGGTATCAGAGACCGGTTGGCTAAATTTGGACCTTTGGCTTCACCGTCGTTGAGCCGACGCTATTTAGAGTGGTTAGGATGGATACCTCTATGCCTCCACACCTTATCTCTTGAAGAAGAAAAAAATGACAAGGTGGTGTCCATCAAGGTGAACAAGCAAGCCAACATTGGGGCTAAACATATTTGGGTGCCAAAGAAGATCATTTCCAACATGAAGAGCACCAAAAATGTTTGGATCCCAAAAGAGAAGTGAGAAGTCTTATGGACTTCAAGGAATTTGAAGACTTGGCAAAGTATGGGTGCATTTCATGGGGTGCATCATTATGGACAAGGTAATTTCCAAGTGGGTTAGTGAATACTATGGACCCAAATTCCCCTTCTCATGTTAGGTAACTAGATTTAAATTCTTGCAGTTTCAATTAGCATCTAGTTTCTTTTCATGCCTAGGTTTGTATTTGCATGTTAAACTTTTGTCTTGCATACACTAGGTATATCATATGGTAGGCTTGCTCGGTTTCACTCTTAACCCTTAGAGCAAACCTACATGGTTTAAATTGTTTAGGAGCACGACACATAGCTTGTTTTACAATTGTTCATCTAATATGTGCCAAAGTCCAAATTGTAGATAATTTCTCCCGAATATCACTTTTGAAAATAATTCTCACATTCATGTGATATCATCTTACAAGTGGTATTTTTTATTCTAAAATCAATGTGCATGTCTCCTACAAGTATTCCATACTTGTGTGTACAAATTTAGGCGAATGTTACTCTACAAGTTTGATGCTTTGAGACTAACACCTTTTCTAGCTTATCATGTGTGTAGTAGTCTCATTGCAAGGAAAATGGAGTCCCCAGAGTTAAGCATCATACTTCAAATATCCACCACCTATTGCAAGTGGTATAAATCAAATTGGTTTCCTCATGTGGTATTTCTAAACCGATATCATCATGTTGATTTCACTTTGGTATTTATATGCTTTTGTCCATGCATTATATAGATTAAACTCCCTTGAGCATTAATTTGTCAATTATGCATAAACTAAATTCTCCATCATATGTATGCATATATTTAGAGGGAGCTTAGTCTATGTAATGTGAGAGTCAAATTTTGTGACCTATTCCACTCCACATACAAGGATCACAAAGTTTGACCCTCTCTTGTGCTACTAATGTCTTCCTTTTCGGTGTTTGATTCCAAAGGGGGAGAATTTGTAGGACCAAAAGCAAGCCCGATCATAATAATTTACAAGTGGTAATGGTCCGAGAAAGGGAGGATAGTGGATTATGGAGTTAGGGGGAGGCTTAAATCTATAATGCCACATGGGGACATTTGCAAGGGCAAGATCAGTTTCCAAAGATGTTTACATGTGGCATGCATTAGCTTACATGTGGTATCTTTAGCTTACATGTGGTATCTTTTAGCATCATATAACCTTGCCCTTTGCATTGCATCCTAGCAAGTAAATAGTTTTTAAATTCCAAGTTTTTTATTATTTGCTTGTTTTGGTCATGTTGTCATCAATCACCAAAAAGGGGGAGATTGTAAGGAAAATGGACGCTAGGCCTATTTACTTTGGATTTTGGTGTTTGATGACCAACACAACCAAATTGGACTAATGTATTTGTGGTAGAGATAGCAACACACTAGCAAAATCTTAGTTGCATATTTAGATAGTTTATCTTTTGCATAGGTTTTTGCTAAGGATAGAAAAAGAGGCCATAGTTTAGAGTTAGAGTTTTAAGTTTCCTAATTCACCCCCCCCCCGCCTCTTAGGCATCACGGTCCCTCACATCATGCGTACCCCGAGGGGCGAAACAAAGACCAGCCCTATGCTGGTGCCTTTCTTCATCAGCGATCCATTGAAGTACATCATCCAGTACTCTTGGTCGACGACTGCTGGTGGCATTTAGATCTCGGTCCATTCTGCATCGAAATCAGCCAACACTTGGGACTTAATGGCCGTCCGAGGGGCATATGAAATGCCTTGACCCATCAGCTCGAGTGCCCACTTGGCGATTCTTCCTGTGGCATCCCTGTTTTGGACGACCTTGCCGAGAGGGAAGGACGTCACGATCATCATGGGATGCGACTCGAAGTAGTGACGCAACTTCCTCTTGGCGATGAGGATGACATATAGGAGCTTCTGGATTTGGGGGTAGTGGGTCTTGGCATATAGGAGCTTCTGGATTTGGGGGTAGGATGGCATATGACACCTCACTAATGAAGTACATGGGACACTGCACTTTGAGGGCGTGTCCCTCTTCTTCTCGCTCTACCACCAGGGCCGCGCTGGCCACTTGCGTGGTGGCCGCAATGTAGAGTAGAAGCAGTTCCCCATCGGTCGGGGGGACTAGGATCGGGGCCTTTTATAGGAGCTGCTTGACCTTGTCAAGCACCTCCTGGGCCTCGGGCATCCATTCAAAACTATCAGCCTTCTTGAGAAGCTGATAGAGGGGGAGACCTCGTTCACCGAGACGTGAGATAAAGCAGCTAAGCGCGATGAGGCACCCCGTAACTCGTTGTATCGCCTTTATATTCTGAATTGGGCCCTTTCTCATGATGGCCGAGATCTTCTCTGGGTTGGCTTCGATGCCACGCTCAGAGACGATAAAACCCAGCAGCATACCCCTTCGAACCCCAAAAACAGACTTCTCGGGGTTGAGCTTGATGCCATTTGCTCAGAGTTTCGTGAAGGTCTGCTCTAGGTTGGCTATGACCTGGTCAGCCCGTTTGGATTTGACCACGATGTCATCCACATAGGCCTCAACGGTCTGCCCGATGAGATCCCCAAAACACTTGAGCATGCAGCGTTGGTACATAGCCCCTGCGTTTTTAGACCAAACAACATTGTGACCTAGCAGAATGATCCGAACGGGGTGATGAAAGATGTCGCAAGCTGGTCAGACTCTTTCATCATGATTTGATGGTACCCAGAGTACGCATCAAGGAAGCAAAGGGTTTCACACCCTGAGGTCGAGTCGACTACTTAGTCTATGCGTGGCAAAGGAAACAGATCCTTTGGACACGCTTTGTTGAGACCCATGTAGTCAACACACATTCTCCATTTCTTGATCTTTTTTCGTACAAGAATGGGATTGGCTAATCACTCGGGGTGGTATACTTCCTTGATGAACCCGGCTGCCAAAAGCTTCGTAATCTATTCACCGATGGCCCTGCGTTTCTCCTCGTCGAAGCGACGTAGGAGCTGCTTTACCAGCTTGGAGCATGGCCTGATCTTCAAGGCATGCTCAGTGACTTCTCTCAGAATACCTATCATGTCCGAGGGTCTCCACACAAAGATGTCTCTATTGGCGCGATGGAAGTCAACGAGCGCGCTTTCCTATTTAGAGGAAAGCGTGGTGCCAATGCGCACCACTTTGCCCTTGGAGCCACTAGGGTCTATGAGGACCTCTTTGGGGCACCTTCTACAGGCTCAAAAGACCCGATCGACCGCTTAGGGTTGGGCATTTTTTGACGATCTCCTCCCTAATGGCCGTGAGCTCTTTGGAGGCGACAATTGCCATGGCGTGTTCGTAGCACTCGACCTCGCACTCATAGGTGCACTGGAAGGAGGTGCCAATGGTAATGACCCTGCGTGGACCTGGCATCTTCAACTTTAGATAGGTATAGTTGGGGACGGCCATGAACTTCGCGTAACATGGACGTCCTAGAATGGTGTGGTAGGTTCCGTGGAACCCAACCACCTCGAAGGTAAGGGTCTCGTTCTATAATTGGTTGGATCCCCAAAGGTGATGGGTAGATCGATCTGCCTAAGTGGCACGGCCTGCTTTCCTAGCACGATGTAGTGGAAAGGCTCCTTGGTTGGCCAAATGCGCGATAGGTCGATGCCCATGGCGTCGAGCGTTTTGGTGTACATGATGTTGAGGCCGCTGCCTCCATCCATCAGCACCTTGGTGAGCCACTTCGTGCCGATGATCGGGTCAACCACGAGCGGATATCTTCCTGGCTGTGGGACGCTTTCCGGGTGGTTGGTCCAATCAAAGGTTATGGTGGACTTCAACCATCAGAGGAAGTAGGTGCGGCCATCTCGGCCGTATAGACCTCACGGCATGCAAGCTTCTGGCGGCTCTTGGAGTCATAGGCCATCGACCCTCTGAAGATCATGAGGCAGCCATCCAACGTCGAAAAGCTGCCATCCTTCCCCTCGGCGTCATCCGCGGTCAGCTTGGGCTCCTTCCTTTGCTCCCCCTTGTTGGAGCCTCTGAACAAGAACCGCTTCATGAGGACGTAGTCCTTGTATAGGTGCTTGACGGGGAAAGCATGGTTCGGGCATGGCCCTTCAAGCAGCTTCTTGAAGTGGTCCGGGGTACCCTCGGTGGGCTTCTGACCCCCCTTACAGTCGGTGGTGGACACGAGCGAGCTCTCACGCCGCTGCTTGTTCTTCTTCTTGTGGGACGGTTGGAGGCGCCTTCACCGACGTCCTCATCCTGCTCCGCCTTGCCTTTGAGGCGGTCGAAAATCGCTCCGACCGCCTCCTCACCCGAGGCATGGCTGGTGGCGATGTCGAGGAGTTCCTTGGTGGTTCACGGGCCCTTACGTCCCAGCTTATGGACCAGGGACTCGCAGGTAGTCCCACATGGAAGGCTCCTATGACGTCGGCGTCGAAGACATTGGGCAGCTCGTTGCCTGCTGTCGGGAGAAGCGCCTGATGTACCCACGAAGAGTTTCCCCAAACTTCTATCGGTAGTTTTTTAGATCCCATGGGTTCCCAGGACGTGCGTATGTGCCCTAAAAGTTTCCCACAAATATCTCCTTTAGGTCCGCCCAACTTTAGATTCGGTTGGGCTAAAGGTGTTCCAACCACGTTCGCGCCAAATCGGTCAGGAACAATGGAAGCTTGTGGATAATGAAATCATCATTAGCCGCTCCACCGGCTTGGCAAGCAAGCCGATAATCCTCGAACCACAGTCCGAGGTTCATTTTCCCAAAGTATTTCAGGATGTTGGTCGGCGGTTGGTACTGCGGTGGGAAGACAACGTTGAGGATTTGTCGGCCAAAGGCCTGAGGTCCCGGCAAGTCGGGGCTCGGGCTTCGGTCCTCGCCATTGTCGTAGCGTCGCCACGATGAGGGTGGTAGCCGCGTCTAACCTCCACCCTCGCATCTCCGTGGGTACTCCTATGGGTGTCAAGGGTGTTGCGCGCATCACGGTGGAGGCCGAGATGTTCATGCACCAGGACTGCGGTGCGCGGCCTACCGCCTTGCTGCTCCTGGTGGACTGACACGACCTTGTTGGGTCACTCTGATCGCGTGCGCTGGCTGGCTCGAGCTCGCATCGTCGGGACAACGAGCTCTCGATCTGCTGTGTCACCGCACGCTCGAGTAGCATGTGAATCTCACGATGGGCCCAGCGATCCTCGGGCATCACGGGCCCCAGAAGCCCCCGGAGCAAGGCCGCAGCACCAGCGATGTTCTGGCTCGCCCGGGTGCATTGTCGGAGGGCTTCGTCGTCCTCGATGATTCTCCGGTTCATGTCGTGGGCCACGGTGCGCGCACGCCCACCATCTCCATGGAGCTCGATCTCTCACTCGAGCTCTATGCAATCCTACTTGAGCTAGAGCCATGCTTCCTCGATCTCTTGGTGCCGGGCCTTTAGCTGCTCTACTCGCGGGCGAGGTGGAGCCCCTGCATCCCCCTCGACCTCGTCGTCGAGGTCATTCGTTGGGGTAGCCTCTCCCTCATGGATGCTTTCGACGTATCCCTCGGGGGTACCTACCATGAAACATTCACAAGAAGGGTGATGGTTCCCCTTGTTGGAGTCAGAATCAGAGGGCGACCCTGATTCTCCCGCGAGGAGGTCGTGGAAAGATTCCGCGACATATTCGGTCATCCCCACGAACTCGTCGTTAGCAGGGGATGGAGGTGTGGGTTGTGCCACAAGGTGGCCAACGGTCTCTGCGGCGTTGAGGAGACCAGACAGGAGCACTGTCGGGGTGCTCCGGATGAGGTATTCCGGGGAGAGTGGCTCTCCCCCGGCTAGTTGCGTCATGACGTTGGCGAAGGAGAAGGTGAGGCGACCTAGGTCCTCTCGAGATGGTTGGCATCCTAGGAAGGCACCGAGCTGGCGCTCTAGCCTCCCATAGTCGAAGCCGAGGAGCTAGTCACTCCCAGGGGCACGGGCCTCCGGTGCGTGCAACTGCAATTCCTCAAGCGCCTCAGCGATCGCGTCGAGGCCGGTGGAGTGGAGAGGTTGGACGGCGATGGGAGCCTGCATCAACTCTCTCTATCATGACGATGAAGTCTAGGTTCTCGAAGGGCACGTGCACGCCCGGGACCCAGCTGACGCCGTGACTAGCCATCTGAGGCCTGATGTGGACGTCGAGACGCGCAAAAAGCCCCTACCTAGCGCCAACTGTCGGTGTTTCGAGTTTTCAACTAGTAAATTTCTAGTATTGCGCATCTGGTTCAGATGGTGTGCTTAGAGGATACGAGGTTTATACTGGTTCGGGCAGAAATTCCCTACGTCTAGTTTGTCGTTGTTGCTCGTGTTACAAGCACTGAAAGTTTGTAGTAGGTGTTACAAACGAGCGAGGGAGGGACATGTCCCAAGTCTCTGATGTGCGTGTGCTCCTAAGGCGTGTTAGAACATGTGTTTTGATGTCAACAGCCATGTAGAATGGTCAACCGCCCCCTTCCTGGAACGTCCTGCTTCCCCTTTTATAGACGAAGGGAAAGAGCAGGTTACACAGAGAGAAAGAGGGAGAAGAGGCAAGGAGAGGAAGGCTTCCAGGACCGCCGGGCCTTTCTTTTCCTTCGTGCGGGTCCCACCGACACTGCAGTTGGTGACAGGGACGGCTCCATGCCGGGCGCCTGTCCGCCACTGAGGCCACGCCCCGGCGTTGTCAGCGGGTCATGACGTCCCATTCCACCCCGACGAGCGACGCGGCGAACCAGCATGCTGGCCAGCGGCCGTACAGGGAGTAAGCAGCATAGTGACCACGTGTTCGTCACTGTTGGTGATGTGAGTTCCCTAGAATGACATATCGCGGGCACGGGTCGTGTTGAGATGTGCCCGCTCCCTGCACGATGCCAGAAGTTTGACCTTGGGTTGTACTTTCTGGTCCGTAGTGGTTGGCGACGGTATGGGCTTCCGTCAGGAGCCTCGCCTGAGGGGTTGGGCGAGACGGAGCTCCCGACCCAGAGGTCGGGCGAGGCGGAGCCCGTGGCCTCGGGGTCGAGCGAGGCGGAGCCCGCGGCCTCGAGGTCGAGCGAGGCGGAGCCTGCGCACCTAGGGGTCGGTTGGAGTTGTAGTCACGCTCTTGACTGCTCGGATGAATCGATGTTGATGACCATTAGCTCCTCATCTTTAGGTACCTTAGTATTGGTCATCGACAACACGGATGTTGCAAAAGTAGATTTGGATGTTGCAACGGTTGTATATGTATGTTGCAAGCGTCTGTCCCTAATGTTTGATCTGTTTTATCAGACGTATTTTGCAAGCGTGTTTATCTATATGTTACTTATGTTTCACACATATGTTGGAAGTGTTTTATCTAGATGGTGCGTATGTTTACAATGGGTTTTCAATTGTTTTTGCAGCGTTTCTGATGCATGTTTCAAGTGTTTTATCTTTTTTTTTTTTGCATGTTGCAAGTGTTACATCGGTATGTTTTAAAAGTAGATCGGCTGTTGTACATGTGATGCACGTGGGAAGCGGGAAGGGGCGCGAGCGGTCCTCGCGCGGGCGACGTCAGGCAGCATGGGTGACACAGTCGCGGTCGAGTGACGTCCAGGCAGCGCGGGTCCATGTGTTGACGCACACAGTCGCGGTCGAGTGACGTCCGGGCAGCGCGGGTCCATGTGTTGACGCATGAAACGGAGGGGGAACCGACTGCAGCCGCGTGCGTCCGTTCGGACGTCCGGGCGCTAGTATTGCCTAAATTACACAGGAGTGGTCCTTTTTATCCTGCTAATGACTGCGAAACTCCACTAATTGGTCCCACTAATCTGGATGAAACATGGATAATTACTAAATGACATATCTGCAAGTTCCACTCCAGCATCGTGCTCATCTTAAAATCATAAGAACGTTGTTTATACACGATAGTATAAAAAATTGTTTATGCCACCAAAGGCCAGTGCTCCCCTGCGAGGATCCTCGCTTGCAGTACGCGGCCGCCGGCCAGCAGACAATCTGGAGCACGGCAAAAGTTGTCCGTGCACCATATTTCCTCAGATGCTAATTTTCAGACGTCCATTTGTTCATCCCCAGGGAGACCAAATATCCGTAGGTTATAGACCATCGAACCTACAACAATGTAATTGGCGTCGGCTCCAAACTTCAGGGAAGTTACTTTCCCTGTAGAAGTACAAATGTCACAACACTGTACCAAGTAAAAATGGCAATCAAAGAGACCTGGCGGTCTAACAGACCTGTTCCTGATAGGTCTGGCAGTGTCCTGATAATGTTCCATTCAGCCTTGTCTGCTTGGTAAACCCTACAAAAACAGACAGAAGGTCAAGCGGATTTAAGAGCACCTGTGCCAGCAAGAAATAAAAAATCATGCATATACTTTGCAGGAAATTAACGTAAAACACTGCATTCACAGCATAGTAACTAGTAACTTTGATAATCAATAATGTCCAAACATTGTTAAGGAATAATGCCAGAATGAATGCAACGTACGACAACCATTTTATTCTCAATAGCTAAAGGATATTCTCAATGACTAACAGGAACTAGTCTCAATTCAGCTCTTTTTATTTGTCCGATTAAACATGGGATCCCTACTTTACAACAGTGCCAGGAAATCAAGAAATCTTATAAAATTGTCATTACATTATACTTATAGGTTACAAGATCATACCTTGCATCTGAACCACCAATGCCAAGATAGCTTCCACTTGAATCAAATTCCACTGAAGGTCAAAGGAGAGATATGCATCATATTGTTACATTCAACCCATTTCAAAGAACGGTCCAGGAAGCAGGCACGAATAGTTATGCATGAGTTAATGGTGAATTTTATAAACCAAGTTATCCTGTCCCGTTAGCTGTCAATATGAATATAAAAAGCATGTGCAAAAATAGAGGTTCACAATCCAGTAAGCTCCTTACCCGCATTGGTTGGCGTGCCTGAATCATAAGGAGAAATAGTCCTCATATTTGTTAATTTACGAACATCCCAAAGCCGGACACCATCACGAGCTGCAGTCTGCAAAGTCATGGTAAAATATCAGAAATAAAAAGAATAAAGATTGTGCATGTTATTTATGGAAATCTACATACCGCTAAGAGGTAACCATTTTCAGAGAAAGACATGGCTGTGACAGGTCCAACGTGGCCCTTTAAATTTGCAACATGTGACTACAGATAATAAATTGTTCATTAGCAAAGGTTGTTCAAGGTAAGATCACATAAACAGTAGTAGCAGCAGCAAAAGTAACAACATCACAAGCAAGCTAGAGATGAAACCCATCATATGACAACAGGAAGAAAGAGTCTTCTGGGTTCCATCTCCATAAGATCGGGACCAATTATGTTGAGACGATGTTCCAGCTATGTTCAAAACAATATAGGTGTAGTGATCACCTAAAAATATTTATGAAAAGTTCATACAATAATAACCACACCTGAGTTTTCATATCCCAAATTTTGACAACAGCAGTAGTCATTCCTGTTCCAAGCAAAAGACCATGTGGATGGAATGATGCCGATGTGTAACCATCTTGTTCAGAAGCCTCACCAACCTGGAAAACAATCATGCATATCATATACACATTCATGGTGTAGTAATAGTATACATATGAGAGGGGGAAGGAGGGAACCTTTGACTTGCAAGATCCAGTTAAAATATCATAGAGGCACCATGAGTTATCCTTGGAAGCAGACACAAAACATTTCTCACTCTCTTGGACAGTAACAGCCGCAACCTAATAAATTTCAAAAAGGAACCTGGGCTTCGGGTAATAAAATTACTAAGAAAAGAAGCAATAGAGACAAAGTGCCAAGGACTGCTATCTTATCACTTCTGCAGAAGAACAAAGGGAGGATTATCAAAAACATTTATTTGATTAACAATTAATAATGTACACGAACAGAACAGAGAACAGCTCAATGAAATGAAACAAACAAAAAGACTGGATGGTTGAAAATCATGTGACTTTTGAGACAAGCGTATATCAGAGTTCAGCATAAAAAAAATTATTGCAAATCCTAACTTACAAACTTTTATCTCAAATCACTGATTCTTACCTCAAAATCAGACTTGGTCAATCAATAAAATTTCTAAACATCCATAAATTTACATTTACAGCAGCAAAAATTTGAATGCACTTGGAGAGGAATGATGAATTAAAAGCATAGGAAGGATGTCAGTTATGCAAACAATAGTTCTGAAGACAGGAAGCATCATCGCAGCAGCATCCACTTAAATACCTCAGCAGTATGATCTTTTAATGTATGTACACAGCTATAGTTTCCATACTCGCTCCCACACCAAATGCGAACAGTCTGCAAGGTTCGCAAATATATGGGCCAACAATAATAAACTAATAAAACAGATTCACTCATCAAATAACTGAAATACAACAAAGTTGAAGCTTTTTAATCAATTGCATTAGGTGAAAAATGTCTTGGCTGCTCTACATCACTATTTCATCACTGATAATTTATGCAAATCAATGGTGTGGAAATCACTGGCCAAGATAAACTATCAACAAAGTTCTATTTTGAATTTGATAAAAAATCTTCTCAGTTGACTAATTGAGAACCTTGATTAAACAGAACGCGTTCAATACTCAGGAGACAGGAACTTCATCACTGATGTAACATCCCTGGTGTTTTAAACCCTAAAATATGTCATGTCATCATATGCATTGCACATCATTTTTGTGTTAGTGAAAATTTTGATATGCATTCACTAAAACAAGTTTATTTTTATGATGATATGTGTTGACTTGTATGGATGAATCAATTTCAAAACATTTGTGTTGAATTGGATTTCCGAAAACCCTAATTTCCAGCAGTTAATTCTACCCTGGAAAACCTAATTCAAAATCTAAGCAAATTTTGGGGTTGAGCCTAAAAGAGAAAGTGTAGAGCTTGTCAATGTGTACAAAGTTGGTTTTTGGAGTTTTCAAAGTTGTTTTATAAATTTTGAAGTAATTTGAAAAGGGATAAATTCTTAAAGTGTCCCCTTTTGATTTTAAACTTGCATTTTAAAATGTAGACCGAATTTGAGTATGGTTATTAAAGAAAAGTTGTAGAACTTTGAATTTGGAACAACTTTTATTTTTGGAGATTTTTGAGTTACCATACGTTTTTAAAGTAATTTGAGAAATTAGGCGAGTGGCAATTCGGTAATTACCTTGAACAGTGCCAGCGGGCGACACCTCACCGTCGGCGAGCTTCCATCGACTTTCAGTCGCGCCCGTGGCCACCTCCGGCTTCGCGTTGGCATGGGAAGACTGCTGCGTGGCTTCTTCGTGCTTCTTGGCCGCGCTATAAAGCCTACGCCGTCGCCGTTCTCCTCTGTTTCCTCTCCTCTGTTTTTCCCGACGTTGCCACTCAACTCCGTCGAGCTCGTGCCGTCGCCGTAGCGCCCTCCCCGTCTTAGCATAGCATGCCACAGCTCCGCCTACTCCTTGCGAACCCAGCCGACTAGTCCTAGGCGCTTGATTTCACCGAGAAACGCTGCACGCCGTCGTTCTTCCTCGCGGCCGGCAGCATCACCGTCGAGCTCGCCTCTCTGTGGCCAGCACTCTACGGTGCGTCTCTGTCCTTGCTAAGCATAGATAGAGCTTCTTCGTGTTGCCGTGATGCTTTGTGTCGTGTTGGTTGATCCGTTCCTCCACTACATACGCCGGAACGCCGCCGTCGACGACAGCCTACACCGCCATGTCTGCAGTGATCGACGACAAGCATCTCGGTTGCTCCTCCGGTTTCTCTTTCAACTCGAGCGTGTTTGGGGTGAGCTACTGAGTCTTCCCAAACATTTTGTTTAACCGCTACCGGCCTCACTTTGCTGGCGTAACGCAGCCGCACCGCCGTGTCCGCCATGGCCGGCGTCGAGCTCGGTTTGAGCCGTGACTGGTGCAATTAATGTCACCAATGGGTGTGCCTTGTCATGGTGATCACACTGGTACCCTCGTCGTCGTCGGAGACCTCACCGTCGGCTAGAAATCGCCGATCAGAGGGCCTTGCCGCCGCCGTGGTCAGCGCGGGAGTACTGTGCCGACATGTGGGACCCCGATGTCAGTGGCCATTGTTTTGAAAATGGATTTTTCAATTTTGCAGTATTGTTTAAATAGTGTTGTGTTTTGTTTATTTTGTGTAGAATTAAATAGAGCTCCACAAATTATGAAAATTTTTGTGTGACCTCTCTGAGATGTAAACTATTTAAGAAAAATATTAAATGTTACTTTTCAGAACTTTTTGAATGTGATAAAAATTTCTCAAATTAATTAATAAATGGATTTTCATGATTTTTCTAGGCTTAAATAATTATCCAAAAATTGTGAAAATTGTTTTGCCACTTAGTTATGATGTGATGAGCATTCACAAAAATTTTGAGCTCATTTGGAGAAAGTTGATTTATTTCATAATTTTGAATTAAATAATTAATTCTTAAAAACAAATAGTAAACTTTAATGATTTAGGTTTTGTTTGAATTTTTGGATTGAGTGATAACCTTGGTCATTAGCATAAAATGATCCTTGATACTTAAAGTAAGTGTTTGAGTTTATGAAAAAGTTTAGTTAGTTGTTGGTTTGCAACTGTACCACGAAGGAAAGTTGTATTCAAGTTTTTAACTTTTGCATCCATCGTCAAGCATCATGTTTTATATCTCGCATCATATTGAACATGGCATTATTACTTCGTGTAGTGAACGAAAGTGAGAATGTGGTAGTCAACCAAGTTGTTTAGGAAGTTAATCCAACTGTTGAGGTCGGGTTTGATATCTGTGGAACATCTCCGGAACCTGACTATTCTGACAATCAAGGCAAGCCCCGGATGCATTTAAAGCTATCTTGTGTTTTACAAATTTATATCGCTTTTGCTTTCAAGTACTGCATTAAATGATTAGGAGTTGAGTAAAAACCTAATTGGTGCATTACCAACCTTGTCTTTCCATATCAACCTTGTTACCTATTTTTAATTCGAGAATGCCTAGTTATGCTTAGCCATGCTTAGACAGATAAAAGTCGGATGATTACCTATCACCTGTGAGATATAAAAGGGTTTTTAGATACGACTGGTTATTTCTGTTATCATGAGATATGATCTTATGGAGTAATAAATCTAGACCGGGCAGACTCGGTGTATGAGAGCCACAAGACATGGATGTCTTGTGAGCGGGTTCTTTCCACCTGTGTCGATTAAGAACCGTCCGTTGTTGAATTGCATGAGATGAGACTTTGTAGTACTGGCCACATACTCCGGTAAGCCTTAACTCGGCTATTCTATTACGAGAATGGCTACTCGCGCACTAGGAGTGGAGAGATGGCGGGAGTAGTGTGTACCCACATGGCAATAGGGTTGGATTGGTGGAGTACTGTGCTCTCGGGTGGCGCGGACCCGTTCTTGTTTTAGAGGACCTGAGGGTAGGTTGGTATATGTAGGTTAGGGACCTGCATATGTCGTGTGGTTGGGAATCCCCAGCTGGGTTATAATCGGTTTGAATCGTCGTTGCTCCTCGGTTATGGAGACTCAAGTCACTGTTCATCATCGTAGTTAATAAATGAAACTTGAGGAAGATTTGAGAAAGAGTTTGATATGAAGTTCATGATCTCAATACGGATCATGGTAGATTCATATATGATCTTGATAAGGATTAAATGTTGAAAGAAAGAATCTTGTTAGAGAGCTTTTACGCAAAAGAACTTTATTTATTGCTAAAGCCTTACCTTAAATCCCTGAGCCTGCATTCCTGGGTCTTTTCCGTTTTTCTTCGGTTAAGTCTTGTTGAGTACTTTTGTACTCAGGGTTATTTAAACCTTGTTGTAGGGGAGTCTCATGAGCAGGTCTGCTTTGGACCGTGCTGCATGACAGTTTTTCAAATCGAAGATGACAAGTAAATGTGTGGCCCTTGGGCAGGGCACTTTTATTATGTGTTTTGTTTTATGTTACTACAGCTACTCCACTACTATGGTTTGTAATAATAATCATACTTAGTTTGTAAGGTTTGAAACAACTGTTTTATAAACTAAGTTATTGTAAAACTTCCGCTATTTCGCTCTACTGTAAATTAATGAATAAACTGTTGTATTACTGCAATGACTCTGTAATGAATCCTGCTTGAAAAATCGTGGATGATTCGGAGTTCTCCGAGGACACCCGACAGTCTTCTTAAGTTACCGGGAACATATGCATAGTCGTCAGAGGTCATTGGACAGTGACAGATGCATGTGGGCCCTATAATTTAAGAGGTTCTGCCACAACTGACAATTAAGGTAAAACTACAACTATGTTCCACTTAGATTTTGATTTGAAACTAGCATGATGCCCGTGCGTTGCTACGGCAAAATTCTGACCAACCTAATATCAAAATCCTCCATTGCGTTGCACCTCGTTGACAATTATTAATTAGTGTAATCTAAATGTTATGTTATAGGTAAAAGGTAAAACATAAGGTGAAAGGGTCAAAAATCTAAACTATCATCTTACGAATGTACGTGACCTCAAAAGTGGTCAATTCGACTATGTGGAAGGTCGGTTCCAAAATTCCATATACTGACCAAAGGTTTGCAAGAAGCAAATCATTTTAGCAACCCATAGCCCAACCATCTTTATATTTGCGTACACAACCAATTACCTAAAACCTATAGTGAATCCTGCCGTAACAATGCAAATCTTAACCCAGGAAAATGATTTGCCAAATCTCATAAAAAGAAAAAAATGGCATTGCCCCTAAGTTCTATGCCTATATGGAGTTAAGTTGAGGGAAATAACTAATTAGTCAACTGCTGGTAGTTTTGAAGCTGGAAGACTTGCTGCCTGTGTGCAGGGAAGCTTACTTAAGGCGATCTCCAGTTGGAGACGGAGGTGCCTGGAGAAGAGAAATCTGGCAATGTTGGAGGGCGTGAAGGATGGAGTGCACTCAACACTGGCCCAGATAAAAAAAACCCTCCTAATCCAGTCACTCACACAACATATCCATTGTTTCCGTACGTTCTCATTTTAATTTGGTGCATAAAGTTGTAGCAAAGTCAGAGTTGCAGAGGCTTGGAAAGAAAATGTACGTTTATATGTATAAATTGGTGTCCGATTGGAAGCTTTCTCAGAGTACATTCAGCTTGGAAAGAAACTTAATGTGAAACAAAAACAGATGCAACAAGCGGAGACAACGGAGGAGGCAGAAAATCAAGTTTAGTAAACATTATAGGTAGTAGAGATCTTTTCAGTTAATTAACTGCGAACCTTGATTCAACAGAACACACTCAACAATCAGATAATAGGGGACCTCAAGACAATACATAAAAAAAAGAGTAAACTGCACGGCCGGTCCCTAAAGTATTGAGTGAATTTTATCAGAGTCCTCAAACTATGAAATCGCACGTTTGACTCCTTAATGTATTTAAGTGATCTCATCAAGGTCCAAAATAGACACGAGGAGGGTTAGAAACTCCTTAATGTATTTAAGTGATCTCATCAAGGTCCAAAATAGACACGAGGAGGGTTAGAAGCTGACGTGGCCGTCCACGTGGACATGATTTAAGCACAAAACCCTGAGCCGTGGCGTCCACATGTGTCAGCTCATCTTCCAACTCCAGCTGCCGCCGGCATGCGAGCTCACCAGGTGAGCGCGGGGGCCGCGGGCCGCTCCTTCCTATCTGGGGCAGGCGAGCGCGTGTGCCGCCGGTCGTGCCGCCGCCGCTGGCACACGGGTGCGAGCCACGGGCCTTGCCGTCGCGTCGGGGCAGGCAACCATGAGAGAGCGGTGGCGGCTCGGCCATGTGCCTGCCGCCTGCTGCCGCTACGTCGCGCCGCCCGCCACCTCCTCCTGTTGTTGCTCTGTCATGCTGTCTTGCCCCTCATTGTGACCTCTCTCTCGCTCCAGCGCCCGAATCCACCGCCACCCCCACCGCCACTGGCGCGGGCACCGGTGCGGGGGCGTCCGCCACTGGTCGAACAGCTCGATAGGCTCCAGCACCGCGTCCACGGCGTAGATGGCGACGGGGTCCCTGTCGTACACGGTGGAGCGCACCCAGGTCGGGTCGTCGGACGCCGGCGTCCGCAGCGTGACCTGGTCGCCCGCGTTCTGCACCGTGAGCTTGTGTAGCTTGCGGCGCGCCGGGTGCTAGCGTGTTCATGGGCCCGTTCTTTGGACTTGAGCCCCGCAGCGTGTAGTAGACAGGCACCGCGTGGAACAGCAGCAGCGACGCCTTGCCGTCCGCCCTGAGGTTCCGGTAGCTGGGCATGAACCTGCGCACGGCGTCGTCCGTCGGGCAGAACGCCGTCACGCCACCACCCACCGCCAACTGGAACGCGGAGAGCGCGTTGGGGGACTTGGACACCAGCGACGCGAACGCCTTGCACCCGCCCTTGGACATCAGCGCCGTGATGTTGGGCACACAGCCGGTGGAGCAGAGCAGGATCCGCTTCTTCTCCCGCATGATGCGGCGCCACAGCGCCCTCACCCTCGAGCGCGTGGACGGCCGCGGGGCCCCCGCGGAGTAGTAGTGCGCCCCCGGACCGCTGACCTTCGAGGAGGAGGATGACGAGGAGTGGAAGGCGACGTCGTCGTCGTAGTAGTCGTCGTCGCCGTCGAGGTCGAAGCCCGCGAGGACGAACCCCCGCCGTGAGATGGAGGGGGCGCAGGAGCAGGAGGCCTGGCGCTGGAACCGCGGGATGTAGCCGCCGCTGTCCATGGCGACGATGAGCGCGGCTGCAGCCCGCCTGCGAGATTGCCACCGTCCGTCCCACTACCTCGGTTTCCTTCCCCGCTGCCTCCCCGCCATCGAGAACGCGACAGACGACTTTGCCGTGGCCTCCTCTTCTCGCTCCACCACTCGCCGGAGATCATCGTCCGCCGGAGCTCCGTCCCGCCTCGACTCCGACAAGGACGCCGCCGGAGAGCACCCCTGCGTAGCTACAGGGGAGGACGACTCCTTATAACCCCGCCCGATCCAAAATCCACGATCCATATCGCTTGTTGACCGACGGTGGCAGTGACTGGGTTAAATCATGTCCACATGGACAACCGCATCAGCTTTTAACCCTCCTCATGTCTATTTTGGACCTAGATGAGATCACTTAAATACATTAGGGAGCCAAAAGTACGATTTCGTAGTTTGGGGACCCAGATAAAACCGGACCAATACTTTAAGGACCGGCCGTGCAATTTACTCTAAAAAAACATTACTACAAGTATGCTCAACATACAGCATGTAATAAAATTCTTCTTAATCTACGTTGAGGCTTCTCAAGAAATAAAGGTATCCACGTACGGCGTATGCATATCACTCCGATACTATAACTCATATCCGTGCAATCTAGGAGCTTAAGACTTTTTGTTGTTTCAAAGCGAAAACATAAGAAGTTCAGTTGGTCTAGAAAGGCAGAAGATATTGATGACATAATATTCATGTGATTATTTAAGGTTGTAAAAAAAACATACATACCTTATCTGCTGATCCAGTTATGAAGAGTTCATCCCCATTAACAAATTTCAAAGTGGTTATCTGTGTAATTGAATGTTCTTATGTTACAATATACTTTCGAAGCATACAAAAGTACACCAAAAGCACATGGGGAAAATACCTTCTTTGAGTGACCAGTAAGCGTGCACAAAATTTGACCGGACGGCCGATCAAAGAGTACTGCATTAGTATCAATACCCCCAGTGGCAACAACGTCCTGTTGAGCCATGACAAGAATCAAGTAAAAGAACACATCAAAAATCTCCTGCAGATTCTCACCACAAAAGTTGAAACTCGCAGAGATTCCAGAAAAAAACTATATCAATACTCAGGTCATGATGATAATTTAAACTAGTGCATATTCAAGTAGAACTCAGCATTTTCTGACAAGGGTTTAGCCTCAAGATTCAGGCTTAAGCACAGGCCTTCCTTAACACGGGGAATACCACCAAGTAACAAGATGACAACCATAATCCAAATTTGTCCTAAGGGTGGCAAACAAGATGACAAGATGGGTGCTGTTAGAACACCCACGTAGAGCAAATTCTTGTCAAAATGTGTTTATTTATAGAGGGTGCCACGTGAGACATCAAGCTGTCCAAGCCTCATGGAATAAGCAACGACAACAAAGCCTTCAGACAATAAGAAAATGTCAAAAATGTTTGAAGACCAAGGTATAGCACCGAAATGAGTGACAGATAAGCCTAGCGCTCGGCAACACTTGTATCTTACTTTTCTGTATTTTACTTTCCTTGGCTCCTAAGCCTTTGTAATAGGAATATGCTCAGCATCCACTTTAGTAGTTAGAAAATATGTTGGAGCAGTAGAAAGTAGATGTTGTCCTCTGCCCATAAAAACAGGGGCACACCCTTGTATCAGTACAAGCCATTGTATTTCCTTTCAATCCAAGCAGCCAAGGGCCAAGCTGCCCTTTGGTAGTTTTCCCAAATCTGAATCTGAGATCTATCGACCAACAACTAGTATCAGAGCCTTAGGGTTCTTGAGTGAGCGAGCGCCATGTCCACAGAGAGCCGGATCGTGAAAGCGCGCGCCGCCACCTTTGCGGTGATCAACCCCGGCGGTGACGCAGCGGGAGCCGAGCGGAGACCGCGCGTCGCGCCTTGCTGCCGTAGAGGCAGCGGCAGCGATGGCGGCCAAGACGGCCAGGCAGGCAGCAGCTGCAGCACAGGCGTCGTCATGGTTGCTGCGAGGGCTCCCCGTTGCTGCAGACGGTCTACCGCGACTATGGAGCGGGAACGCCATGGCCGATGCGCATCAAGTTGAACTACCACGAGTGGAGGCTGCTAGTGAATGTCAAGCTACAGGGCCGGCGGCTGTGGGAGGCGGTACACGTCGCGGCGTCAGCTATGACGACGATAGCCGGGCGCTGGAGGCCCTATGCGCCGCCGTCCCCATCGAGCTCGGCGCCTCCCTCGCCAACAAGACCACGGCGAAGCTAGCAGTGGCGGAGGTAGGAATATTTTGTAGGTGTGGCGGGTTAATAAAGGTCGAACAAGTATAATATAACTATCAATTATGCAAGAACGCACTAAAACATTATCGAAATATGTATATTACTATGTGATCACAGAATCCAAAAGTAAAGTATTGGCACATAAAATACCTCACTAAATAAATCTTGTTGTTGGAAGTACATACCCATCGTGCAGTTGAAGCAGTTGCAGACTTGTCGTTGCCTGCGCTAGGCGGAGCGGAGGCGTGGAGCCATAGCCGCTGTCACTGGCGTGGCAGACTGGCCGCGTTGAACTCGTGCCACCGTCCGCCGGCCACCGTGTTGAGTTCTCGGCTTCTCGCTCTGGTGCCACCATTCGTCGTCCACCGTCCAGGAACCATCGCATTGATCGATCAGATCAGATACGAAGACAAAGAGTCGAAGAGTGTAGGATCTCTGGTACGCCTAGAGGGGGGTTGAATAGGCCTGTAAAAATTCAACTCAAACCAAAGTCAAATTCACCCACGGCACTGCCACTCTGTGAGCGCAGCAGTGCCGCACCTGCAGGAGAGATTAGTTCACAGTTCAAAATCTACCCAACGAAATTTAGATTGGGTAAATTTCTTAGCTTCCTACAGGGTAGTAGATCATAGATCGACATCTAAAAGTGGTGCGAACACCACAGACAAGTAGATCGGCCTCAAACCCTAGAAATCACCTCAACAACAACAAGAACACAAGTGTAGCAACACAAACACAAGATGACACACGGATTTATCTCGTGGTTCAGCTCGCCACCAAGGCTTGCCTAAGTCCACGTTGTTGAGGTATACCACTAAGGCTTAGGTCTTTGCAACTCTACCTCGTTCTCAAGTAAAGAGAGTGAACTCTTGAGATGAGGGGTGATTTTACTCACTGCAAGAGGTGGTTACAAACCTCCTGGGGCTACCGCAAACTTGACAAGCTCACCGGGTGTTGCTCTAGCCGGCTAGGAGCTAAGCTCCAAGAGTAACAAACACAACTGCTGACCAAAACATGAACCAAATGCTCTTTAGGCTTTGGGAATCAGTGGAGCTGCTCTCTATTCACTTTTGGCATATTTTTCTCTCAAGGATTGATGGGGAAGTCAAAGGGAAAGATTGAGAGCTTGAAGGGCACCAATGGAGGAGAGAGGAGATGAGCACCTGCTGATTTTAATCGGTCTGAACCATTGGGGAAGAAGAGAGAGCCGTTATGGAGGACAGGGAAAAGTATAAATACCCCCGCTCCTCCCACATTTACTTAAGTCTTGCTAAGTAAGTCTTGTTGTCTCTCCAAAAGTGGACCTTTGCGCACCTAACAAACAAACAAGGGTGAAGGAGTTGTTAAGTTGGCTATCTTGGCTGAGGTGTGAGGATGTTTTGTGTAAAGATTGAGCATTTGGTTGCACACTTTAAACCAGTTGTAGTGTCCTCCTTTATAGTATGGCTTTTCCCATACTCAATTTCAAAAGACAAAAGAATTCAAAACTCCTTTGAGCGCGATGACGTCCTTATTTGTAATTGGGGGCTCATCCTTTCCATGTGACATCCTCTATAATGAATTCTCTGCTTGTCATCTTAATAAATCTCATTAGTTCTCTAATTAGGTGGTCATCAACACCAAAACCCACGTTAGGGCTTGATTGCACTTACAAAGAGACACGAGCAGATGAGGCCTAGGCTAGCTTCCCTTTCCCTCCGTGCCTTCTGCTAATTGACGCCACGAGCCCACGAGGCCCATCAAGCTAGCGGAGGCGGAGCCCATCAGGCCTATCTAGCTTCAAATATAGTACATATATTCAGTATTTTTTAATTTTTTTAGGTATGGTGGCCACCAAGGCTCGCCAGATACTTGCCTCCGCCACTGGAAACTTGTGTGGGAATCGATCGCCACGGCGCGTGTCGGCAAAGATCGCATGCGGCAGGCGACGTTGCAGCGCCTCCGAGGGGAGTGGGAAGGCCTCGCCTTTTAGCCAGGTGAGCAAGTTGAGGACTTTGCCCTTCACCTGACCAACCTGATGGAGCAGATGGTGCACAACGGCGACACCGTCCTCATGGAGGAGCGCATAGTGGAGAAATTCCTTCGCTGCATGCTGAAGAAGTACGCACAAATCGTCATGTCGATTGAGATGCTCCTCAACTTTGAGCAGCTCACCATCGAGGAAGTGACTAGGAGGCTCAAGGCAGTGCAGGACCATGAAGAGGGGCCTCACGCCGAGCCAGGCGCCGCTAGAAGCAAGCTACTATACATGATGGAGCAGTGGCGTGCATTCGAGAAGGAGGAGGAAGGATCTGGACCATCCGGCTCCTCCAAGGAGCATCGACGGCGACCACACGGCGGCAAGAAGGAGGAGGAGAAGGGGCTCTGGGGCTAGGCAGGTGGTGATGGCGGCGCCGCCAGCGAGCACAAGGCGACCCGAGATGACACCTGCAACAATTGTGGCAGGTCCGGCCTGTAACACCCTCGGTGTTACGCCCTAAACAAACTACTAAATCATGTCATGAGCATCATGTTTATGTAATAATGCATGTGATAGAAGGTGTTGATAAATTTCTTGTAGCCTAAAATAACCATTAAAAATGTTAAATAGAAATTTATTCAATAACTCATGTTATCACAAGTAGGGTGGAAAACCAATTTTTATTGAGCAAAAGTATTATAGAACATGTGTGTGACACCTAAATAAGGTTTAAAGTACAAACTTAGTAGATGACAATGCAACTCTTGCTATAGAAAAATAATACGACTAGCTAGTATTTCTAATGGCTTGGAAATGAAACTTGAAGTCAAATTCAGCTCAAGCCTTGGAATAAATTTAAGTTTGAAAACAGTGTGACAATGCCATGTTGGTGAATTAATTCTGAAAAATCTAGCTAAAGGTCAATGTTGTGTTTTTGCTCCTTACGGTAGACTGATGTACCCTCATTCGTTTGGTCGAGGTAGTTTAGTTTCAACTATGTTAGGTTAGTTTTTAGATGCGCTTTAAAATTCATGCTTAGCATGTGTCTGGCCGTTCGGCCGGGAGTGCGTGGTCACCGTGTTCGGTGCACGCCATGCGCCTTGGCTGCAGGCTCCGTCTCGTCCGATCCCATGGCCGTGGGGTCTCACCTAAGGTCACGGGCTCCATCTCGCCCGACCCCTTGGGTACGGGCTCTGTCTCGCCCGACCCCAAGGACACGGGCTCCATCTCGTCCGACCCCTCGGGTGTGGGCTCTATCTCGCCCAACATCAAGGTTACGGGCTCCATCTCGCTCAACCCCTTGGGTTCGTGCTCCGTCTCGCATGACCCCAAGGCCACAGGCTCCGTCTCGCCTGACGGGGACCCATACCACCGCCAACCACTCCAGGTCCAAGCGTATGGGCCTAGGTCAAAACTCTGACACCAGGGAAGAGACTAGCATGACTCGATGTAACTCGTGGCCACGACAGACCATACCTGAGGATTCATATCAAGAACAGCATCGAGCGTGCCAGTGCTGTTCTGCCTAACCCTTGTACGAACGCTGACAGGCGTGTCAGTTCACCACGACGTCCGCCGAGATGGAATGGAATGCCATGACCGGCAGACGACGCCTGTGCATGGCACCAGTGACGAATAGGGCCACGACATGGAGCCGTCCCTGTTGGCATCTACAGGATCAGCGGGACCAGTGTGAAGAAGGACCCGACGATCCTGAAGGCCTTCTTCTCTCCCTCGTTCTTCTCTTTTCCTCTCCTTAACCCGCGCTTTCCCTTGGCCTATAAAAGGGAAAGTAGGGCATCCCATGAAGGGGATCCAATTCAAGCCAGATCGACCCATCGATACCCGATCGGATCTAGATCCGCACAAGAGCACGACACGAGGCGCACACCGAACGAGGTGACCACGAACTCACGTGACGTGGCAGTGGCAATGCACCACTCTCTCTTCCCCTTTCTTAATCACCAGCCCAAGGCTTCCTAGTCCAATTCCTCATGTCAGCGAGTAGCAGAGGAAGTTAGCTAGACGCCCCACTCTTATTGGGCCCAGCGGTGGTCAGGCCACGGCCAATTTTAGATTTTGCTCGCCGCCGGTCATGTGCGCTGTCGAGCCGGTAGGTTTGGGGGAAAGGCCCGTAGGGTTAATAGTAGTTCAATTGCTCGTAACCCTGAACTCGCCTTGACTCCCTCCATCCAGTGCTCGCGCTATCTTGGCCAGGGAACTCATCGATGACATGGTGATGCATGGGTGTCCATCCCAGAGCATCATCGCCCCAGCGGCTCGCACATGACCAGACCATCGCAGTGCTCCCCTGCTTCAACCATCAGTAGGGCATACACCACGGTGAGCTACTGATGCATCTCCGCCATCTCTACCTTTCCGTGAGGGCGTAGGCTCACCGGAACACTCGCATCGCCGTCGTAGATAGCCGCTCACTGCTGGACCCTATGATAGTTCGCCTCCGAGTCCCTAACTGCCACCCATCCATGCACGTTTAGCTATAGATGGTGGTCGGCCCCTTAATTCCATCGTAGCGAGCCTAGTTTGTCGGACGTAACCGCCTTATGCCATCGGCCTCCATGCCGACGTGCACGGGGGTTTCCAGGGACCTGCCTGTGGTGAGGAAAAAAACAACCAAGGGCTTGGTCGCAAAGCCACTGCCAATAGGAACAGTACACATGGTAGTCATACTATTACCTCAAAGCATCAGATTTGGTTGTTCTGCCATAGGTGGTATCAGAGCATAAATAAGGAAATAAAGCTTCAAAATTCTTGTCTAAACTAAAATTTGACAGCCTATTTTTACATAAAGTTAGGGCGTTAACTACGTAATATATAAGTAGCCCTATTGCTATGGTTAAGCAACTAAAATAGATTTAACTAGGCTTTCTCCGATGGACTAACTCTCGCGTAGTATACGATCTTTAAGTCAGTCATGCTTGTACTGCTTTAGTCGTTGTGACCGTATTGCTGGTAGATGCACCCTTCATAGATGTCACGCGAGTTGTATTGTGCATGACTAACTGGCCCTTGTTCAGGAATTACTGCTGAATTGTGGCTTCATGTTTCGCGTTCGCCTATGGTTCACGCCTGCCGTGACCCCCTGTCTCCCCGTACTCCTTTCGCTATATTGCCGAACCCTTGCCCTATAGCCATACTGGTCATTAATGGCCTCGGACATCGCTCGCCTCGAATGCGTGAAAAATTTGGTCGATTCATTTATAGTGGCCCCGCGTAGGAACCGAAGGTGGACTACGCCAGGACCACTGACCGCTCTACCATTATAAGCAGGGCCTGGCCTAGCCATTGGTACCACCACTTGATGCACTCCAACTCTCCTAGCTTTTCCTTTTGGAATAAGCTTTCCGCTCAATCCTTCCTTGCAACCACCCACCAGGGATGTCAGGAGCCTAGGTTAGCAGTTACTACTGAACACTGAGGGTTTTTCCAAAATCCTATATCCCACCCTACAAAAACTCAGAATCAAGGATCGTCCTGAGTATGAGGGCCGTGAGTATGAGAAACTTGGCACTGAGCGGTGTGAAGTTACCGTCTATATTGGAAAGAGTGAGGAGTTCCCCGACATCACTGAGGCCTGGAATATGACCGCAACCGGGTTTCGCTTCATCGACACCTGCCAAGTTGTGGCCTACAAAGCCTTGCGGCACCTTTGCCAGATCTATGAACAGCCCATTGCTCGTACCCCCATGAGGTTCTTTCCACCTTTGGAAAAGAATCGACGGGTATAGAGGGCTCGCATAGAGGCTTTGCAAGGCTGGGATGCGTAAGAAGACAGTCCAACCGTGGTGCACTTGACCACGTACCTACTTGCTCTGGATGAGCAGTATGACCGGCAAGCCTTGGAGCTAAGGAAGTGCCTCCAGCGAGCCAAGGAAGCCAAGATCTTCTCTAGGATGCTCCAAGTGTAGCTCGCTGAAGTGCATGCTAGTGTGGCAGCCACAGAGAGTCATGAGATTGCCATGTCAGAAGCCCTAAAGGAGGCCGAAGAATGGCATGCCCATTAGCTGGGAGAGGCCTACCTTGTCATCAGGGCTAAGCGTAGGACGTTGCCGCTGAAAGGTAGGATCCCTTGATCTCGAAGGGGATCCCTGTCCACCCGACGAAAAGAAGGAGAACCGGTGTTGCAGTACCACCAGCACCCCCACCCTTGGAAGTGTCAGAAGTAGAGTCCTTACTTTCCCTCACTCAGCCACTACCAAGAGAGGATGTGGATCCATAGCCAGGGTGGTAAAAGAATCTCGAGCCCGGGAATGAAGACGTGTGGTCCGACAAAGTATATTAGTTGCCTTGGGAAGATGTACCTGTAGTTAGTGGTGTCTTTCATCGCTGTCCTCTAGTATTGTAATCTTTCTGTTGTATTTCATCCGTGGTTGTTGAGATCGTCTGGTCGTAGGGAAGGTGAAGATGTGTCGACAATGGGAGAGTGAGTGCATGTATGTTGTACCGGCATAAGGATGTTTGGAATGTGCATTTTATTTATTTCGTTGTATTTATTGCGTCCATCTACCCTTAGGTCTCATTAGACGTGCTTAGGGTTTTCAAGGACGACATTAAGTGGGTTACAAGAGAAGTTGCTATTCAAGTACGAGCAGACCGGCCATGATGGGATAACGTAGGACACTGTATCAACTAATTGTGCATATCCTAGTAGAACACTTGAATCTCTTTAAATTAAATCCGTTGTGGGATTTGAATTCATTGTCCCTTGTTGCAAAAGGAACCCTTGTTGTCTGAATCTTCCCTTGTAATACTCCTCTGATTCTGTGGTCTATGACCCTACCGCCTTCATTGCGTGTAAGTTAGTAATAGTTGCCTGGTTAATAGCTTATGGTACCACGACAAAACCAAGGGCCCCTGTGGAACAACTGCCACATGGTGATGCTGCTCGACACGCGCTGGTATCGAGGTTGTTGACCAAGCACCTTTACCAAGTTACACCATCGTATCGCTCTTGCAAGGAGTATTCTCCTTAGGAAAATATCTTTGTGTTCTAATAGGAAATCCACAACGGGTTGATGAAATAGTGTTCCCTCAAAGTAAACAAGAGAATGTGGTTTTGGAGGAAGCATGTATGTCACGATCTCAGGTTGGCGCATATTGTGGTCAAGGAAGGGAAGGAAAAGAAAATCAACAAGGAAAAGTTAGCCTTCGGGTAGTCAGGAGTGATTGGAAAAGCCTGAGTGAATGTCATATCCCAAGCCCTATGTCCAGCTCACCCGCACTACGCACGCTAGGTCACTATTACCGCGTGCCATGTGGATGTCGTTAGTGTCAGGGTCCACTAGTACCCCGTTCTCGTGTGACCACGACATTATGCCACATCCACCGTACTCATGCACTGTGCGCTTCCCTTTTCCCGGCACCCTATCGGCTCTCGATCCCCGTCCTCACTACCGTACCGGACCCGCCCTTCCCTCTCCTTTTTCTTTTTTTGGGAACACGACTGCCCGCATGCCTCCCTTGCCGAGCGAATCCCCTCCCCTCTCCCTTATCCTCCCGCCACTCAAGCTCGGGCAGGGAGTGCACCATGGCCGACTTTTTCCCCACCTCATGAACCATCAGTGTCTCCCATCCACGCCACCTCCACTCCCGGTGTGTTGCACCCAATGTTTTCCTAAACGGTAAACGGTCTTTACACGGTCGTCCTTCGTTTAGCGTTTATGATGTTTACACGGTTTTTAAACGAAGTTAAACGGTCTAAACGGTTTTGTACTTTAAAAAAAATACATATAATTATATATGTGCATTTAAAAATCAACTATTCTAGCATTTATACATATTTATCCGAGTAAAAATCAATTATTTTGGTATGTATATATATTTATGCATATGAAAAGAACCAAATATAGATATTTATGCATGTAACATATCAAGTGTACACATTTATAAATATAATAAACTTAAGTATACAAATTCATCCATACAAAACTGAACTAGATTTACCTCGTGTTCACCTAAACAACCGTTTAAACAGTTGTTTAGCCCATTTAATACTATTTATCTTCGTTCCGTTTAGCCCGTTTAGACCGTTTTTTCCCGTTTTTTGACCGTTTAAATAGTCAACCGTTTAATTTCCGTTTACCCCCTAAACAAAATAGTTTACCACCGTTTACCGTTTAGTGGTCGTTTAATCGTCCGTTTAGGCCGTTTAGGCGAACACTGGCTGCACCCCCCACCTCCGTTTGTCACTATAAGATGCCCTTGTTCTCCTCCTTCATCCCCATCCCCCTCGAATCCAAAGCAGAGTTGCAAGATCCGGTCGTCATTTGTGGAACTAGGGTCGTCAGTCAGATGTGATTGCGTAATCTGAGAAGAAGGGATCTGATTTTTTTGAAGAAGTTCAAGCCCACCTTTGGTTAGTTTGGTCTTAGGGTTCACGATGTTTGAGTTCTCAGTCTCCTAGTTCTGGATCTGTTGGACATACGTCATGTTTTGGATAATCATTTTCTTGTTGTTTCTCCATTGTCCTGAATTAAGCTTTTGGTTGTACTAGGTGTGTTCTTAATCGTGTATCTCTAAATTCTTGAGTGGTTTAGTATTCGAAGCCGTGTGATCTCCCGCGTAATTTCAGATCTACGAAGTGTAATCGCATTTTCTCTTTTCTGGCAACTGCTTCGAATCTCGGAACGAGATTTTATTTTAGGGGGTAGAGTTGTAACACCCTCGGTGTTACGCCCTAAACAAACTACTAAATCATGTAATGAGCATCATGTTTATGTAATAATGCATGTGATATAAGGTGTTGATAAATTTCTTGTAGCCTAAAATAACCATTAAAAATGTTAAATAGAAATTTATTCAATAACTCATGTTATGTCAAGTAGGGTGGAAAACCAATTTTTATTGAGCAAAAGTATTATAGAACATGTGTGTGACACCTAAATAAGGTTTGAAGTACAAACTTTGTAGATGACAATGCAACTCTTGCTGTAGAAAAATAATATGACTAGCTAGTATTTCTAATGGCTTGAAAATCAAACTTAAGTCAAATTCAGCTCAAGACTTGGAAGAAATTTTTAGTTTGAAAACAGTGTGACAATGCCATATTGGTGAATTAATTCTGAAAAATCTAGCTAAAGGTTAATCCTGTGTTTTTGCTCCTTATGGTAGACTGATGTACCCTCGTTAGTATGGTCAAGGTAGTTTAGTTTCAATTGTGTTAGGTTAGTTTTTAGACGTGCTTTAAAATTCATGCTTAACACGTGTCTGCCTGTTCGGCCGGGAGTGCGTGGTCACCGCGTTTGGTGCGTGTCGTGGCTGCCTCTGGCCACACGCGTGCGTGGGCAGGCAGATGGTGGTCGCCCTCGGCCTGGGTGCGGCATGGTCGTGGCTTGGCCACCTTCGGCTGTGACGCCTGCTGCTGGCCGATGGCCTCGGCACGCACCCCTCGGCCGTCGCTGCCGCCCTGCTGCACGGCTGCCCCACCCGCTGCCCTCCTTGTCTCGAGCTGCGCTGCTGCTCGTGGCGCTGCCCCACTCCCTTCGACTCACCTAGGCACTGTAGCATTTGTTCCCTGCCGCACAACCCACCTACCAAGCCCGAGCTCGACGTCGTACATAGTCTACTGCATCGCGATGCCGTGCTGCTGCGTGCACGTGGCCGCACGTAGGCACACCTTCAATGGCTCCGTCCAAGCACTAACCGACGCGCCGCTTGTCCCTCGCTCATGCGGTCATATCCCCATGCTGCCATGCCTCATCAAGTCATGGTCGGGCCACCTTTGCCGGGGCCGCTTCCCACGACGTGGCGGTGGTAGTGCACCACTCTCCCTTCCCCTTTCTTAATCACCAGCCCGAGGCTTCCTAGTCCAATTCCTCGCGTCAGCGAGTAGCAGAGGAAGTTAGCTAGACGCCCCACTCTCGTTGGGTCCAGCGATGGTCTAGCCACGACCAATTTTAGATTTTGCTCGCCGCCGATCATGTGCGCCGTCGAGCCTGTAGGTTTGGGGGTAAGGCCCATAGGGTTAATAGCAGTTCAATTGCTCGTAACACCAAACTCGCCTTGATTCCCGCCATCCAGTGCTCGCACTATCTTAGCTACAGAACTCATCGGCGACGTGGTGACGCATGGGTGTCCATCCCGGAGCACCACCGCCCCGGCAGCTCGCACATGGCCAGACCATCGTAGCGCTCCCCTGCTTCAACCGTCAGTAGGGTGTACACCACGATGAGCTACTGATGCTTCTCCACCATCTCTACCTTTCTGTGAGGGCGTAGGCTCGCCGAAACACTCGCACCACCACCGTGGATAGCCGCTCGCCACTGCAGCCCATGACAGTGCGCCTCTGAGCCCCTAACCGCCATCCATCCTTGCGTGTTTAGCTATAGATGGTGGTCGGCCTCTTAATTCCATCGTAGCGAGCCTAGTTTGCCCGGTGTAACCGCCTTATGCCATCGACCGTCGCGCTAGCGTGCGCGAGGGTTTCCAGGGACCTGCCCGTGGTAAGGATGAAAACAAACGAGGGCTTGGTCGCAAAGCCACTGTCGATAGGAACAGTACGCATGGTAGTCGTACTATTACCTCGAAGCTTGGGGGCTTCTCTGCAAAACCGTCATCGCGTGCAGGCACCCCGGCCTTGGACCGCATTGGGCCATTGCGACGCACGCGCGGCCACACCCGCGCTGGGCTACTTGGCCGAATCGATGGCCACTGACCCTTTTCTTTTTCTAAAGTATTTTCTAATTTAGTTTTTACAGTAAAATTGTAAATTCAAAATAAATTTGGGTAGTTGACCAAACATTGTGAAACCAATTTTGTTAAGTTCCTAAAATCATGATCTATCTGCTACTATATTTTGTTCACATAGTTTTATAATATTTTCAGGAGTTATAAGATGCTTAATATTGTAATATATAAACTTGTTGGAATTGTTGTGATAAATTGGTGATAGTGTTGGCTCTGAAACTTTCACTGTAAATTCCTAACATTATTAGGTGCTCACTATAATTTTTGGTTATATCTTACCCAGGCAAGCCCCAGTGCATAACCCCTATTATTCTGTAATTATTTTATGCTTGTGCATTAAGTTTTGAGTTGAATAAAAACCACTAGTATATATATATATACTATG
Source organism: Miscanthus lutarioriparius (assembly GCA_904845875.1). Classification (NCBI taxonomy): domain Eukaryota; kingdom Viridiplantae; phylum Streptophyta; class Magnoliopsida; order Poales; family Poaceae; genus Miscanthus; species Miscanthus lutarioriparius. The sequence goes on along the minus strand of CAJGYO010000005.1, from coordinate 36,255,082 downwards.
AGTCCTGCTAGTATGTCATGATCGTGTAGATTGCTATGCTATAGGATCCGGTAGAAGTCGAGTGATTACCTATCACTCACGAGAGATAGGAAAGATATTATTGTTATTATATTACTATCACATGGAATATGTATGGAGGATAATTGGAGACCGGGCAGGACTGTGCTTTGGATTTCAACTTGGTTAGGCAACCGAGCAAGGCTCAAATTGCATCTGTTCTGCTTGTGTCGATTGAGGACCGTCCGTTGCTGTGGATGGTAGTCAGGTCACAAACTTATTATCCTAAGCACATACTTGCTTATGGGAGCGGAAAGGCTCGTTACACTCTTGTTGAGGGTTCTGGCTCTTTTCGGGCCGACTGATTGGAGGCGGGAAAAGATGGAGGTCTAAGCACCATGTTGAGACCGGGTCTCAAGTGTGGGGGCTTGGAGTTCAAGTTTGGACGGGGACCTGAACCCTGTGATAGGAGTGGAATGGGTTGGTCTTGTTTGTGCCTGGGGTACAAATGGGGCGTGTGTTTTGGGGTACCCAGCTGGGATACATTGATTCACAAATCATAGTTTCTGTGAGACGGTACCGACTTGGCTATGGTCTAGCACCGTAGTAAGAACTGGAACTTGAAAGGTGATAAAATGGTTCTGATTGCTTACCACCTGCTTGAAAGTAGCATATGTACTTATATAGAATGGTTAGTTAATGAACTAATGATGACTGCTAATAAAATTTAATATAAGAATGCACGTTTAGTAATGCTTCCGCAGATGCAAAAACCCACAAGCCAAATAAGCCTTGCATATCTATGGAGTCTTTTATTTTCCTCCTATCGGGTAAGTCTCGCTGAGTACAATCGAGTACTCAGGGTTTTATTCCCCCTATTGTAGGTGATCGGAGGATACATAGAGCTGACTCTTATATGTGGAAACCTCCTGGTGGGCTCAGAGAGGATTCTTTTCACGCTACGACCGTAGTGATTATTTATAACCCTCATTAAAGATTTTTATAAGAAAAGATGTAAAAATCTGCTAGCATCTCTTGTATATAAATGTCCACTATGTTAATACTCCACCATATCATTAAATTAATCTTTGTTTCCTCTGTAACTCTGATAATATTGTAATATTCCACTGTTACAATCAATTGAGGTAATATTCGGTTACTGTAATAAAGTGATGTAAGAAATGGCTTAAGAATGTTGTAAGCTTTATTCTCTCATTTATGATCCTGATGGAAAAATGTGGATTTTTGAGTTCTCCCTTAGGGGGTGCTCGACGGAACTGCGTAGTTTCGTCTCTTGAGTACTTAGTGTCTAATAGAAGACAAGTACTCCTAGGAGGCATTAGATTAGGCGGTTCTACCACACGACCACTGGACCAAGGACTGCCGCCTTCCTCCATGCCACGGTGGGTAGGCTCACATCGCGCAAGCGGAGAGGGAGGAGGATGCTTTGTTCCTGGTGCATGGGTGCATCGAGCCACAGCAAGAAGCAGGGGAGGGGGGTGAAAGGTCCAAGCTTTCCTCTTTCCATGTCGGCTAGTTCCACACACCTCTAGCTCAACCAAACTTGTGTCCACACCTTCCTCGTCAAAGGCGCCGATGATGACAAGATCGATGGCTGGAACCTTGACACCGGTGCCATGCAACACATGACTGGTCGACGCAAGTTCTTCTCCGACCTGGACTCCGGCATGAAGGGCTCCGTCAAGTTCGGTGATGCCTCCATCGTCGAGATCAAGGGAGTCGGCTCGATCATCTTCAAGGCCAAGACAGGGGAGCACCGCTTCCTCACCGGCGTGTACTACATCCTGGCCTTAAGGAACTCCATCATTAGTGTCGGGCAGCTGGATGAGAATGGCTTGCGGGTGGAGATCGAGGACGGCGTGTTGTGCATCTAGGATAGAAGCCACCGCCTTCTCGCCAAGGTGAACTAGGGAAGCAACCACCTTTACGTGCTCCATGTGCAGGTGACGCAACCCCTCTATCTTGCCACACGCCGGGATGATGAGGCATGGTGCTGGCATGAGCACTTTGGGCATCTTCACTTCGAGGCCCTGAAGCAGCTCAGCAAGGAGGAGATGGTCCGTGGCATGCCCTGTGTCGACCACGTTGAGCAGCTCTACGCCCTTCTCGCATCAAGCCTCCTACCGTGCCACCGAGCAGCTCGAGCTGGTGCACGACGACCTCTACGGTCCAGTGTCACCGGCCACTCCCAGAGGTCGGCGCTACTTCCTACTACTCATCGATGATGCCACCCGCTACATGTGGGCCGTGCTACTCAATTCCAAGGCGGTCGCTGCAGACGCCATCAAGCGCCATTAGGCAGCCATGGAGGAGTGTGGCCACAATCTCTGGGTGCTCCGCACGGACAACGGCAGCCGAAGTTAATGGCGTACTGCACCGACGAGGGGATTCAGTGACCGCTACTCCATGCCCTACTCACCATAGCAGAACAGCGTGGTCAAGCACCACAATCAGACGGTGGTGGCAGCGACATGCGCCCTCCTCAAGCAGCGCGGCATGCCGGTAATCTGCTAGGACAAGGCTGTAATGACCGCTGTACACCTGCTCAACCGCTCGCTGACCAGTGCACTCAACGGTAAGATGCCATATGTGGCCTGGCATGGGCGCAAGCCAGCGGTCAGCTATCTATGCGTCTTCGCTACCTCGCCTTCATCAAGGAGTTGAACCACGTTAGCAAGCTTGATGATCGCAGCTTGCTGGGGGTCTTCATCAGATATGCAGAAGGGGCTAAGGCCTATCGCGAGCTCAACCTAGTGACACAGCGCGTGCGCGTGGTGCATGATGTTGTGTTCGATGAAGGACGCGGCTGGGCATGGGACAAGGCAGTGGACGATGGGTCGGCAGCCATGCTCCATGACTTCACCATCGAGTACGCGTGGGTGGGCGGTGCTAAGGGAGCACAAGGTGCATCCTCATCGATGTCTGGGTCTTCATCACCAGCGCCGATCTCTTCATCATCCCCGCCACGGTCGCCATCACCAAATCCGGGGGAGCTCGGCAGCCCATCGGCGGTGGTTGGCAGCCCATCGGCGACGATCGAGGGCTCATTAGCAGCAACGCCGACCTCTCTAGCACCGTAGCCAACCTCTCCGGCGCACCAGCGGACCTCCTCGATGTCTTCTACATCACCCGCTGTGACACCAGCGCACGCAGGGCAGCTAGGGGGTCGAGTACGCGATGCCACTAGAGGATGATGAAGATCGTCTGGATGCCTACTATGACGATGAGCCCCTCTATACCCGCACAGTTGCAAACATCCTCGGAGAGCAGTCTCTACTAGATCAGCCCGAGAGGCTCTTCGCTCAACTACATCTGATGCACGTCGGTGAGCCAACCACTTATGCTAAGGCATAGGGTGATCCGACATGGCGGGTGGCGATGGAGCCGGAGCTCAAGTCCATCGAGCAGAACCGCACCTGGGAGCTGGTGCCACTGGCGGACGACCACCGCCCCATCACCCTGAAGTGGGTGTTCAAGCTCAAGAAGGACGAGCTGGGTGCGGTGACCAAGCACAAGGCACGGCTGGTAGCACGTGGCTTCATCTAGCAGGAGGGGATCGACTACGATGATGCCTTCGCCCTCGTGTCCTCCTCGCGCTGGCGGCTCAAGAGGGGTGACAAGTCCACCACATGGACGTGAAGTCCGCCTTCCTCAACGGCGACCTCAAGGAGGAGGTCTACGTGCGCCAGCCACCTGGCTACGTCGTTGCCGAAGAAGAGGGGAAGGTGTACCGCCTGCGCAAGGCACTCTATGGCCTGCGCTAGGCACCGTGTGCCTAGAACACGAAGCTCAACAACACACTCAAGAAGATGGGCTTCAAGCAGAGCGCGCATGAGGCGGCGGTGTACCGGCGGGGCACCGGACACAATGTTCTACTAGTCGGCGTCTATGTCGACGACCTCATCATCACCGGCGCTGAAGAGCAGAGGGTAGAGGTGTTCAAGACATAGATGAAGAAGGCATTCGACATGAGTAACCTCAGCCTCCTCTGCTTCTACCTCGGCGTCGAAGTGCGCCAAGACACCAGCGGGATCGCCCTCCGCCAAACCCACTACGCCAAGCGCATCCTCCAGCTTGGCGGCATGACAGGCTGCAATCCGGCCTACACCCCGATGGAGGAGAAGCTCAAGCTGAGTCGAGAGAGCACGACGGAGGAGGTCGATCCAACCCATTACCGGTGGCTGATCGGGAGGTTGCTCTACCTGGTCCATACCCTGTCGGACATCGCGTTCACCATCGGGTACATGAGCCGATTCATGGAGTGGCCGATGATGGAGCATCTGCAGGCCGTCAAGCGAATCCTACGCTACGTGGCGGGCACCTTTGACTACGGCCTCCACTACGGAAGGGCCCCCGACACGGCGCGATTCGTCGGCTACTATGACAGCGACCTCGCCGGCGATGTGGATACTAGTAAGAGCACAACCGGGACGACGTTCTTGCTCGGTGATTGCTTGGTCAGCTGGCAGTCCCTCAAGTAGAAGGTGGTGGCTCTCTCGAGCTGTGAAATGGAGTACATCACCACCACCACTGCAGGAACTCAGGCACTATGACTATCAAGGATGCTGGCAGAGCTCCTTGGCAGGAAGGTGGATGTGGTTGAGCTGAAGGTGGACAACAAGTCTGCTCTAGCTCTGGCCAAGAACCCTATCTTCCATGAGAGAAGCAAGCACATCCGCATCAAGTACCACTTCATCAGAGATTGCTTGGAGGACGGAAGCATCAAGGCTAGCCACATTGCCACTACTGATCAGCTGGCCGATATTCTCACCAAGTCGCTCGGGAAGTCTAAGTTCCAAGAGATGAGAGAGAGGATTGGGCTACAGCAGATCGCTTCCAGTGCTCGGCACAAGGCTTAGGGGGAGAATGACAGATAAGCCTAGTCCTCGGCAACACTTATATCTTACTTTTCTGCATTTTACTTTTCTTGGCTCCCAAGCCTTTGTAATAGGAATATGCTCAGCATCCACTTTAGTGGTTAGAAAATATATTGGAGCAGGTAGAAAGTAGATGCTGCCATCTGCCCATAAAAGCATGGGCACACCCTTGTATCAGTACAAGCCATTGCATTTCCTTTCAATCCAAGCGGCCAAGGGCTAAGCTGCCCTCTGATAGTTCCTAAATCTAAATCTGAGATATATTTGGGCCAACAATGAGCTCCTACAAATGCAATGTAGCACAAAAATTTTATGCTCAGCATCTAACAGAAGGACGATGGAGAGGACCAAGTAACCTATGTGGGTATAATCCATCACAGAGAGATAAAGTGCTGTGCTATTATAACAATGTGAAGCCTTAGGACCTGTAACAATGCAACAATGTGAAAGCCACGAATCTAGTAACAACAATGTGCAATCTGGTTAAGCGCAAACTAAAGAATATATTTAAAATAAGGCATAGTATCAAACTAACCTTTGATGGATGGATGTGCATAGATAAGATGCCTGGTTCATTCGTCCTGTGAAGTTGATGGCTGGAGATACAAGTATATCTCCCGAGCGCATCAGCTGGTGCCAGAGTTGGTGGATTCTGTGACAACAAAAGAACCATTGATTCATTTTTAACAACAAAATGGAACCAAAAAGGCTAAACTTTCACAGCAAGTAAACGAAACAAGCTAGCTTCAAGACTCTCGAGATGTGTGTGTACTTATTTCCTTTTCGGTTTAATTGTGTGCCTGACCTGTGGCCCTTTTTGTTTATGTTGTCTCTGCTTTTGTTTATGTTTGTGTGTCCGGGGGGGGGTTTTGGGAATACCTGTCTTTTGTTGCATTCTGCCCGAAGACTTTCATTGCGCTCTATAAGTTGAACAATGACTTCTTGAATTTTTTCCCTTTGTTCCATCAAACGGCTCAATTTTTCAAGCATATTACCTGTCTTTTGTTGCATTCTGGCCGAAGACTTTTGTTGCGCTCTGTAAGTTGAACAATGACTTCTTGAATTTTTTCCCTTTGTTCCAGCAAACGGCTCAATTTTCCAAGCATATTGGATCTAATACAACAGGCCCGGTACATTACATTATACATATGTCTTTTGTTGCATTCTGCCTGAAGACTTTCGTTGCGCTCTGTAAGTTGAACAATGACTTCTTGAATTTTTTTCCCTTTGTTCGAGCAAACGGCTCAATTTTCCAAGCATATTGGATCTAGTACAATGGGCCCGGTACATTACATTATACATGACCAAGAGGGGCTCCTTAAATATCTTGCCCTCATATTTAGGTGCATCCTTGCTTAGCTTGACCAAAACTTGTTTTGAAAACAGCTGAGAGAAGGACGCTAGCATTAGTTAAACAATAAACTTCCATCAAAATGCATGCACATTCACAAAACATTACAGTTTACCAATGGAGCTGCTGGAATTTTTTCTTCAGGGTAACATATCATCTTCAGTGCAGTTGCAAGTTTCATTAAATCCCATTCCTGAGTGTCAATGCCAGATATTCTCTTTAGGTGCTCAGCAGCACTACGCAAGGAGTAATCATGTCTGTTCACACAACGATCACACTCACGCACCACACCTGCCAGGTTAATAATATGTCTAGTAACCTGCATACAGGGAGTACAGAAAAAAATATTACAGAAAAAAAGATAATGGCAAAATTCTGGTAACAATATTACATCAAAATACTTTAGGAAGTGAATTTAAGGCTTGAAGTACACAGGGAGCAAGATAGAAGAAGTCATTTCAACAGACACGTGAGAAAGGATTGGCTCACCTTCAGATCTGGTTCAAATTTAAAGCGATAGCTATTTAGAAGCTGTTTCATTCGATCCTCTTTGTACAACTTTGAATTTTCTTCAGGCTCTAAATATGGCATCTGAACCTTCAAGCCCCACATCAACTCCTCCACAGTATCACCACACATGCAAGATATTTCCTGAAAATAGAAAAGGCGGTTCTCAAAATGGTTCATAGAATTAAGCAGATAAGGGAAGAGCTGTACACTAATCATGCTACTTTGAATGACTTCTTTGTAATCCACATTTTCAACAGCTAATTTTTGCCCCGGTTGAATATATTTTCTGATCATAGTAGCAAGCTTAGCATCGACACCATTAGGTTTAATGGCGCTGGCCTTGTCCTAAAAAACAAGAAATTCTAACAGCAAAGCAGTCTGTTAAAGAAACAACAAAGAAAAGCCTGTTAAGGGGCGATACAATTTCTAAAAACTTATGCCACAACTAGGTGTGGGTATTTCAGTAAGTACATGCATCAACCATAATGATAAAGTCTTGTTCAAGTGCTCAATAAGAGTGTAAATCAGAATTAAGTTCATGTATACTAAGCTAATGCAATGTATTTTGAAAACTGGCCATCGTGGTAGTATTAATACCATCACGAAGTAAGGTCTCGAAGAACCCCTAGCAATCAGTAAATTGGCATACGTCAATACCGCCTAGGTATCACCAATCTGTGCACATGTATTGTGGACCTCTTCACACGCATCATGGTCTTTTAGCAAAATAGCTTTCGGGAATGCATGCATAGCGAAATAGAATCAAACATACTTCCCTAGAAGCTTTATTGAGGAAAAAATGGGTTTTGGAATCCATTAAATTAATAAACAGCCAATGACCAAATAGATGCAAAGAATAAATAAAATTGGCAAACATAAATCATGCAACAACGCTTTTCAATTTAATTGAGCATAATAAGCATATTGAAAAGAGATAACTGCTTTTCTACCCTATTTCAATCTCTAATTGCATGCTCGTGTTTTTAATTTTGCACCCTTCCCTTGCCTTTTGAAAAAGAATGGCATGTTTCTCGGAGCAGCATGGCATCGCCCCACCTCGCTTTATGCACGCCTAGGCGATTGGAAGGGGGTCAAGCGCCTCGCCTTGCTTTACCACTTTAAAAACATAGCAAACAACTTTTCAAAACTGGGGCAAAGTGCAATAAGAGATCGGGCAACCATACCCAGCACCTTACTAAAAAAAATTAGAATCAGGAGGAAGGGGAACTAACTCTTTTTGCCACTGTATGATCCGCGAAGTCTACCCAAATATTCTACACGGCATAGATAATATTGAAACATTAGCTAGATGAAAATGGCACCAAGAGCAACCAAAGTCATAATATTATAATCAAGCAGGTACCTGATAGGCATCTTTTACTAAGAGCTTGAGCCCCATCGTACATGAAAATGGCAAAGCCAGTGTACGTCTCAACTAGCGCCAAGATCAACCCACCGTTCCCCAACTGGGCAGCTGGTAAAACATAATTCACATAATTTCAGGCAAGTAGAAGGTAAACAAATTGATTCGATACGAAATGTTCGTGGCTTAGGCCAAAGGCTATCTCTCCCCCACCGGATCCAAAACCCTAACCACCTTTCCTTCACTAGCGGTAGCACCTTTGGGGGTCGTTCGGTTATCCTGGAACAAGGCTAAGAGCCATTCCAGCTGATCAATTGTTATATAAATTGTTGCAACCATTCTAGTAGGGAATCATTTCAAGGAATGGTTTCTAGGGAACCGAACGGAGCCCTTGATCAGATCGGCGGCGACAGGGATCCATCCAACCCAGAACAGGATCCCCAAATGTTTTGAAGGGATTTTTTTTGAAGGAAACCAAATGTGGGGCTGAGAGATAAGGATGGGTGGCCCCGATTTTTTACAATTTATCCATTTTTTAAAGAAAATTTACATTTGGTCCCCCTGGGAGACGTAAACTCATCTTTGGACTCTGGGGGTCGGCGCCATGACTCATGGCGCCGAGGTAACACGTCTCGGCACCACAGATCTTGGCTCCGAGGTGCCTGGCCATGTACAACAGGGCATCCTAGGTGGCGTTAACGTGGCCGGTACCTCGGCGCCAGAATACATGGCGCCGAGCTCGGTGCCACAGATCTTGGTGCCGACCTCGGTGCCATGTATTCTGGAGCCGAGCATGCATTCAAAACCCATGGCCCAGTTTCCCTTGCCGAGGCTGCTCTCATTTCTTCCTCCTCCCTCTCGGTTTCTTCCTCTCCCTAACCCGTCCAATCTCTTGAATCGATGAATTTGACCTTGGATACTTGAATTTGATCCATACATCTTTACGAGCAAGGTATCATCTCTCCCTTATCATTTTTTACGCATTGATTTGGTATATATTATGTCTATTTTGCAACCCTAGATACGTTATTACCTAATGTTTAAAGTGATTTTTTATTTTTTGTATTACGTAACGATAGGATGCCAAGGCGTGGTAAAGCTAGTAAGCCAAGGTAATCTTTTATCATCGTGTTATATCATGTTTTCATTTATGTGCAACAAATAGAAAACTCTAGGTTTAGAGTTTAATGTTCATTGCTTTCGGTTGAACAAATTTGGTTCAATTGTAGTTATGGCCGGATGACCAAAAATGCCTTCGACCCGTTGGCTCTGCCTAGTGGTGTTCCAGTGCCCATGTGTTTTTGCGCGGCGATCCTTGCAATGTAGCCAAGTCCGATGAAGAGGACATGTATAGACAGAGATATTGGATGTGTGTCAATTTTGCGTTTGAGCCTACGCTTCGTCAGCGCCGCATTAACAAGATGGTGAGAAATTGATGTTGTTTAATATTTATTTTGTGTCAAATGAAATCTTGCATGATTTATTTATTTTGTAACAATTGCATTTGTTGCAGACCCCTCCATCGCTCTATGATTTTGAGCAGTGGATCGACACTGAGATCAAGTCGAAAGACAAGGAGTGGATGTAGAAACTATTACGGTGGGAGGCAGAGGACAAGGAGATGATTGAGAAGAGACGAAGAGAGGAGGCTCTAGAAAAGGAGCACAAGGAAGAGGAGGAAAGGAGGCGTATTGCTTCGCATAGGGAGAACAGGGAGAGGAAGCTTGAGCGTGCGCTCCGAGCGAAGGCAGCAATGGAGGAGAATCCCGATGCCTAGAGGAAGGAAAAGTGGCCTCGTTGCACTCAGTAGTCTTCATAACTTGCTAGTTCTATTGTATATTTACGAACAATGTTGTCTAATCTTGGACTTTGTATTGTGTTGTCATGTAATGCACTTTTAGTTTGTCGTCATGTACTTCAAATATTGTTATATTGATTAATGTGCTCTATTATTGGACCTTTTATAGTGATGTTGGTTTCATTATTTGTTGTCATAATATTGAGTTTGATATTGCATAGGTAGTGAAACGAGCTCATGTAGTGCAAATAAAACATAATGAAGTAGTGGATTAGCTAATTCAACACACACAACACATGAAATGGCATGTGATAACATGTACCAAACTAGGGTACAAAGGTCCTGGACTAAACCTAGCATGTCTTAGGTAATTGAAGCAAACAACAAGCACATAAAATGGCATGTGAGAACATGTGCCAAACAAGAGTACATATTTCCTTCGACTAACCCTAACATGCCTTAGGTGATTAAACCAAAAAACAAACACATGGATGTAGCCCGTTAAAAAGATTGGTTTGTTATAGTAGTGTGGCCACATAGCAAATTGTGTTGCACCTTCTTCACAGTATCCTCCCATTGTTGGTGATGATGGCGGCGGGGGTGGCGGCGGAGGACCCTTATTCACTGTTACTAAAAAGCCTAGATTCATCTGCAATGCGTCTATACGATACGATTGGACTATACACGTTCTAATGAATTTATATTTAATTTGTGTACTATATTTATGCATTTTTGGCAGTGTAGTATAATTAATGATTCACGGAAAAAATTCGTAAAAGTTTCTCTTGTTTCCGAAGCATCCACGGTTACAAACAGAGACATCATTATATAATCCAAACATTTAATCGTCCAAAGAGCATAATACAACCACATCAAACATCACAATCAACATAACATGTCCTGCATAGTCCAAATAGTCCACAATGTCCATACAGTCCTAAATAGTTATAGAAAAGTAACTACATACTTTCCAAATCTCCACACATGCTTCCTAACAGCCACAAAAGTCTCCATTATATCATCTTCATTCACACTGAAGAAAACATTTTTACAAATTACTAATTGTTTGCAAATTTTACAAATTTGCATTCCTACCACATAGCTACCAATGTGCATTCCTAGTTTGTCACAGCAATGTGCAATGTGCTAGTACAATCCTACGTTCCTAGTTTCCTACCATATGGCTACCAGTGCGCAAGGTTGCTGCAAGTGAGATTAGTGAACTACCTCGCTGCTTGCTTGCCTGCTTGTTGCTGGGGTTGTCTGCTTCGCCGCCGCTCCTCAGCTCCCGCTCCACTCCAGTGCGGCGGTACGCTAGTTGGCCACCGTAAGCCACGCCGGCGAGCCAACCAACCGCCGGGTCGCTCCTCCTCCCGTCCGCCCTCCCTGGATGCATGGCGGGCACCTGGGCGGGAGCCCAAAGTAATGCGTGCTACACGCAAAGACCCGTGGATCGACGTAGTACACCGGCAGGACCGCCTCGGAAGCTGCCCACGCGCGTAGAAGCGCCTCGTTATCAAGAACTCGGAGGTCGTTCTGAACCACACGACGGCCACCCCGACGCCGCCTCTCCTCAAGCTCGGCGACGTGTACCTTTGGAAGGCCTCGTCCGCCGGGAAGGCACGCAACGCGCCGCATCGGCAGGGGCAGGGGGCGGTGCTGCCAAGGGGGAGGAGGGGATCAAGAACTGAGGCGTCGCGGCCTCGCTGAACACACACGGGGTCGGGGCACCTAAGCGCCGCCTCTCCTCAAGCTCTCGGCGACGTGTACCTTTGGGGAGGAGGCTGACAAGGTCGAAGGCCGAGAGGAGAGGAGAGGACGGGAGGCGACCGCATGGGGGGGGCAAGATGGAGGTGGGCGGGCAACAAGGCGGAGGAGGAGGCAGGCGATGGCGGGCCGGCGGGCACGGTGAGAGGAGAGAGAGAGCGTGAGAGAGGGAGAGAGAGTTGTGGCGGCCACACGCGGTTATCCGGTACCTCGGCGCTAGGATACATGGCTTCAAGGTAGGCGCTAGAGTGTGTGGCTCCAAGGTTGGCGCCACAGATCTTGGCGTTGAGCTCGGCGTCAAGATCTGTGGTGCCGACCTCGGAGCCACGCATTCTGGTGTCGAGGTACCGACCACGTCAATGCCACCAAGGCTGCCCTGCTGTGCTCATCCAGGCACCTCGGAGCCAAGATCTGTTGCGCCGAGACGTGTTACCTCAGCGCCATAAGTCCTGGCGCCGACCCTCAGGGTCCAAAGATGTGTTTACCTCTCATAGGGGCTAAACGTAATTTTTCTTAAAAAAGGTCAAATTGTAAAAAATTAGGATGGGCGGCTCATCTAGACTGTTGTTGCACCGCGTCGCCACCTCCTCCTCGTCCGTGTCATCAAACTCAACAACCTCTTCCTCCTCACTTTGCAAGGCATCTTTCATCCTCTTAGATTATCTTCAACAATAACACCTAGAATATAATACACATTCAATGTTTGGGTAGCGCTACAGTCAAAGGGTTCGATACCCATTCGACATCCTCTCCAACAATAGGACCCAAAAGAGAATTTTTTCTGCAAATGGGTTTTCAGGAGAGAGAATACTCATATTTAGGTTGTGCCTCTCAGACAACCTAAAATAAATCTTCCGTATAGGTACCCTGTTGGAGATTGATTTTAAATTTTCTGCTACCCATTTTTAATTTGGATGTTCATATAAATCATCTATTGGAGACAGTCTTATCCTCTATCTGCAACGGCTCCCCCACCTGCTTCGACTTCGGCGCCGTCTCCTTCTGCGCCGCCATGGAGGCGGCAGTACTATATGTGGGTGTATTTTAATTATTCAGTTCAATTAGACCTTGTTTAGATCCCACCCAAAATCCAAAATTTTTCAAGATTCCCTGTCACATCAAATTTTACGTCACATGCATAGAGCATTAAATATAGGTAAAAAGAATAACTAATTGCACAGTTTGCCCGTAATTGACGAAACAAAATCAAATTTTACGTCACATGCATGGAGCATTAAATATAGATAAAAAGAATAACTAATTGCATAGTTTGCCCGTAATTGACGAAACAAATCTTTTAAGCCTAAATAGTCTATAATTAAACAATTTTTATCAAATACAAACGAAAATACTACAGTAGTCAAAAGCCAAAAATTTTCGCTCGCATGGGCCTTAGCCCGATGGTCCAGCCCAAATATCCCAATACTTCTCCTCGGCCGCTCCTCGCATCGCTCTCCCTCCTGGTGCTCCCGTAGTCCCATCGGCCGGCTTCTGTTTCTCCCTCCCAATCCAAAATCCCAACCAAACCCTACCGGGCTGCGGCGTGCCGGCGTGCGCAGGGCTAGGTGAGGACGTTGGGCGCGGGCGGCTCAAGGGCGCCAGCTAGGCGGGCCGCGTCGGGGCGCTGCGCCTGCGTTGGGCACGTGGGCGGCCCGTGGCGGGGCCGCAGCTAGCAGCGTGCGTAGGTGCCTGCGCCGCCGGGTGGCCGTTGGCCGGCTGCTCGACCTTCTGAGCGACTGGACACCAGCACCGGCAGCAGCACTTCTGCAACCTACACACAGGCACCGAGGCTGGACAATATCTGATCGATTGGAGTCTTCAGCAAGCCACTAACTGTGAATCCAATTTGTAAGCTAGGAGTATTGGTTAGTTGGCTTTCCATTTCAATGTATTATTGATTGCGATCTGTGAATATTTGAGAAACACTGGAACTATGGCAGTAAGGTGGTGTGCATTACTTGAGTTTGATTTACTGATTTTAAATCATTGAGTTGATTTTAGGTCTCAAACATAAAGGCTAAGAAGTGGTACTACTGGTTTTCAGCTCAATTCTTTGAGTGTTTGCTCAATTATGCGTTGTATCTGCTATATATTATACATTTGCTATTATGTGGAGAAGTGGTACTGGTAAATTTTATCTTAATTCTATGAATGTGTGCTCAGCTATGTGTTATATCTGCTATATATTATACATCTACTCTTATGTTGTATTATCATGCTAAATATTAGGCTTTAGACAAAAATTCCAAACAGCCCTTCACATTTTGAATTCCCAACTTCAAAATCCTAGGCCCACCCTAGACGCAAATCCTCCGCCACTATGGTGGCAGCGGTGTCCGTGCCGAGCCAAGCACAGGCCGTGCTTCGGGGGCGGCTCTGTGACCCGGCCTTCGTCCACTCCGCCCTCAGGTCCTCCCCGGACACCAACTACAGGTGAGCCGAATAGATACCCGTTCCGCCCGCATGGCTCGCCAGAAATAATTTTGCTAATCCGCCTCCTTTTGTGCTGGACAGCAAGCTGAAGTACCTAGTCTCCAGCTCTGTCTTTGAGGCCTGCAATAACTCCATCCTCCTGCTAGGTCCCCGCGGGTGTGGAAAAGCAGCGGTGAGGTTCCTTCACTGGTTCAGTATCCTTTTCTGCTTGCTGCAGCGCAGCAGTGCTGTTTGATGAAATGTGCATGTCAGCAATTGCACATTTGCATTCTGCAGTGCGGTGTGGAACTGTAGTTTACTTTTTGTTTGAAAGTTCATGTTTTTCCAGGTGGTCGACATGGTTCTTGATGATCTGAAGAAGGAGCACCCTGATGCGATTTCCGTGGTATGGGTGCAATGCAGCATTCTGTTCAGTTCAAGTATCACTAGAAATAGGTGCTAATTAATTATGGAAATGACAAATGACGACTCACTTAAACCTCACAGACAAACTTCTGTTGTGTTACTGATTGATGTAGTGTTCGCACTGGGCTAGAACAGCTTGTTGTGCATAAGTGATGATTAGTTACCCCCCCCCCCCAGTGACAACATTTCAACTTTTCATGCTATTAGAAAGACCTCTTTGATCAAGGATCTTTAGGGAAAGAAGAGACTAGGAATGGTGGAAGACAGAATGCCCTTTTGGTACAAATGTGTGGTTCTTAAGCATCATACTCAAATGCATTCTTACCAGAATTGGTGTGTCCTATTGTTAATTGGTAATCCTATGGACTTTGTTATTTGCACTTTGAGTGGATAATGGCGGCACACCTTTTCAGATCAGACTAAATGGGATGCTACATAATGACGACAACTGTGCTATGAAGGTTAGCACTTTTGGAAGCTCTAACGCATGTTTTATTGTTGGTTTAATTTCTGTTAACATACTCTTCCTGTTCTCCAATCTTGGCTTATGCCTTCCTGTTCTCCATTGTGAACTTTTTTTATTGTGAATAAGTCTGTAAGTCCCTAACATGCTAATATTAATATTTTCCCTTTTTGTAGGAAATTGCCAGGCAGCTTTGATTGGAGCATCAGTTATCATTTTCAAAAATGGTACATTTGCTGCCTAGTTATTATTCTCTATTTTTGTAGGAAATTTCGTTGTAGACAGGCAGCTCTGATCTCTTCTCTTTTAGGCTTCTTCAGATGACAACACTGAGTTCATGATTGACATGTTAGTATGTTACGGTGAGCTTTACTGAAATAATGCCATAATGGATATTTGTATATTGAGCCATAGTCTTTAGTTCATAATTTTTTTTACTTCATTTCTGTTCATTTTTATATTCTCTTCTGCAGGGAGTGCGGACTAGCACACAAGACAATACTATTTGTTCTAGAAGAGTTTGACCTCTTTGCTCAGGTCGAGATAAATAACTGCCCTTTATGCTTTCACTAAACTGAGTTTGTCTCATTCCCTTTTCATCTATGTCAGCTACTTAAATTCTAATAAAATCATCGTTCATGGCACATATAGCTAATGGCATAACATGCTTTCTACTATTGCTATTGTCAGTTTTGACATGAGAAGATTACTTATGTTCATGTTGTTTTGTTACAGGGTAAACAGAGGTTGCTTTACAGCTTGCTTGATGCAATGCAGTCTCTAACATCACAAGCTGTTGTAATTGGTGTGAGTTGCCGCTTGGTATGAACTAAGCTTCATCATATTTACTTGTATTTAACAATAATATAAGCTTCAACCCTGTCAGTTGTATATAACTGATTTCTTTTTTTGCGTTGATGCCATTTGATTGGTCTTTCAAAAAAAAAGATGCCACCCTTGATTATGTAGTAGTGATCATGCAGTAGAATATAAAGTAGTCATAATGCAGTAGCATCACTTAGCGTTGATTATGTTGGCTGGCAATTTGAAATCTGAATGTGCATAACAAATCATTATTTTACTTTAGTTTGCAGCATATTGATGGTGTTATTATAATAATTGTTCAAAGAATTATAAACATTGCTCAAATAATTATAATATTCAGTGGCGTTTCATTTTTTAGGATGCAGATCAACTCCTAGAGAAAAGGGTTAGATCCCGATTCTCTCATAGGAAGCTTTTATTTATTTCTCCTTCACTGGATGATATACAACGGTATGTGCTTTCCCTAGACCCTTTAGATAAAAAAAAACATGAAATGCTCCCGAATTCCTTTATCCAAGCCATCTTTTGTTAGCAAAATGCAGGTTGGTGGAACATTTGCTTATAGTGGCCAAAGACTCAGGTTTACCAGCAAAGTATATCACCGATTATAACTCAAGACTTATTATATCCTTTCTAAAGCCTGACTGTTATGGGGCATTTTGTTTAACCTTTTTCCTTTATCTCATCTTAGTTGAATACTCCCTCCGTCCCAAAATAAGTGTACTTTTAGCTTTCAAAATGTCCCACAATAAGTACACTTCTAGGTCATAGACCACCTATGACTAGTACTTTTTGCTACTTTCTCCATTCCCAATGTGCAATTATTACATGTTGCCCTACCTTTTTATAGGGGTATATATGTGATTTTGTAGTGGTATTGGTTTCTCCCCTCAATCAATTCTAGAAGTGCAATTATTTTGGGATGGAGGGAGTACTTAGCTATTAATGGCATATAATCTTGCTAATGAAACAAAAGTGTTTGCTTGCTGAAATGAAAACATGGTAGAATTTAGCCACGTGCAGAATGGAACTGTATTGATATTTTTTTCAATCAGTTCCCTTGGGATTTTTTGTTCCATCGTGGAGAAACAAAAGGGTGAACAATTTAGGCAGCACAACTGCAAAAGTTTGCACAATAGACTTTTCTTATCCTATACGCTGCAAGAGCATTTTTAGTGATAAGAAATTCAAAGGATGTCTCAACTCCCTCATGGATGTGGATGCAACAAGCCACATTCTACGATTTCTGTAGGTTTTCAGCAGCTTGTTGGTTCTCTCTTCATAACATCAATAATTAATCATGAATATATGCTCAGCTGAATATTTACAAGCAAATCTTTCAGTTTCAGAGCTGTGTCATATATGGACATGGAGTCTGGATTCCTGCCAATAGAAAGCTTCCTGAAGGCCCTTTCTTCCATGCAGAGGCAACCCAAGATGGACAGCCTACAAGGTATATTTTGTTGGCTGCCCTTTAGTTTTATAGTGTGTTTGATCACTAAACGCAAAATATGTGGATTTTCTTTGTGCACCTATTCTCTCCATTTCTCTTCTGCACAGCACAATAGCGACCAACATGATTTGCTTGTTTTCACACAAACTTGTCTGTCATTCTGTGTTAGCAAATCACATTGCAATGTAGTGATGACATTTTCATGCAATGAAAACTTTGAAGCAGACCTCTCGATTTTGGAATTGTACATTCTTGTGTGCATGCACAGACTAGAAGATAAGGAGCAAAGCTCATACAACTTCACCAGCATAATGAAAGGTAGACTGCTCACCTCCCTCCCCTAGTCCCCTTGTTATCAGGGACATAAAAGTGAACTGAGATGAACTGTCTGTCAGAATACAGATCCATACAAGACGCCTACAAGACTTCTGATAAATATGCAAGCACTGTTTGTTTTAGGGTAAGCACTACCATCACCCACAATCAGCAGGCCTCCTATCACATTAGATATTCAAAACTTACACACTTGTTTGACTCAGGCCTTTGAGCATCTTTTGGATCGTGAGCTGATCAGTTTTGGTGACAATAGAGGGAGAAACCAGGCTGTTGGAATATTGTTACACATGTATGGTAGGCTTGTATAGTTGTATGGTAGGCTTGTATAGTTACCTATTATTGGTGTCTATCACCTCCTGTAATTCAGCCCATTGGCTTATATATAATGGCGCCCTTTTGTTGCCCTGTGTGTTGCCCCTTTAATCTGATCTTCCCACTCTAACATGGTATCACCAGCATACCCGATCCTCTCCTGCTTCCCGCTCATCTGCGCAGTCCGCGACTCTTCTTCCTCATGCGCCGCCACCCTCTCCGCGTGTGTTCCCCTCCACCTGTCCACCCACCCGGCGTTCTCATCTCTTTTGCCATGGATCGGCGAGATCGTTCCTCCCACCGCGGCTCTTGTTGCCTCTATTATAATCCTGCTTTGCCTCTCTGCCACCACCATCAATATCAAAACTCACCTCCCAATCACCACAGAACTTCACCCGCCCAATTATCGTGCTCGGCGTGAGCTTTTCACCACCCTCCTCGGCAAGTTCGTGGCCGTCACCACATCGATGGTGCGCCAAGGTGCGACCGTCACGCCGGTGTGGGCGACGACGGTTTCTCTCGTCCGATCCTCCTCTACTGGTCCATCTCCGGCCGATGAACAAGGTGATGGCGCCGCGCATAAACGCCCGCACCATCCGGGTGGCGATCAGGCGCGCTTCGAAACAAGTCGTCGCGGGCCCTTGCGTTGAAGCGGACTTCCGCAATCTTGCGCCAAGGCAACCTCTCCTTCTCCGACTACAATGGCGCCTGGCAAAATCGCGCCGACGGGCTCGCCGATCTCGGATTCCCGTCAACGAGCAGACGGCGCCACCTCCCGCCATCGCCGCGCCCTCCCGTGAGCCCCCCCCAGCCTCCCACCACCCGGTGCCCGTCACCTCTCCACCAACCGGATACTGGACGGATCCGCTGAGCGATCCGGTCCGGGAGTCGGAGGGAGATCGAAGCTTGAGCAAGAGCCAAAATGGTGAAGGATACGCGCTACTACTGACGACGTGTTAACACATTTTCGATGTCGTGTCGACGCTAAATCCAATGTGATAATGGTCGTGAATTTGATAACCACGCTGCTTTCGCTCATTTTTTCTTTCCTGAGGAATTTCATTCCGACTCTCTTGCCCGCACACTTCACCACAAAATGGAAAAGCTGAAGTGTGTCATCCGCTCAATCAACAATATTCTTGAACATTGTTGATTCAAGCCGTCTTCCTCCCGCCTATACAGGCCGATGCCTTACATACACCCACCCACCTCTTTAACCTCCACCCCACAAAAGTCCTCAAAATCTCACTCCACACCAGGCTTTGTTCGCTCCAAGTGGCTTTTGGATGTCGCCATATCCCAACCTATCGGCTACCACTCCTCACAAACTTGCGCCACGATCCACCGAGTGCATCTTTCTCGGCTACCCTCCGATCACAAGGGCTACCGTTGTCTTGATCTCAAGTCTAACAAAATTATCACATCTCGGCATGTCGTGTTCGACGAGCTCACATTTCCTTATGCCGCTCGTACTAGCACCCTTGCCTCTTCGTGTTCGTTTTTGGATGACTTTGCAGATGATGATACGGTGCTCCCTGGTGCTCCTGCACCTCTGCCCGGCGTGCTCGGGCAATCTGCTGCAAGAGTGCCGGCGTCGCTGACCGGGCCAGCCCCGATGCACGGCGCGTCCGGTTCAACGTCAATGTCGCCGCGCCACATCCACGCGCGAAGGCTGGCCGTGCGGCACCACCTTTCATCAGCGCCCACCGACTACGACACCAAAGCCTATCATACCGTCTATACTGGCCGTCACGCCGTCGTGGAATCGTCCATCGAACAGCGCGATCCCGCGCCAGCACCACCTGCTCCTCAGCAGGCCTCTCGTGCATTTGCTCCTGACGCCGATTCCAGTCTCTCAGCGGTCTTCAGAAGCTCAGAAAGTACCCATTCCACCTATCTCCAATGACCATCCAATGGTTACTCGGGCCAAGAGTGGGTTCCGCACTCCAGCCACTTTTCAGGTTGCGGACCATCGCCCATTCCAACATCCTACAAGCAAGCTCTTGCTGATCCTAATTGGAAGAATGCCATGGTTGAAGAGTTCAATGCTCTCACGGCTAACAGACTTGGGATTTAGTGCTCCTTACCACCCAATGCCAACATTGTTACTTGGGAAGTGGATTTATCGCCAAAAGCTTAAGTCCGATGGGTCACCGGATCGTTATAAAGCCCGCTTGGGTGCTTCGTGGTTTCTCTCAAAGAACTGTGTGTCGATTTTGAGGAGACTTTTAGTCCGGTGGTGAAACCTCCTACTGATTCGCCTTTTCTTTCTCGGCAATCAATAGTAACCGGTCTATTCATCAACCGGATGTGAAGAATGCCTTCTTAAATGGTACTGGAAGAGACAGCTTTACTCTCGGCAGCCCATCCGGGTTCATTGATCTAACCTTTCCACAACATGTTTGCAAGTTGAACAAGTCAACAGATGGACTTAAACAAGCCCCACGCGCTTGGTATACTCGCTTCCAGCCTTTCATCCTCTCTCTTCGGATTTTGCGGTTCCGATGTGACACCTCCTTGTTCATCCGCAAAGTCTGCAATGACATTGCGTGCTTTCTTCGTATGTGGACGACATCATTCTGACGGCCTCCTCCTCGGCCTGCTTGGCCAGATCATTGCCTCCTTCAACAAGAATTTTTGCTATGTCCGATCTTGGTGAACTTCAATATTTTCTTGGCGTCCACTTGCATCCCGGAATACCTCGGTTTGATGTTGACTCAAGATAAGTATGCCTTGGAGCTTCTTACCCGTGCCAAGATGCAAAGATCGCAACCCCCCGTGCCACTCCCATTGAAGTGAGCCCCAAGCTACCGCAGAGAGGCGGGTCCTCCAGTCGCCGACGCCTCCCTCTATCGCAGTCTAGCTGGTGGTCTTGAAGACTTACTCTTACACGCCTCGACATCGCAAGACGCCGTCAGCAGATCGCTCGCATATGCATGATCCGAGGGAGGAACACTTCTCTCTTCTCGCGCATTCTTCGCTACATCAAAGGCACTATCAAGTATGGTCTTCGATCACTCGCAGCTCCCTCTCATGATCTCTCCTTTACTCCGATCGCGGATCGGGCGGGCTGCCCGATACTAGGCGCTCTACCTCCGCTTCATGTGCCTTTATTGGCGATAATCTGGTGTCCTGGTCTTCCAAACGGCAGCATGCTTCGCGTTCGCTCGCCCGAATATCGCGGCGTTGCTAATGCTGTGGCCGAAGCATGTTGGCTCCGCCAACTTCTTGCTGAACTTCATCGCCCGTTGTCTAAGGCTACGGTGGTTTACTGCGACAACATTAGTGCTGTATACCTCTCCACCAACCCGGTTCAACATCAGCGCACCAAGCACGTGGAAATTGATTTGCACTTTGTGCGTGATCGTGTTGCTCTCGGGGAAGTTCATGTTCTACATGTTCCAACAACACTTCAATATGCGGACATCTTCACAAAAGGCCTGCCTACTGCTGTCTTCCGGTCCTTCCGATCCAGCCTCAACGTCCGATCCTCTCCCGGTTGATACTGCGGGGGGCTGTTGGAATATTGTTACACATGTATGGTAGGCTTGTATAGTTGTATGGTAGGCTTGTATAGTTATCTATTATTGGTGTCTATCACCTCCTGTAATTCAGCCCATTGGCTTATATATAATGGCGCCCCTGGCTGTTGCCCTGTGTGGCCTTTGCCCCCAATCTGATCTTCCCACTCTAACACAGGCGCTTGAATACCGACCTGTTAAGCTCCTCATATCCTCCCGCGAGCTCGCTCAGTCCCTCAAGCTGAACACCACCTGCCCTGTGAGTCACTGTCCATGTGATTGGACCTTAGTGATTTGCTTCTGTTATATTATTGTCTTGTCTGTCATTGTTGTTCTGTAATACATAGTGACTGTCATCGTGTTACAACTTTCCGCTAATGGCAATCGTTATTTTGCTTTTGTAGGCTGTACTACAGAAGCTGTTTGACCGTGAAAGATACATGTAGAACCTCTTCTGAGCTGGCCGTGCTTGACCGACCTGAGTTGCCACTTTGCTATTTCACTGGGCTAATTTCGCTGTCAAGTTCATGTATGTGGACGCGTTGTCAGGTCGATGGTGTTGTTTTGTAAAACGACGATTGTATTGGTATGTGTCCAGTACGTTGGAAAGGTGTGGGTCGAGATGTCAATGGGGACCTGATTCCCCGCGGGGAATTCCCCTATTAGGGGACGGGGATGGGACTAAATTTATCCCCACGGGAAACTAAATAGGGGAAAATCATTCCCCGTCGGGTCTGGCGGGGGTGGGTCTGGGAGCCTGTCCCTCGTCCCCGTTAACTCGCGTCCCCGCTTCCTCACTGCTTATCACAGCCTCCAACTAATTCCCTCGGCCCATCAGCCTAACAAAGCCCACGTAAGAATGCCACATATATAAAGAAAAACCTAGGTCTCCTACTCTGCCTTCCTGCCGCCGCACTCCCTCTCACTCTCATAGTCTTGCACTCCCTCCACCTCTCATCGGTCGAGCAACGGTCGGCCCTCGACGGCGCTGCCGCTCCAGCAAGGGAGAGGGCGGGTGGCCCAGCGGCGCGGCTGCCCCACCACGTTCAATCCCGTGCGCGTCGGCTTGAACCACTGGCCCCTGCTCCTCTCTTCTCCACCTGCGGCTCCGCTCGGTTCCTGGCCCTGACAGCGCCTGTCGCCTCTTCTTCTCTGTCGGCGGTGGCGCTCAGTGGTGGCTGCCCCTGGACGCGGTGCCGCCTGTGCATCGCCTCTTCCCCTCCGTTAGCGACGGCGGCTCAGCTGGCCGGCCGGATCTCGCGGTACCTCACCCTCTTCTCCGTTTCGTGCATGCTCCCACAGATCCTCCATCCCCCCGTCTTCTCCGTCTCGCTGGATTTTGTGACGGGGACGGGGACCCGCGGGGATAAAATCCCCGCACAGGGACGGGGATGGTTGAGGAACTTCCCCCGTTGGCGTTCACGGGGATGGGGATGGGGAAATTTTTGCCCCACGGGGACGGGGATGGGAAGCTGTCCCCCGACGGGGAATTCCCCGTTGACATCTTGAGGTGTGGGCCGTGTTGCCAACTGCCTAGCTCGGCTGCATCACTCGAGTCGTGACCTGCCTGTCAGTGACTTGGCCAGAGGCCACAGGGAAATAAATGTGTGCATATGGTGCACTCATCGTGGCTATGGCTGTCTCCAACAGGTGATTCATCGTGGAACCCAAACCTAAAAGAGGTCTCCACCACAATACCTATAGCCTCCAACAGAGTACCTATATGGAAGACCCATTTTAGGTGCTAGGAGAGGCATAACCAAATTTGAGTATCTTCTCTTCTGGAGACCCATTTGCAGAAAGGGTTGTCTTTTGGATCTTGTTGTTGGAGAAGACTAAAAATAGATATTGAACCCTTTGCTCTGTAGCGCTATCCAAATGACGAATGTGTCTTGTATTTTGGGTCGTGGTTGTTGGAGACAGTCTAACGGCCCGACTTGCATCTCGCACAAGTTTAGCGGCGTGGTGATATATTTGGTAGCTTTGAGATGCATAAGTTATTTGGAGCTTGCAAAAACAAGGCCAGTTTGGATTCTTGAATTGAATTTATTCTAATTATAATTTAGGCATAGATTAATTAAGCTAATATAGTTATATATGGAATATATTTGTATATTATTGTCAAGGGACATACTTATATGTTGTATTTATATTGTAGGGAAGTGAGTTGAAGAGTGTGCTATGAATTGGAGGGTAGAATTATAGCACAATGATCTATAGAATTCTACTTCAGCCCTTGTTGGGATGTCCTTGTATCTATCTTAACCCACACGTGTTGAGGTAGATTAGAGTGTAAATTAGTTCAAGTTTCACTTGAATCCACCCCAACACATGTAGGTTTGTTTGGATATCCTCATTCATCTCAATCCACATGTCGGTGGATTGAAGTGTAAGTTAGTTTAAGTTCCATCACAATCCACTCTAACACGTGGATTGAGGTAGATACAAGGGTATCCAAACAAGCTTGTTTGAACACACATGTATGCACCTCAATCTGTGTGTATTGGATTGAGTTGGGGTGGAATTTAAACTAAGTTTCACTTCAATCCACTCCGACACATATTGATTGATGTGAATACATATGCACCCAAACAAGCTCTCGTTCCCTACCTATTCAGACCTTGTTTGATTGCACTTGTATTCACCTGGTGCTGGTGGCAGTTGCGCGCCGCCGCTCGCCGTCGACTCCCACCCCAACGCCTAGAATCAACCAGCCTTGGCCTTCCCTATGTTTGCAAAACGCATGTTTAAAGTGTTTCAGATGTTTCAGAGGTATGTTTCAGATGTTTCATATGGATGTTGCAATGGTAGTATTCGGATGTTATACATGTTGCAATGGTTATACACGTATGTTGCAAGAGTTTGTTTAAAATATTTTATCTATTTCAGACGCATGTTGCAAGTATTTTAGCTGGACGTTGCATATGTTGCAATGGCTATGTTGTAATTGTATATTCTAAATGTTTCATCTGTTTCGAATGTATGTTTCAATTGTTTCATGTAAGTGTTGTAAAATTAGATCTAGATGTAGGGTTGTTGAGCGAGGAAGAGAGACCTAACGCAGGAGCCATGGCGGCGTCGATGTGAGGAGGAGGCACAGGTCGCACAGCGCTGGTGTGGCGGGGGAGTCATCCAAGCGACCGGATGGGGTGTGGAAGAGGCGGGCAAGGCGCCGGTGTGGAAGAGACGGGACCGAGTCATCCGGGCGATGTGCGCAGTGGAAGCGGAAGGGACTGGAAGGACGTGTTTGGTTTGCTACCATATTTGCCATGAAGATAAATTTTAATAATCAAATTGGTGCTTGTGAAGTTAGTCCACTTTGTCCATTATTATGAACTAACACCCTGATCGTTTTGGTTTGTTTGGCTTATAAGTCGTACTTTTTCAGCCAACGAACAATATTTTTTTCACACCAAATCAGCCAACAGTACTGTCGGGTTCATAAACCCAGGGTCCCTCGCGGACCGGCTTCCCAACAGAGGCTCGGCCCAGCAGACAACGTTGCAAACAACGCGCAACTCATGGTCCGGCCCAATTACCTAAACGGCAGGCCAGAAGGACGATCCAATCACTGATCGGAAGGTCTAGCCGAGGAGGAACGGCGCTCGTTTCCGCCTCCGGCCTACCTCTCCGACCGGAGCGATCGCTTCGGTCTCCAGCCCGCCTCCGGACGGCCTCTCCGACCGGAAGGTCTGGCCAAAGCACTACTTCCGACTCCGACCCGCGTCTCCGACTGGGGATACACCAAACCCCTACTCACTACTCTTCTCCAACTAGCGCATTCAGAATCGACTGGTACTAACCGACCGGGGACGCCCGCTTGGTAAGGATCAGGGAACGGACGAAAAAAATAAGACAACGCGCACAAGTCAAACCGCAATACCAGGGACCGTACCCTGCGCATCTGCTAGGCAGTACCCTGACGACCCTCCTGGCACGATAGAACCCAAGCAGTGTTGTAGGCGTCGATATTTTCCCCTACAGTATTGTGGGCGCCATTAACTCCCATACAATAAGGCTCCCCCACATGCCTCTGGGCATCAACAGTGTTGTGGGTGCTGGCATTAACCGTACCAGGTCGAACATGGTAAAACCCCTTGCATGCCTCTAGGTATCAACAGTGTGGCAGGCGCCGACGTCTGCCATACCCGAAGAGGACAACACAACCTCCCACGTGCATCTAACATCCAATAGTATTGTGGGCGCCTACCATCGTCCTGTACCCGTCGACGTGGGCAACAAGGCTTAGTAGCATACGTATTCTCTCC
This sequence comes from Miscanthus lutarioriparius, assembly GCA_904845875.1. Taxonomy (NCBI): domain Eukaryota; kingdom Viridiplantae; phylum Streptophyta; class Magnoliopsida; order Poales; family Poaceae; genus Miscanthus; species Miscanthus lutarioriparius. The sequence goes on along the minus strand of CAJGYO010000005.1, from coordinate 36,229,382 downwards.
CTCTTACTTGTAAGGCCACCTCCTTCACCTATAAAAGTGAATACGCTCTCTCTCAACAGAAAAAGATTCATTAGATCGATCAAGTTCACTTGTACATAATAGCAGAACCACCAGGTTCAAACCTCGAGCACACGTCTGAACACTTAGCACATAGCGGAGCTCTCGTCGCTCTCGGTCTCTCTGACTAGAGTCCGACCGGACCTCTTGTACCACCTATCTTTCTCCTTCTCCTTTGTAACTCCACTGTAAACTTCGAGCACCTGGGCTCAGAAATAAATTTACCGACCGACTCAAATTGGACGTAGGGCACGTTGCCTGAACCAGTATAAACCCTATGTCATTGAGTGTTATGCCACCTCCAATCACAACGTACGGCAAAACTACAAATATTTACGTGTTGGTCACTTTCTGCACCGACAAGTACTTTCAGCTATGGCTTATCAGCCTAACAAGCCTAAACGAACGAAGCGTAAAAGAAAAGACCTCCAACCAAAATTTTAGGATACGTCGGCTGTACTTTTTTTATGCAGCTACAGTGGTGCACATGCACTGTTAGCATGCAAATAAATTATGGTCAAAAGTTGATCAAAGTTGGTAAATTTTTGCTTAACTAGGTAGCATGCCCGTGCGTTGTTACGGGATAGCTAATATTTTATACTAAAAACACACGAATCCCATGATAAGATAACGATACTATAAAAATTAAATATCAATGTTAAAGTAACATTTAATCCAAAAAATAAAGTGTGTGAAATTAACACAAGTCACGGAGAGCGTGGCGTCACAGACTCACAAACCCTACTTTATAGATCTTTTCCGTGATGTGGCTAAGATAATATTTTATATTGGTCGGAAGAAATCTCCGATATCAATTTTTTTCGTGCGCCAATAATTACTAATGTTGAATATCTAGACTCGGATACGGATAAATCTAAACCCTCTAAATGAATTCGGTCTCGGATATGGTCGGAAAATATCCGTACCGTTTTTACCCCTACTCATAACAATGCCTAAATAAATGGATTACAAATTACATCCACCAAGGTTTATATGCAATAGACAAATTACATCCAAAAGCTCCATAGCTCCAACAAGTTAGAAAATAATAATAAAAAATCCAGAATTGAAAATTGGATCGTCTTGAGAACTAAAACAAACTAAAGCAGTTTTGTTGAGCTCCTAGTGGTCGTGCTTGTCTAAAATTAAACTACATGCTGATCAACAGTGGCCATGTTCGGCTTACCCCATATTCGGCTTATTCGGCTTGTTTTTTCAGCCAAAACAGTATTTTCCTCTCACAACAATTCAGTTAGAACAGTATTTTTAGCTAGTTTTAGCTAAGATTCAGCAAGCCGAACGGGACCAGTATTGGACGAAATGGTCTATTTAAATGGTCACAGGATACACCGTATGTTTGAACAAACTGTATGAGTTTAATAGCTACTGCTCCAAAGCCCTGCAAATGGTAATATGTCAAAGAAAGTTAACTTTCCAAACTAACAAATATGCATTAAGCTAGCGTATCCGTGCGTTGCTATGACACAGCTAAACTTTTATACTAAAAATACATGGATCACACGATAAAATAACAATACTATAAAATTAAATACCGATATTAAAGTGGTATTTAATCTAAAAGGAAAAGTTCGTGAAATTAACACAGTCACGGAGCGCGGCGTCGCAAGCTCACAAACCCTAATGTATAGACTTTTCCGTGATGCGACTAAGATAATGTTTTATATTGGCAGAAAGAAATCTCCGATATCTATTTCTTTCATACGCCAATAAATCCACGAATAAGTTCTGTCGCATCTTCATATCATCCTGTACACAAGTTCAAATATATATATAAATATTAATTCCTGTCACATGGGTAATACTACATGTCTTAAAAATCTCTTATAATATCTTAAGTATGTTATACTCATCGTATAAATATGTGTAGCTTTAGAACTATTTCACACAAACATATACTGTAGAATAAGGTATCCACTTGAGTGTCTATGACAAGATTCACCATCAGAATATATAGAAATAGTTAAATCATAGGTATTATTATTGTAAGCGATGGATAAAAGTAAATTAGATGTTATAATAATTATACATTTGATTCTTCCTAGTTTTTTAAAATGATGATGTCCAAGGTAAACTTCAAAATATATCATTTTCATGCATTGTGTCTGGGTACAAGCTAATTCACTATAAAATAATAATTGAAATTTTCTCTCTTAGTTCGAAATTATAAGATATTTTAGTTTTTCAAGATATATTGTTTTAATTATGTATATCTAAGCATACAAAAAAAATTATGTATCTAGAAAAGCCAAAGCGTCATATAAGTTGGAATTGAAAAAGCAATTTTCATAGATTCATTGGTCCACTCTAAATTAGTTAGAAACACTTTCACAAGGAGAAATTATCTCTCTTAGAAACCACAAATTCAAGTTTTGCCCCCTTATAACACAAAGGTTTTTAAATTTGCTTCACAAAGTCAATCGCCAACTCTTCATTGAGGCGCGATGGTGTGGCAGAACCGTCCGGAATAGCATACTTACAGAGGCGCTTGTCTTCCATCAGACACTAAGCACCTCGAAAGCAAGCTACAACGGGCGATATCCGTCGGGCACACCCCAAGGGAGAACCTAAAAGATCCACATCTTTCCCAAGGATCCAATAATGAGAATGAGTTACAATACTTGTCCATTTCATACATCAGAGTTTCTTAAAAAGTACATTATTACAATACCAAATATCATAGTGCGGAATGATAAATAGCGGAATTTAAAAATAAACATCTAGCGATAGAGACGAGGATCTGTCTGAGCCCACCAGAAGCATCCTCCACACAAGGTACATCTCATGCATCACCTGCAACAGGGGTAAATAAACCCTAAGTACATAATGTATTCGTAAGATTTAACCGACTAGTGGGAACAATTTCTCGACTCTTAGGAATATGAGAAGCTTTATGGCTTACTGGTTTATTTTAGCGAAAAGCAATACTAATAGTGAGTCCTTATTTATGTTGTTATTATTGGACGCGTTAAGTTATTATATATGAAGTCTATATAAGCACCTATTCTACTTTCAAGCAAGAATTGAGCAATCAGTTCTATTTCATCATCTTCTATCTTTCAGTTCTTATTACGATGCTAGAGTTAAGACAAGTCGTACCGACTCGGCGGCGATTCGTGAACCAATGTGCCTAGCTGGGTGCCCTAAAAACACACGCCCCGCTTATACCCCAGGCACAAGCAGGACTAACCCATCACTCTCTTGTCCTGGGTGTCTAGGTCCCCATCAAAACTTGGACTCCAAGCCCCCACTGAGTCCCGGACTTAGTGTGGTGCCAAGACCTTCACCATCTTCGCCTCCAATCAGTCGGTCCGAAAAGAGCCGGATCCGCGACAAGAGAGCAACAAGTCTTCCCTACGCCTATACCCAAGTATGCGCTCGGGACAATAGATCTGTGACTTGCTTAGCATCCATTGCAACGAATGGTCCTTAATCGACACGGACAGGGAAAAAGTGTAACCAAGTCATGCTCTATTGGCCGCAGGACACAACCCCTTACACCCACCAATAACCAAACCATATCCCTGTCCCGGTCACCATTTTTTTCACCATTTTATCATGAGTGATCATATTTTATCACCTATTTGTGAGTAACGACAGGTTACTCACGCTATCGATATCCTAAGCATAGCAGCTACTCGACCTGTACTAGTAGGACTCATGGGTAGATATATTTATGTAGGTAGTTTCCATAAAATGGTTGTAACTTAAATGCACATCACATATATATATTCAGTGATCATTAAAAATAGGGGTTATGCACCGGGCTTGCCTTTAGGCAAGGCGATGAGTCATTAGGGTCAGCACCAAATGGCTCCGGAGCTCCTTCCTACACGAGGATCTCCTCCTCGTACTCTTGTTCATCGATGGGCACGACTTCTACCAGCTCGTGATCTACATGCATGAAATGATGATGCAATACTTAGTAATCTAGCAACAGCAGCTCTTAAAATAAAGTACCTTTGTCTAACTACTACGCTAGTGCTACCGACCATGGTATTAAGTTATCTATTGCTATCAACAACAAGTATGAAGTATGGCGTTTATCATTATCGCAACTGCAGCTATCCTTACTCTTAATGCTGATTTACGCTATATACAATAAAGCAAGGATAATAGATACTCTACTTATCGACCTACTCTAGGGCTACAAATTTTACAACAAGTACCTACCAACCTAGCAAGCCTACTGTAAAATTCTTATATCCATAGTTATCACCAATCTTCCACAAATATTCCGACAAATATTAACCTACATAATATTAGCTCTCCAGTTTTGAATTTATGACCTAATCCTTGTCACAGCTAACTGCAATCTAAGTGTACTAACAAGTAGATGGTATTTTTGTGAACTTAACAAAATTAGTCTCACTATTTTTGGACCACTACATAATTTACTATAAATTACCAAAGTTCAGCTAAAATCTTTATTGAATAAACACTTCCTATTTTACTGGAAATTGGAAAACGCCATTCTATTGCGTGGCCCAATCGGTTCGGCTCAGTCCACCCCGGCTTCCTGCCCGTGCGCAGGCGCAGAGATTGGCGCGGCCCGCTCAGCATCGCGCGACGCGGCCCAACGCAGGAGGCCCACAGCGGAGCCACGCGTGGCTGGCGCATTTAGCGAATAAGCCCCTATTCTTTACCCTATTCTCAAAACTAACACGAGCACTATTACACTGATTCACATATTTTTCAACTACCACCCTCTCCTTTCCCTTCTTCGCCGCGGCGATAGCCCTCGGCACCCGTGCGCGCACCGACGCAACGGCATGGCACCGGGCGGCTACGCCGGCCACACCCGACCCTCCAATCCCAACCTAAGGAGCCGATGCTCACCTTGACTTCAACACGCAATGATCGAAGGCGATACGGCGAACGGGGACGCTGTCCCGAGCTCCCTCCCCAGCGATGGCCCTTTCCCTGCGACGGCGGACGTGTTCTCGTGAGCCACAATCTCAACAGCGTGAACCAACTCACGGGTAGGCAACAGACACTCACCCCGTGCTTACCGGTCGCGGTGACTTGACCAGAGACGGCTCGAGTAGACCTGGCCACGCGCACCCGGCAGGCCTTGCGGCGGCGGCTATGGCGAGATTGCGGTGGCAGCGCTGGGCCGGCCGCAGTAGGGCGAACTAGGGCGCGCACGTGGTAAAGCAGAGCAGGGCGAAGGTGCAGTGACAAGCAATTGGACAACGGTGGACGTGGGTAAGGGAATTTCACGGCACGGCTGCGGGTCTTAAAACGACCGACGACGACGGAACTATCCAATTAAGAATGGCAAAGGCCGGCAACAGCAGTGGACGCATTCGGCATGCGGCTAAGTCCTCACTCCATCCCAAGGCACGCAACCTCACTGCCTTTGCAGACGTTGTGTTGTCTCGACGTGGTCCGACGATGGAGGAACAGGGGAAGGTAGGCACATCGGCTTGGCGCTATCGCCGCAGAGGCTGGCAGGGCAGAGGAGACAATGGCGTAGCGTGGCAGCGGACACTAACGTGCTAGCGAAGTAGGCAGCCATCCCACATGTGCGCAGCTATGGCGGGTCAATGGAAACAATGCCGCGCGTGGCAATGGACGGCGCGCAGCGCGACCGGGTGCCGTGCGACGCGAAGGCGGGCAGAGTAGTCGGTCCACCGGCGCAGTGCGAGTGCGTGTGTGCGTAGTGTGCCGTGCAATAACGGCAGTGCGAGCAGCAGCGCGGGACCCGGCGGCGCAACCGACCCGTGCGTGGGCAGGGCGCGAACAGGCGCCCAGGACGTGGCATGGCAGCAGCGGCGGTGCTAGCTGCGCGCCAGCGCGTGGCGGCAGGCGGCCGAGGCCCGCAACACAAGGGCCATGCGCGTGCGTACATGCCCAGGCACGGCAGTGGGAGCGCGGCTGGTGCGGCAGCGCGCGCTGGCAAGCCAGCAGCGGTGCCAGGCCAAGCAGGGGGTGGTGACCGCGCCCGGAGATGGACCATGTGCTGTGCACGCTTTTTAAAGCGGCCCAAAACTCAAACCCGAATACTACATCCGCCAAACCAGTTGTTCTACACGAAAAGGGTACCTAAGGCTAGCCAATCGTTCCAAAACATCTTACCACTTCTTAACCCGGTCGCTCTACAAACTTTGTCGAACATGGCTTCGTCGACCCCTTTTCAAACTTATGCGAAATGACTTAAACTTCGAACGGTTTCGTGTCGAATTCCAATTTCGACCTACTGGGTATACTAGCTAGCGCACCTCGTCCTCGACCACACTTATTTCATCATCGCCTACGAAGTACGTACTACAACCCTATCAAAGTTCGCATAAACGTGCTATAGCATTTTTGTTCGATAAAAATTCGCTTAGAATACTAAACGATATTAAGCGACTTGAAATGTAACATTTGTTTCACGTTTTGGACGAATGTTTCAAGTTTCATATATTGATTTATACCCTATATTACATACATGTACACACAAATAAAATGTTCATGCAGTGTTTTAGTAAAAACAGTTTAAAGTTTTACTACCTCCCAAGCACCATCCAGTTCCAGCCAACATCTAAATGTCTAAAGTTTTCAACACCATATAAGCATCATTCCATGCTCGATTTCAACAAGCTCTGCTTCTAAACCATCCTCTCCAAACTATACAACCTCCTTGTTGTATGATCCTAGGACCTCACTGCTCCGTGCAATTAGTTTGGGCACAAAGAAATCATTTGCTCATCATCCAGCCCTAGGAGTAGCATGTAATTCTGAAATCATGACACATATTAGATTCTTGGGACATGTCTACACGAGAACCAAGGCATGAAGGAATGTGATTGATAAAAAATGGAGAGAGAATGTAAGTGGTTGGATAAAAATTGTTCTGTAGAAACTATCCATTAGGACCATGGTTTCTATATGTAGTGTCTATGAAAATTAATAAGTATAACATTGTGACTATTTTTTCACAGGTAGAAGTACAAGATTGAGAAGCAAATTGTGAAACTTGTTTGACTAATCTATGAGCATCTTGTTTAAATATTCGTTAATAAATCGTGGAAAGATAATATCCAATTAATCAAAATATACAAGTCAAAGAGCATAGGGCGAGGGAGGGCGCAAGAGCGGAGGCCGATGCGAGCGAGGGCGAGCTAAGCTGGCGAGGGTGTGCGCTATGATGATGCCACATGATTTATAGCGAGATGATTGATAGCAGTCTCTCTCTTTTCTTTTGTCTTAATTTTCTTTTCTTCTGTATTAATTCTCTTTCCTTTTGCTCGTTGCCATGTATACTGTGCATGCAAACATACAATATGTATATAGATAGCACAATAATTTTCTACTTCCTATTTTGTAAACATGCAATTTTTAATCAATGAGACATATTGTGGGCTTTTCTTTTCTCGCTCGCTTCTTTCCTTTTCTCGCTCGTCCGTTGAATAGCGTGGAAGGTGGGATCGATCGCATGAAGTGACACACGGACGAATTAAGATAATTGTCGCACCAAAATAATATCCACGCTTTTTTTTTTTTTTTTTAGCTGAAGGAGACTTAGCTTGGCGCACCGCGCACCTACGTCGGCAGAATCGCGGCACGAGCCGGTGTTGGCCTTAGAACATATACGCAAGTGTTGCTACCAAGTCGGCAACGGCAAGTCTACTGCTCGAACTAACCAGAAAGATGGCGGCGGCGGCGGCGGGCGGCGGGTTCTCTGGCGACGTTCCGATCTTCCACGCGGAAAACCTCGTCAGCAACGTCAAATCAATCAACTACAGGTTCGTATCACCCTCGTCTCCTTTACAAAATTTGGATTACCTAAATCTGATCTAGTCAGTAGCCAGTAGGCATGTCTAGGTTTCGCTTGATCTCGATTCCGATTTGTGCGACCGGAGACTCTCATATACGGCAAGGATCTTGCTGATTGGTGATTAAACTCTAGTTCATAATATAGATTCGCAGTGTAGGGTCGACATCTTAGTTCCGTGTTGTTGATTGACAGGCGAGGATAAAATACTTTTGGTACTAGAATTATGGTTAGAGCTGCAGAAGATGCTGGGTTTGGTACGGAAAGTGGAAAAGGAGACAATGAGATAGTGAAATTAGGATTTTGCAATCAAATATTCAAACACTGCAATTTGGTACCGCACCAGTTCTTTGGAGTTAATCACTGTTATATGGGGGTCTGAACATACAGAGTTCTGTTGAAAAATAATTGAAGCTCTTTGTTTTGTGATTGAGAGATTTCGAACTTCACTTCATTTAGATTATGAGTAATAGATCCAAAGAAAGTTAAGGAAATACAGAGTAGTTGATTATTACCATATTTTGGTTGAATTGAGAAATAAATGAAAGAAATGAACAAAAGAGAGATGTTGAGTGGTATCGTGTGGTCCATACTCTCATGTTCTATACCAATGACATTCTATTTTCAGCTCATCCTCCAAACATATTTTCAAAACTTCAAATGCATAATTGTCCAATTAATGTTGAAAGTTGTTACACTAATTCCAGTATCTGATAAATGTTAAGTGGACGTGCTCTAACTCCCTTGTTGTCACCTAAAAGCTCTGAAAGTTTTTCATGTGAAGATTTGCTTTTCTACTTCCTGGTCAACTAGATACTGAATTAACATGTTTGTTACCATCAATCTTTTCATAGCTGCATCTGCCTTCTTGATATTTCATTTAGAATGCTTTACCCATTTACACTAAGCTGACTTAAGGACATTTTTCTGTGCCTTTCAGCCGGACATTCTTGTCAATCATTAGTGGAGTTGTTGCTGGAATATGGGGGTTTACAGGCTTGATGGGATTTGTGTTCTACCTTCTTGTGATGATGGTTGCATCTCTGATGCTTTTGGTGAAAGCCAAATTTTCGGTCCATACATACTTTGACAGTTGGAACAGGATTATAATTGAAGGAGTACTTGGAGGCCTGATGGTAAGAATTATTGGTGCCGATGAAAGCAGATGAAAATTTATTATATTCCTTTATGATTCACCAGAAGTTCAAAACATAGTGATGTAAAAATAATGAATTCTACTGAAACAATTTCATACGTGTGATGTCTTGATCAACATACTACTTTATTGAAGATGAAGAGGATTGGAGCATGTCTAGGATATAGTGAGCCATAGAAAGCAGAGCATTCTATTACCTTTTCTACTGTAATGACTCTTGCTTTTAAGCTAGGGTAGTATTCCATTAGCACGGGTTCACCTCCTTGCTAAAGCTACCCAATAGGTTCCTCTTCTGGTGATATTTGCTTCCATTCTGACTTCTGAGTAAATTTATGATAATTACTACATGCCTTTTTTTTCTTTTATAATAAATGTTCTAACATTCTTTCCTTTCTATTTTGCAGTCTTTCGTGTTGTTTTGGACGTATCCTTGATATTGTAAGGCTTTACTATCATTCTAACTTCTAATATATGCTTCCGATGTGTTTTTTGCTGTGTTTGTGGGTTGATAGGTTTCATTCACTTTACTTAACACAACAACATAATATTGTGACTACCAAATCCTTTAAAGAAGTGACACATAGTAGTGTTGTGAGGTTATACTGTTGTAGGCACTTCATCTAAGGAATTGCTGTGATGCGTGATGTAGTTTGTTGCACCTATTTTGTGTAATGATTCCCCTAGCTTTTTATGACTGTCAACATATACCCTCAAGTTCATCCGTAACATGAGCAGATTTGCTTATGACATTGTCCACATCTTCTGATGGATGAAACAAGAGCTCTCTGAAGAACTGAGGAACCATGTAATCCCTTTGTATGAGACAGAATTAATGTGTAATTGGACCTACTCTGCCATGTGGGGACTATGTTCAGTGGACTACCGTCCGTCCTCAATTGGTCTCTTGCTGTATACTAGTCAGAAGCCTGAACTTTAGAAAGTTACAAGACTATATCAATGAACTCAGGTTAGCAGACTGTCAGATTCGTGTAACTCCCCAGCTGTCTGCAAGCGTGGTGCTCGATTCTATGGACATGCAATAGAGCACGCATTTTGTAATAAAATGGCTATTATGGCTGCCCAGGTCGCTGACCAGAACATGTGAAACATATATGTATCGAAAGCCCTCATTTCATTTCCTGTATATATTCCCCAAGCATCATGCCTTTGCCTGAGTATGTATGTGTTTTGCAGACAGAATAATGGTCATCAAGCCCCATGGCGCGTGGCGGCTATGAAAGTGAAGAACACCAAAGCTACTCATGGGGGTGCGCCCCGACGGAATGTTCAACTCGCACTTCGCCGGCAGTGCGCGCACACGCGCGCCTATCCCAGCCCACCACCATGCCACGCCATCCGGAAGTGCGTAGTACGACGCAGGATCCGCCGCGCAGTCACGACTCGCGGGTTGCTTGTCCGCGTTGCCTTCGTAGCTGTTTTGCTGGTTTGAGCGGCCCAGAAAAAAAGGTCGTGCCGTCGTGACTCCTGATTTCACTCGAAAGGAGAGAGGATCCAGTTCCATTTTGCCCAAAACCATCCATCCGCGTCGATCGGAGAGACTATAGGCAGGCGGGCGCGGAGAGAGGAAAAAGCGGCATCAGAGGTACTATGCTCCGGGAGGAGCAGCTGGACCTGGTGCTGGTGCCGCTGGCCCTGGCGGCGGTGGCCGGCTACCACCTGTGGCTCCTCTGGGCGATCCTGCGCCATCCCACCCGAACCGTCATCGGCCTCAACGCCATCGCACGCAAGCGCTGGGTCGCCGCCATGATGGCCGTCGGTACCATGCCTATGCACCCTCCCCCATCTCATCACCGTTTTTACTCTTTACTAAGCTACCATCTTGCTCCGTACCGGCCAGCAGAACACGGAGAAGAACGGCGTGCTGGCGGTGCAGACGCTGCGCAACAACATCACGGCGTCGACGGTGCTGGCGACCACGGCCATCACGCTGGTCTCCGTCATCAGCGTCTTCATCGGCGTCACGTCTCCAGCCTCCTCGCCGTCCTCCAGCAAGGCGCCGGCGCCGCGGCTGGTGTACGGGAGCAAGGCCGGGGAGGTGTTCGCGGCCAAGTACCTGGCCGTGTCGCTCTGCTTCATGCTCGCCTTCGTCTGCAACGTGCAGGCCATCCGGCTGTACGCGCACGCCAGCTTCCTCCTGGGCGGCCTGCCGCCCGGCCCCGGCGACGAGGCGGAGGCGCGCGAGGAGGAGTTCGCGTCGTACATGGCGCGGACGGTGAACCGCGGCAGCTACGCCTGGTCGCTCGGCCTGCGCGCCTTCTACGTCTCCGCTCTTCGCTGGACGTTCGGCCCCATACCGATGCTGGCCTGCAGCGTGCTCATGTGCGGCCTGCTCTACTTCCTCGACACCACCAGCGCCAGTGACCACGGCCACGTGCACGGCCAGCAAGGGACCGGCGCCGCCCGAAAGGATAGCACAGTCTGATCTCACAGTCTTCTACTAGAATGCTAGTAACCGAAATGAATTTTATTTTATTGGTCATCAGAAAACGAGAAACTTGTATGTCGTATATAGATAAAAAAAAAAGGAGAGGCACGCAGCGTTGTATTGCAGTATTGCTCGGTGAAAATGACACGGTGCTCCTGCACGTTGAACCCTTTTTTTATGGTACTCTGAAATGACGTTTTCTTTATGGTACTCTGAAATAACGATGAACCATCTATTTGATTACGTCCGGATGTTTATAATCACCTAGTATCTTCTACAAAAATAATACAACTCCAGCGGCAGGCTTGAATTGGCTGGCTGGAGCGGTACTGAACCACCCAGCCAAGCAGCTGCTTCCAGCCGACCAGCCCCTGGTCAATTCAAATTGGCTGAATAGCCATTTAAAATTTAAACTCTTCTCCTCAACCAATTTCAGTTCTCTAAGTCCAACAAAACTACCAAACACTAACAAAAAAAAAAGTATGTAGCCATGGCCATGAATTTTAAATTATAACTTAGGTTCCAACGTGCACTGACACTAGTAAATGCTTATAAAATGATCGAATCAACTGATGAACTACACTTGTATTAATCATTTCTCATGGTATTTCAGTCCTCCTTGCATTGAAATCCAGCTTGTTCTTTAGCCTCAACTGAGAACATCTTCCTGCCATCTAAGAACTCCTAACAAATGAACAAAGAATCATGAGCAATGGTCCAATCAAAGACAAAAGTCAATAACACTACAATGAACAGGGATCGAAGAATTTTCTTCGATTCAGAGCAACAACTACATACAAAACAATAAAAAATCAAAAGAAGGCATCCAAGTTGTGTCATCGAGTTCTCGACCCCTACTATACATCTTCTAAGTAGGCATATCAACAACCTGTACAAAGGAAGTAACAATAGGCCAATAATTATGTCTGCCTAAGTGTTCTTCACAGCTCAAATATAACAAAGAAGTAAAAGTATAATGTGCATGCCTCAAACAAGAATAATGGATTACTGCCACCAGAAATAGAATTTCACAGCTCAAATAAAACATAAGGAGATGGATGTACAAATGAAGGTGCTCAAATTAAAGTAAGGACAATCTACAAACACCAGTTGCCAAAATGGAAGCAGGACATGATATGCTTGTCCTAGTATGATGCATCTAAACAGATACAATATGCTTCACTTTGTGCAAAAAGCATGTCACAACTTTGCCATAGTTAAAGCAAAACAAGCATCATTCAAGAGGGCTACTACATCTCGCATAGAAATTACAAACATGTATGTACAGCTACAGGCTACATGAATGAATGATATGGGTGCTGGGTCATTTTCCTCTCACCCTCACACATAACTTCACAAAATAAACTTACCAGATCAGTGACATATTCAGCAGCAATGTCCTTCACTAGTGACTACAGTTTGTGAAAGTGGTTGCAAAATCAAGAACACCACATATGAGCAAACAACAATGTCTTTCATTATCACTTACAATGTAAATTACTAATCTGAGCTGTATTGGATAATTGATTGCAGTATAAACTTAATAAAATAACACAAGATTAAATTAAGGAACTAGAAAAGGATGAAATAATCTTGGCCCATTCAGTTAATTACCTAGTACAGATGATACATGCATTTACTCAACAGGATCTACTTCTAGTTCGTAGCTACCAAATGACAATCCATTACAAATACCCAACAAATGACACTCCATTTGTTCAATCCATACAACAAAAGATTACAACATCCACTAGGGTTAACAAATCTTGGCCCACACATAATGCATTCATTAAATACCACCTTCCCTTAATCATATTCCACTCCACACTACAGCTGATATCAACTCCCTTACTGCAGTTGTTTGGGTTCCACTATTTAGAACCACCCACTCCGACAGCTCATACGATGGTGCATTATGTCCATACTTACGCAGCCTCAAATAATTATCCATTGCAAAGCATGATATGATAATCATCGCTTGCTTTTTCCTTGCAAAGTAAGGAACCCATTCAAGAATATGCCACCGTTCTTTGAGCCCCCCAAATCTTCTTTCAATTACATTGCGCAGCCTCGCGTGAATGTAGTTAAATTTCTCCTCGCATTCTAACGTCTCCAACTCTACGCCCCTAAAGTCGTTTATATGGTACCTTGTATTCCGGAAAGGAGTCATGTATCCTTGAGTCTCCGTGTATCCCGCGTCTACCAGGTAGTAGCGTCCTACAATAATTGAAATAATTCTACAATTAGTGCCAACAATGTCCTGCCAACTACCTATACACATACTGCATCAAAGATATTTGCAAGTCATCATGAACCTGCGGGTGGATGCAAAAACCATTCATCGGCCTGACAGTCTTTTAGGACCGTCATGTCATGACATGCTCCCGCCTTCCCGGCACCCACATAGGTGAAGCGGCCATCCATATCCACAATGGCGCAAACATTAATTGAAGTTTCTCCTTTCCTATTGAAGAAGTTAGCTTTGGCTTCCTGATTAACCTCAACCTTTATGTGGGTACCATCTATAGCACCTATGCACCCATCAAACCATGGTGCATATTCAGCAAGTTTCTGGTTGACTCGTGGGTAGTTCCTATCTGCTGGAACTAGTATAGTTTGTGCTCACCTATACATAACCTCTGCTAGTTCAGTTACCTTCCTACTAACCGTATCTAACGACCTTTCAAATCTATCTTTGCATTCTCTACTAGCAGACTGGTGGGCACAAGTCCAGACATACATTCCTAAAGCTTCAATGGAACTACACTTGTCTATAGATGGCAGCCCAAACGGAAGCAACATGTTATGCAAATGCATGAAGGCATCACGGGACATACGCAAATTGTCTATGCATTTTGTGGGGCCGTCAAGAGTAAGTTTCATCCATTGCGCGCCAGTGAGCTTGGGTATGGGACAAGGAGGATTTACCGCAGGACGTTGCTATGCCAGTAGGCCTTTCAACCTTCTTAGCACGACAGCTACCTTCGCCAAGTTCACCATGCCCGGTCCTTCACTGGAAGTGTCGCTATTGGATGACTCCTCATTGCTGCTCATGCTGCAATATTGAAAAGGGCACAAACCAATAGATGTGACAGTATATATTGGCATGGTATCATACCAGAAATAACAAAAAAGAATCACTTTCAATTACCTCAATACACGTGGAGGTACAATGTAACACCTCGGGTGTTTTAAATACTAAAACCTGCCATGTCATCATATGCATTGCAAATCATTTGGTCTTAGTGAAAACTTTGTTATGCATACACTAAAACAAGTTTACCTTTATGTTGTATGTGTTGACTTGTATGGTTTGAATCAAGTTCAAAATCTTGGTATTGGTTTGGATTTTTGAAAACCCTAATTTTAGCGTTTAAGTTTACCCTGGAAAACCCAATTCAAAATGTAGGCACATTTTGGGGTTGAGTCTAAAAGCATAAGTGTAGAGCTTGTCAAGGTGTTCAAAGTTTGTTTTTGGAGTTTTCAAAGTTGTTTTATAAAATTTGAAGTAAATTGAAAAGGCGTAAATTCTCAAAATGTCCCCTTTTTGAATTCAAACTTGCATTTCAAAATGTAGACCGAATTTGGGTATGGTTATAAAAGCAAAGTTGTAGAACTTTGAATTTTGAATAACTTTTATTTTTGGAGATTTTTGAGTTGCCACATAAATTTGAGAGTAATTTGGGTTTCAAATCGAGTGGCAATTTTGTAATTTTGGTGAACAGTGACCGCGGGCGACACCTCACCGCCGGCGGCCTTCTTCTGGTTTCTAGGCGCGCTCGTGGCCATCTTTGGCTCCACGCTGGTGTGGAGAAGACCGTGGCGTGGCTTCTTCTGGCTTCTGAGCTGTGCTATAAGGTCTACGACGCCGCCGTTTTTCATCGTTCGTCTCCTCTGTTTTTCCCGTCACCGCCGTCTCCGTTGAGCTGTGCCGTCGCCGTCGCGTGTTCCCATCCTCAGCAAAGCTTGCCATAGCTTCGCTTGTTCCTTGCACACCCAGCAAACCAGCCCTTGTAGCTTGACTTCACCAGGAACCGCCGTTCATCGCTTTTCTTCCTCGCGGCCGGCAGCACCACCGTCAAGTGAGCGCCGTCGTGGCCAGAGCTCTACGGTGAGCCTCTGCTCTTGCGAGGTCTTGTTTCATCTTCGCCTTGATGCCATGATGCTGTGTGCTCGGTTGATTGAGCCTTTTGTCCACCACGTAGCCACCGGAACACCGCCATCAACGTCGCTTGCGCCGCCGTGGCTGCTGTGACCGACGACCAGCGTCTCCGTTGATCCTCCGGCTCGGCCTTCAACTCCAGTGTGTTCGGGGTGAGCTCCTGAGTCTTCCTGGGCCATTTGTTTAACCGCTACCGGCCTTGTTTCGCCGACGTAGCGCAGCCGCTCCACCGTGTCCGCCATGGCCGGCGTTAAGCTCGGTTTGAGCTGTAATCAATGCAATCAGTGCTACCTTTAGGTGCGCCTCATCATGATGATCACGGTGGTACCCTTGCCATCGCCGTTGATCTCACCGACGGTGAGAAATCACCGTCAGAGCCGTCGTCGCCATGGTCAGCGCGGACTGACGGGTGGGGTCACCCTGTCAGTGGCGGTTTGAATTGAAAATGAATTTTCTATTTTTCAGAAATGAATGAATAATGTAAGTTTTTGTTATTTTTGTGTAGAATTAATTAGAGCTCAAAAATTATGAAAATTTTTGTGTGACCTCTCTGTGATGTATACTATTTAGAAAAAATATGAACTGTTGCTTTTCAGTACTTTTTGAATGTGATAAAAATTACTTAATTAATTAATAAATGAGTTTCCATGATTTTTCTAGGCTTTATTATTTATCCAAAAATTATGAAAATTGTTTTTCCACTTAGTTATCATGTGATAAGCCTTCACAAAAATTTTGAACTCATTTGGAGAAACTTGATTTATTTCATAATTTTGAATTAAATAATTAATTCATAAAAGCAAATAGTAAACCTTAATAACTTAGGTTTTGTTTGAATTTTGGATTGAGTGATGACCTTGGGTCATTAGCTTATAATGATCCTTGGCACTTAAAGTAATTGTTTGAATTTATGAAATGGTTTAAGTAGTTGTTGGTTTGTAACTGTACCGCGAAGGAAAGTTGTATTCAAGTTATTAATTTTTGTATCCATCATCAAGCATCATGTTTTATATCTCGCATCATGTTAAACATGGCATTGTTACTACATGTAGTGAACGAAAGTGAGCACGTGGTAGTCAATCAAGTTGCGGAGGAAGTTAATCCATCTGTTGAGGTCGGATTTGATATTTGTGGAACGTCTCCGGAACCGGACTTTTCCGTTAATCAAGGCAAGCCCCGGATGCATTTAAACCTACCTTGTGCTTTATAAATTTATATTGCTTTTGCTTTTCAGTATTGCATTAAGTAATTAGGAGTTGAGTGAAAACCTAATTGGTGCATTACCAACCTCGTTTTCCCATATCTACCTTATTAACCGTTTCAATTTGAGAATGCCTATTTATGCTTAGCCATGCTTAGACCGATAAAAGTCGGGTGATTACCTGTCACCTGTGAGATACAAATGGTTTTGGATATGATTGGTTATTTATGTTAGCATGAGATATGATTCGGTGGAGTAATAAATTTAGATCGGGCGGACTCAGTGTGTGAGAGCCACAAGACATGGAGGTCTTGTGAGCGGGTTCTTTCTGCCTGTGTCGATTAAGGTCCGTTCGTTGTTGAATTGCATGAGGTGAGACTTTGTAGTACTAACCACATACTCCGGTAAGCCTTAACTTGGCTATTCTATTACGAGAATGGCTACTCACGCATTGGAAGTGGAGAGATGGCAGGAATAGCGTGTACCCACGTGGCAATGGGCTAGATTAGTGGAGTACTGTATTCTCGGGTGGCGCGGACCCGTTCTTGTTTTAGAGGATCTGAGGGTAGGTTGGTATATGTAGGTCAGGGACCTACATATGTCGTGTGGTCTGGAATCCCCAGCTGGGTTTAATCGGTTCGAATCGTCGTTGCTCCTCGATTATGGAGACTCAACTCACTGTTCATCATCGTAGTTAATAAATGAAACTTGAGCTGGATTTGAGAAAGAGTTTGATATGAAGTTCATGGTCTCCTTACGGATCATGGCAGATTCATATATGGTTCTTATGAAGTTTTAAATGTTGAAATAAAGAATTTTGTTAAAGAGCTTTTACGCAAAAGAACTTTGATTATTGCTAAAGCCTTACCTTGAATCCCTGAGCCTGCATTCCTGTGTTTTATCAGTTTTATTTCGGTTAAGTCTTATTGAGTACTTTTGTACTTAGGGTTCGTTGACCCTTATTGCAGGTGAGCCTCATGAGCAGGTCTGTTTTGGACCGTGCTGCATGACGGTTGTTCGATCCGTTGACGACAAGTAAATGTGTGGCCCTTGGGTATGGCAGTTTAATTGTGTGTTTTGTATTATGTTAATAATGCTGCTCCACTGCTACAGTTGTAATATTAATCGAACTTAGTTTGTAAGATTTGAAATAAATGTTTTGTAAACTAAGTTATTGTAAGACTTCCGCTATATTACTCTGATGTATCTATTTGAATAAATTGTTGTAATACTACAATGACTCTGTAATGGGATCCTGCTCGGAAATCATGGATGATTCGGGGTTCCCCGAGGACACCCGATAGTCTTCTTAAGTTATCAGGAACATATGCATAGTCGTTGGAGGTCATTGGACAGTGACAGGTGCATGTGGGCTCTATAATTTAGGAGGTTCTACCACATACAACCATTCAATTAACGAAATTTTTACAGTCAATTAACAAAATATCTAGGACCCACCATCTCCTGCTGCCAAAGTTTACTAAACATGCTCAAATCAGAAATTGACATCAAATAGAATGCAGATGGCGCTTCAACTAGAATGCTCATAGTACACCACACATCTAAGTGAACATAGTTCTTGACAACGGTCTTTATTACAATGAAGACAAAGAACATAACGCTGACAAGGTACATAAACAACTCAACATGCTCATGCTAGAAAACTAAACCAACTAAAGAAGCCACAGGAGGAAGTATAGTGTTGATCACTTTGACTTGGAGAAAATGAAGTCCCACGAGACATTCACCTAGTTCAACCGGCCCTCTTTTGTTTCCAAATCAAGAAAAGCCCGACGACGGAGCCTGTTGTTGCAAAGATTAAGGGCTTGGGCAAAGACTACATCACTCTCACTGTAACCATCTTGCTTCAGAATCTGATTGACTTGGGCAATCTCCTCGACATCAGTGGCTTGACGGGTCTTATTCCCCCTAGCATCCTTGATAATGTCGCTTAGGTCATCAAGGCAGTCATCAAGGGTTGGAGTCCTGCTACTCTTCTTACTATGAGGACTGTTAATGGAATGGTCCCTAGTGACTCTCTTAGAGGGCTGACCAACACTACGTGGTTGTATGGGCTCATTGGATAAGGCTTGAGGAGTATGAGGGCTGGCACTACTAGGTGTATGGTTAGGCTGATGTCCCCCTGTAGATACCAACTCGCCCTTGTCACATGGGGTGCGTCCTAGAATCAAGGTCAGTTGCTCACAGCATGGTGGACGTCTAAACCTCTCACAACTAGTTTGGCTACTTTCCTGCATGTGATCCAGGGATGGCCATGTTAGTAGTCAGTTAGTGCGAACCTAAATGCTAAAAAAGAGTCAACAAAAGGGTGTAGTTAGTACCCCATTGCCTGTGGCGTACCAACCGGGATCAGCTATCACCTCTCCAGTATGCGGGTCATGGCCAAGCCCAGTATGGATCTGTTCGTCGCGCCAATTGAAATACACCCTTTTTTAGCTCGTTGTACTTGTTCTGGAGCTATTTCTTATTGTACCCGAGCCTTGTGGCCTCGTTAAAGGCATGATGGATATTTGTCAACCCAAGAGGGGTTGGGATATTGTTTCCCCAATGACATAGGTTTTTCTGCTGAGTGATTAGCTCAAGAAACAATGAGCAGGTTCTTTCATCCCAGCTAGGACGCTCACGGTTCATCTGATGCAATGTGCGACATTTCGATGTATTATTGTCATGGATGCTATGGAAAAGGAAAAAAGATGTTCCTAGCATTATGCAAAGTAGGGTTTGGGCAAAGGAAAAGGGAACTTGCCTTTCCAAACGCTTGTGGCATTTTGAACGGAGGTTGTACTGCCTAGCCGCAAGTGGAGAGCATGACGAAGTCGACGACGCTGCCAGTGTGAGCAGCGTTGAGCATCAGTAGATGAAATGTTCCTAAATTTTCTACAGCGTAAGAATAGAGCATAATGTTTAGGTTCAACAAAACATGATGCATGAATAGCAGGCGATAGTACTCTTAAAACCGTGTACCAAGTTGTGCATATGAACATTATAAATCATACAAGATTATTATTTGTAAACTAGGCAACAAGGACATATGGAATAGGTCGTTATCAAAATACAAATGGGGTACATACTCAAAAAAGCAATTACGACAGCTAAGTTTAAACAAATATAACAATTACAAAAGAGGGTAAGACAAACCCACCACTAATGGTAGCATATTTCAAAGAAAGCTCAAATCAAAGGAAATCTTGTGATGCTTGTTTACAAGACAACCAGTGTTTATAGGAACCAAGAACACAAACTGGCAATAAGTAGTTTACTAAAGGATGCATGCATTACTAACCTTCTACAGGTCGAGCTGAACCTAGAACACCAAGTAATAGAGTCTTGTCTTGTTTGCAATTGTACAAGAACGTACTACAACACTGATCACCAAGTTAGGACTGCACCAGCTTCGTCATCCTGTATAATTCAGAGGCAACACTGGACGGAACACATAAACATAGATCTGGAATATGAACCTTCTTAGTGTGCGGATCGAAAACACCTAGAAAGGAGCTGCCGGCGACTGGGTCATGGCGGGGATGGGGGGTGGGGCATAGGGAAACCTACAAGACAAGGTCATGGGCTTAGATTTGGCTAGGTGAGACTGAGGCGGCATGGGATCCAGGGGGTACCTTGCTGGAGGCAGTTGGCGTCGATGGAGGTGGGTTCGGGGAGGGAGGCGCAGCTCAAGGTCTCTGAGGCTATTGACAGCGAGATTGCGGCGGAACCCTAGCCGCGCGAAGGGGAAAAGAGGAGGGAGAGAGGGGCACGCGCTTGGTTGGCGTGACTTATAGTCTAGCCGTTTGGCTGGGGCTGGGCTACCGAACGGCTGGGCTGATAAGCCCAAGCACATCCAGGCTAGCCAGCTGGTTTAGGCCTACCGAATAGGCCCCTCACTATTTAGCATGCAACATCATTATCTAATTTTTTTTGCGCGCACAGCACGGTCTATAGCCCGGTGGCTTTTAGTCCTAGGCCGGGGAGTGTCAGTGATGTCCCACAACCATTATCCTAAGGTTCAATTTTGGTTTCGCAACAGTAAACTCGTTTGAAGATCCATGGTGGAACCAATTTTTGTCCTCCAAAAAATTGAAGAGGCTCGAAGCCCAGACTAGCAACCGGATCTCTGTTGCGTTTGCAACCGTAGAAAAGTGAAGCGGGTCCTCTCACATCGAAAGTTTAACACTAATTTAGAGTATTAAATACAGGGCCAGTCTTGAATTTTTAGGGGCCTAGGTCAAAACAAAATTTTGGGACCCTTTACACATGAACCACGGAACTCTTTTGGGTATTCGAGAAAAAACACATGAACGACGCCGTAGCCACTGTGACACATGACTTCAGCAAGGAGATGTTGCGATGGAAGCGCATGTTGCAAGTGTATGTTTCAAGTGTTTCAGATGTTTTAGAGGTATGTTGCAATTGTTTCATATGGATGTTACAAAAGTAGATCAGGGATGTTGCACATACTACAACTATTTTAGAGGCATGTTGCAAGTGTTTTAGAGGTGCTGTTCAAAATGTTGCAAGCGTTCTGATCTGATTGTTGCACATGTTTCACACATATATTGCTAAATATGTTCCAAATGTTTCAGTCTTATATTGCAGTACATGTTTTCTTGGTCGCAAGTTGCAAGTGTATTATTTGGTGTTGCATATGTTTCATATATATGTTGCAAGTGTATGTTCTAAATGTTTCATCCGTTACATACGGATGTTGCATTCAAATGTTTCATGTTGCACGTGTCTCATACTGTTTGGAGAGTCAATGGGCGCAGGGAGTGATGGTGGCATAGCACGGGCGCCGGTTAATAGGCCACGACGAGCTAGAGGCCGGCGGTCGGGGCACGATGGGGTGGGGTGCACATGAGGGACAAGGTGGGCAGCTTCAAATCTAGGCAGACAGGGCATGCTGCGGGGGCGAGGCGAGTCGTCTGGACGCGTGGGCACTGCGACAGGGTGGGTGCGTGTGTGGGGCGAGAATAAAAATCAGTATCAGCGCACAGGGGCAGGCTGCGCGGGGCGTCTTGTTCGGACGTTCGGGCGCTAGCGCAGCCCATTGGGGGTGGTTTGGGGGACTTCGGATATTAGTGCATACCTAGTTCATACGAAGCTACGTACGCCTCATTGGAGTCTCACTCCGAGTTGGCCGCCCACCATGGCACCGCCGTTGAGTTGGGTGATCATGTCGCAGTTGCTGCGTTGTGTGTGGGATTTGCGATTTGGTTCTGAGATGAGAAGTCACAGTTGCATAGTCGACAAACAAATCGCGAACGCCAATATGCTAGGCTATCGTGGGCCTTAACGAGTCAACCAAGCCATACAGTGATACAACTATGTACTGAGTGTGTACCTGGGTGGGCCCCGTGGGATTGGGGGCCCAGGCGGTCGCCCCGCTTGCCTGCCCTCAGGGCCGGTCGTGATTAAATATAGACTAATTATAAAACTAATTGCAAAGAATGAGACCAATTTGCAAGATGAATCTATTAAGCCTAACTAGCAAATATGCCCGTGCGTTGCAATGGGAAAGAAAAAGCTATCAAACATTCATAAAAAAGGCTATCAAACATTCATAGGAAATGAGGGTGAAGATAATATACTTACCTATTTATGTTTTATCCTTCTATAAATAATTTTTAAAGCTATAGTTTATTTTAAGAAGACTATAACATCCATAATATTTAAGCTAATGTTGGCAATACATGATGTCTTATTAAGTATGTATCAGATTAAAACATAATCTTGATAGATTTTTTCTTCTATTGCAAAGCACAAACATATTTACTTTAAAATATATCATAATTTTAATTTCATACTATCTATTCGTTGGTACAGTTCAATATCGAGTTCGGATGACTTTCTTTGTGAACCCATACAATTTTGTAATTCTATTTTTTATTATATATATAGTCAGTAAGGAGTTAGTTGCCGACGTATCAAGGACTGCCATATCCGTTGATCATTACAATAGAAGAACTCTCCTAATTTTCCACATGGTTGCCCCGATCATGTCTGTTGGTGTTTTCGAACCACCGACGAGTAAATTTATATTTGTGCGTCTGGCTCAGATGGTGTAGTTTGCAGTAGGGGTTACTGAAAGTGCATCTAGCCCTTTAGTGGGTTTTGGATGATTGAATGACAACGTGATTAAAGGACTAACCCGTTTGCTAAGTGTGAACAGGTAATAGATTATCTCATAGATACTTAATGAAAGCCAAAATGATGTGTTGTTGTATAAACAATCTAGTTCAAGCACAAGACAACAATGCAAATGGAATTCATGTGAAGGCTTATTTATTGTGGGATTTCCATGTACTATGTGATAGCAAGCTCATGATTATTAGTTAATGAGACATGATGGATTGCATATGGAATGGTCTCATATCTGAAGCTTGCTAAATTAAAATGAAAAAGATAACAATACATATGAATGGATGATTCAACACAAGATGTGACTTGATGGCTTGAGATGGTGAAGATAGCAAGGAAAGGCTTCGAGGTACTAAGCAAGGGTGAAGGGCAAGCTGGCTTGGCGGCCGAAGAAGAACCTAGCTAGGGTGAAGAAGAAAGTACTTGCATTTAGTTGAGGTACTAGTCAAGCTAAGATGGTCATATTGATGTGAAGGATCAAATCTATAATGAAGTATTTGATGGAAGTGACTTGATACATTTGGGATTATTCAAACTTGATGAATGGAATCAAGTCACATGCTCAAGATGGCTATGCTCAAGTGAAAAGATCAACATCAACATGTTAGCACCCTTACTTGATGAAGGATTGGAAGGGCGGCATCAATTTAAAAGAACAACTCAAGTGGTACAAATTCATATTTCCGTTTGTCTTGAGTTTAATAGGTATGCCGTACTATTAAGAGGGATGCATCATGTTGATAGATAATGTTTCATAAGTGCTCAAGCCAACCCATGTGAGTTTTGAGTATTTGAGAGACAAAAGAGCTAATCGATTTGTTGTTTGATCGGCAATACGGACGTGTCCGTATTAATACCGGACGTGTCCGATTTGTCCAACAAATGTGTAAAATTGTTGTTCTCGGGTTGGTTAGTCGGGAGTTCCGACGTGGGTCGGGAGTTCCGACGGTCGGAGTCCCGGCATGGGTCGGGAGTTCCGACGTGTCGCACTTCAACCGACTTGGAGGGTTCATCGTCTGGTCATACCGGGACGTGTCGGTATTAATACCGGACGTGTCCGGTATGGATGAGCGAAAGCCAACGGCTAGTTTTCAAAAGCCGTGAGGGTCGGGAGTTCCGACGTATGTCGGGAGTTCCGACGGTCGGGATTTCCGACATATGTCGGGAGTTCCAACACCTCACTAACTTTAACTCGCCACATGTTTTTCAAAATTACCGAGGGTCGGGGTTCCGACTTGTGTCGAGTTCCGACGGTCGGAAGTCCCGGCATTCTTGGGGAGTTCCGATGCCTCACAACATCTCTCAGAACTTAGTTACCGTTGGCGCGATGTGAGTCATACCGACGTGTCCGGTATGCATACCGGACGTGTCCGGTATTGCAACATATAAACGGCTTAGTTTTTCAAGGGGCTATAATACCCCCAAGCCTCCACCTTTGGAGGCTGCTGATTCTCTTGACTTAGACACACGTTTTTGAGCCTTGCCAACCCTCTCTTAGTGAGTGATTGATCAAACTTGCAAAATCAATTTGTGGGTTGAGTGAAATTCAAAGAGAGCCATCCAACCACTTGAGCACTTGTGCATATTGTCAATCTCGTGATTCGCATTTGTTACTCTTGGACTCTTCGGTCCTAGATGGTTAGACGTCGCGGAGAGCACCCGGGAGATTGTGGTGTGCCTCGGAAAGTTTAGAACGGGCCGATTCCGCCGCCTCGGAATCAATTAGTGGAAGGAGGAAAAGGAGTTGGAAAAGACTCCTTGCTAGAGTGACCTTCGTGGTATCCTCTAGGGCTGACCTTCACTGGTCGCCCGCAGCCCCTCAACGGAGAGTAGGACTCGAATGAGTCCGAACTTCATAAAACAAATATCGTGTCTCAATTAGCATTTCATTTGATATTTGTGTTGCTCTAGCACTTGTGCGGAGTTCTCTCTATATACCGATAGTTAAATTAGGTGCCCGCAGCTTGGTTTGAAGATAGAAATCAAAAGGAGCAAGTTCGGGACTGATCTGCAGAAATCGTATATCTGGGACATCGTCGGTATTCATACCGACACGTCCGGTATTTCCTACTAACTCTAAAAATATTTATTCTCTGTTCTAACTTGATGTTGCAGGGTTGTGGCTTCTAGATATATTCTTTATACCTTGTTTACTCTGTGGCTAACTTGTGAGGGGTGGTAGTACTCTTAATTTGGAGTTTCCATTTTGGAAACTCCCCTTTCTAATTGTTTCCGCATTTAAAGGTGTTAATTTTCAGAAACGCCTATTCACCCCCCCCTCTAGGCGATATCCTAGGTCCTTTCAATTGGTATCGAGGCGGTTTCTCACCTAAAGCTTCACCTTGCCGAGAAAAGGATGTCGACGCCTATCGAGTTGGAGCCGGTGCTTCTCCAAAATGATGGTTCAAACTTTCTAACTTGGTCAATACATGTACTCAATGCTTTTAGAGATATTAGTCCTCTTGTTGAGCATATTGTAGATGCAAGCATACCTCTTTCTATAGTTGATTGGAGCAACTACAAAAATTTATCAAAAGAGGAAGAAATATGCGTGCAACTCAATGCTCAAGCTATTAATATTATTTTGAGTACATTAAGTGTAGAGGTTCAAGATGAGGCAATATTCAATGGACAACCACCTCCAGAGAGTGCTCATCTCATTTGGACTAGACTTTTGATTTATATGGAAAATCCAAATGTGATGATGCACTTGAGATCGAGTCAATGGAAAGAATATCCATTGTGTCTTCATACAATGAAGAAGCCTCACAAAACCTCAAGAGTGCCGAGCCGGAGCAAGAAGTGCAGCAAGCAAGATGACCTCGCATTGTCTCTCACGCATGTACCGGACGTGTCGAGTATGCCCACCGGACGTGTCCCGGTATGGCCGAGGCAGTGACCAAAGAAGCAAATTGTTTGTAGCGATGCTCAAGCCCGATGGTGACCAAGTGATGAGTCAACCTCAGTATCTCATGATACTCATCACTTGTGTCTCATGGCCAAGAAAAGCAAGAAGAAGAATAACAAGAAAGATCAAGAAAAGGAGAAAGCACAAGTAGATGATCAAGATAAGAGTGATGTTGAAATTGAAGACAACTACAACCTTGATCATCTCAACCATAAAGACAAGTTCATCATCATGAAGATAGTTGAAAAGAATGATGAGCTTGAAGAAGAGATTGAGAAGCAAGAGCAATCGCTTCAAAATCAAGAAAAGTTTCTCATCTCCAAATTACAAGAGCTAAAGGCAATAAATGAGAGGTATGAAAATTGTCAATCGAGCATGCTTTAGTTACTAATTCCTCTTCTAGTGTTTCACAACTAGAGAAGGAAAACTTCGAGCTCAAGGCAAGGCTCGATGAACTATCAAGCAAGTATAATGAGCTACAAGCAAATTATGTTCATCTAAAGTGCTCTCATGAGGAAGTAGTAGAATCAAGCATCATGCTTGAGGTGGCTCATGAGGTTGTGATTACATCGGTAAAATTCTCTCAACCTCTCACACATCCGCCACTAGTACACCATCTCAAATAAATATTTCTTGTACTAATGAGTGTGCTCCTCAAGCAAGCCAATCTTCGATTGAGCTAAATCTTATAGAAAACATAGAGCTCAAAGAAGAAGTGCAAAGATTAAAGAAAGATGTGATTCGGTTGAAGGGTAAGGAGAAAGCACAACCTTCTCAAGATAACCGTGATAACATGGTGAAGAAGCTTGAGAAGGGTTCAAACCTGCTTCCTCCAAAGCCCAACAAAAGAATCACATCTCAAGCAAGGCCAACACAACCAAGAGCAAGAAACATGGAAAAAGGATGTGCTATGGTTGTGGATTGTATGGACATGAGTGGGCTATGTGTCCACACAAGAGTTGGGCCGACAAAGTTGAAGCCGCCAATCAAAAGGCTTCTACCAAGAAATGCCCAATGTACAAAGAAGCAAGAAAGGAAGCCCAAGTTGCAACTAGAAGATGCTATGGGTGCAATGAGATGGGCCACAAGGTTGATAGATGTCCATACAAGCAAATCAAGCATAGAGCACACAAAGGCCGCATATGCTATGCTTGTAGAAGAAAGGGGCATCTAAGCTATGAATGCCCAAATGGTAAAACTCCTAAGCCAAACACATTTGTTTATAATGATATGCTTAGGAAGACCACAAATGGAGTTAGCACTAGTAAGGTGATGTGTTCACCACAAACTAATGCTAAAGCCATTTGGGTGCCTAAGCACTTATTGACTAACTCAAAAGGACCCAACAAAAGTTGGGTACCAAAGTGTGCTTAGGTTAATGATGTAGGTACTTGGTGATGAGATGGAAGCTTCGGGGTGATTGAGCAAGCAATGTGACTATTTTCACTCAATCTATCAACCAATTCTTATCATAATTCCTTATATGGTTGACCCGAAGATAATTTAATGAATATATCATATATTTCATTATCACCATTGGTAACAAGTACCTAAACCTTTTAGGATAGCCACTTTGTTCGTTTCATGTTCTATAGTTCACAAATAAGTACATTTGTGAAATAATGAAAGTGGCTAATTAGATTCAATTAAAAAGAATTTTACTTTGTCATATGATGCTTTTAATAATTCTCTAGTAGAGCAATTCATTTGTTGAGGTGCAAGTATACAATAAATACTAGAGCTAAACAAGAATCACAAGCAGAGAATTAATTGTCTCCGTCACCGCAAATATCGGACGTGTTCGGGTATTACTATCGGACGTGTCCGGTATGGCCAGTGACGAAAAGTCGTGTTTCGTTACATGTATTCCAGACGTGTCCCATACAACCGGACGTGTCCTATTACAGAACCGTAACACAAAATTAAATTGCAACTGAGTCTTTGATTAATATATGATTCATAAATCTCTAATTTACTCAGAAGCTTGTGATTTATCAAATCTAAGTGGATTGTGAGCATCTCCCGAACTCAATTTTAAATATGGCAAACTTATTTGATTTACGGTCAAAATAGAAAATTGGCTCCCGATTTCTTAATAGAATAAAAGTGCTTGTTGAAAGTTGTTCAAATTACTTAAAGCACTTATTTAGGGGGAGCTAAGTTTCTATTTTGCACCATTGTGGACTAACAATTTTATCTAGCATTATTTGTAGTCCTTTGGATGAAAATTGATTTCATATATGGTATGATTATTTGACAAGTGAGGTCAACATGATGTTGTCATGCCATGTATTATCTCAGTGGTGATATTGTGGGCTCAAGGCAAAGGTATGTATTTACATACATGCATTGTAAGTGCATCTAAGGCCCTTTATATGCTAGTGTGTGCATTTGTGTGATATAGGATAGATGTTTTACAAAATCCCTAACTAGCATGTGTAGGTGGTGTGGTTTTTGAAAATCATGTGGTTTTTGGGTCTTTGTGACCTAGTCATGTCATATTGTGATTGTTGCTACCCTTGGTTGATTATTTGCATAATCACATGTGACATGGTTCTCTCAAGTCTATAAATATCCCTATGTCCCACTAAAATCTCTCAAATTTTGAAAATCATAAATTTGCCAAATATTCAAAAAAGAGAAAATCAATTCTTGGCTAATTCATGTCCCCTAAGTGAGAATCCTAAGCCTATTTCAATTAATGCAAATATTATGCCTAGGAAGGTTTGTCATGGTACCCTATTGGTTAGTATTGCAAAAATATTCCGCTATTCATACTAAGGCTATGCCTAAGTATGTTAAATCTAACATGGGAGGACCCAAACTAGTTTGGGTACCATCGAAAAAAGTGGATGATCGCTTTGTAGGTACCATGGCATTGGAGACTTGATTCAATGGAATTATTATTGTTCATCTTATGTTGAGTCAAGTATTGAAGCCTAGTGCAATTCTATCCCAATGCCAAGTCAAAATTGAGTGAAGTCCATATGCTATCAACATACAAGTGTCATATTCAAGTTGTAGGAATTTATTGATATATTTGAAGGCATGCAAATAAGTGGAGTTGAAGCTTGCAAAGATGATCATAAGCTATCAAGGTATATCTCTTGTTGATCAAAGTTTATTTGGGTGCATATGAGTTAATTGAATTGGATATATATGCATATGTTGCTTGCTATGAGATGTTTGAATGGATTAAATGCTTAAGTAATCAAGTTTGAAGTTGGTTTGATTGGATATGTTCATAAGATTTCTTCTAGTAAGTGGTTTGAATGGACATATGTCTTGTGAGAGTATTCAAACAAATTGATTTCAAGTTTGGTTCAATTTGGAGAAAAATGGCTCAATTATTGAAATCTGTCCAATATTGAAAATCTGAGCTAGCAGTGATCATAGACATGTTTGAGTAATCAAATCTATTTGTATTGGCTTGAAATTTGGTCTGCATGCTCTACACTTATGGTATTAGTTTCTGTGCAAATTTCATGAGATTTGGATAAGTGATACTTCAGATTTGGAGTAGATCTTGTCAGCTATAGTGCAGCAGTTTTCAGCATGTACCTGTGTGGAAAGATATGAAATCTGGTAGCAATATAGAAGTCCAAAGAAGCTCAAATTTTTACAGCTACTAGAAGACTTAGTGTGTCACATCTTCACCAAATTTCGTGGTTTTTGGATATGTACTTTGGGAGATATGATTTATTCTTTGAAGAGTACAGAATCTGCCAGGAAAGTGACAATTATCGGATTGATCAAAAGTCACTTAGATTCAAAGGTCCGCAAATTAGAATCATATCTATAAGTGATTGAGGTACCTATGTTTTGGTTTTGGTTTGAGATAGAAGCATGACAAATGATGAGTACAAGACAATTTATTTGAAGAGTGTATCTAGTACACATTTGGTACTCAAGCTAGAGATCAAGACCAAGATCAAGATGAAGATGGAGTTTAAATTCTAGTGATAATTGGAGATCTTTTGATAGAAAGAAAAGGACTTAAACAAGTAGAAAGAAAAGGACTTAAAGAATGATTTAAAGTTATTCATCAAATTAAGTCCAACAATATGGATCAATCAAACAAAATCTTTCAAGTGGAACAAGTGATTTTCTTTCAAGTTATTTCAAGTGAGTATCAAGGATGGTTCTTTGGAGAGAGGTCACTTCGCTCTAGGCTTGGATGGCTAAAATCTAAGTGGTAATCTAAAAGGGACATTTGAGGTACTTGGTTGAAGAAAATCAAGAGATTGGTCTAAAAAGCAAGCAACACCCAAAAGAGAACAAGTCATAAAATTTCAAGTGGTATCATGAAATTTCAAGTGGTATTACAAGTGGTGCATCTTTCAGTTCTCTCAAGCAAGCAATGATCAAAGAAGAAGCAAGCCAACCACAACAAGAAAAGTGCACTTGATCATTAGTGATTCTCAATTCATATGGGTGAAGAATAGGAATTCAAAGAATTGGTATCTATTGGTCTTCACCAAGCTTATAATTGGACTTCATGGTGCTACTGGAGAAATGAATTGAAATCTATATGACTATTTTCCTCTCCAACATAGCAAAGGTATCATTGTATTGTGCATGATCATTTTTCATCCCTTACTAGTATGCGGTTAGTGTATATAGTACATGCTTATAGGATCATGCACTACAAATGAAAATTTTTAGATTCATAGACTACCACTATTGCCTGAATGATTATATGATCTAGTGGTTAGTGTATGAGTTTGTTCATGAGCTAGTAAACCCATGTACTTGATCTATTTTGAATTGCAAACAAGTGACAAGTACAACCTCTTTAAGATGACAAAGGGGGAGAGGTTAATACAAAGAGGGAGAGATTTGTACAAAGTTTGAACCTTAAGCACCCTTTGTGCTTTGTGTGACCCTTTGTGGCGATAGATGACAAAGGGGGAGAGATATGATTAAAGCTTAAGGAGGAGAGAGATGAAAGCTTAAGGGGGAGAGATATGTTTAAAGCTTCAGGAGTGCAACCTTGTGTCTAGCTATGACAAGGGGAGAGATATGACTTGAGAAATCTTTGAGATGAGTGCTATGTGTGTGATATATATGATGTATTTACTTTCATAAGGACCATGCATGTTTTAGAGTGACTTTGTATGGTGTGATGCTTTTTGTTTATTCTTGTGTGATATATCTTGTCATATGCATCACGGTTTCACTTTGTCACACACACATGCACCCCACGGATGCAATGATTTAGGGGGAGTCTCCTATATGTTTTAGTATGTGCAATTGACATTTGAGGTCATTTTGTGAATTCTAATCATAAGCACATATTAAGGGGGAGCCTCTCATAAATCATTGAACCCAAAAGTTTAAATGTTTATATCATTTTGTAAGCTTTAATCAAGTTGTCATCAATCACCAAAAAGGGGGAGATTGAAAGTGCATCTAGCCCTTTAGTGGGTTTTGGATGATTGAATGACAACGTGATTAAAGGACTAACCCATTTGCTAAGTGTGAACAGGTAATAGATTATCTCATAGATACTTAATGAAAGCCAAAATGATGTGTTGTTGTATAAACAATCTAGTTCAAGCACAAGACAACAATGCAAATGGAATTCATGTGAAGGCTTATTTATTGTGGGATTTCCATGTACTATGTGATAGCAAGCTCATGATTATTAGTTAATGAGACATGATGGATTGCATATGGAATGGTCTCATATCTGAAGCTTGCTAAATTAAAATGAAAAAGATAACAATACATATGAATGGATGATTCAACACAAGATGTGACTTGATGGCTTGAGATGGTGAAGATAGCAAGGAAAGGCTTCGAGGTACTAAGCAAGGGTGAAGGGCAAGCGACGGCTTGGCGGCCGAAGAACCTAGCTAGGGTGAAGAAGAAAGTACTTGCATTTAGTTGAGGTACTAGTCAAGCTAAGATGGTCATATTGATGTGAAGGATCAAATCTATAATGAAGTATTTGATGGAAGTGACTTGATACATTTGGGATTATTCAAACTTGATGAATGGAATCAAGTCACATGCTCAAGATGGCTATGCTCAAGTGAAAAGATCAACATCAACATGTTAGCACCCTTACTTGATGAAGATTGGAAGGGACGGCATCAATTTAAAAGAACAACTCAAGTGGTACAAATTCATATTTCCGTTTGTCTTGAGTTTAATAGGTATGCCGTACTATTAAGAGGGATGCATCATGTTGATAGATAATGTTTCATAAGTGCTCAAGCCAACCCATGTGAGTTTTAAGTATTTGAGAGACAAAAGAGCTAACTGATTTGTTGCTGGTCTGGCAATACCGGACGTGTCCGGTATTCATACCGGACGTGTCCGGTATTTGTCCAGCAGCTGTAAAATTGTTGTTCTCGGGTTGGTTAGTCGGGAGTTCCGACGTAGGTCGGGAGTTCCGACGGTCGGGAGTCCCGGCATGGGTCGGGAGTTCCGACGTGTCGCCTTCAACCCCGACTTGAGGGTTCATCGTCTGGTCATACCGGACGTGTCCGGTATTAATACCGGACGTGTCCGGTATGGATGAGCGAAGCCAACGGCTAGTTTTCAAAAAGCCGTGAGGGTCGGGAGTTCCGACGTATGTCGGGAGTTCCGACGGTCGGAGTTCCGACATATGTCGGGAGTTCCGACACCTCACTAACTTTAACTTCGCCACATGTTTTCAAAATTACCGAGGGTCGGGGTTCCGACTTGTGTCGAGTTCCGACGGTCGGAAGTCCCGGCATTCTTCGGGAGTTCCGATGCCTCACAACATCTCTCAGACTTTAGTTACCACGTTGGCGCGATGTGAGTCATACCGGGGCGTGTCCCGTATGCATACCGGACGTGTCCGGTATTGCAAACGCTATAAACGGCTTAGTTTTTCAAGGGGCTATAATACCCCAAGCCTCCACCTTTGGAGGCTGCTGATTCTCTTCGACTTAGACACACGTTTTTGAGCCTTGCCAACCCTCTCTTAGTGAGTGATTGATCAAACTTGCAAAATCAATTTGTGGGTTGAGTGAAATTCAAAAGAGAGCCATCCAACCACTTGAGCACTTGTGCATATTGTCAATCTCGTGATTCACATTTGTTACTCTTGGACTCTTCGGTCCTAGACGCGGTTAGACGTCGCGGAGAGCACCCGGAGATTGTGGTGTGCCTCGAAAGTTTAGAATTGGTCGATTCCGCCGCCTCGGAATCAATTAGTGGAAGGAGGAAAAGGAGTTGGAAAAGACTCCGGCTAGAGTGACCTTCGTGGTATCCTCTAGGGCTGACCTTCGCTGGGTCGCCCGCAGCCCCCTCAACGGAGAGTAGGACTCGAACGAGTCCGAACTTCGGTAAAACAAATATCGTGTCTCAATTCGCATTTCATTTGATATTTGTGTTGCTCTAGCACTTGTGCAGGTTCTCTATGTATACTGATAGTTAAATTAGGTGCCTGTAGTTTGGTTTGAAGATAGAAATCAAAAGGAGCAAGTTCGGGGCTGATCTGCAGAAATCGTGTATACCGGACACGTCCGGTATTCATACCGGACACGTCCGGTATTTCCTGCCTGCTCTAAAAATATTTATTCTCTGTTCTAACTTGATGTTGCAGGGTTGTGGCTTCTAGATATATTCTTTATACCTTGTTTACTCTGTGGCTAACTTGTGAGGGGTGGTAGTACTCTTAATTTGGAGTTTCCATTTTGGAAACTCCCCTTTCTAATTGTTTCCGCATTTAAAGGTGTTAATTTTCAGAAACGTCTATTCACCCCCCCTCTAGGCGACATCCTAGGTCCTTTCAGTTACAAACAGGCGAGAGAGGAAGAGGATCACAAGTCTCTGGTGGAAGGAGTGAACAGGTGCTGAGAGCTCGCTTGCCGCTTAGCCGTGTGCTCGTATCATTCGCTTGTGTTTCAATTTCTGTTCAGCCCCTTTCATGGGGCACCCTGCTTTCCCTTTTATGGGCGAAGAAAAAGCATGGGTTACAGTGGAGGTAATGGAGAAGAACGAGAGAGAGAGAAGAAGGCTTCCAGGATCACCAGGTCCTTCTTCTCCTTCATGTGGGTCCTGTCGATCCTGTAGATGTCAACAGGGACGGCTCACATCGTGGCCCTGTTCGTCACTAGCACCATGCGTAGGCGTCATCTACCGGTCATGGCGCTCCACTCTGTCCCGGTGGACGTCGTGGTGAACTGACGCGCCTGTCAGTGTCCATACGAGGGTTAGGCAGAACAGCACCGCACGTCCAACACTATTCTTGATGTGAATACCCAGGTATGGCCCATCATGGTCATGGGCTACATCGAGGCATGCCAGTCTCTTCCCTGGTGTTAGAGTTTTGACCCAGGCTCATACGCTTGGACCTTGAGTGGTTGGCAGCGATATGGGTCCCCGTTAGACGAGACGGAAACCGTGTCCTTGGGGTCAAGCGAGATGGAGCTCGCACCCAAGGGGTCGATCGAGATGGAGCCTGTGGTCCTTGGGCGAGACGGAGCCCGTGGCCTCGAGGTCGGGCGAGACGGAGCCCATGGCCTTGGGGTCGGGCGTGACCTTTTAATATGTCTTACTCCATCCGGGAAGTCAGCGTGGGCGCTAACTTCCTTGCTTTGGGTATCCCTAATATCGATACCCGACAGTAGCCCCCGAGCCTACGGAGGAGTAGAATACTCCTTTGGAGGCTTTTCCGGATGGGGGACTCTGAGGGCCTTGGCCTTCTTTTTGTAGCCCGCGATGTGTCCTGGTAGGGAGGCGGTTTCCTTTTGTCATGATTGGTCTTCTTGGGGGCATGTAACTGTAGGATTCGGGAGGTCGGAAAGATTTTTTCTTGATTCCCGACCCTAGGATCCGATCAGTCCACCGTCGTACTGTGACCGCGTGTTTGGTCTCCTTACGAGTCCAACTTTCCTTGAGCCCTCACGCATAGTAGGGGTCCGGTCGAGGGTCGGATCGTCTTTGTGATCGTCGTTCCTCAAGCGTTTTTTTCGACAAAACAGAGGGGCTGAGCCGTGCCACATTTTTCCTCGATGGACGAAACATGGTGCTCAGTGAGCTGTTAATGGGCAAGTCTGAGTGTGGCCCTAGCTTCCCATTCGTGGGGGTCTAGCATGGTTCAGCTGGTGACCAACACCAGACTCTTGGTGGCTAGTCCATATAGTTCTTGGGTCCGTTCGGCCGGTCCCAAGGGCTCGTTGCCTTTCTTCGAGGAAAAACCATGGACTGGGAACCAACCAAGACTTGAATGTGGGCGGGATGCTCGTGCGGTGCTCGTGCGCCAGGGTTCTAGCCGCTAGTGGGCCCATCCCTTTCCACCCCTCGCTCTAAGGGTGCCCCGGCGGCTGTGAACCTGTCGGTGGGCCAGCCTTCGAACTCCTAGTCCTAATTGGGTCGTAGGAGCATTTTCAGCTCTGTATCCCTCCTTACCTGCGATGGTTCTTGGCCCATTGAACGGGCGAACCGTCATCTGGCATATCCTTCGAGGGCACGGCCAAAGATAGCATGCACGCGATCTTAGGAGGGAGGTGACGTGATGCGGCATAGCGGGCGCGTGAATCTAGGTGGATGGTTCACCTTCTTGCCCCGCTCCACCCTATAAATAGCGGCCTCCCCCTTTGCGTTCCTGCATACCAAAACTATAGCCTTACCTTCTCCGTTTCTCCGCCGCCGCTGTTCGGATCTGCCGTGCTTGCTAATCCGCCGTCGGAGCCCTAGATCTGTAGCTTCCGCTCCTCTGCCACTACCTTTGCTTCTCTGCAGCCACCTCCATCCTCCTTGGATTCATGGTACCTCTCCGATGTTACCCATGCGTGCATGGAGGGCGTCGTCAAGCGTGGTATTCTCTATGGAGTGGCTTGTGCCCGGCCATGAGGATGCGCCGACGCCGCCTGATGGCTACATCGTCTCCTTCACGCTCTTCCATGAGCGTGGACTCGTGGTTCCTCCCCACCCATTCTTCCGGGGTCTGCTGAACCACTATCAAATCAAGCTGCAGCACTTGAACCCCAATGGGATCCAGCATATCGTGGCCTTCATCATGATGTGCGAGGGGTACCTAGGGATCAAGCCCCACTTCGAGCTATGGAGATATTTCTTCTCCATGTCCTTGAACAAGAAGAAGGGGAGAGGCCGGGAGACCCTGGTGCCGATGGGATGCATGGGCATCCACTTCTGGGGGCAGCGGGCGGCTGAGTACATGCCCTGCCAACTCTCTAGATCTAACAAGGGGTGGCGCTCGCATTGGTTCTACCTAAAATATGACCCTGCCACTCCCTTTCTAATCTTCTCTGGGCGCCTAGTTGAAGTGGTAACGCCGTCATGGCCGTGGGGCCACCCGTCAAGGAGAAGAAGAGGATGCGTGACCTCCTCGACGCCATCGCGTTCCTGAAGACCCATAGCCTCCACAGGGCCGATGTCATTAGTGGGTATCATGCGAGGAGGGTGGCACCCCTAATGGCGCGCGTTCTCCCGCTATACAGGATGACGCCGGACGCATAGCTCTTCGAGACAATGCTCACCCAGGGGCTGCTCCGCGACAGTGAGGTCACGCATCGTATCAAGGAGGCCACAGGGAGGCCGATGTCATGTTCCCAATCCCGAGGCATCTCGTGATGCGGTCGGACACGGGCTTTATCGAGCTGTCGGTGGGGTTATCCTTCCAACACTCTATCGCATAGCTGCTAGAGCACACAGCGGTGAGGGCGGCAAACTGTGCCACAGATGAACAAAGGAAGAAGATGAAGGATGACGAGGACAAGAAACGTCAGTTGAAGCAATGAGCGATGCTGTAGCGAGGCAAGTGGCGTCAAGGCTCATCGGAAGAAGAGGAGGAAGAGGAGGATGACGGCTCCATGTCGACTAGCCCGTGGGATGATATAGCCACCGGGGACGAGAACCCACCTTCACCATAGGCGGGGCCCTTCCTGTGGCATGTCACGAGGCAGGAGGGGGACGATGTGCCCCCAAAGCAAGCGGAATCAAACCGCCCCACCCCATTCGGATCTTCGACGACGGCCTCGGACCCGGCAGAGTTAGGCCGCCTCGCCTCGTCCAGGCCTTCGATGGCGGCCCTAGAGCTAGCGGAAATAGGTCGCCCTGCTCTGTCCGAGCCCTCGGCGGTGCCTCTAGAGTTGGTGGGAGGTAGCCGTTCTGATTTGTCCGAGCCCTCTCAGCTGAGGGAGGGCTCGAAGCGGCAACGTGCCGACGAGGAGCAGCCAGGATCGGGCAAGCCAGCCCCAAAACGTCCTTGTATGATGGCATCAAGGTCAAGAGTTTTTTTGTCCTTTTGTCTTAACTAATTTTTTCCATGAACTGACCACCATGTCCCTTGCAGCATCAGAGGATGTGGGACTCTCCTATGGCTCGCTTCGAAAAAGATCCTCCTTCGGCAAACACGCCAGGAGATGGCTGGCGCCGCATCGGTTTAGTGTGTGAGCGGCGTCGGGGAAGCCATGGCGTCGACCATGGAGGCGCAGCTGATGGCTACGTCCATGGGAGAGTAGGTAGAGGAGGGCGCATCTAGGGCGCCCGTGGCGGGTGCGGCATGGCCGGTAGTGTCCTCGATGTCGTAGGTGGATCGGCATGGTCGGAGCCGTTGTCCGTGCAGGTGGCCGTGTCCACGGTGGGGTGGACAAAAGGGGGCGCACCCGATGCATCCTTCGTGGATGTGGAGATAGGGCAGGCCTCCGTGTCTCGTGTCACCCACCCCCCCTCTATCGCTAGAGGAGGCACTCTGGAGGATCCGCCGCCGCCAGAGAGGTCGGCGCCGCTTGAGGTCGGCTGCGGGTCGTCCCGATCTCTGGTCTAGGTGGCTACCCTCAATGAAGCGGCAGAGGAGAGGGAATGAGGGTGCGTTCACACGGAGGTTGGGGATGTGGTTCGCACCCTGACCACCATGCTGAGCTCGATGCGTGACACTGTCGCCCCGGTTGGCCAGGTATGATATGACCCTCACTTGCGCCTCTAAGTCTTGTCTTCTTCATAGATCCTTATGGCCCACAGCCGGGAGAAGTCTCAATTCCTTACTGAGGATTCACAGCGGAGTGAGGGACTGGCCGCACAGCTCGTTGTCACCCGTCAGGAGGTGGCTGAGCTTGCCCCTGCCACCCAGGAGGTGGCCAACCTTCGAGTCAAGGAGAAGGACGCTCATGACGACGATGATGAGGCCGAGGAGAAGCTCACGGCCCTGATCGAGAGGACATGCATGGACGCCGTGGAGGCCGAACGGCTACGGAAGGAGCGGGACGATCTGCTCTGGGATGTAGAGGAGCTCCACACAGGGACGGAGCTGGCTCGTTGGGAGCACGCCAATGCTCAATAGTAGATCAACCACCTCAAGGGTGAGCTTCAGAGGGTGAGGGACCTAAAGGTTGCAGCCGAGGGCGTGTCTACCAGGCTCACCGTGGAGGCCAGTCAGTGAGAAGAAGAGGTCCGGTGCCTGGAGGCCGAGGTGACCCTACAGCGTGATGAGGTGCGTAGGCTTCGGGCGAACATGGATGGTAAGTCTCTGGTTTCCCTTGTTGTCTTTCTCCTAGGAATCCATGGTAAGGCTTTTGACACAGTCGATACGTGACTTGGGCAGGTCTCGATGACAAACTCGAGGCGGAGGTGGTGAAGAGCCATGGCCTGGAGAAGGAGCTTAGCGAGGTGAAGGACACCCTCCAGAAGGAGAGCGATGAACATGACAACCTACATGTCGCCATCTAGTTGGTCTATGATGAGCCCGAGCTGGCCCCGGAGCAGGA
Organism: Miscanthus lutarioriparius; assembly: GCA_904845875.1. Lineage (NCBI taxonomy): Eukaryota > Viridiplantae > Streptophyta > Magnoliopsida > Poales > Poaceae > Miscanthus > Miscanthus lutarioriparius. The sequence goes on along the minus strand of CAJGYO010000005.1, from coordinate 36,190,809 downwards.
GACAAGCTCGATCGCGGTTCACGCCACCCAGATCATGGACCGGGCATGTGATATGGCAAGGGGCGCGCTTCGCTTTGGCATTCACCGATCATTCACGATCGCCTGTTCTCAATACGAGAACATCGATATGGCGACGATGAGCCAAGGCTTTGCGCCCGTCTATACCGATGCCGAGCTAGACGACATCAAGAAGGAGATGCCCCCCTAGCGCATGACCTTTCTAGCAAGATACGAGATAAAATCATCCCTCCAAGGGGTTAGTTTAGTCAGATAAGTCAGGCAGCGTATTTGTAATAAGCGGACAGGTTCCTTCCCTTTTGTTTCATGTAAACAAGCTTGTTCTTTTGTTTTGGTTGAACAAATTTGTTCTTTCTCCCTTTTCATGTGTAAAAAGGGTTAGTGCGTTCTGACCCTTCCTGTTGTTAAGACCATAGAGCTCGAGGTGTGGGCGAGAAACTCTAATTACGCTAGTAAGCAAGAGTGTCATAGCTACTAGGGCGTAGGTTTACTGCAGTCCGACCAGTTTTACTCAGGGTTCATTTCTGCAAGCCTTGCCTCTAGGATTTTAACATGAGAAAGGGTTGGGCACGGTGACTGTTTCAGAAAGTGTTAATGCATTCAGACCCTTCCTGTTGTTGAGACCATAGTGCTCGAGGTGTGGGCGAGAAACTCTGATTACGCTGGTAAGCAAGACTGCCGTAGCCGCTGGGGTGTAGGTTTCTTGCAATCTGACCAGTTTTACTCAGGGTTTGTTTCCACAAACCTTGCCTCTAGGTTTTTAATATGAGAAAGGGTCAGGCACAGCGACTGTTGTTAGCCCTTATTAGCCCCCGAGTGAGGCCCAACCCCTTGTCGTTGTTGGGGTCGGGTTTCACTAAAGATGGAGGAGACGTACCCCTCCCTAGGATCTGAGCCATCGTCCTACGACCGCGGATTCGGTCTTCTTGCGAGTCCAACTTCCATTGAGCCCCCACATGTTGCAGGGGTCCGATTGAGGGTCGGCTCGTCTTTGGGATCATCATCCCTCAAGCGTTTTTTTGATAAAACATCGAGGCTGAGCCGTGCCACGTTTTTCCTTGATGGACAAAACATGGTGCTCGGTGAGCTGTTAATGGGCTAGTCCGAGTGGGGCCCCATCTTCCTATTCATGGGGATCTGGCATGGGTCAGCTGGTGACCGACTCTAGATTCTCCGTGCCTAATCCATTTAGTTTTTGGGTCCATTCGACCTGTCCCGAGGGCTCGTTGCCTTTCTTCAAGGAAAAACCATGGACTGAGAACTGACCAAGGCTTGAACGTGGGGCTGTGAACCCGTCGGAGGGCTAGCCTTTGAACTCCTGGGCCTAAATTGGTCATAGGAGCGTTTTTAGCTCCGTATCCCACCTTACCTATGATGGTTCTCATGCCAAGCTAGATGACATCGAGAAGGAGGTGACCCCTCTAGCATAGGACTTACCTGCGGAGATAGAGGATGAGATTATCCCTCGAGAAATTAGTTAGGTAGATAAGCCAGTGGCGAACTTGAAATAAGTGGACAAGCTCTTAAATTTCGTTAAGGCCAAACAAATTTTTAGCTCTTCCCTCCTTTTTGTATAAAAAGGTTAATGCGTTCCAACTTCCAACCCTTTTCGTCATTAAGGCTGTAAAGCTCAGGGTGCGGGTGAAAAAACTTTGATCACGCTGGTGAGCAAAAACACCGTAGCCATTGGGGCATAGGTTTCTTACAGTCCGACCAATTTTACTCAGGATTCGTTTCTGCAACTCTTGCTTCTAGATCTTAACATGAGAAAGGGTCGGGCACAGAAAATGTTTGCTGAGTAGATATACTCTTTAATGCATTCCAACTCTTTCCGTAGTTAAGGTAAAAAAGCTCGGGGTGTGGGCAAAAAACTTTGATCACGTTGGTGAGCAAAAACACCGTAGCCGCTAGGGCGTAAGTTTCTTACGGTCCAACTAGTTTTACTCAGCTTTTGTTTCGCAACCCTCGCTTCTAGGTCTTAACATGAGAAAGGGCCGGGCATAGAGAATGTCTACCGGACAAATATGCTCTTATCAACCCCCAAGTGAGGCCCGACCCCCTGCCGTTGTTGGGGTCAGGAGTCACTAAAGATCGAGGAGTTGATAGCGACACTAATAAGAGAAAGCGTGTGTAAATTAAGGGTAAAAGCGATGTAGCTGTTCGATGTTCTAGGCGTTGATGAAGACTTCGTCATCGATGGTCCTAAGCCCTTCCCGTTGCTAGGGTCGGGTGTCACTAAAGATCGAGGAGTCGATAGCGAAAGCAATAAGAGAAAGCATTCGTAGATTTAAGGGTAAAAGCGACGTAAGTTGTTCGATGTTCTAGGCATTGATGAAGACTTCACCGTCGATGGTCTTGAGCTTATAGGTGCCTAGTTGGAGGACCTCCACGATGACGTATGGTCCCTCCCATGGTGGAGAGAGCTTGTGGCGGTCCTTGTTGCTCTGGACAAGGCGGAGCACCAGGTCCTCGACGTTGAAGGCCCGACCCCACACTTGACGGCTGTGGTACCAGTGCAACGCTTGCTGGTACTTGGCCGAGCAGAGGAGGGAAATGTCGCACCCTTCATCTAGCTGGTCCATGGCATCCTCGAGGGGTGCCTCGGCTCCCTGTTTGTCGTACTCCCTAACCCTTGGCACTCCATAGTCGAGGTTGGTTGGGAGGATAGCCTCGAATCATAGACCATGAAGAATGGCGTGTAGCTGGTGGCCCGGCTAGGGGTCGTCCTCAGGCTCTAGAGCACCACGGGGAGCTTCATGACACATTGTCTACCAAACTTGTTCAACCAGTTGAAGATCCTAGGCTTGAGGCCTTGTAGGACCATGTCGTTCATGGGCTCAACCTGCTAGTTCGTGCGGGGGTGCGCCACGCGCCCAATCGACGTGGATGTGGTATTCATCGCAGAATCAAAGGAACTTCTTCTCGGTGAACTGTGTGTCGTTGTCCATGATAATGGAGTTTGGGAGTCCAAAATGATGGACAATGTCAAGGAAGAACAACACGACTTGCTCGGACTTGATCACAGAGATTGGTCGAGCCTCTATCCACTTTGTAAACTTGTCTACGGCGATAAGCAAGTGTGTATAGCCCCCGAGCACCCTCTTGAGAGGTCCAACTAGATCGAGCCCCTAGACTACAAATGGCCACGTGATGGAGATCGTTTGGAGTGCTTAGGACGACAGGTGGGTCTGCCGAGCATAGTATTGACACCCTTCATAGGCGCGCACAATCTGTTCAGCGTTAGCTACTACGGTTGGCCAGTAGAAGCCTTGTCAGAACATGTTTCTGACCAGGGTCCTAGCTGCGGCATGGTGCCCATAGACCCCACCATAGATATCACTCAGCAACCGCTTCCCTTGTTTGATGGGGATGTAGTGCTGTAGGATCCTAGTGTGGCTTCACCTGTAGAGCCCGCCCTCAATAAGGACAAAGGACTTGGTGAGACGCGTGAGCCATCGAGCCTCCATTTTGTCCATCGGCAGCGCCTCATGGAGGAGGTAGTCAAGGTAAGGCGTCCTCTAGTCAGCCAGAGGGTCAGGCTCTATCGCTGGATCCTCGTAAAGCTCAATGACTTTAGGGTCAGATGGAGCCACCGGCTAGTTAGCCCACGAGCCTAGGGCAGGTGGCCCATCACCGATCTATTTTGGCTCCTCGTAGCGGACCGAGGGCTTATACTGATCACTGGCAAAGACGCCCGTCAGCACCGGCTCTTGGCCGAACACCATTTTCACCAGCGCATCAGTCGCCTCATTGAGACGTCTTGGGATGTGATTGAGCTCGAGACCGTCGAACTTGTCCTCTAGCTGGCGAACTTCTCAGCAATATGCGGCCATCTTGGCATTGTGGTAGATTGATTTCTTCATGACATGGTCGATGACCAACTGGGAGTCACCCCAGACATCAAGCCATAGGATACCCAACTCGATGGTGATGCGTAGTCCGTTGATGAGTGCCTTATACTCGGTCACATTGTTGGAGGAGGAGAAATGGAGGCCAACCATGTACCTTTTGTGTACCCTGAGGGGTGAAATGAAGACCAACCCCGTGCTGGCGCCTTTCTTCATCAGTGATCCATCGAAGTATATCATCCAGTACTCTTGGTCGATGACTTGATGGCCGTCCGAGGGGCATATGAAATGCCTTCACCCATCAGCTCGAGTGCCCACTTCACGATTCTTCCTGTGGCATCCCGGTTTTGGACAACCTCACCGAGAGGGAAGGACGTCATGACCGTCACTAGATGCGACTCGAAGTAGTGACACAACTTCCTCTTGGTGATAAGGATGGCATATAGGGGTTTCTAGATTTGAGGATAGCGAGTCTTAGAATCGGACAAGACCTCGCTAATGAAGTACACGGGATGCTGCACTTTGAGGGCGTGTCCCTCTTCTTCTTGCTCTACCACCAGGGCAGCGCTGACCACTTGCATGGTGGCCGCAATGTAGAGCAAAAGTGATTCCTTGTCGATCAGAGGGACCAGGATCGGGGCCTTCGTCAGGAGCTGCTTGACCTTGTCAAGTGCCTCCTAGGCCTTAGGCATCCATTCGAAATGGTAGGCCTTCTTCAAAATCCGATAGAGGGGGAGACCTCGTTCGCCAAGGCGTGAGATAAAGCGGCTGAGCGCGGTGAGGCACCCTGTAACTCGTTGTACCCTGTTTATGTTATGAATTGGGCCCATCCTTGTGATGGATGAGATCTTCTCTGGGTTGGCTTTGATGCCACGCTTAGAGACAATAAAACCCAGCAACACACCCCTTGGGACCCTAAAAACGCACTTCTCGGGGTTGAGCTTAATGTTGTTTGCTCAAAGTTTCGCAAAGGTCTGCTCTAGGTCGGCTACGACCTGGTCAGGCCGTTTGGACTTGACCATAATGTCATCTATGTAGGCCTCAATGGTACGCCCGATGAGATCCCCGAAACACTTGAGCATGCAGCGTTGGTACGTAGCCCCCGACGTTCTTCAGGCCAAATGGCATTGTGACATAGCAGAATGATCCAAACGGGGTGATGAAAGATGTTGCGAGTTGGTCGAACTCTTTTTCTATCCTATAATTGGTCGGATTCCCAAGAGTGATGGGCAGATCGATCTGCCCAAGTGGCATGGCCTGCTTTCTAGGCACAATGTCATGGAAAGGCGCCCGGGTAGCCGGATGCGCGATCGGTTGATGCCCATGGCATCGAGCGTTTTAGCAGTACATGATGTTGAGGCCGCTGCCTCCATCCATCAGGACCTTGGTGAGCCACTTCGTGCCGATGATCGGGTCGACCATGAGCAGGTATCTTCCCGGCTGCGGACGCTTTTTGGGTGGTTGGTTCAATCAAAGGTTATGGCAGACTCCGACCATCGGAGGAAGGAAGGTGTGTCCAGCTCAATCGTATAGACCTCGCAGCGTGCAACCTTCTGGTGGCGCCTGGAGTCATAGGCCGCCAACCCTCTGAAGATCATGAGGCAGCCATCCAGCACCAAAAATCCACCATCCTTCCCCTCGGCGTCATCTGCGGCCAGCTTGGGCTCCTTCCTATGCTCCCCCTTATTGGAGCCTTCGGACAAGAACCGCTTCATGAGGACACAGTCCTTGTATAGGTGCTTGACGAGGAAAGCATGATTCAGGCCCTTCGAGTAGCTTCTCGAAGTGGTCTAGGGTACCCTCGGCGGGCTTTCGAACCCTCTTGAGGTTGGTAGTGGCCACGAGCGAGCCCTTGTGTCGCTGCTTGTTCTTCTTCTTGTTGGGGCTGTTGGAGGCGCCTTTGCGGCATCCTCGTCCTGCTTTGCCTTGCCCTTGGGGCGATCGAAAATCGCCCCGACCTCCTCCTCACTGGAGGCATGGCTGGGGGTGATGTCGTGGAGCTCCTTGGTGGTTCACGGGCCCTTATGTCCCAGCTTGTGAACCAGGGACTCGTAGGTGGTCCCGGAGAGGAAAGCTCCTATGATGTCGACGTCGACGACGTTGGGCAGCTCATTGCACTGTCGGGAGAAGCACTAGATGTACCCATGAAGAGTTTCCCTGGACTTTTGTTGGCAGTTTTTGAGATCCCATGGGTTCCAGGATGCGTGTATGTGCCCTAGAAGTTTCCCACGAAGATCTCTTTTAGGTCCGCCCAACATTGGATTTGGTTGGGCGGAAGGTGTTCCAACCACATTCGTGCCGAATCGGTCAGGAACAATGGAAGGTTGTAGATAATGAAATCGTCACTATCCGCTCCACCGTCTTGGCAAGCATGCCGATAATCCTCAAGCCACAGTCTGAGGTTCATTTTCCTAGAGTATTTTGGGATGTTGGTCGGCGGTCGGTACTATGGTGGGAAGACAACATTGAGGATGTGTCGGCAAAAATCCTGAGGTCCCGGCAAGTCAGGGCTTGGGCTTTAGTCCTCGCTGCTGCCGTAATGTCCGCCATGATGAGGGCGGTAGTCGTGGCTAGCCTCCTCCCTCGCATCACTGCGGGCACACCCACGGGCACCGAGGGTGTCACGTGCGTCATGGTGGAGGCCAAGACGCTCATGCATCGGGACCACGGCGTGTGGCCTGCTGCCTTACAGCGCCTGGTGGACTGACACGTCCCTATCGGGTCGCTCTAAGGGCGCGCGGTGGCTGATGTTGAGCTCGCGTCATCGAGACAGCGAGCTCTCGGCCTGCTGCACCGCCACACGCTCGGCCTTGCGTGTCACGGGCTCTAGAAGCCCTTAGAGCAAGGCTACCACAGCAGCGATGTTCTAGCTTGCCCGAGTGAAGTGTGGGAGGGCTTCGTCATCCTCGATGATCCTCCAATTCACGTCGCAGGCCATGGCGCACGCACGTCCACTGTCTCCGTGGCGCTCGATCTCTCGCTTGAGCTCCGCGCATTCCTTCTCGAGCTAGAGTCGTGCTTCTTTGAGTTCTTGGTGTCAGGCCCTCAGCTGCTCTACCCACAGGCGAGGTGGGCCCCTGCATCCCCCTTGACCTCATCATCGAGGTCATCTATTGGGGTAGCCCCTCCCTCGTGGATGCTTTCAATGTATCCCTCGGGGGTACCTACCATGAAACACTCTCACGAGGGGTGATGGCTCCCCTTGTTGGAGTCAGAGTTGGAGGGTGACTCCAATTCTCCTGCGAGGATGTCGTGGAAAGATTTCATGACATATTCGGTCATCCCCATGAACTCGTCATTCATAGGGGATAAGGGCGTGCGTTGCGCCACAAGGTGGCGAACGGTCTCTACGGCGTTGCGCAGACCGAACAGGAGCGCTGTCGGGGTGTTTCGGATGAGGTATTCCTAGGAGAGCGGCTCTCCTTTGACAAGTGTGTCATGACATTGGTGAACAATAAGGTGAGGTGGCCTAGGTCATCTCGGGATGGTTGGGGTCCCAGGAAGGCGCCAAGCTAGGGCTCTACCCTCCCGTAATCGAAGCTGAGGAGCCAGTCGCTCCTGGGGGCATGGGCCTCCGGTGCATGCAGCTGCAGCTCCTCAAGCGCCTCGATGATCGCGTCGAGGTCGGTGGAGTGGAGAGGTTGGGCGGCGGCGAGAGCCTACGCCAACTCTCCCTCCGTCGTAATGATGAAGTCTAGCTTCTCAAAGTGCACGTGCGTGCCCGAGACCCAGCTGACGCCGTGACTAGCCATCTGAGGCCAGATGTGGACGTCAAAACACGCAAAAAGCCCCTATCTGGTGCACCAACTGTCGGTGTTTTCGGACCATCGACGAGTAAATTTGTATTTACGTGTCTAGCTCACATGGTGTGCTTGGAGGACACAAGGGTTTATAATGATTCAGGCGAAACATCCCTACGTCCAGTTCGCTGCTGCTCATGCTACCGACACTTAGTTTGTAGTCGGGGTTACAAACAGGCGAGAGAGGGAGAGGATCCCAAGTCTCTGGTGGAAGGAGTGAACGGGTGCTGAGAGCTCGCTTGCCGCTCAGCCATGTGCTCATGTCGTGCGCTTGTGTTCCTATTTCTGTTCGGCCCCTTCATGGGGCGCCCTGCTTTCCCTTTTATAGGTGAAGGAAAGCGTGGGTTACAGTGGAGGAAAAGGAGAAGAACGAGAGAGGGAAGAATGCTTCCAGGATCGTCGGGTCCTTCTTCTCCTTCATGCGGGTCCCGCTGATCCTGTAGATGTCAACATGGATGGCTTCACGCTGTGGCCCTGTTCGTCACTGGCGCCATGCGCAGGCGTCATCTGCCGATCATGGTGTTCCACTCCGTCCCGGCGGACGTCGTGGTGAACTGACGCTCCTGTCAGCGTCCGTACGAGGGTTAGGCAGAATAGCACCGGCACGTCCGACACTGTTCTTGATGTGAATACCCAGGTCTGGCCCATCATGGCCATGGGTTACATCAAGGCATACCAGTCTCTTCCCTGGTGTTAGAGTTTTGACCTAGGCCCATATGCTTGGACCTGAAGTGGTTGGTGTCAGTATGGGTCCTCGTCGGACGAGACAAAAACCACATCCTTGGGGTCGAGCGAGATGGAGCCTACACCTAAGGGGTCGAGTGAGACAGAGCCCGAGGCCTTGGGCGAGATGGAGCCCATGGCCTCGAGGTCGGGCGAGACGGAGCCTGCGGCCTTGGGGTCGGGCGAGAAGGAGCACGCAACCAAGGGGTCGGGCGAGATAAAGCCCGTGGCCTCAAGGTCGGGCGAGACGGAGCCCACGGCCTTGGGGTTGGGTGAGACCTTTTAATACGTCTTGCTCCTTCCGGGGAAATCAATGTGGGCGCTAACTTCCTTGCTTTGGGTATCCCTAATATCGATACCCGACAATGTCTTTCACCTTTACATGCATAAAGTTTAGAGTCACATATGTCTAGACTAAACTAGACAACAAACTGCTCAAGATTTCATGTTAAGAATTGATTAATTGGACCATTGACTATATCATGTTCTAATAAGATAAATTTTGTTTTAATTTAAAACTACATCAATGATTTACCAATGTAGTGGTGAAATTATCTATTTTATTCAGAAAGAGGTCTAATTGCTCAAGTACCATAATATTTGTTTATTATTAGTTTTTATATTTATGGTGAAAATAAGAAAAAGGGTAAATAAAAATGGAGAAAGAATACAACAGAAGAGGTTTGGTGCTTGATTTTTTCCATCCCCATCGAGCTTCCCTTATTTGCTTGTTGATTTTTTCTATGTTAATTAAAAGCCATATAGACGAAGTGAGGTGGCAGCTGGAGCGCTCTGGTCCATGACGTTTGGGACCAAAACAACAAGGGAAAATTGTCTGGCGGATATCTAAAGTGATGGTCGTTTGCTGGCGGACACTCAGTTTTGAGCAGTTTGCCAGAAGACACTCTGGTTCGTTGAAATTAGATCACAGGACATAGCGCCTTCGCTGGGTCCTCAGGGCAAGGCCACTCTAGGTCACCCTCCGACAGCCCACCGGAGGGCCCAGCCTCTGACTGGACCACCGCCAGCTCCTACGACGACACCGGTGGTTGTGCCATATCATCCGCCTCGTCATCAGACAGGATGTCCACCACCTCGGTTGCGTGGACCGCCGCTGGACGTTCCGACTCCGTCCCGGCCGCGCTTTCCCCCAGCGTCTTCGGCTCCGACCACAAGGGTGAGCCGTGCAGCCCTCCGCCCAGCGAGGCAGGGAGCTCGGTCTCCGTCTCCTCTTCCGCCACGGCCGGTGGAGGAAGGGCCACGAGGGTTACTTCCGACGCGACCTCCGCCAACGGCACCGGAATCGCCGCCAATGTCGATGCTGCCACTGTCACTATAGCAACAACCACCCCCGGAAGGGAAGGGCTCGCCACCGCCACCCTGTTCCACCTGTCGCTCGCCATGACACGCTGCAGGGTGGGCCTCCATGCCTCTTGCATGGGAGTTGGGGCGATGCTCAACCCCGTCATCGCCCGGACACTGACAGAGGGCACGGGTAAGTCGCACTCCAAAGAGACCCAACAGCAAAAGTTTGGAAAGAAACAAAAGAAAAACATACCGGGAGGTAAGCGGTACAACTCTAAATGCCAGACCTGGCGTCGATAGGCCTGCAGGGCATGGGCCGCCCCCGGGCTACGACCCGCGCCCCCTCACTTTGGTTGGGGACGAAGTTGTCCCAACCGGCTCCTACACGGCCTGCGGGTCGCCATGCCCCTCGAATCGGAACTCACCGACCGGAGCAGGGGGTGAGGCATCCTCTAGCTGTGAGTCGCGCGATGCGCGGGCGCTAGTCTGCTCCTCAGACCGCCTGGCTTGCTCAACCACGTCCGCAACAGCCGAGGCCTCCCCCGACTGCGAGTCATGCGTTATCACCGGTCCTGGCGATGCACAAGTGCCAGTCCGCTCCTCAGACCGCTCGGCTTGCTCGACCGCATCCGCCACAGGCGGCGACGGGACCGACGACACCAACAAAGGGCGTGGTGACCGCATCTGATTTGCCGTCCGTTCAACGACGGCGTTCGCGCTCACCATGAGCTTCCTCGGCGCGGAAGCCACCGCGCGCCGCGCGGCCTCCTGCTCATCACCAGCGGACATCGCCGTAGGGTCGCGACGCTCCGCCGAGGTCACAACGACCTCCTGACTTTCCTCCTCCTCAGAGAAAACTATGTCATCCATATCCGTGGGATCCTCTGACTCGAGCTCAGACTCGACGTCCATCTTTCTCTCCCCGGCCTTCACGCACCGGGCAACCTCCTTCTCCTTCTTGTACTTTCGGTGGGCCACCTCGGTCTTATTCTTCTTCCTGGCGTCTGCCGCCTCCTTCTGAGCGGCCTGCTTGGCCACGCCCTCTGGACCCTTGGGAAGGTATGGCCGGGACTTGTAGTTCCCAAGCCCCTGCGAAACGTATGGCTCCCAATCAAAAAATAGGAAAAACAGATGAAGAAGTGCAGACTAAAGAGAAGAGAGCATACCAGGCTGGACACGATCGAGGAGTTGAAAGGCACGGGCTTCCCTTCGACCCTCTCTTTGGGCTTCAGCTGCAGCACCTAGCCAAGGCGACTCCAGACCTCGTCGTCCAGCAGATCCTCCGGCGACGCGTGGTCCGGGTCCGACGGGCCGCCGTACAGCCACATCGGCCACCTCCTCTCTGCCAACGGCGTGACCCAACGATGGTATAGGGTGTGGAACACCCGCACTCCATCAAGGCCACGCTTCACGAGCTCCCAGAGCTCCTCCTCGATGACCCCCACCTTGTGCTTCTCCTTTTTGGCACAGCCCTTTGACCAACTATCCTGCTTCTCTGGCCACCCACTGGTGAACACCAGAAATGGTGCGCGCCACCGGATTCTAGATGTAAAACCACTCCCCATGCCACCCCCGGTTGGAGTCGCAGGGGAGGTACGTGGGATACAAGCCTCCCGCGCTTGGTTTCCTCTATAGGGCAAAACCCCACACCGGCGCGGTCTCGACCGGGTTCCCCATCGTCAGGGTTCTCCCGAGAGAACAGCGGCCGGAAGAAATCCACATGCGGCTCCATCCCAAGGAAAGCCTCGCAGACATTGATGAAGCCGGCGATGTGCAACACCCCCATCCGATTAAGGTGCTGCAGCTCCATACCCCACTCATTGAGGAGCCCGCGCAGGAACCAGTGCGAGGGTATCCTAGCCCACGCTCGTGGAAGGTGAGAAAGGAAACCACCTCGTCGGGCCAAGGTTGCGGGAACTCCTCCCTCCTAGGAACCCTCCAGTGCGCCACCTCCTTCGGTGGTAGAAATCCCTTCACGACGAAGCACTTCAACACCGACTCCCTCACGGTGGACGACCTCCAGTCCAACATTTCGCTCCGGGATCGCAAGAAGATTGGTGAGTTCTTCTCTTCTCGCTCTCTCCCCTTTCTTTCCTAGAAACCACCGCGGCTCTCAGGAACGCTCACAGTAAGAAGGAAGAGGAAAGGTGGCGGTAGATGAGGAATAGGCAAAAGAACAGGGCGGAAACCCTCTCCCTTCTCCTACTTAAGGAAAAGGGAACAACAGTTAGGAAAGGGCGCACCGATCGGGGAAGGCAAAACAGCGGAGCGAGAAACTCTCTCTCTCTCCCATTTAATGCAGATGAGACGCGCCTTGACCGATGAGATGTGCCCTGCCCGACGGAACGGCTCCTGATCGGATGAGATGTGGCCTAGGCAGGGCCCACCACTACCGCATGACCAACCACTACCGCACACCGGGCACAAAAACCGAAGCGCCACCACACGCGGGCGGCTCCCCGCTTCCCTAGGCCAAACCTAGAAAAACCCAAACGAGATCTCCGTCGGGGGAGATCATCAGGGCCCCTGAGTCGATCGAATCACTCAGGATAGACATCGAGAGATAGGTAAGAAGCAAAGGGACGCCCCATATAGGCCATGCCGACCCCGTCACAAACAACGAGCACGGGTCCCGGTCGGACGTTTCTGACTGGAGCTCTCCAAACCCCGTCACTTGAGTCACCAAGGTGAAAACTACAAACCCCTCTATTTCCTTATAATCATTTCTTACATCCATATGCGCATTCATTCCATACGCCCATGCCTCCTGGACGATTCGGGCCCTGAACCGCCCGGGGGCTCGAGAACTAAGCATCGCACGTGCAGCGAAATGCATCACAACGCTCCGTGTTACGTCACAAAGCGGCGGTTGCCTCATTCGACATGAGCAACCAACAGAGCCAGGGGAGAAAAACGTAGATGAGCCCCGTGCGGCCTTTGCCCGGTCTGGCAAACTGGGTCATCTCAACCTTCTCGTTTGATCCTAAACCTCTCGCCAAACCAACAGAATCTCCATCGAGGGGAGGCCGTTAGGCCACCCGGGTCAGTCTCCAAAATGACCCAGGCATCTGCCGGGTTGCAGGTAAAAGAGTAGTGGAATGTCACAAGAGGGCTATGCCGACCCCGTCACGAACGACGGACCCGGATTCCACTCAATCATACCCGTTAGCGAACTCACCAAGCGCATCACTCGAGCCCGAGCGATCGGGACAAGCGACAAAACTCAGCCCCTCCGGTTGTGAGGAACCGAGGATGAGGTAACGCACAACACTCACACCGACCGCCACTAAAAGGCCCAACAGGGCTCGAGGGCTCAAGACACAAAAACCTGGGTCTGCGACCCTGATCTCGCCGTATTCGGCTACGCTTCCGACTACGCTCCAAAAACCTAGGTCTACGACCCCAATCTCGCCCAATCCGGCTACGCTCCGACTGCGCTCCAAAAGCACCTGGGTACGCGACCCCGATCTCGCCCCACGACTCTTCCTCACCCGATCCCACGGCATGCATCGACGCCAGGACCAGTGAGCTCTGTCTCGTCCAACTAAATTCATCACCCGATCCCACAGCGCGCATTGACGCCAGGATCAGTGAGCTCTGTATCATCCAAACTAACTTCCTCACCCGATCCCACGGCGCGCATCGACGCCAGGATCAGTGACCTCTGTCTCATCCAAACTAACTTCCTCACCCGATCCCACGGCGCGCATCGACGCCAGGATCAGTGAGCTCTGTCTCATCCAAACTAACTTTCTCGCCCGATCCCACGGCGCGCACCGACGCCAGGATCAGTGGGTTTTTTCTCAAAATCTCTCAACCAACTAAACACCTTGGCTGCACAACGACGCCTTGGTTAAACAAACTCCGTCCCAACTAAAAACGCGCACACACACCCGCTACCGAACACCCCCCAGACGTTTCTGCCCGAACCACCCAGGGGATCGAGGGTCGCGCGCACCCGCCGACAAAACAGAAAACCCCCCAGACGGTTCTACCCGAATCGTCTGGGGGCTCGGGGGCTCCTGTCGGGTTCATAAACCCGAGGTCCCTCGAGGACCGGCTTCCACGCCAAGGCTCGGCCCAAGCAGACAGCACACAGCTCATGAGCCGGCCCAAGGATCTAGAACAACAGGCCGAAAGGGCGGTCCAGTCACCGACCGAAAGGTCTGGCCGAAGAGAAACAGCGCCCGCTCATTGACTACTTCGGCCCACCTCTCCGACCGGAGCACTCGCTTCGGACTCCAGCCGCCTCTGGACGGCCTCCCCGATCGGAAGGCCTGGCCCAAAGCGCTACTTTCGACTTCGACCCTGCGTCTCCGACCAGGGTCCGCAGAAACCCTGCTCACCACTCTTCTCCGACTGGCGCGACCAGGGCCGACTGGGGCCATCTGACCGGGGACGCCCGCTCGGAAGGAACCAGGGGACGAACGGAGAAAGCAAGCCAGAGCGCACAAGTCAAATCACGATACCAGGGACCATACCCTGTACACATGCAGGAACATTACTCTACAACCGCCCTGAGACAGACAGTATTGTAGACGCCGACATTTCCCTCTACGGTATTGTAGGCGCCGTTAACTCCCATACGGTAAGGCCCCCCACATGCCTTGGAGCATCGATAGTGTTGTGGGCGTCGGGATTTACCGTACCAGGTGAACGTAGTGAAACTTCTCACATGTCTCTAGGTATCAACAGTATTTGTAGGTACCGACATCTGCCATTTCTAAAGAAGGCAACGCAACCTCTCATGTGCATCTGACATTCTACATTGACAACCAACAGTGTTGTAGGCGTCTATCATTATCTGGTACCCACCGGGATGGGCAACAGAGCCCAGTAGCATCCGTACCCTCACCCTCTCACTTGTAAAGCCATCGTTTTTATTTATAAAAGGGGATGCGCTCCCTCCAACGAAGGAGAGCTTCTTCAGTTCTTTTTAGTTAAACAACATCGATCAAATTCACTAGCTCACAACCACAGAACCACCGGATTCGAACCCCAAGCACACGCTTGAACACTTAGCTCATAGCAGAGCTCCTGTCGCTCTCGGCCCTTCCGACCGGAGCCGACCGAACCTCTCGTACATCCCATCTTTCTCCTTCTCGTTTGTAACCCCACTGCAGACTTCGAGCACCTGAGCTCAGAAATAAAGTCACCTACTGACTCAAACCAGACGTAGAGCACGTTGTTTGAACCAGTATAAACTCTGTGTCATTGAGTGCTAGGCCACATCCGATCACAACGTACGGTAAAACTATAAATATTCACTAGATGGTCACGTTATCGACACAACAATTAATAAAAACAATAATTGTAGAATTTAAAAACAAATTATCGTAAACGGCTTGGACTTTATGTCTGATCGGACAATATTAAGTGCGAAGGAACAAACTGAGTCAAGGATGAGCTTGCCGGGTGAAAAAGTGTTGCCTACGTGATTTAAAAAGGAAATAGGAGACTCGTTACCTGCAAATGACGTGATTTGTTTATGCACGTAATTGAATAGGTGTATGCTTACGTGATTGGCCAGCTTAGACTTTTGAGTAGGAGAGCGACGTCGGTTCGGTCTCTCGGCCTGTTCGGTCGTTGGTCAGCCTAAATCGGTGGATCAACAGTATTTTTTTTTACAATAAATCAATATCAACCAACTTAAACTAGCATAAAAATCAACCAGCAAATAGACCGATCTGTTTCATCACCGTACATACGAAAATAATATGGCCAAATCTGGTGCAACCGAATATTTAGATTAGGATTCACTCGTACCGTTTTCTTTTTCTGGCCTATTTCGTTTTCCTTTTTTGCTTCTGTTTTTATCTTCCAAGCATGTTGTACCTGAACTCTATCTCATGTCTTTGCGTTCCGTATAAAACAAATATTCAAAATTCACTCATAACGTTTCCTTTTTCTTATGTTTTGAAATCGGATTCCATATCACGCTAGACAAGAGTTATTCTAATTTATATGAGCATAGGTTATATATATAAGTCTGGAATAAACTCTCTGTTACCCGGTAGTTATCTTATGTTTTGGAATCGGACTCCATATCACGCTAGACAAGAGCTATTCTAACTTATATGAGCATGGATTATATATAAGTCTAGACGGAATAAACTCTCCATTGCCCGGTAGTTAGAGGTAGACGGACCAAAAAATTAGATGGATGAAAAATATAGGTTGAAATTTTACCTCTTTATTATTAAGGTATAGATTAGTCTATGATTTGACAATATAGCGCTACGGTAAACATGTTCTAATGATAAATTAATTAGGTTTAATGAATTTATCTTATAAATTAATCTTTATCTGTGCAATTAGTTTTATAATTAGGTCGCGTTTAGTCCTTATAACTGATATCCGAACGTAACGCAGAGTCCAAGAGTTTCAGAGCCCAGGCTGGACTGCAACAGTAAGGGCGCGTTTAGATGTAAATTTTTTTAGGTTTTGGCTACTGTAATAATTTCGTTTGTATTTGGTAATTAGTGTTTAATTATGGACTAATTAGGTTCGAAAGTTTCGTCTCACGATTTCTCACCCAACTGTGCAATTAGTTTTTTTTCGTCTACATTTAGTACTCCATTCATGTGCCGTAAGATTCGATGTAATAGATACTGCGCAAAAATTTTTAGAACTAAACCGGCCCTAAATCTGTGGAAGCAGGCACCCAACTTGGTCACTTCCCCTTGCTGCATCACTCTGAATATTCCAACGTTTCGTGTCGCTATCAGCCCTGGCGTTCGTCTATCGTCTTCGTCCTCTCGGATGCCTGCTTCAGCATGGACACGTTTGGTGTGTTGTATTCGTGCCGTCGTGCGCATAGTAGCATAAAGAGGCCATCCGCAGGCAGCAGAGTTACTCCTATTTAACATCTTGAGTGCTTTGATATATTTGGCGCTTGCAAAAATGGGACTCGAAACATCGGTCGTTTACAAATTTGACACTGGATCCATATTCATAGACATAGATGAATCCACTTGTCATCCATCCGAGTGTTATCATAATCAAGGAGTCAATCTTTCGAGTGTCATTTTTTCTTTTTTTTCAAAATTCATAAGTTGTTTATCCCGATCCCACAGCGCGCATTGACGCCAGTATCAGTGAGCTCTGTATCATCCAAACTAACTTCCTCACCCGATCCCACGGCGCGCATCGACGCCAGGATCAGTGACCTCTGTCTCATTCAAACTAACTTCCTCACCCGATCCCACGGCGCGCATCGACGCCAGGATCAGTGAGCTCTGTCTCGTCCAAACTAACTTTCTCGCCCGATCCCACGGCGCGCACCGATGCCAGGATCAGTGGGGTTTTTTCTCAAAATCTCTCAACCAACTAAACACCTTGGCTGCACAACGACGCCTTGGTTAAACAAACTCCGTCCCAACTAAAAACGCGCACACACGCCCGCTACCGAGCACCCCCCAGACGGTTCTGCCCGAACCACCCGGGGGGTCGAGGGCTACACCCGCGGGTGCGCTCGCGCGCACCCACCGACAAAACAGAAAACCCCGCAGACGGTTCTGCCCGAATCGTCTGGGGGCTCGGGGGCTCCTGTCGGGTTCATAAACCCGAGGTCCCTCGAGGACCGGCTTCCACGCCAAGGCTCGGCCCAAGCAGACAGCACACAGCTCATGGGCCGGCCCAAGGATCTAGAACAACAGGGCGAAAGGGCGGTCCAGTCACCGATCGAAAGGTCTGGCCGAAGAGGAACAGCGCCCGCTCGTCGACTACTTCGGCCCACCTCTCCGACCGGAGCACTCGCTTCGGACTCCAGCCGCCTCTGGACGGCCTCCCCGATCGGAAGGCCTGGCCCAAAGCGCTACTTCCGACTTCGACCCTGCGTCTCCGACCAGGGTCCGCAGAAACCCTGCTCACCACTCTTCTCCGACTGGCGCGACCAGGGTCGACTGGGGCCATCTGACCGGGGACGCCCGCTCGGAAGGAACCAGGGGACGAACGGAGAAAGCAAGCCAGAGCGCACAAGTCAAATCACGATACCAGGGACCATACCCTGTACACATGCAGGAACATTACTCTACAACCGCCCTGAGACAGACAGTATTGTAGGCGCCGTTAACTCCCATACGGTAAGGCCCCCCACATGCCTTGGAGCATCGATAGTGTTGTGGGCGCCGGGATTTACCGTACCAGGTGAACGTAGTGAAACTTCTCACATGCCTCTAGGCATCAACAATATTTGTAGGTACCGACATCTGCCATTTCTGAAGAAGGCAACGCAACCACCCATGTGCATCTGACATTCTACATTGACAACCAACAGTGTTGTAGGCGTCTATCATTATCTGGTACCCACCGGCATGGGCAACAGAGCCCAATAGCATCCGTGCCCTCACCCTCTCACTTGTAAAGCCATCGCTTTTATTTATAAAAGGGGATGCGCTCCCTCCAACGAAGGAGAGCTTCTTCAGTTCTTTTTAGTTAACCAACATCGATCAAATTCACTAGCTCACAACCACAGAACCACCGGATTCGAACCCCAAGCACACGCTTGAACACTTAGCTCATAGCAGAGCTCCTGTCGCTCTCGGCCCTTCCGACCGGAGCCGACCGAACCTCTCGTACATCCCATCTTTCTCCTTCTCGTTTGTAACCCCACTGTAGACTTCGAGCACCTGAGCTCAGGAATAAAGTCACCTACCGACTCAAACCAGACGTAGGGCACGTTGTGGGCACGTTGTTTAAACCAGTATAAACTCTGTGTCATTGAGTGCTAGGCCACATCCGATCACAACGTACTATAAAACTATAAATATTCACTAGATGGTCACGTTACCGACACAACAATTAATAAAAACAATAATTGTAGAATTTAAAAACAAATTATCGTAAACGGCTTGGACTTTATGTCTGATCGGACAATATTAAGTGCGAAGGAACAAACTGAGTCAAGGATGAGCTTGCCGGGTGAAAAAGTGTTGCCTACGTGATTTAAAAAGGAAATAGGAGACTCGTTACCTGCAAATGACGTGATTTGTTTATGCACGTAATTGAATAGGTGTATGCTTACGTGATTGGCCAGCTTTGACTTTTGAGTAGGAGAGCGACGTCGGTTCGGTCTCTCGGCCTGTTCGGTCGTTGGTCACCTAAATCGGTCGATCAACAGTATTTTTTTTTACAATAAAACAATATCAATCAGCTTAAACTAGCATAAAAATCAAAAAGCAAACAGACCGATCTATTTCATCACCGTACGTACGAAAATAATATGGCCAAATCTGGTGCAACCGAATATTTAGATTAGGATTCACTCGTACCGTTTTCTTTTTCTGGCCTATTTCGTTTTCCTTTTTTGTTTCTGTTTTTATCTTCCAAGCATGTTGTACCTGAACTCTATCTCATGTCTTTGCGTTCCATATAAAACAAATATTCAAAATTCACTCATAACGTTTCCTTTTTCTTATGTTTTGAAATCGGATTCCATATCACGCTAGACAAGAGTTATTCTAATTTATATGAGCATAGGTTATATATATATAAGTCTAGATGGAATAAACTCTCTGTTACCCGGTAGTTATCTTATGTTTTGGAATCGGACTTCATATCACGCTAGACAAGAGCTATTCTAACTTGTATGAGCATGGATTATATATAAGTCTAGACGGAATAAACTCTCCATTGCCCGATAATTAGAGGTAGACGGACCAAAAAATTGGATGGATGAAAAAATAGGTAGAAATTTTACCTTTTTATTATTAAGGTATAGATTAGTCTATGATTTGACAATATAGCGCTACGATAAACATGTTCTATTGATAAATTAATTAGGTTTAATGAATTTATCTCATAAATTAATCTTTATCTATGTAATTAGTTTTATAATTAGGTCGCGTTTAGTACATATAACTGATATCCGAACGTCGGTGATGCGACAGACTTTAGTCTAGATCCAAACAACGCAGAGTCCAAGAGTTTCAGAGCCCAGGCTGGACTGCAACAGTAAGGGCGCGTTTAGATGTAAATTTTTTTTAGGTTTTAACTACTGTAGTAATTTCGTTTGTATTTGGTAATTAGTGTTTAATTATGGACTAATTAGGTTCGAAAGTTTCGTCTCGCGATTTCTCACTCAACTGTGCAATTAGTTTTTTTTTTCGTCTACATTTAGCACTCCATGTATGTGCTGTAAGATTCGATGTAATAGATACTGCGTAAAATTTTTTGGAATTAAACCGGCCCTAAATCTGTGGAAGCAGGCACCCAACTTGGTCACTTCCCCTTGCTGCATCACTCTGAATATTCCAACGTTTCGTGTCGCTATCAGCCCTGGCGTTCGTCTATCGTCTTCGTCCTCTCGGATGCCTGCTTCAGCATGGACACGTTTGGTGTGTTGTATTCGTGCCGTCGTGCGCATAGTAGCATAAGAGCATCAGCAGTGTATAGGATCGATCCTGTTCTATCCCATGATTTGATAGCAATATATAGAACCGACGTCGAATCTATAGATGGAGCCCACGACATTAAAAAAAAAGGCAGCCCAACTTGCGATGCTCGGTGACCAACAGGCCAACAGCGCCTGGTGCCGGTGCCCAGTGGCTCCCACCCCTCCTTTCTTTACGAGATGATTCTGCGGCAGGAGAGACAATGGTGGATGGGAGCGGGTTCTATTCATCGCACCTGGTTCTTCAACGAACCAGCGACGCAATGTATCGACCCAGGTCGATAAAAGATAGGACCGGCATAGAACCGCACACTGCGGACGCTCTAAGAGGCCATCCGCAGGCAGCAGAGTTACTCCTATTTAACATCTTGAGTGCTTTGATATGTTTGGCGCTTGTAAAAATGGGACTCGAAACATCGGTCGTTTACAAATTTGACACTGGATTCATATTCATAGGCATAGATGAATCCACTTATCATCCATCCGAGTGTCATTATAATCGAGGAGTCAATCTTTCGAGTGTCATTTTTGCAATTTTTTTCAAAATTCATAAGTTGTTTATCCCACAAAAGAAAAGACAAGCCCTGTTCGGCTTACCCCATATTCGATTTGTTCGGCTTTTTTTCAATCAGAACAGTGTTTTTTTTTATAATAATTCAGTTAGAACAACATTTTTCAGTCAGTTTCAATCTAAGTTTCGTACCGACGAACGGGGCCAAAAGGTTTCTCGTTCCCTCTCTTTTTTGTCTTTTTCTTTTTAATTGAGGTGGGAAGGTTGAAAATGATGCGTTTGGCCCACGCAACAGTACACACACCGCGAGGTGTCCGCGTACGGACGGTCCACGTTCAATTTTTTTCCATTGAGGTACGGTGTGTGTTTTGCAGTCATGGATGACGTAACGTACCATCCAGAAGATAGAAAGGGCTGGATAGGACAGAGCTCCGAGTCCAAGCTGACAATGGTGGCAAATTTTAAGCAGACTCTGCCCTCTACTTGGAGAGTAGGACTGCAATCATTCCGGCATCCGCTGATCTGCAGACTGTAGCAGTAGTTCTGTGCTACTATTCCCCAACTGCGCAAGTACAACGTCCGACGTTGCTATTGGCGGTGACGATGGCCATGGCCGCGGCGCCGGACCAGCAGCAGCTACCTGCAGGGGCCGCCTCCTCATCTCCTCGCCTCCGCGTACACGACACCACCCTCGTGCCGCCGTCTCCGTCACCGCCGGAGACCTCGCTCCCGCTCACCTTCTTCGACATCTTCTGGCTCCACTCCCCGCCCGTCGAGCGCCTCCTCTTCTACCGCCTCGCCCCCGACGCTGACGTCGGCACCATCATCTCCAACCTCAGGGACTCCTTGCACCAGGCCGTCCGCGCCTTCCACCCGCTCGCCGGCCGCATCCGCCTCACCCCCGGAACGTCCGACCGCTACGAGCTGCACTACCAACCGGGTGACGCCGTCACCTTCACCGTCGCCGAGTACGACGACGACGACGATGCAGACATCGACGGCCTCACCACCGATGAGCCCCGGGAGGTCGCCAAGATCGCAACTCTCGTGCCGCCGCTGCCGGAGGGCGGCGGGCTGTTCGCGTTGCAAGCCACGCTGCTGTCCGCGCGCCGCGGCCTCGCCATCGGCGTCACGGTGCACCACGCCGCCTGCGACGGCTCGGGCTCCACGCACTTCCTGCACACCTGGGCGGCCGCGTGCAGCGGTGCCGAAACGCCGCCTCCGCCTCCTGTCATCGACCGGAGTCTCCTCCCCGACCCCAGGGGCCTGTACGATGTCTTCTTCCAAGGGGCGCCGAGCACTGATGAGATGGAATTCGTCAAGATGTCCGCCGACCAGCTCATCGCCACGTTCGTTCTGTCCAAGGACGACCTGAAACGCGTCAAGGATGCCGTGGCCGACGAGGCTGCGAGGCGCCGCGTTGCGCCGCCCCGGTGCTCCTCTCTGGTTGCCACCTTTGGCTTCGTCTGGTCATGCTACCAGCGAGCCAAAGACAAAGTGAGCAGCGGCGCCGGAGCGGGCCCGACGGCCTGCTTGCTCTTTTCTGTCGACCACCGCTTGCGGATGAAGCCTCCCCTGCCGGACAAGTACCTCGGCAACTGCGTCGGCCCAGCGTTCGCGCTGGCACCACAGGGCGAGCTGGCGGCGGCCGGCGCAGTTGGCCTATTTAGCGCGTGCGCCGCGGTCGCCTCCTCCATTGACGAAGCTGTACGCGACATCGGGACATCCGCCATGGACGTGTGGATGGACCGCATCAAGGAGGCAGGCGCAACGGGTACACTGCTGTCCGTGGCTGGCTCGCCGAGGTTCTGCGTCTACGACCTGGACTTCGGATTCGGCCGGCCGGCGAAGGTGGATATCGTGTCCGTGGCGAGCACCGGGGCATTGGCGATGGCGGAGAGCCGGAGTAGCGCCGGCGGGATGGAGGTCGGAGTCTCTCTGCAGCCGGCTGGCATGGAGAGGTACCGGAAGTGCTTCGTGGACGCCATCGCGTGGCTCCACCAGCGCCCAGCGGAGCAGTCATGACATGAGTGTGACTGCCAAACTGCTGATACATGTGTGGTGGAGATGCGAGCAGATCAAGTCTTCGAGCTCGTCAAGTAGGACATCTTGCTTCGGCGTTGGGCATGTGCCACACCTCTCGTTAGAGAAGACTTGCATCCCTTAGCGCTGTACCGTTTAGTTGCTTTTATTACTGTGTGTCGAGTTCTTTTCATCAAACTGTAATAGTTCGTAATTTGTAATCGGTAATTAGAACTTCTATTCTCTTCTTAATTGAAGGACAGCACTTCTGCCAACAAGTTCAAAAAAAAAATGTGTGGTGGAGAGCGACTGTGGCGACAAGTG
Source organism: Miscanthus lutarioriparius (assembly GCA_904845875.1). Taxonomy (NCBI): domain Eukaryota; kingdom Viridiplantae; phylum Streptophyta; class Magnoliopsida; order Poales; family Poaceae; genus Miscanthus; species Miscanthus lutarioriparius. The sequence goes on along the minus strand of CAJGYO010000005.1, from coordinate 36,167,865 downwards.
GAGGCTTGGAGCAATGATCAAGGGCTTGCAATCACCACGAACAACATCAGGGACTGGTGGAATATTTGGAAGGAGCGATGCAAACGAGTCTTCAACGACAAAGCACGCAGCATAGAGGAACTCTTAGAAGTGATTCGAAACGACCTAAGACTGCTACAGATGGCAGCCCAAGAATTAGAAACGTAGACTGAAATCTGCTGCTGCCTCTCTTCTTTTCCTTTTCCCTCCTTGTCTCCTCTGTTTTGTCATCTAGGTTTGTGTTTTTTCTCTCTGTGTAGTGTGAGTGTTTTGTAACCTTTGAACCTTTGCTTCTAAACTGAAATGAAACGGCAGAACACCTGCCAAATTATGCTAAAAAAAAGAGTGGTGGAGAGGGATGATCGGATGAGTCTCCTCAACTCAATCAGATATATACCTGTCGTGACGACAAGCCAATCAGATGAGCCTTCTCTGTAGCACTACACAGGAGTTGCTTCTATCTAAATCTGCACGAAGGGATTCTTTTGCAAAATCATTATTACACTTCGGTATTATTGTTAAAACTTTTGTGTTGGCACTACACAGGAGTAAAACACTGTAATTTCATTAAGATGGTGATGTCCTAAGTTTTAGTCTAACTGTCCAAGCATGCAATTAATTTTCCTTCATTGTTTAGGGCCTATTTGGATCTCATTCTCTAAACTTTAGAGCACTTTAGCTCACTTTTTTAATATCTAAATCTTTAATGTGAGGTGGGCTAAAGTTTAGAGCTAACTTTAAACCACCTATGTAAAACTTTAGCTCTAAAGTTTAGAGAAGAAAATTCAATCAAGCCCTTACTGTCACTAACACAAAGTGATAACTACTACTTTCGGCGAAGAACTCCATCTCAACCACCTCTTTTGACATAGAGTGGCTCCTTAGAATGTTTTTCTGGTTTTGCAATAACACTTAGGTCATATTCGCTTTTCTTATAATTCGTACTTTTCAGCTTTTTTCAGTCGTAACAGTGTTTTTCTCTGACAACAAATCAGTCGGAACAGTGTTTCGACTTATTTTTTCAACGAAGCGAACGAGGCCTTAAAGGTTTATGTCTAGCAACCTGGATGGTCTGTGCGCGCCAAGCCAAGCACTAGAGGCTTGTGAGTCTCTGCTCTGTGCAAATAAACAGACCATAAGCTCTGTGGCGACGCTAGGGGTATGCCCCTATATTCTACTCACTTCGTTCCAAATTATAAGTCGCTTTGACTTTTTTTATACATCTGTTTTGTTATGCATCTAGATATAATAATATGTCTAGATACATAACAAAACAGATGAACCAATAAAGTCAAAGTGACTTATAATTTGGAACGGAGGTAGTATGAAATACTCTTTTTTTCGTGTCATGGTGCAGACTAAAATAACTGTTACGCTATTTTAGGAACTAAAAGTATAGCCTATGACTTTGAATCCATTTTTTAGTAAAATATAAAATGATATTTTAATAAAGTATAATAAGTGTTAGTTGGCACTTGGATAAAAAAATTACAATAGTTAATAAAATTTAAAGTTGAAAGCAAAAAAATATAGATTCACATGATCATAACAAAGCTAAGGTTTCATTAAAATATATATTAAAAACTCACGTAGATACAATGTAAAGGAGGAAAACCCATATAGAGTAATCGATAAATTTATCACATTTAAATAGATATTATAGAGTATCTAAATGGGTATCATGTTATGAAATAAATATAGAGTAAAGGTAATCAATTTTTATTAGTGGCACATGTTAGTTGATCTCCACCAATAGGCCCAATGGCCTATTGGGCCCTTAGATCTGCGTCCTGATCGGGGGCGTCCAACCCTAATATGGTTGGTGGGCCCCTGTCGCACAGCACTATAAAAGATAGGTGGGGATCACGGCTCTAACGACGAGGTTGACCTGAGCCGCCGTAACCACCTACAGAGAAACCTAATCCGATCTAAAGTAAGTGCTGCCAGCGACGGGAAGCCCCACTGACTCCGCCGTTGCCTCTGCAGCGTCTTCACCACGCTGGACTCCACCGCGCCGAGCACCCTCGACACCGGCGTCCACGAGGCTGCGGCGCAACTGCGCCACATGAACTAGAGGAACCCTAAGTAAGATGCTTACCCTGATCTACGGTTCAGAGGCACTGTTGTTTATAACAATGGTATCAGAGCCAAGGTTGCCAGTGTGTAGATCTAGAATGGGGTAAAGCATTGAAAAGAAATCGAAGAGTAATAGTGGGTTCGATCCGATTTGGATTGAAACCCTAACCCTAACCGGGTAAAAGAAAATGAAAAGAGACCGGGAGGTGGCGGACGTCACTCAACTCCCGGTCACCATCGCCACCGAGTGGGGAAAGATGTCGCACCGCCGTCTTCGACGCGCGACAAGAAAAGAACAGACCTCCTTTCGAATCTGAGCAGACAGAAGGGGTTCCCTAACCCTAACCCTAACTTGGTGAAGGAAAGAACAAAGGAAGAGGGATTCGGCCTAGAAGAGAATCAAAGTCGAACCCTAACCCACAAAGCACTCACTGGGAAGAAGAACAGTGACTCTAGTGAGTCAAACCATAACCCTAACCCTAAACCCAAATCGGTTCAACTCCAAAAGGAAAAGAAAGAAGATCCAAATGAGAAGAAGGGGAAGAGGGGAAGGGGCTTATCCCGAATCAAAACCGAGAGAAAACCCGAATCGGGTTCAACCGAACCCTAACCCTAACTCGCGATGAGGAAGGGGAAGAGAGCGATTCAGCACAAATAGAAAAGAAAAGAAATCAAATGAAAGAGATGAACCGAATCAAACGAATTGAATTGGGAAAAGAAACCCTAACCCTAGATCCCCAAATCGGTTGAATACGAGAAGAACAAACAAGAATCCAAATCCAAAGAAGAAGGGGATGGGGAAGAAGAGGAAAGGGACCTACCTCGCTGTGCGCCGGGCTAACCCTTCGCCGGCTGTGGGAGAAGAAGGCCGAGCCGGGGGAGCTGTTTCTTTACGGGCTCTCGGCCAAGGGGCGCCACGGCCAGCCGCTCCGCCGACAACATCGCCACTCACGGGAGCACGCATGCCGGGCGAGGGGCCAGCGACCGCCATGGCTTGCCGCTTTTCGCTTCTTTCGGTGCACAGCGCAACTGTGAGAGAAAGGCAGAGAAGAAATGGACTAGGGTTAAAGGGGGCCGGTCGCGTGGTGGAGCGAGGTCTCGCCGCCGTGAACGACGACGCCATCTCTCTCTCTCTCGACTCCGGTCGCTGCTCGCTGCTGCTGCATTGAGAGAGAAGGAGCGCGGGCATAGAGAGAGAAGAGGGAGGGGCGAATGATGCTAGGGTTTCAGCGGAGGCGCTGAGGTCACCATTTTGATCCGCCGAGACACGCAGCATGGTATTGCTCGATCGCATCAACGGCAGAGATCAACCGGGCGCGAGTCGAGCCTAGGCGGGCGCGAAGAGGAGGCATTTTGCCGCCTAGGCCCAGTTGTGGCTTGGGGTGCGGCAATGCGTGCATGGGCTGCTATATAGGTAGGCCGGACGCCTTTATTCTTGTTGGGCGGTCTTTGTAGAAGCTACAGTAGGGCCGCCACAATGTACAATAAATAAAGTTCTGAGTTTATTAAATTTTCAGAAACAGATTTTGATGATATTTGTCTACTTTGAATATCTCTGTTAAAATTTGAACCAACGGGATAATTTTTCAGAGAATATTTGAGAAAAGTTTAATGCTTCTGAAAAATAGATAATGAATTTTTTCATGTTTCCGCTGCTAAAGAAATAGTTGATTCTCCAGTTATTTTGAACCAACGTGATATTTAATTGAAGAAAAAAGATTTTGACATGATTATGATGTTTTTATTTTCTGACCAACATTGTTAATAACAATATCGTAATTTTAATGATTTTATGCATTAATTCTATTTCTATCCAACGGTGATGTAGAATTAGTGTACAAGAACCGTTGTAAATTTTAATGATTTATGCATTAATTCTATTTCTGCCCAACGATGATGTAGAATTAGTGTGTAAGAACAGTTGTATGTTTTAATTTTGACCAACGTTGAAATCAAGGCATGCAATTGTTGTTATTTTTATGTTAAGAAAAAGACTGGCCTGGCCTTCATCTTGGCTAAGGTGGACTGGGTAGTCACCCCATCGTGTCCCACTGAGCTTGTGGCACTGGTGAAGGAGACAAATGAGGCTAATGCCGCTTGGGCAACTAAAGAGAGGGATTTTGAATCCCAAAAGATGTTCTATGACCTTGAGCATAGGAAGTGGGTCACTGCTAACAAGAAATGTTTGGCTATGATAAAGAACACGATTGAGCCTGTAATTGTGGGCTAAATCCTAGAGTGTGACATGGTCACCGAGTACCTCGATAGAATAAAGAGTCAATTTACTGGCTCTTCAAAGACATATGCTACCCAGCTGATAAAGCAGCTGGTGACAGAGAGTTAATCTGGAAATTGTGGCATAAGAGAGCTCATGATGCGTCGTCGAAATTATAGCACTGTCATTTAGGCCATATTTTGAGGGGGGAATAGAAAGACTAGTTAAGAATAATATTCTTTCTCTATTAGAGCTCTCAGATTTAGAACAATGCAGAGAATGCATAAAAGGAAAGTATGTAAAGAAAATTAAGAAAGATGCCAAATGAAGCGCAAGAATTTTATAGATTATTCACATAGACATCTATGATCAGTTTCCTATAAAGGGTGTGGATGGTTATGATTCGTTCATAACATTCACTGATGATTACTCTCATTATGGCTATATTTATCCAATCAAAGAAAGAACAGAAGCATTGAATAAATTTAAGATATTTAAGGCAGAAGTTGAAAACCAACGTAATTTAAAGATTAAGATAGTCAGGTCCAACCGTGGGGGTACTAAAGTCGGCATACCCCATATGGCCAAGTTCCTGGACCTTTTACAAGGTTCTTACAGGAGAATGGCATAGTAGCCCAGTATTCTATACCGGGCGAACCTCAGTAGAATGGAGTAGCTCAGAATGGAGTAGTTGAAAGACGCAATCGTACCCTGATGGACATGGTGCGCAGTATGATAAGTTACTCCACCTTACCATTGAGCATGTGGATAGAGGCGTTAAAAACCACCATTCATATTCTCAATAGAGTACCAAGTAAGTTGGTGCCCAAAACACCGTATAAGTTGTGGACAAGAAAAGTACCCTCACTAAACCACTTACGTGTGTGGGGGAGTCCTGCTGAGACTAAAGTATTTAACCCAAACATTGGGAAACTAGATTCCAAAACAGTAAGTTGCCATTTCATTGGCTACCTAGAAAAGTCAAAAGGTTTTCGTTTCTACTGTCCAGATAGACATACAAAGTTTGTGGAAACGAGACATGTTGTCTTTCTAGAGGATGAAATGATAGGGGGGAGCCTGGTAGCTCGAGAAATTGATCTTGAAGAGAAGTGGGTGTATGCGCCCACTCCGATGATTCATGAGCCATTTTTCTCACTACCTGCTGTCGCTGCACCGATAGTGTAAGATATTGTGGTGCCAGCACCTGTTGTTATTCCGCCTGTGGCAACAATGAATGACGATGAGGAACCTATTCTTCAGGATCCTGTAGAACCTATTGCCACACATGAGGGGGAGCAACAACAGCCTCAAACAGAAGATGTGCTAAATGTGGAGGCCCCTAGAAGGTCTCAAAGAGTTAGAAAATCAGCTATTCCTGCTGACTATGAAGTATACAACACTGAAGAATTTCAAATGAAGGATGATCCCACCTCATTTGAAGAAGTCATGAGAAGTGATCATTCATCAAAGTGGTTTGAGGCCATAGAAGATGAAATGAAATCTATAAATGCCAATAAAGTTTAGGACTTGGAAATAATTCCTAAATGAACCAAAACAGTAGGTTGTAAATGGGTCTACAAAACAAAACTTGACTCTCAAGGGAATATAGAGATATAAAGCGCGACTTATGGCAAAAGGCTTTACGCAAAGAGAAGGGATTGATTACAATGAGATCTTTTCTCTAGTCTCATGTAAGGATTCCTTCAGAATCATAATGGCATTAGTGGCACATTACGATTTAGAATTACATCAGATGGATATGAAGACGGCATTTCTCAACGGGGACTTGGAGGAAAATATTTATATGGCACAACTGAAAGGTTTTGTCATGGAAGGAAAAGAACGAATGGGATGCCGCCTAAAGAAATCCATTTATGCATTAAAACAAGCTTCAAGACAGTGGTGCTTCAAGTTTTATCAGACAATAAGGAATTTTGGGTTTAAAGAGAATGTAGAGGACAATTGTGTCTATGCAAAGTTTAAGAATGGGAAGTTTATCTTCCTTGTCCTGTATGTGGATGATATCTTACTTGCTAGTAGTGATGTCAGTCTACTGCTGAAGACAAATAAGTTTTTGTCCTCAAAATTTGATATGAAAGATCTTGGTGAAGCTTCGTTCGTTATAGGGATCGAGATTCACTGAGATAAAAGTAAAGGGGTATTAGGATTGTCACAAAAGGCATACATAGAAAAGATCTTAAAAAAAATCAGTATGCACAAATGTAGTCCCTCACCTGCTCCTATAGTCAAGGGCGACAGATATAGGGATTTTCAATGCCCTACGAACAAATATGAGATCGATCAAATGAAAGCGGTTCCATATGCTTCAGCTGCCGGAAGCTTGCAATATGCTCAAGTATGTACGCGCCCTGACTTGGCATTTGTTATCGGGTTACTTGACAGATTCTAGAGCAATCCTAGAACAGAACACTGGAAATTAGTAAAGAAAGTCTTGTGTTATTTGCAAAAACTAAAAGCCTCATGATGACGTATAGAAGATCTGATTCACTCCATATAGTGGGATATTCAGATTCTGATTATGCGAGAGATGATAGAAAATCCACGTCTGGATATGTATTCACTCTCGTAGGGGAGCTATTTCATGGAAAAGCTCAAAGCAAACCGTCACTACATCGTCCACAATGTATGTCGAGTTTGTAGCGTGTTATGAGGCAACGGGACAGGTGAACTGGCTAAAGAAGTTTATACCCGGTTTAAAGGTGGTTGACGACATCTATAGACCATTTAAGTTATACTGCGATAATAATCCAGCAGTACGCTCACAACAATAAGTCAAGTGGTGCTGCCAAACACGTTGACATAAAGTATTATGTTGTGAAAGATAAAGTCTGGGATCATATCATAAGTCTTGAGCATATAAGTATCAAAAAGATACTCGCGGATCCACTTACAAAAAGCTTACCACCCAACGTGTTCAGTGAACATGTAGCTAGCATGGGTTTAAGAGAAAGCCTAAAATTCCTGGACAAAAGAAGGCCCAAAGTTAAGTATATATTTCAGAACAGAGTGGTGTGTTGTAGCTGTTAAATCTATCGACAATTGACCGTGACGATGAAACATGCTCTATGTGCTAATCTGTAATGGAATGAACAAAAGTAAATGATATGAAATTGAAAGATGATAGTAAGATCAAGAGGGAGAATGTTAGTTGATCTCCACCAACGACCTATTGGGCCCTTAGGTCTACGCCCTGATCGGGGGCGCCCAACCCTAATATGGTTGGTGAGCCCCTGTCGCACAGCACTATAAAAGATAGGTGAGGATCATGGCTCTAACGACGAGGTTGACCTGAGCCTCCGTAACCACCTACAGATAAACCTAATCCGATCTAAAGTAAGTGCTGCCAGCGACGGGAAGCCCCACTGACTCCGCCGTCGCCTCTGTAGCATCTCCACCACGCTGGACTCCACCGTGCCAAGCACCCTCAACACCGGCGTCCACGAGGCTGTGGCGCAACTGTGCCAGGGTGAACTAGAGGAACCCTAAGTAAGATGCTTACCCCGATCTACGGTTCAGAGGCACTATTGTTTATATTATCCATGAAACTTTAATTTCTTTTGTAATGTAAGATTCTAGACCGTTGTGGAGCACGGGCTAATGGCTAGTACGTATATTTAACAAAAATGGATATTTAAATATACAAATTTGAGCAATTTTTTTAAACCATCAGGATGAGTCAGTTTTGGTTAAATTTATTACAGATTTCAAAAAATCACACTAGAGATTCTTTTCAAGAAAGTTGGTAAACGATGACAAGGAAGCCGACAACTGAAGCTCTATTGAATGGCGGCCGTAACTATAACTATCCTCATGTAGTGAATTTTTTTGTCGATAAGTTACAACACGAAAGGCATGAGGATCTGGGCACTGTCTCGAAGAGAGGCTCGGTGAGATAGACATATATGTGAAGATTTAGACTATATAAAGCTTTACTATTCCTAGGATTGGTTTTGAGTTTTTCCTACCTAGCTTAGGCGCGTTTAGATCCAAAATTTTTTGGGTTTTAGGTACTGTAGCACTTTCGTTTTTATTTGGTAATTAGTGTCTAATTATGGATTAATTATGTTCGAAAGTTTCGTCTCATGATTTCTCACTCAACTGTGTAATTAGTTTTTTTTTTCGAATTTAGCGAATATGCCGCAAGGCCCGATGTTCCACTTACTGGCCTGAGCTTTTAGCTTTTGGAGTTGGTACAAGATCTTTTGTTGTTGGTATCACGTCAAGAAGGTGGTGTGGGAGGTTGAGGACTGCAAACATAACACAGATGGAGCCACGATGTACATTTGGTGGTCTCGGTACATGCTACATAGAGTCTGGTGAGATGATTTTTGCCTTGTTAGTCATATTGTCGAGTTGTTCGTTCCGTTTCACTCTCCACTTTACATGATAGATACAAAAATCAATCGTAGGAAGGCAAATCCAGGAATGGCTTGATCCCATTTGCCTTGGTGAGGTGAGAAACTTTGCAGGGGATGGCCTGATCCCCTCTCCTCGTGAACGCGACGGCCCACAGGAATGACAAGCAAACGCCTTCCCCTGCAAATCCAGTCTGGAAATGTTGAGCTGCCGCTACTCGGGTGCACATCATGGATTCATGGCACCGGCTCATGTGGCTTGTCACTGAACACCCTCTCTCTGGCCTTCTCAGCCTGCGAACACAACAAGCGCAACGCATCATGAGAGAGAGAGAGCACACAAGCCTTCGAAGATGACTAGTAGATTATAAAACGTTTTAGCCATGTCATATTGAATCTTTGATACTAATTACAAGTATTAAACGTAGGCTAATTACAAAAATAATTACACAGATTGAGGCTAATTTGCGAGACGAATCTATTAAGGCTTCGTTCGCTTCAAAAAAACAAGTCGGAACACTGTTTCAGCTGAAAAAACAAGCTGAAAAGTACGAATTATAAGAGAAACGAACAGGGCCTAAGTCTAATTAGTCTATGATTTGACAAGGTGGTGCTACTTTAAATATTTGCTAATTATTGATTAATTAGGCTTAATAGATTCGTCTCACTAATTAGTCTACTCATGTGCAATTAGTCTTATAATTCATTTATGTTTAGTCCTCCTAGTTAACATACGAACGTCCGATGTGACACAACTAAACTTCGGCCCCTGAATCCAGACAAAATATTTGTTCATCTTTGCTGCTGCAATAAATTGTGTGCATCCTTGCTGATGGATCAGAGAAATGAACGTACCATCTTGGGCCAGTCGGTGAAGAATGTGATGGCGGACATGAGCGTGGTCTGCGACAGGGAGCCGCAGACGATGCCCATCCAGAGCCCCCTGGACCCCATGTGCAGCACAAAGCCGAGGAGGATCGCCATCGGGATCCCCAGCAGGTAGAACGAGCCAAGGTTCACGTACGCGCCCAGGTGCTGCCACCCGCACCCGCGGGCGACGCCTGATGAGAAGGGACGACAGAGGTGGTAGACAAATCAGAGGACTGCGATTATGTTGGAGTATTGCTTTTTGAAATGTTAGATACAACAACAAACCTGAGAGAATTCCTTGTATACAGTCAGTTATGACAGTGATGCAGACCAGAGGAACTATGGCAGCGACCGAAGATATGACCTCCTCCTCGCTGCTGTACGCGATGCCCACAAGGCGCCGCGCCGCTAGAAGGGTTCCGCTCACGACAACCGCGTCGATCCCCGCCATGGACAGCACCACGCGGACTGCTGATCGAGCTCCGTCAGGGTTCCCAGCACCCAGTTCATTTGCTACTCGTGTGCTGCTTTTTGGTAAGAATGATCAAATGATGAACTGCTTGAATTCAAAAGAGACAGAGTAAGCATCTTCCATGAAAGCTAAGTTCCATCGGAATCGTACCTTCCAGCAGCTCCAAGCCCAAAAGGTATAGTGAAGAGTAACGTTACACTTGTGAGACTGTTACAAAAGGATTTCGGAAACATTAGGTAAACATCGTTGTCGATGCAGAATCATGTTTGCATATATGTATATATATTGTGACCCTGGATTCACTCTGTAGTCTGTACCAGATCGAAAGCACTGAGGTCTGCAGCTCTGGGTTGGGTAGAAGCCCAGACATGAGAGTAAGGAGCTCAAATGACCACCATTCAAGACTGGGACAAAAAAAAAATCAGACACAGGTCAAAGAGAAATTCACCATATAGAGAGAGAGAGATTAGAGAAAGAGAAGCATAAATGTAGGATGTGGTGATTACCACATCATGAGTGCAGAAGGCAGGGCTAGGCGCAGGAACGCGTCCACTCCCCTGAAGACGTCGATCGTCGGGCGCGCGCGTGTCTCCTTGCAAGAGCTCGAGAACACGATGTACCCAACAAGCATGGCCACGTTCAGCCAGTACGATATGCTTATCGTCAGGGCAGCGCCTGTGTACCCAAGGCCAGTCTTGAACACCATGACGTAGCAGAGCGGGATGTGGATCGCCGCCGTCGCCACGGACGACAGCAGCAGCGGGTATATCAGGCTCTGCGTCTGCAGGAACTTGGTGAGCGGCTGGATCACCGCGTTGGCGAAGAGCCCCGGGATCATCCAGATCATGTACCTCCCGGCGCCTTGCGAGATGAGAGGGTCTTGCCCTATGAGGACCAGGATCTTGTCCATGAACACCCAGAGGAGCGAGAGAGGGATGCAGACCACCAGGAGGGTGACGACCGCTCTGTAAGTGTCTAGGCCTAGTTTATGGTACTGTTTTGCACCGTAGGCCTGGCCACATAGCGTCTCCAGTGCACTTGCCAATCCGATCTGTCTCGCAAGTACAAAGCAGGCCAAACAATAATAGTCAATAGCAGGTGAAGATGCTCAATACTAGCAGGGAAATCATGGCTGTTTTTGTCACGGCGGAAAAAGAGAGCCAGTGAAAAGTTGTGTGTCAATAAGTTTTGAGCGTAGCCCTGTGTTTGCGGAGTGGATCCCACAAGTTATGTAGGAGCATTAGTGCATTTAAATTTACGTTTAAGTAGATAATATTTGTAGAAGCAAAAGTATTATTTGCGTTTAAGTTGATAAAATTGGATATGTTTCATCATAAGTTGTTTAATTCGGAGGATGTTGGCACGTGGAATGATGTTTAATTCTAATTTTGATTAAATATGACATGAGGCTAGATATATGTGGGGTGATAATCTAATTTTAGATTGAGGCAATTGGGTTGTACAGTGATGATCAACTATTTTAGACTGAGACAATTGGATTGTGCAATGATGATTTATTTGTGATGTATATCGATGATGTCTTTTGATTTGCAACCTGAGTTCTAATTAAATGTTCCCGAGCACAAATCCATTACTTAATATCTTTTGATTTGCAATTGCTAATTATAATTATTCCTGAGCACAATTTCATTGCCTCTGTGATGTCTTCTAATTAGCAATCAAATTTCAATTGCGATGAGACTATGTTTGCCTTGGGATGGCACTTCATTTTAATTTTTTAAATTTAATTGCGCATTTGAATTTGGATCATTTGTAGTAACTACTAATATTATAGTTTTCAATCATATAGTGTCGAATAGATTGAATGTATATAGTATGTGGGAAGAGAGAGAGAGAAACAAAAGCATGGACTCTGTTTTGAGTGTTAATTCTAGAGTTGAGCCTAGAAAATAATACGCATAAAAGTATAGAGAGCCTTCAAATCAAAAGTATGAACCTAATTTAAGGGCTTATAATAAAGTTGCTCTAAACAAGAGGTGATACATGCTAAATTAGCTTTTCTTGCATCTAACATCTTACATGTGACACAACACAATGACTAACCTGAAGTCTTAAATGTTCCCGAACACAAATCCATTACTTAATATGTCTTTTGATTTGCAGTTACTAATTATAATCATTCCTGAGCACAATTGCATTGACTGTGATGTCTTCTAATTAGCAATTAAATTTGAATTGCGATGAGACTATGTTTGCCTTGGGATGGCACTTTATTTTAATTTTTTTAAATTTATTTGCACATCTAAATTTGGATCATTTGTATTAAATACTAATATTATAGTTTTCAATCATATAGGCCCCGTTCGCGTGCCCTTAAACCCAGCTTGATCCGCTTATTTTTTCATCCGGAACAGTGTTTTTCTCTCACAAATTCCTCCAGCATTCCTCCAAACCATCCAGATTCCTCCAGAATTCAGACAAGCGAACAGGCCTATAGTATGTGAGAAAAGAGAGAGAAAGAGTTGAGCCTAGAAAATAATACGCACAAAAGTATAGAGAGCCTTCAAATCAAAAGCATGAACCTAATTTAAGGGCTTATAATAAAGTTGCTCTAAACAAGAGGTGATACATGCTAAATTAGCTTTTCTTGCATCTTACATCTAACATGTGACACAATACAATGACTAACCTGAAGTCTTAAAATGAAAAGCCTAGTCAATGTCGTCTTATATTACATTATCATTACTAAAATATTACCCGGACACTGATGCACTCAGAAAAAATAATCAACAGCACTCGCCGTGAACCACAGTTTATGTGCAATATGATATTTCCGGTGGAGAACGACACTGTGTATTTTTTATCATAAAAATTCTACCAAGAAAACATACTCTAATCTCCAGAGGGCTACTTACGCTGATTTTGCTAATAATAAAAAAAAAGCAAACTATGCTGAAATAATGACTGACCTAAACTGAAGAGTATGCATAGTCAAATTCTTCTTTGACATTATACTGACTAAACACGTTACAGGACACTGCTATCAGAAATCAAACGTCCCATAGTTTTGTCATAACGCATACTTCCGGTGGAAAAAAATGCCTGGGACCATCAGGAGGCTGCTAACTCGCACAAATCAAACGTCGTAGGGAGTAGATGGATTGCATACTTTTTTCCAGTCTTACTGCAACTCCCTTGTCGCTAACGGACTAGTTGAACTACCCCGTAGTAAATATCTTTGAACCATTCAGATGGCATCCACTAGTTCAGTATCATAATTTCCAGTCACATATAAAGAAACCAAAGGCACGTGACCACATATGCACCTGCAACGAGACAGGCTATCGACAAACTAAGAACCCATCAAAACCATGTTCTTTGCTCGTTAGCATCACAAGATCGCACTGAAGAATCTCACTGATGATTTGCCAAGAACACGGAAACGGCAGGGCAATCCATGGCGCCCAGATGGAGGTCGACCACCGGGAACCGAGAAATGCACAGTGTGCAAACGCAAAGCAGCGATCGAGATGGCTTTCTCCACTCCGACCAGGAAAGCGTTCAAAGATCACGACGCGAGCAGCACGGAACGGCACGCGAAATTAAAGGTAAATAAAAGAGCCCAAAATATGGGGACGAGAACGAAAACAGGGGAAAGGCGGGGGCGGGGGCGGGGAGTGTACGGACCAGGAGGCTGAACCCGGAGACGTTGGCGAGGGAGGTGGCGATGGCGACGGAGGAGAGCGGGAGCACGCCGGGGAGGTGCCCCACCATCATGTTGGACGACACCTGGACGGCGTACTGCGACAGGTTCACCACCACCATGGGCAGGGCCAGGTACCCCACCCACCCGGCCTCGCGCGCCCACCGCCTCCACCACGCCTGGTCCTCCTGCGCCGACCGCGGCAGCAGCAGCGGCCGCGCGGCCACATCCTCCTCCCTCGCGGCGGCCATCTCGGGCTCGGCCGGCCTCGGCCACTCTCCCGGTCTCGGGTCTCCCCAGGCGCCTCTCTCGCTCAGAGGCTCAGAACCGCACCGATGTTTGGAGCTGCATGTGTGGATGGGCCTGTCACCTGTTCGCGCGAACTTATTGGGCCAAACCGATCGAGTTCGTCATGTTTGTCCGAAACGTCTCAGACCGGTCTCGGCACGGCACTGCACGGCGTCGATCTGGACATAGCGACAGCACGTGTCAAGCTGTCAAAGGTCATACTCCCTCAGGGACAGTGAACGTCATGGCTTGCGTGTATGTAAAACTTTATTAATTTTGACTAGGTTTATACAAAATACATGTAACATTTATATCTCTAAATAAGTTTAATATGAAAGAATATTCAATTATCTATCTAATGATATTAATTATGTATTATAAATATTAATATTCTTTTACATATAATTGGTCAAAGTTAAAAAAACGTTGATTTCTCGGGAAGCGAGAACGACTTCTATTTTGGGACAGAGAGAGTAGTCATCACCAACACACACAGACCGCGCGCGTGTCTCTCTCCGTTGGTACTCTCTCCATCTCCAAATAAATCAATTCCTATAATCCGTGCAAGTCAAACTATCTTAAATTTTATTAATTTTATAGAAAAGAGTAACATCTATGATATATAAATGAGCATATTATGAATATATTATATGGCATATCTAATGGTACAAATTTGATATCATAAATCTTGATAGGTTTTTGTAGAAATTCGGTCAAAGTTTAAAAATTTTGACTTAAAATAACTCTAGAAATCTATTTATTCAGAGACAGAGGGAGTATATAAATACTACACGGCAAATTTTTCTACCAGACATCCAAAATTCGTGTATTTTGCTATTGTACATCGCCAACTCAAGAATTGTGAAAGCATCTAGGCCTCTAGTTGGGTTTCGGTGATTAATGACAATATAAGATTACTATGACTAACGTGTGTTTTGCAGAGGCAATTAAGTTAAGTCATGGTAATGGAGATCGATTGGGCAATCATGGATGTCATGCCCCTACGATGGAAATCGTTTCGGTTTTCAAAGAATGGATGACAAGATTAAGGATGACTAGTTCTAAGTGTCGATTGGAGTTGGAGAGACACTTAGAGTAGTTTAATACTTTGTTTTTTCTTTGGCCGTACTATTAAGGGGGGTATGGACGGATATCTTGATCTAGGTAAGTCTAGTGAGTTAGGTGTGGTACACACTTGTTAAAAATAACACTAGGTAGCTCCTAAATATACATAAGATCCTTTGGAGCAAACTTCATTCACATATGATCGAGAGTTGGAAGTGAATGGAGGGTCAAATACTGACCGGACGCTGGCTCCGGTCAGTTTATTTGACCAAGGAGATTGCGTCTGGCGTGATCGGACGCTGAGTGGTTGAGTGACCGGACGCTAAGGACCAGCGTCCGGTCGATTCCAGGAAGGTTCTAGAGAAAGAATTCTACGACCGGACGCGTCCGTCAAGACTGACCGACCCTGGGGGTTCAGCGTCCGGTCGAGTACAGTAATGTTCCAATGAGGGATATTTGCGACCGGACGCGTCCGGTCAGTGGTGATCGGACCCTGCCAGTGTTCGGACAACACTTAATCACTGGAGTGTGGGTTGAACTGATCGGAGCGTCCGGTCAACATGATCGGAGCGTCCGGTCACCCCACAGAGGCACATAAAGGTTTGTTTTCAACCCATGTTATAAATAGGAGCTCCACTCGTGTGAGTAGTCACTTTTGCTCATTCCAACAGCTAAGAAACACGTTTGTGAGTGCCAAGAAGAGTAAAGTCATAGTGAGGTGATTGAGATTTGAAAATCCCAAAGAGAGCCCTCATTAATGAGATCAAGAGTAGCAAAGTGTGCATCCATCTTTCTCCCTAGGCTTGTCGTGGTCAAGTGAGAGTTCATGCTTGTTACCCTTGGTGATTGCCATCACCTAGACGGTTTAGTGGTGATTGGAGAGCTTGGTGATCATCCAGAGAGCTTGTGGATAACCCAACTCAAGTTGTGAGCGGTTGTGGATGATTTACCGTGACGGAGTGTCGAAGAATCAACCCGTAGAGAGCACTTGATCCTTGCGCTGATCAAGGGGGAGCTACACCCTTGCGCGGGTGCTCCAACGAGGACTAGTGGAGAGTGGCGACTCTCCGATACCTCGACAAAACATCGCCGCGTTCCTCCTTCTCTATTTAATTTGAGCATTTACTTTGAGTATTTACTTTGAGTAATTACTTTGAGCATTTACATTGAGCAATTCAATTCTTGTCTTTATAATTCATAGAATTGCCATGCTATAGTAGGATTGGAACTTAGGTTGTAAGTCTTTTGTGCGGTAGAACAACTAGAAACACTTTTTAGGCACAAGGGGTTAATTGGACTAACCGTATGATTTAATTATTGCAAAGAAATTTAAAATTAGCCCAATTCACCCCCTCCCCTCTTGGGCATCTTGATCCTTTCAATTGGTATCAGAGCCTCGTGTTCATGTATTTAGGTTTAACCGCCTAGTGAAAGATGTCTCATGGGGATGGACCTCCTCCTATCTTTGAGGGGACAATTTTCCTTATTGGAAAATTCATATGGAGGTGTACTTAGAAGCTCTAGATGTTGGAATACTTAGAGTCACCTCCCAAGGCTTCCCAAGACCTAAGGATGCCGCACACCCTTAAGGCGATGAGTTGAATTACGAAAAATGGAATGCAAAGGCTAGAAACACTATATTTAGAGGCCTTTGTAAAGATGTGTTCAATCGGGTGAGGAACCACAAAGATGCACATACACTATGGTCGGACGTTTATGCGCTCCATGAGGGAATAAAGAGTGAGTGTGAGGAATGCTATCATCTTGTCATAAAAAGCTCAACTCTTTTGAAATGCTTCCTAAAGAATGTGCTAATAAAATGTATTCACGTTTAAATGTTCTTGTAGAGGAAGTTAATGAGCTTGGACTCACTCAAATGCAACCATCCGATGTTGTAAGAAAGATCTTGAGTGTCCTCCCATTTACAAATATGGACATATTGTGACCGTGCTACACCAAGGTGATCTTTCCACCGCTACACCAATACAAATTTTGGGAAAGATCAATGCTCATGAGATGTACATGCACATCACACCTCAAGATGGCTCATCCTCTACAAAGAAGAAAGAAAAAGACTTAGCATTCAAAGCTAGCCAAGAGAAGGGCAAAGCAAGACTTGAGTATAAAAGCTCAAGTGATGATGAAGTTGATGATAAAAGCCTTGTTCTCATGGTGAAGAAAAGCGCCAAGATGCTAAAGAAGCTCAACAAAAGTGGCATCAAGTTCGATGGCAAGAAGAAAAAGTTCTTCACAAGCTCAAGAAGAAAGCCAATCTCCGAGATGGATTGCTACAATTGTGGCGAACTTGGTCATCTAGCTCACCAATGCACAAAGCCCAAGAAAGACAAGTTCAAGAACAAGAACAAGGGTAAGAAAGATGACTCAACAAATGAAGATGAAGATGAAAAGAAAAAACAAGCCATACAAGAAGAGAGATGGCAAGAAGAGGGACTTTCACAAGAAGAAGAAGAAGAGTGGAAAGGCTTACATCGTCGGTGATTGGCTCACGGACATTGATTCATCTAGTGGATCATCCGATGATGATAGTGATGACGAGAAGGTGGCCGCTATTATTATTGATTCCTCATCATCTTCACCGCCACCACCGTCGTCATCCTCTACACACCTATGCCTTATGGCCAAAGGTGAACGAAAGGTATCACATGATGATGATAGTAGTGGTGATGATCATGCTCATAAGGATGATAGTGATAGTGATAGCGATGATGATGAATATGAATCACCTACTTATGATGATCTTGCTAAGTTGCTAAAGAAATACACTAAGATCATTATAAAGACTAGAGTTAAAAATAAAAAGCTTGAGATTAAGAATGATTATCTCTTAGCTAAATGTGACATAGCCGAAAAATCTAGTGTTGAGCTTAGAGAAACAAATGATGATATGTCATCCAAACTCAAAGGAGCTCAAATCTTCTAAGAAAGAGCTTAAAGATAAACATGATAAACTTGAGTGGGTGCACAAAGAGCTCATCACTAGCCACAACAAGCTAAAAGAAGAATATACCACTCTTAAGATTAATCATGATAATCTTGTTATTGCTCAAGAATTTCTATCCAATGAGCCACATGATGCTACTAACCATGTTGTTAAGATTGATATAGCTACATCATGTGATGACTTGATCTTTGAGAGCATTGAGCAAGGTTCTAGTAGCAAGGACAAGCAAGTGGTTGAGGCAAATGATTATGATAAGTTTGTCAAGCTAAAGAATGATAATGCAAAGCTCAAGAAAGATCTTGAAGAAATCAAAAGTCACAACACCATTGTGCTAGAAACCCTTGATCATGATGGTGACTTGATCCTTAAGAAAGAGAAGCTCAAAGAAGAAAACAAGAAGCTCAAGGAAGAGAAGAACAATGATGCTCTTAAGGAAGAGAACACGAAGCTCAAGTTGGAAAAAGAGCATCTCAAGGTTGGATTGAGCAAGTTCACAAGAGGTAAATATCTTCAAAGTGAGCTACTTATGAACACCGTCGTGAAGATGGATAGAAGTGGCATTGGATATGTGGCACATGTAGAGAAGAAGAAGGCTCAAGTTCAACAACAACAATCAAAGCCAAAGCCAAAGAGATGTTTTGAGTGTGGACAAGAAGACCACTTTGCTCATGAGTGCCAAACTCCACCACCACAACCTTTGCCCAAACATGCTAGACCCTTTGCCTTCAATACTCACTACATGCTTAGAAAGGATACTAGTGGAAAGATGAAAGTGGTGTTCTTAGGACCTCCAAACAAGAATAGGCCTAAGAAAATTTGGGTTGCAAAGTCACTTGTTGAGAAGGTGAAGGGCCCTCAACAAGTTTGGGTTCCTAAAGCTTGATCTCTTATGTGTAGGTATACTATAAGACTGGTGGAAGTCATTAAGTGATTGATAGTGGTTGCACATAATATATGACCGGTGACCCTCGTATGTTCACCTCACTAGATGAAGAAGTAGATGGACAAGAAAGAATCATATTTGGAGATAACTCAAAGGGCAAAGTTAAAGGATTGGGCAAAGTGGCTATATCAAATGACCATTCAATCTCCAATGTGCTATATGTTGCTTTATTGAGTTTCAACTTGCTATCCGTTGGATAATTGTGTGATCTTGGCTTCCAATGCTTGTTTACCAAGAAGGAAGTTGTTATTTCCAAGAAGGATGATGATCAAGTGATATTCAAAGGATTTAGATACAACAACTTATATCTAGTGGACTTCACCTCCGAAGATGCAAACTTGAAGACATGCCTATTCACCAAAACAACACTTGGGTGGCTATGTCATAAAAGACTTGCGCATGTTGGGATGAGCTCACTCAAGAAACTTATGAAGAATGACTTGGTGAGAGGAATGAAGGATGTGAAGTTTGAAAAGGACAAGCTTTGTAGTGCATGTCAAGCCGGCAAGCAAGTTGCAAACACTCATCTAACCAAAGCTTTCATGTCAACCACAAGAGTGCTAGAACTTCTTCACATGGATTTATTTGGACCAACCACATACAAGAGTTTGGGAGGAAATCTTTATTGTCTTGTGATAGTTGATGATTATTCAAGGTATACATGGGTGTTCTTCCTTCATGACAAATTCGAAGTTGCATCTTGCTTCAAAAAGTTTGCTAAAAGAGCACAAAATGAATTTGAAGTGAAGCTCAAGAAGATAAGAAGTGATAATGGAAAAAAGTTTGACAACACAAACATAGAGGCATATTGTGATGAAGTTGGAATCAAACATGAGGTCTCCGCAACCTATACTCCTCAACAAAATGGTGTAGTTGAGAGGAAGAACCGGACATTGATCACTCTAGCAAGAACCATGCTTGATGAGTACAACACCCCCAAAGCTCTATGGGCGGAAGCAATCAACACCACATGCTATGCATCCAACCGCCTATTTCTTCAAAAGTTTCTTGATAAGACACCTTATGAGTTTCTCAATGAGAAGAAGCCGGACGTCTCCTTCTTTAGGGTGTTTGGTTGCAAATGCTATATCTACAAGAAGCGGCAACACCTAGGGAAGTTCCAAAGATGTTGTGATATTGGTTTTCTTGTTGGTTACTCATTAAAGTCCAAAGCATATAGAGTATTTAATCATGCCACCGGCTTGGTTGAAGAAATATATGATGTGGAATTTGATGAATCTAACGACTCCCAAGGAGCACATGAGAATCTTGATGATGTAGGTGATGAACCATTGAGGGAGGCTATGAAGAACATTCCGGTTGGAGACATCAAGCCCAAAGATGATGTACAAGTGATTGATCCACCATCTTCATCAAATGTGCCATAAGATGGTGAAAAAGATGGGAGAGTAGAAAATGAAGATACTCATGTCTCCCATAACCAAATGGTGGTACAAGCACAAGATGTTGATGCTCCACAACCTCCTCCTCAAGTGGTCAATAGAAGAAACATACCTCTACTACAAGATCATCCATAAGATCTCATCATAGGGAGTCCATCAAAGGAGTGATGACACGCTCACAAAAACTTGCTTCATTTATTGCTCATCACTCTTTTGTCTCTTGCTTTGAGCCTACCAAGGTAGAAGAAGCTCTTCAAGATCCGGATTGGATCAATGCCATGCATGAAGAGTTAAACAACTTCACCCGCAATGAAGTTTGGACTCTTGAAGAGCGACCAAAAGGTGCAAGAGTCATTGGAACAAAGTGGGTGTTCTGAAATAAGCAAGATGATCAAGGTGTTGTTGTGAGGAACAAGGCAAGACTAGTTGCAAATGGGTTCTCTCAAGTTGAAGGTTTGGATTTTGGAGAGACTTTTGCACCGGTTGCAAGGCTAGAAGCCATCCGTATCCTCCTTGCATATGCATCACATAATAAAATGAAATTATATCAAATGGATGTGAAAAGTGCATTTTTAAATGGCTTTATTAATGAACTAGTCTATGTTGATCAACCTCTCGGGTTTGAAGACCCTAGATATCTTAATCATGTTTACAGGTTGTCCAAGGCGTTATATGGGCTTAAGCAAGCCCCAAGAGCGTGGTATGAGCGCCTTCGGGACTTCCTCATTGAGAATGGCTTCACCATTGGGAAGGTTGACACCACACTATTCATCAAGAAGCTTGATGGGCATATCTTCATTTGTCAAGTATATGTTGATAATATAATCTTTGGATCATCAAATGAAGACTCATGCAAAGAATTTGGTGAATTGATGTCGAAGGAGTTTGAGATGTCAATGATTGGAGAGCTTACATTCTTTCTTGGTTTTCAAGTCAAGCAAATGAGAGAATGGATTTTCATCTCTCAAGAGAAATATACAAATGATCTTCTCAAGAGATTCAAGATGGATGAATGCAAGCCAATCAAGACACCAATGCCTACTAATGGACATCTCGACCTAGATGAGGGAGGTAACAAGGTTGATCAAACTCTCTACCGCTCTATGATTGGTAGCTTGTTGTATTTAACCGTATCTAGGCCCGACATCATATTTAGTGTGTGTATGTGTGCTAGATTTCAAGCTAATCCTAAGGAAACTCATTTAATTGTCGTAAAAAGAATCCTTAGGTATCTTAAGCACACATCAAGCATTGGCCTTTGGTATCTCAAAGGAGCTAGATTTAAATTAATTGACTATTCTGATTCGGATTATGCCGGATACAAAGTTGATAGCAAAAGCACATCCGGAGGGTACCATTTACTTGGTAGATCACTTGTGTCTTGGTCCTCCAAGAAACAAAATAGTGTGGCTTTGTCCACCGCCGAAGCGGAATACATTGCCGCAGGTGCTTGTTGTGCACAAATACTTTACATGAAACAAACTTTGCTAGACTATGGTGTAGTTCTAGAAAAAGTACCTCTTTTATGCGACAATGAAAGTGTGGTAAAACTTACAAATAATCTGGTTTAACACTCACGCACCAAGCACATAGATATCCATCATCACTTTCTTAGAGATCATGTTGCTAAAAATGATATATCATTAGAAGGTGTAAGAACCGAGTATCAATTGGCGGATATCTTTACAAAACCACTAGATGAGGCTACATTTTGTAGATTGAGGAATGAGCTAAATGTACTTGATTTTAGTAACTTCACTAAAAGATGAGCTTGTGTTGTTCTTTGCATTCATTGTAATATACAACATATTTAATTTTTGGTAATGCATATAGGGCTTGTCTAATATGGTTAAGATAACCGCCGAAAAGCGTATGAAGAAGCTTAACCTTGGATCAAACTTGACAAGCAACTAGATTTACTTACAAGTATTGCATATGCATGAATGTTGTTTTGTCGTTTTGTTCCATTTGCCCTTTTATTGCCTATTTTCATAAAAACAATTATAGCCTAAGGCAAAATATATTGCAAAACTTGAGGGTTTGAGAGGGTCACTCACATCAGTCCCAATTGGTGTTTATTTGGATCTTATTCAAGTTGGGACTTGATTGGGAACAGGCAGCATGAAGGATCGTTGAAGATTTGCTGGAAAAGAGTGACCGGACGCTGCACCGGACTCTAATGTCTAGCGTCCGGTCAGTTCACAGGAGGTGAACTTGCTGCGAAGGAGTGACTGGACGCTGAAACAATGTTTTCCCCGTGTCCAGTCAGAAGGAGCTTCAGCGTCCGGTCGATCATGAAGGTGTCAAGGCTAGGTGACCGAACTCTGGCTACGTCCCGTCGGTGTCCACCGGATGCGTCCGGTCACGATTCCAGAGAATTTGGACCTCTCTAGAATCGACCGGATGTTGGGTGGTAGCGTCCGGTCGCTACCATCGGAGCGTCCAGTCAGTAGATCTCGTGCGGCATCAGATATCTTTTCCTGTTTCCATCTTTGACTCGGGGGGCACCTTATTTAATCAAGCGCCAGCGTTTTCGCCTAACCCTAACCGTCGACGTGCCCTCATCTTCCTGAGCCACCGCGCCACCCGTGCCCTAGCCGCCGCAAGCACCGCCGTGCTGCCCAGCTCTGCCGCGCTTGCCCTAGCGCCGCTGTTCCCATGAGCCAAGCTCTCCCGTGCACAGCTGCCTCCAGTGCACGCACGTCGTGTGGTCCCGAGCCCATGCGCCACCGCAGCATCCCTGCCTGCGCCCACCGCAGAGCTGTGCCCGAGTATGTCGTGGTCTAGTCCAGCGCCACTGTGTTTCCACGCCGTCGTGCTCATCTCTGCGCCAGCACTGACAATCAAGCGCTGGTAAGGCCCTGCCTGTGCCCGAGCATCCTCAGTGTAATTCGTCCTTGACCTAGCTATTCATTGATTTCAATTACATTCAGGGCCGTCAATTCACTGCTTATCGCCAACTCTAACCCTAGATTCGGTGGTTCCCCGTGTGTCGCTTATCTTTTCATCGGATCGCTGGTTCGTCAGGTAGAATGCCAGTAGCTTCAACTTCGTACCTAAATTGCTTGCTCTCATAGTATTTCGCATATATTAGATACATTGTATTTATCTGTATATCCTATCTATTCTATCGTGCAGCGAGTCGGTGCCGTTGAGATCATGTGGCAGTTGTCCGTTAAACTCGGGGCCAAGCTCGCGAGTATGGATCGAGGCCAAGCCTCGGAAGTGTCAGGGCAGTTATTCTTGTCAACGATAGTTGTTCTTGTTAGCAGTAGTTGATCTTTTCAGATGGCTCATGTGAAGAACGTCGGTGGAGGTCTAGGGGATGAGGATCCAAGGCATCCACCTCGCTTGCCTGCTGATCCAAAAGGCAAGGCGGTAAAGAAGACTACATCAAAGAAGCGGAAGTACCCAGATGTAGAGACAGCTAGAGCGAGCAGTAGCCGCAGTTGTAGAGGCCATAGACCGTGTAGAGAGAGAGGGGTCCTCATAGTGGAGTGGTTATTGCAGATCATCTATCACCAGAGGCACGGAGCACACTTGAGCATATTGAGCATCTTCATGGTGGTCCACCTGAGACTGTCATGATGGCCGGACGACGTCTAGCTATTGAGGAGCCTCAGCCTCAGGGGGAGTCCCAGCAGCAGTCACAGCAGCAGCCCCAGCCAGCGAGCCGATAGAGCAGACTTAGGAGGGTCAGGAGGGATAGGAGACCGAGGAGACGGAGTAGGCATCATAGCCCCAGCTATGCCACTCTGGTCATACCCATGTTCCAGTCTCACCGAGGCCACCGACACAGCAGAGGGGATCTTGTCCACCGCCTAGACCACAGGGTCCGCCTCCAGTGACCCACCTTGACTTGAGGGCCGCCACGGCCAAGCAGGTTTGGGTAGCTTCGCTTTGTGGAGTTTGATGTGTGGTTTCCACCTAGGAGGGATGAGAGAGCAGCAGAGGGTTTCTACACGCCACTGCAGGAGGATTTCTATAATGCCTATCTGAACAGTGGAGCAGTCTTCAGATCTCAGAGAGTCTGTAGATAGAGGTTATAGTCGCAGCAGCTAGAGAGCACATTCGCCCCTACCTTGCATATCTACCGGGGCTGATAGATCTGATTGGTCAGACAGGATTGTATGTACCATCTTGGGTTTGACAGTTCTATGCTTCGCTCTACATTAACCCGCATCATAACTTTATACACTTTGCATTCAGAGACAGAGACTACAGGATGATGAGTCAGAGGGCCAGGGAGATACTGAGACTACAGGAGCAGCCTATCAAGTTACATGAGGTATGTTATGGACAGCAAGAGCCTCCCAGGCGTCCTCATGGTGGTTTGGTGCCCCCTACAGATCATGTGCGCCATTGCTTTAAGGAGCCCTTTGGTGAGGGGTTGAGGAGGAACCCCAGTGATCTTACTCCTACAGCTAGAGTGCTAGAGGCTATCATAAGGAGAACACTACTTCCCAGGCTAGGATATAGAGAGGGCTTGACTCGCCTCCAGCTTTGGCTCCTCAACGCCCTGATGCAGCAGACAGTGTTTGATATTTGGGACCTCCTGCTATCAAAGATGGAGGATACTATAGCTGAGGGCTTCAAGGGTCGCAGTAACTTCCATATGCACATTGAATCACATTCCTTATTCTCAAGGCTATGCAAGTTAGGACACCAGAGATGGTTGTAGAGTATAGAGGTGCCACCATAGAGTTTCTAGCTTATAACATGGCACAGAGGATCAGGCATAGCACACCATAGGCACCCACTCAGCCTCATCGTCGTCTAGATGTACCAAAGTCTGCAGCTCAGCAGGACAAGATTATTAGAGGCATAGCCACTACTGAGGAGGAACAGCTTGAGACACAGCAGGAGGAGAGCGAGCCTAGTGATAGCTCAGACGATGACTACCAGCCTATTCCTCATATGCCTCCATGCAGACATGATGCAGAGGCCGATAGTTCTAGCTCCGCTCCACCTGCACCACAGACGGACCCCGCTTTGATTGCTATCCTTGAGCGGATGCAGCAGGATCAGGCTAGACAGGCTCAGGAAACCGTTGCCAACTTCGCACAGTTTCAGGCTCGACAAGACAAGTTCCAGCGCAAAGAGAAGAGGTCCCTCTAGCGCAGCAGATGCATCAAGAGTGAGTTACTCATGCAAAGAGCAGCTTTTGGGATTCATGCAAAGATGTAGTGACAGCCATTGGGGCCCCACACCTCAAATTTCTTTCGCCCCAGATTGGTCAGCCTGCTACCACTATGATGACACCAGCAGTATAGCCTAGTGGGCTTTAGAGTTAGGGACAGCCTCCAGCTTAGTTTGCTTCTCCCATAGTACAGGTGTCCCAGTGGTTATCCTCGCTAGTGGTAGCCTCGCAGTTCACACCACTTCGGACAGGCTTCACACCGGATCAGTCACCCTCGCTATTTGTGCCTGACACGTCAGTCTCCAGGAGTCTTGGAGCATCTTTTAGCGAATTGACAGGGATGCCTACACCGCCACATATGTATGCCCTAGGTCCTTCTACAGCAGCTCCCGTTGTCGTGACTACTAAGGGGCTCCCTTCTTCTATCGCATCTTTAGATCCTACGTTAGACATACCAAAGCAACATCACAAAAGACTCACCTGCTCACTCGCACCTAGACCGCTTGGTGGACGCCCTAGCCTCGGAGGGGTTAGTCAAAGACAGAGCTCGTGGTCGATGATGATGATGGTGCCCGGTTCACGCTTGCTCCTTGTATTTCAGCTCCCCACTCGTCAGCTGCAGCCCCGCCGACCGACCCTTAGGTTTTGGTGTTTGACGCCAAAGGGGGAGAGGGTTCGAGTATGTAGACTCGGGGGAGCGACTTTTAGGGGGAGCCTAGTTAGCTACTAGTCTATTACATACATTTGGAGTTTTATTTGTGTGATACACTATTACTATTATGCATTCATGTGTTTACCTTCATGCATTAAACTATATCTATGTGATAGTGATATCTACGTGATTGTGATATATGACATGTGTGCTCTCTACTTCATAACTATTTATATGTCATACCATTTGTGTTATGCTCATTTGCTTTGCTTCCGTGCTTATACTCCGATGCAAATGAGCTTTATTCCTTGTACTCATGCTTATACTCCGATGCAAATGAGCTTTATTACTTGTACTCATGCTTATTTAATATCTTTTGAGTACATTATGTTGGCTTAGGTCATATAAGCTTGCCTAACTCTTTTGTTCTTATTGACAAAAGCTTATATGATCCAAGCATGATAAAAACCTCAACTCTTTTACATACTTGAGGTGGTATTGTCATCAATCACCAAAAAGGGGGAGATTAAAAGCATCTAGGCCCCTAGTTGGGTTTCGGTGATTAATGACAATACAAGATTACTATGACTAACGTGTGTTTTGCAGAGGCAATTAAGTTAAGTCATGGTAATGGAGATCGATTGGGCAATCATGGATGTCATGCCCCTACGATGGAAATCGTTTCGGTTTTCAAAGGATGGACGACAAGGTTAAGGATGACTAGTTCTAAGTGTCGATTGGAGTTGGAGAGACACTTAGAGTAGTTTAGGACTTTGTTTTTCCTTTGGCCATACTATTAAGGGGGGTATGGACGGGTAGCTTGACCTAGGTGAGTATAGTGAGTTAGGTGTGGTGCACACTTGTTAAAACTAGCACTAGGTAGCTCCTAAATATGTCTAAGATCCTTTGGAGCAAACTTCATTCACATATGATCGAGAGTTGGAAGTGAATGAAGGGTCAAATACTGACTGGACGCTGGCTCCGGTCAGTTCATTTGACCAAGGAGATTACGTCTGGCGTGATCAGACGCTGAGTGGTCGAGTGACCGGACGCTAAGGACCAGCGTCCGGTCGACTCCAGTAAGGTTCCAGAGAAGGAATTCTACGACCGGACGCGTCCGGTCAGTACTGACTAGACCCTGGGGGTTCAGCGTCCGGTCGAGTACAGTAAGGTTTCAGTGAGGGATATTTGCGACCGGACGCGTCCGGTCAGTGATGGTCAGACCGTGCCAGCGTCCAGACAACACTTAATCACTAGAGTGCGGGTTGAACTGACCGGAGCGTCCGGTCAACATGACCGGAGTGTCCGGTCACCCCGCAGAGGCACATAACGGTTCATTTTTTAGCCCATGTTATAAATAGGAGCTCCACTCGTGTGAGGAGTCACTTCTGCTCATTCCAATAGCTGAGAAACACGTTTGTGAGTGCCAAGAAGAGCAAAGTCCTAGTGAGGTGATTGAGATTTGAGAATCCCAAAGAGAGCCCTCATTAGTGAGATCAAGAGTAGCAAATTGTGCATCCATCTTTCTCCCTAGGCTTGTCGTGGTCAAGTGAGAGTTCGTGCTTGTTACTCTTGGTGATTGCCATCACCTAGACAGCTTGGTGGTGATTGGAGAGCTTAGTGATGATCCGAAGAGCTTGTGGATGACCCAACTCAAGTTGTGAGCGGTTGTGGGTGATTCACCGCGACGGAGTGTCGAAGAATCAAATCATAGAGAGCACTTGATCCTTGCACGGATCAAGGGGGAGCTACACCCTTGCACGGATGCTCCAACGAGGATTAGTGGGGAGTGGCGACTCTTTGATACCTCGGCAAAACATCGCCGCGTTCCTCTTTCTCTATTTAATTTGAGCATTTACTTTGAGTAATTACTTTGAACATTTACATTGAGCAATTCAATTCTTGTCTTTACAATTCATAGAATTGCCATGCTAGAGTTGGATTGGAACTTAGGTTGTAAGTCTTTTGTGCGGTAGAACAACTAGAAACACTTTTTAGGCACAAGGGGTTAATTGGACTAACCGTATGATTTAATTGTTGCAAAGAAATTTAGAATTAGCCCAATTCACCCCCCCTCTTGGGCATCTTGATCCTTTCAAATTGGACGAGTACCATTGTGTTTCTTCATTGGAACACATCATAAACAATAGAATAATCTTTTCACTGATTTGGGAAAAGAGAAACTTGTGTGAATGGACAATTTTGCCTCTACTCAACGAACATGGTCCGACTTAACTCGTTAGTACTTGGTACCCGATCAATCGCTCTCCCGTCGTCTTCTTCCTCCCAAAACCTTATGCATTGTCTCTGTTCTCTATTGGCCTCAAAATTTCCCCCGTTCAAACCCTAGCCACCAATGAGGCAGAATGGCGGTGATCTCTCAAACCACGTCGACTTTGAGCCCACCATCTCTAGCGGCATTATAGTCTGAGATGTCCATTGAGGACTTGAAGGAAGGCTTTGAGTTGTCGAAGGAAGGAGTTGAGTGTTGTAGTGCCCTACTGCAAAGCACTCCAATCTCTCTCAAGGATGCATTGCTAGCTTTGAAATCAGCACCGCTTATACCAATATGGCAATCGGTAGAAAGGTTGATAGGATTGGTGAACGACAGCTTGTTGTAGGTCTAACAAATTTGCTCGTTGCAGTCCTACTTCTCATGGTTCTATTAGTTAAGTAACCATTGATCTATTATGTTTAGGAAGGCATGTATGTGTTTGATAGTACCATGGGCTTGTAACCATGGTAGTGATTAGTGATTCAATCGGTGGGTTGATGTATGGGACTCTAGTGGTTTAGCACTCAAAAACAAGGATTTGTCCCGATTCACGTGTCTAAGCCCTACATCTAGCAGCTAGTTCTTCGTGTTAGAATGCTCAATCGAATTCTTACAACGGAGAAGGAAGAGAGGTGATAGGAGAGTGCTAGCTCATAGAGATCTAGGGTTTTTGGGATTCGTCGCCCCTCTAAGGGTGCCCATGCCCTGCCTATATGCCAGAGTGAATTGGGTTTTTGAGATGTTGCAAGGTGATTATCTCACAAGAGCAATTAATGGGGAATATTAAAAAAATCAAGTGTTTGGCAAGAAGTCTAGAGTGCTCTCCAAACAATGGTCGATGCATGTATTGCACTAGAAAAAAATGGCCAATGTATACATCACGCTTAGATACTATGGCAGAACCGCCCAAAATAACACGCTTTCGGAGGCGCTCGTCTTCCACTAGACACTAAGCACCCCGAAAGTTAGCTACATCGATAGTTCCGTCGAGCACACCCCATGGGAGAACTCAAATCAATCCACATTTTACCTCTAGAATCCAATAATGAGTACGAGCTTACAATACTTAGTCCATTTCATACAACGAGAGTTCTTGAAAATTATTTAGTACAATACCAGGGTTTAGAGTGCGATAATTAA
Source organism: Miscanthus lutarioriparius (assembly GCA_904845875.1). Lineage (NCBI taxonomy): Eukaryota > Viridiplantae > Streptophyta > Magnoliopsida > Poales > Poaceae > Miscanthus > Miscanthus lutarioriparius. Next base: position 36,138,306 of record CAJGYO010000005.1, on the reverse strand, counting down.
ACAGCAGAATAAAAATAAACATCTAGCAGAAATGATACAAGGATCCATCTGTGCCCACCAGAAGAACCCTCCACACAAGAGTTGCTCCTCAAGCTACACCTGCAACAGGGTAAAATAAACCCTGAGTACACAATGTACTCGTAAGACTTACCCGACTAGTGGCAATATGGGTTTGTTGTGTTTCTTTTTGTTTGCGAAAAGCATTACTAGAAGTACGTCCTTAAGATCAAGTTTAATTAGCAGTCATGATTACTTCATTAGCTAACCATTCTAGGTAAGCACCTATACTACCTTCAACCAAGGGTTGAGCAATGAGAACCATTTTACCATCTTTCATCTTCCAGTTCTTACTACGGTGCTAAACCATAGCCAAGTCGTACCGTCTCACGGAAACCGCGATTCACAAACCAATGTATCCCACCTGGGTACCATGAAACACATGCCCCATTTGTACCCAGGCACAAACAAGACCAACCCATTCCACTCCTATCATGGGGTCCAGGTCCCCGTCCAAACTTAGACTCCAAGCCCCCACACTTGAGACCTAGTCTCAATATGGTGCTTAGACCTCCACCTTTCCCCACCTCCAATCAGTCGGTCCGGAAAGAGCCGGAACCCACGACAAGAGCGTAACGTGCCTTCCTGTCCCCATAAGTAAGTATGTAATCAAGATAATAAGTCTGTGACCTGACTACCATCCATAGGAACAGACGGTCCTCAATCGACATGGACAGAGAAAACAGTGTAACCAAGCTAAGCCCCATGGGCGCGGGACACAACTTGTTACACCCACCAAACCCATATCATATCCCTGCCCGGTCTCCATTTTCCTTTCTTCATTTTATCATGAGAGTAATTATAATAACCACCTATTTATGAGCAACGGCAGGTTACTCATGCTACCGATAACCTAAGCATAGCAGCTACGAGAACCTACACTAGTAAGACTCATAGGACAGATATATCTATCCATGTGGTTTCTATAAAATTTTTGTAACGTAAATGCACATCACATATATATTCAGTGATTATCAAATATAAGGGTTATGTATTGGGGCTTGCCTTGGGCACGCACGGTATCATCCGAGTCAGTCGTCGATGGCTCTAGGACCTCCTCCTGCACGAGAAGCTCCTCCTCATACTCCTCGATGATCTCCTCAAACTCATGATTGTCTGTGGTCACTATCTCCACCAACTCGTTCTCTACATGCATGCGATGATGATACAACACTTAGCATTTAGGCAACAGCAACTCTAAAAATAAGAATACGCATACTAAGTTACTAAGCTAGTTCTAATGACTAAGGTACTAAACAACTACCATCTTCATCAAGCAAAGTGTTGGGTTCAACTAACAAACCCTTAGCTTGGCAATTTAAGGATATATCTTTATTTCTACTAGCGATTTAATGTATATTGAAACAAAGAGCATTTAACTACCCTAATGCTTAGTCTATTCTAAAGCTACAAAAATTACAGTGAACACATAATAATACAATGAAACTGCTGTAAAAAGTTCAGGATCAAAACTATCACCAATTCACCATAAAAATTCCTACAATAATCAACTTAATAATATTAAGTATTCTCATACTATTTAATAGCTCCTAGTGTCAACACATATAAACATGAACTAAATATACCAATAGATATATCACAAATTTAGGAACCTAACAAAATTTGTTTCACAATTTTTGGACACCTACATGATTTTATATTAAGTACCAAAGATCAGCTCAGAAATTAAATTAGAAAACTATTTCTAATTCCTTAGGAAAATGAAAAGTGAATCTCCCACGCGGCTCACAATCATGGCCCGCGTGACACAGCGCGCGTGTAGCGGCCCGCTGATGTGGCCCATGCGACACCGGTCCGCAGCGTGAGACGGCCCACGGTGGGGGAATCCCGCACGCGATGGCGCTTTTGTAAAATAGACCTAGCACTTCTCCTGAATTACAACTAAGTCCTAACGCTATTTCCCCCTTCTCTCAAACCTTCTCACTTAACCCCCTGCCTTTCTTGGAATTCCCTCGTGCGCAACCCCAGCGACTCAGCGCACGGCGGCGTGGTGGCGGTGACACGGCGCGGCCGCACCGACCACCTGGGACCTGCGTCGACCCTCCTAACAGGTCGATCACCATCTCCGACCTAAGCGGCTACGCTAAGTGGCGGTGCGGGTTGACATGACTTGCTAGGGAAGGCTGCAGTGGTGCACGGTCATCCACGACGGCGATGCCACTATTCCGGCGAGCTAGGGCAGCTACAGACCAAATTGGTTAGCGCGCGAGCATCAGGAGGCTACCGTGGACCAAGCCAAGGTGATGGTTGGAGCGGACGATGACGAAGAAGGGTTGGCCATGTGCGGCTGAACCGTGTGGCGGCGCACCGTGGTGGCACGGTCGCGTCAGCAACGATGGGGAGGTGGTAGAGGTTTGGTTATGGCGTGTAGGGCAAAGAGGGGATGAAGGCGAATCTAGTGGTGCATAGGAATTGGCTTGGGGTGAAGTGATGGAGGGCTGCCCTCGGCCATGGCCGAGAGCGGCCTTATCGGCACGGCGGTGGGGAAAGTTCCAAATTAGAGCTTGGCCATGCACTGTTCAAGGGTGGGTGGGGTCAGGCAGCTAGAGGACTTGATGGTGAAGTCGCAGACGTGCTAAATTAAATAGAAGTGATCACTCGGTGGCCAATTTGATGGCATGGCTCGATGGCGGCAGCAGAGGAGAGAGAGAGACGAGGCGGCAAGTAGGTTCGTCTTGGTCTTGCCTTGGTGGGACGTGGCCGACGTGATCTAGGTGTTACGCATGCGACACGCAATCGGATAGGCATGTGCGTCCATCGACCGGCATGGCCCGCGTGGGCGCAGTGCCATTAATGGCAAGGCGACGACGAGCTCGGCCACGTGAGCACAGCAGTGGCGGCCTCGAACCGGGCCAGCAGCGGCGTAGAGGTGCAGAGAGAAGCGCCGACGTGACGGTGAGGCGATGGCACAGCGAAGGCTACGCGTCGCTGCACGGGCGGGTCGGCAGAAAGAAAGACGGTGCTTGGGTGGCGATGACTCGCTTGGTCACGTACATAGTAGCAAATGGTTTCACAAGCCCAGAGGCCAGTGGTGACCAAGCCACAGCCCAGAGCCAGCAAATGCAGGCGGCCCCAGCCAGCCCCCCAAGACGACCAGCGCAAGACGCGCAGTGGCCAAAGCGTGGTGATCGCGCTCACCCGGCGAACCAGCCCGAGAACGTGTCGTGCACGAATTGTAATACGTCTATAAAAACTAAACGGTTGTTCTAGAAATCAAACCACCTTCACCATGCTCAAGAGGGCTTATCAGGCTACCAACTCGAGCTAAAACATGACACCACTTCTTATCTCGATTTCACAAAATAAATTTCCAAACATGGTATTGTCTTGCTGTTTATAAACTTGAAAATATTCTAAGTCTTTGAGCTGAACTTGATTCCAAGTTGCATTTCTAGGCTATTGGAAATATTGGCTAGCAATGTTATTTTTTCATAGCAAGTATTTCATTGTCATCTACAAAGTTCATATTCCAAACTTTATTTAAGTGCTACATATATGTTCTATAGTGTTTTTTGTTCAATAAAAATTAGTTTTAAACCCAACTTGATACATATGAGTTATGGAATAGTTTCTCATTTAACATTTTTATTGATCATCTTAAGTTACAAAAATGTTATCTACACATTACATCCCATGCATTATCACATAAACATGATGCTCATAACATTATTTGGTAATTTGTTTAGGGCGTAACAATGAGGGTGTTACAGATACCAAGTAGCTGATGAGTTAGGAATCGTTGTTATTTGGTGTTTTTATATTTTTAGGTTCATGTAAAATTCATATAAATACAGGGGTCATATGTTAAGAACAAAAGTATACCAACAAAAGTAAGAGACTCCACCATAAAGTTTCTGGTTTCAAGGCATTGTAGGAATATATTTGGAACATTGAAATTGAAGTTCAATTGAAGAATAGAGGGTTTTGGCTTAATCTGCCAAAACTGGCCTAGCCAAGTTCCGTTTCCTGTGAGCTGTGTGGCAACAAGTCCCGGCCTCAAGAAAACCAACTAGGCCGGTTTTCAAAACAGGCCAAGCCGGTTGTCGGTGCGAAAAGTGACCGACAAGTAAATATTTGTAGTTTTACCGTGCGTTGTGATTGGATGTGGCCTAGCACGCGATGATACAGGATTTATACTGGTTCAAGTAATGTGCCCTACGTCCAGTTTCAGTCGGTCGATGACTTTATTCCTGAGCCCAGGTGCTCAAAGTTTGATGTGGGGTTACAAACGAATAAGAATGAGAAGGGGGTGTTAAAGGCCCAGTCGGACTCTGAACCGAATGGCAGAGAGTGACCGGTGCTCTAACGTGCGCTAAGTATTAGAACGTATCCTCTGTGTTGCTATCGAGTTCTAGAGCTATTGAGCTGTTCGAGTCCTCATGTCGTCGAGTCCTCGAGTCGTCTAGCCTCTCCCCCTATTGGGAGAGAGCGCATCCCATTTTATAGTTGAAAGGGATGGACTTACAAGTCAGAGAGAAAAAGAGAGAATGTATACGTGTGCTACCTAGTCGTGTTACCCACGCTGTCAGGTATGAGACGGTCATCGGCGCCCACAACACTATTTATGTTCAGACGCATCTGGCAGGCTCTACCATGTTTGCCTGGTACGACAAACGTCGGCGCCTACAATATCATTTGTGCTCTGACACGTCCGAAAGGTTGTATAGTGCCCATCTGGCATGACCTGGTGGCACCGTCCTTATCTACTCCGCCAGATTCTCGGGCCCTCACCGAGCGGGCGTCCTTAGGTCAGTTGTTCCTAGTCGGTCCCGACCGTGTCGGTCAGAAAAGAGCAGCGAGTAGAGGTCTGGCGTATCCTCGGTCGGAGTCAGACTGTGGTACCACCTTGGCTAGGCCTTCCGATCGGGGACCGGATCATCGTCTCATCCTGTCATTATGTATCTGGGCTGGCCCAGGCATGCGTTGTTGCTGCGCCGCCTACTGGGCTAGGTTTTGAAGGGAAGCGGGTCCATTGGGGACCTCAAGTTTATGAACCCGACACCGGTTTCCCTGTTCCGAGACCAGGTTGAATCCAACTCGGTCTAGACCTATTTTTAGTTATGAAAAACTTGAAGATTGCGTTTTGGAGATATTTTCTACTGGGATAAGACCACCACCTCTATGTTTATGAGAGGATGATCACGACCGATTGAGGAATCCAACTTTTAATTGTCAAAAAATACATCTACTATCCATTTTACCCTACTTCTCCAACCCTTGATGTTCGTCACGTCTCTCGACGATATTTGACGGAGTTTTATGTGGCTTTGTAAAAGATGAGCATGCAGCCCGCGGCACGTTGGTCTGGCCCGAAGCACAGTTTTTTGGCCCGGCCCAAGCACGGCACAGCCCGACTCTTCGGATCGTGCCTGGGCCGCACCCTAGGCACGTCGGGCGGAATGGCACGGCCCAGTAAAATAGCCAAAGGCCCGATTAAGGCACAACACCAACTCCCAAGTCCTAATCTGGCCCATACACTAACTCGTCCATTCTAGAACTCCCATCTGCTATCTCAGTCTCGACTGCGCACCCGCTCCCAGGTCGCGACTCCGCCGCTTCCCCTCCCCCACGTCAGATCTAGGCGTGCCTCCTTCTCCCCGACGCGCGAGCACCCGCTGGCCGAGTGCGATGCGCGCCTCCCACTCCCGGGCGTGAGCCTCCCTCTCCCTGTCGCGTGAGCGACCGCCGGCCGAGCCCGATGCATGCCTCCCTCCCCTGACGTGCGCCTCCGCTCTCTCCCTGATGGCCGAGCACGACACCTCCTCCGCTGGCCCCGTGTTCATGGACACTGCCGCCTGCCCACCTCGCCGTCGACTGGCTGCGCAGCTGCGCCCTTCTCCTCTTCCTCCCTGCTCCCCTGAGTCCCTGGCGGCGACTGTGCAGGCCACGGGCCGGCCCCGCCTGCAAAATTGGCCATGCTTTTTGGGCCGGCCCGGCAGGAAAAGCGGCCCGGAGGGCCGTGCCTGGGCCGTCGGCCAGGCACGAAGGACTGGTGCGGCACGGCACGGCCCGGTGGCCCAGCGGGCCCTTCCATGCCGTGCCGGGCTGGGCTGCCCGTTTGCTCATCTTTAGGCTTTGTTGATCTAGGGCAACCTCGTTGTGTCTTTCTCCGACGGGTCATCTCGGGAGGTATTCAGGAGTTTACCGGACGAAGGATCGGTCCAACCAACTTGATGGTTGTGGTCTCACTGTTCTATGGCGTTCTCGCTGAGGTCATGGCACATGTGCGAGCTGGAGCGTGCTAGCCCTTACTAATGTTTGACCTGATTCAACGTCAACGACTTTATTTTTAGAAACACATTGCACTTAACCTACATCCATTAATTAAACAGAATATAGAACACCCGTCTGCCAACCATACACATTGCGCTGTCCAAAAACGAGCGTACGCTCGGGGAACGATCAGGAGGACTGCTGGAGTTGGATCTGGACGGGCCGTAATGTTTTGGGCTGTTTTGAGAAGGTGGGCTGTATGTGGTGGGTCTTGCCTCTGCTTTTGGGTTGTGAGACCATGTTGGGCTGGCCTTTCGGTAGTTCCGATGAGCCCCCCTTCTGTTTTTTCCCCCTAATATCAATATGTGTTTGACACATGATTTTGGTCAAGAGGAACACTAACGGCATAGAAAGCTTCAAGCAGACTACACATGTGAATCCGTTGCGACATACGCGTCGTTTCTGTTTTAATTATTGTTCGAAGCACACTTCCATGGCTCTTTCAAAATCCAAACCTTTGAAAGATGTCGGAACAGTATCAGCCTGTTCGGTTGGCTGGTTCGTTTCGTTGTAGGTTCGTGAAGAAGTACTGCTGGCTGGTTTGTGTGAGAGAAAAATACTATTCTGACTAGAAATTTACGATCGTTTACGATAAGCCACAGCCAAACGAGCATGGTGATGGTAGTCAAACCTGCATGCGCTGGAACCCTGCACAGCACAGCGCAACTTCTTCCGTCCTTGTTCTCGTTGCATAACCGAAAATAAAAAAGAATGCAAGTAGCAGCCGTATGCGTTGTCTTTGGCCCTGTGTGAACTACTAGTATATGATTGCCATTTCCGTTCGCTCCGTCCCCTTTCTGCACAGCCTTCGCCAGCGCAAAAAGGTCAAGGTGCATGCCCCTTGGCTACTGTTTATTTACTCCTATTGCCCTATTGGACAGATTTGTTAAACGGGGTTGGTGTGGTGTTGTAACGGCGACGCGGAGATTGCCCCGGCAGGGATAGCGCACAATCTTGTGAGTCGCCGCGCTTGAACACCACCCCCCCCTGCCGCCGCGCTTGGAAATGGATCGATGAAACAAGGTGCTCCATTCCCCTGCTACTAGCCGAAAGGAAAGGCGTCCAAACAATTCATATGGCCATGCCCAGCTCGTGTTCTTTCTTTATCCCGTGGCGGTATCCGCATGGGTTTGACAAGCGTGAAGCGTGCATCGCATGGCCACAGGTTGTAAACACAAGCCAGAATCAACGATGCCCCCTGCATTTGTCAACAATGCCTAGGAACTGCTGTCGTCGTCTGAGACACACGTTCACAAACAATTTCGCATCGCGATTGTGAAACGCATGTCTCTGCGGATGCATTCAGTTAGTTATGCAGTGAAAGAAGTGGCGTCATCAACTCATCATCCGTGTTTTGATCAGGTCCCTTTTGAGTCCGGTCTCTCTGAATCTGGGCCCGATCGATGTAAAGGAAAAGGTGAAGTGTTATGCAGTAGCTAGCTATCGTTCAAAAAAATAAAAAAATAAAAAAAATGTTATGCAGTAGCCACATACAGCGACGGATCCAGGAAAAATTTTAGGGAGGGTTAAACAACACATACCTCCAACTGCTAGTCGATCTTAAATCTTAGCTCACCTACATTGTAGAACTTTGCCTAAAAATTAATGGAGACTTCAAAAGGGTTCCGCTGCTCGGTATGGGTAGGGGGTGGCGCGGAAGGCCGGGACGGGGAACGAGCTGCACCGCACCTTCCCGGACCATTTTTTCTAGTAGGGGCAAAGCACATGAAAATGGCGCTCTTCAGTCTTCACCGCGTGCCTGCAGACTGAGGTGTGTGTGGGTTATGGGGGGTGTATTTGTAGAAGCAAACCAGATTTTTAAAAACACAAATACAGTACTGGTCACACAGCGCAAAACATTTTTCAAAACAAACGGCCACGGCGCACAGACAGGGACGAACAATAATACGGTCGGGGCCGGGCCGCGGGGACGGCTCCGCAAATTGGTCGCACCTGGCCCACGCCCACTATCCTTCCCAGGCCAGGCCCCGAACGCACTGGTGCTGGTGGTGCCTCGAGGTCAAGGCTGCCGCTATAAAACGCGCCTGCGCTCCCCGCAGACCGCAGCTGCAGCCTCGCTTGCTGGCCTACCTTGTTGCGAGTATCTTCTGCCAGAAACACACGCCCGCCCCGGCGGTCCGGCTGCTGCCGCGCCCCCGAGCACAGAAACCCACACCGCCGCTGCAGCCGCGGCCTGCCACCACCACCCTATCCCGATCCCCACCACGGCTGCAGGTTCCCCTCCCTTTCCGACGTGCGCGCGTTTGTTCGATCAGAGCGGGGCACACACAGCCTGAGAATTCTGTTGGAGCAGGCAACAGCGCAGTGCCAGCATGGGTCGGGCGCCGTGCTGCGACAAGACGAGTGTGAAGCGGGGGCCGTGGTCGCCCGAGGAGGACGAGCTGCTGCGGAGCTACGTCCACAACCACGGCACCGGCGGCAACTGGATCGCGCTCCCGCACAAAGCAGGTGCGTTCTATACACCGGCAACTGGATCGATGCTTATTGAGTATAATTCTGATGGTTGCACCGTTCGTCCATGGATGTGCAGGGCTGAACCGGTGCGGCAAGAGCTGCCGGCTGCGGTGGCTGAACTACCTGCGGCCGGACATCAAGCACGGCGGCTACACGGAGCAGGAGGACCGGATCATCTGCTCCCTCTACAACTCCATCGGGAGCAGGTGGTCCATCATCGCGTCCAAGCTGCCGGGCCGGACGGACAACGACGTCAAGAACTACTGGAACACCAAGCTCAAGAAGAAGGCAATCGCCATGCACCAGCATCACCACCAGCAGCAGGAGTACTACCACCAGCAGCAGCCGCACAGCTCAGGCGGCGGTCGGGGCCGCCGCGGCGCCGCCGCTCCCCGGAGCCAACAATGCGCCTCCTCCATGCAGCCGTCGCCCGCGTCCGCCTCGTCCGCGGTCACCACCGCGAGCGCCAGCGACGCGTGCAGCTTCGGCGCCATGTACCCCTCCCTGCCAACGACGCTGCAGGCTGCTGCTCCGGTGCTCGCGCGCTACGACGGCACACTGCCGCCGGCGCCGCAGCAGCAGCAGCAAGCGTCTTCGCTCGCCGAGTTCTCCGTCGCGCCAGCGCCGCCCACCGGCGCCATCAGCGGCACCTGGGCTGGCGGGCTGCCGCTCGACGACATGTTCCTGCCGGAGCTCCTAGGCGACAGCGAGTTCCCGCCTGGCGGCGACTTCTTCGGCACCGGGTTCGCCCCACTGCTGCTGCAAGACAGGGCGGCGTCGGCGTCCCTGCAGGAGCTCTCCGCGTGCTACTTTCCCAACGCGCAGGCCGAGATGTGGGCGGCAGCGGATCATCACGTTAATGTCAAGCCGCCGCCGGCCGGCCTCTGCCACAGCCTGACATGACCGAGGAGACTACACTAATTAACGCGTGCTCAAAGCTTCGGCAATGACTACTCATGCAGGGCTAGCGTGTCTCTTCCTAGTCGTTCTTGGCTCCCTGTCCATCGATATGATCTCTCTCTGAGTATGAGGTCATCACATGTACATTATCTCTCTCTCCATATGGTCTGTGACTAGCTAGCACCATATCATAGAGAAATTATTAGAGATGTGGATCGCCATTGCCTTGTTTGCCTTCTCTTCTGCGTACCAACCAGTCAGTCAGTCACTGTTCAAAACTATTCTTCAGTTGCCATTGTTTCTCACTGTGATAATGACATGGTAGGGCTCTCTCTCTCTTCCTGCCTGCCCATCTAATTGCAATTTGGAGATGAAGTCGTAGCTTCCGAGCAAACAAGTCGCCTCAAGTCTAAGCACCTAATTAATTCACGTAGAATTTAGTAGTAGCCGCGACCTGTCGCTTGGGAGGGAGACTGTCAAATCGATGTCGCCACCTGGATATGATATCTGGCGCGCCTTGCTTCTCAATCTGTGACCTGAGAGCACTTGCTTCTCGGTGCGCTGTGCTTGCGTCCGCGCGCGTTTCCTCGTCATGATCATGGTGCTGACGACGACGGCCGACGAGCGCTGAGGCGGCGACGGACGAAGCCGGGGCCGCGGGGGGCGGGGGGCTGGTGCGCGCGCGCGGGGGGTGCCGTGTGCGCTCACGGCATCCATCGGCATGGACCAGCGCATCATGAGGCTCGCGTGCATGCACGTACCGAGACGTACGGTGCAAAGGGTAACCAACAGTGCCCCGCGCGCGCGGACTCGGTCCTCCTCGCCGACCCGTTCCATGCGATGACGACGAGCGAGGCCACCGCGAGATGGGCGGCGCCAATCACCGGCGCGGCGCGGCGCAGCCAGAAAAAAAACGTAAAACGAGGCGTGTGGACGGAAGCAAACTTGCGCGTTTAGTTCAACCCCAGATTCCTAAAAAGTGCTATAGATCACATCGAATCTTGCGATACGTGCATGGAGCATTAAATGTAGATGAAAAAAATTAATTATACAGTTTGGTTGGAAATTGCGAGACGAACGTTTTGAGCCTAATTAGTCCATAATTGAACATTAATTATCAAATAAAAACGAAAGTGCTACCATAGCTCAAAATCCAAAATTCAGACAACTAAATACGGCCGATTGACGAGAAGAACGGATGATTGTTGATTGGATTGTATTGGATTGGATTCTCTGTGGAGTACCAAACCTTGCTGTGCATTTGATTAAATAATGGTACTTTCCATCTGGTTCCAGTGTTTGATCTTTGTCATATGTCTCGATGCATGTGTCGCTCTTGGAGCACATGGCCGTTGGGATTGTTTAGGCATGCCCCTCCCATTGTTTATCACAGGATGTTTTGACACTTGTGGTGCGAGAGAAAGGTGGCACCGTCTAACTAGTATAGCGGCTAAGGTCTGTCTACTTTTCTAGTAGTACTAATTTGTCGTAGCACGCACCTAGATGACCACGTGCTAACTATAATCAACTTCCAGAAGCTTCTTTGCCATGTACTATATATGCACTCACGCTAGCTACCGATTGAGCGCTAACAATTACAGGCGCAATAATTCTCTCACTCGATCGTCGACAAAAAGATTCAATACCGTGCATTAGCCTTTTCGTAATCGACACCGAGTCACCGAGTACGAACGAGCCTTTCTTCGTCTCTTTTGTCATGGATCGGTCACAAGAAACCGGCAGACGCACCTTTCACGTGAACAGTGACGACGGCGGCACGCGTATGCATGCTAATCTCGCACATTAGAAAACACTCGGCCTTTTCGTTCGTCGTTCGGTTTCTGGGCTGATAAGCTCGACTAGTGTTGATTCGTTATGAGAAAAAAAATATTGTTGGCTGACTGATAAGACCTAACTAAAACCAACAAGCGAATAGACTCACTGTAGATTCGGATGGAGCACCGAGCACATACATATACTTGTATGACATCCTTGGTGACACACACAAAACACATGACACCACCAATCATCGTCCCATTATTATAATACTGCGCCCCATATCTTTTACTGCATCGGGACTCGGAATAAGGCCAGAGAGAGACGAGATATGCATGGCATGGATGGACGGATGGATATGGGCCGCTCCAATATTATTTTTTCTTCCTGGAAGGATTCTGCAGCTTGCTAGTACTAGGTCCGTGTCAAAGCGCACCTGTCACCGGCCGGTCAGCGGCGCGGCAGAGGTCTGCTGACGACGCTGCACCGGGCGCGCGGGGGGGCCCTCGGTCCTGGCTGAAGAAGCCTGATCAAAGGCTGAAGGGAAGGTTCGAACTGGCCTGCCTTGGCAGCCTTGCCCGGTCTCCGCCCGTTCGTCCGTCCGTCCGCCCATGACGCGCGCACGACGCACCAGCAGCACCATGCCAGTGGCCATGGTTACAACCATCGTACGTATCTCTTCGACCAGTCACAGTGTCACACCACGCACGCACGCACGCACGCACGCGATCCAGGCGTCCAGTTGCAAGCCCCCTTGCCGCCCTCTGATGTGTCATCGATGGGTGTGGGATGCATTGCCGCCCCTCGAAGCGTCACGTCGCACGTCACGGGCAACGGACATGGGCCCAAGCACGTATAGCTAGCTAGGACGACTCTGCGTGCTAGAAGAGGAGTGTACTATATACTAGTAAATCAGCTGGCCATCCTTTCCTAGGAGTATGTCTTCATAGGAAACCGATCGTGATCCTTATCTGCTAGCTCCATCGTTTAAAGAAAGTGCAAAGCGTTCGCTCTGATTGGCATGATCCCAAAGCCCGCCCCAAGGGGATTGTTTAGTGAAGGCCGGGGTGATTACAAAACTGAGATGGTCGGTGGCCTGACGGAGGATGGCCTTTATCTTCGTCATGTTTGTTTGGCTTATAAGCCGTACTTTTTCAGCTAACGAATAATATTTTTCTCTTATAACAAATCAGCCAACAGTACTTTTAACTATGGCTTATCAGCCAAGCGAATAGGTCTTACCCTTTTGTGTTTCAGAAATGCCGTAATGGTATGGCTGTACACTGTCAGTGTGTAAAGCCATTTCTGCCGTACTTGTAGAAATAAACTGGGCTTGCTTTTACTGGTGTCTAGCTTATGTTATGTCAGTCAAAGTAGTGCCTGTGCCGGTTGGGTCGCGGCAGTAATTGAGGCGGCCTAACTTTTGTGGGAAACTTGAGCCGGTTTGGTTCTTCGTTCTATCTATGTGCTACGTATTCTTCCTCAACAGTTAGCTTATTAATTCCTGTCCCCACATGGTCAAAACAACGGATAGAGACGGTAGTAATAATCGCTCATTGATAGGAACAGGACATGCATCTGGCGTAAATCTGAAGCTGCGAACAAAAGTCTGCACACTGCCAACAACTAGTCCAGTATACAAAACTGTACGTCTCGATCGTTTTCCCAGGGCTAAAAGCCGCGCGCACACCTGTTAGCTCAGATCAACGTTGTAACGGTGCCCTGTAGCTTTCATTCAGGCTAGCTGTGCCGCCTCAGTTGATCCTAGACCAACTTTCACACACAAGGGAGCAAATGCAAGAGACAGTCGATCGAGGAAAACTGGGCAAACGACTCGCTACACGTGTCTCCAGTGTCCATTGCTGGTTACTTGCAATTGCACGCCACATGCATGCATGCCGGCGGTTCCAAGTAAAGTGCACGAGCTGATGAGCACACCGTGCCTGCGTGACCGTGGTGGTGGGCGCCTCCACGGCGTACTGCGCTGCTGCTGCTAGCTCTAGGGCTCACTGAGAGTGCAAATCATCCGTGCAGTGTCTCTCCTAAATGATATGCGTCGCTTTCCCTACCAACCTAAAAAGGATAAAAAGGAACAAAAGGCTAACATCTTAGCTGCTGCACCCCCAAGTGTTTATGAAGCTGTCTGAAAAGGACTTGCACTTTCTTAAAACTTATGGGCGCAACGCACACGCGCAGGCGCAGCAACCACGCACACCTCCTGCAAACTGCACATCACACACACAGGGCTCAGGTGTGCCTAGCAAGATTACAGGCACCTTTTTTTGTTTGTTTCACTCCAGTAAAGTGTTCCCAGCAAAATAAAATGCATTTTATACATGACATTACCGGTATTTGGCACCAGTAGTAAGTATTCGGAATTAGTATTCGGAATTACTCCCGTTGTAAAAAGAATGCAATTATAGGCACACAAGGCTCATGTATGCCTAGCAAGATTATAGGCACTTTTTTTTTGTTTCACTCCGGTATTGCCAGCAAAATGAAATGCATTTTATACACGACATTACTGGTATTTGGCACCGGTGAGTATTCAAAAATAGCACTGTAGCACGTGGGTAGCTAGATTTTTCATTCGGACATTTCGCTATTTTTCATTCGGACATTCGGAGTAAACGATTTTGTTTGTTAGTTTAATTGTAATTGTTGTCCACTCCTCCATGCATCTTTACTAAATCGATCGGTACGAACAATACGTATAGCTATTGTCAACCATATCCTTGACTTAAACCTATTGTCATCTTCCCCTCCTCTTCCTTTTACGTCTTACTCTTATTCTGTAGTTGTACAATCTCTATCGAGGCCACCAAATCAAGGCAACATTTAGTTTTTTATTGATGAGCTTCATTACTCAGTAAAACCATTGTCCAAGTCTCTCACATACTACTCCATTTCTTAGTCATCTTGTAAATTACTTTTTGGATCATCTTGTATCTTTTCTTGTGAGCCGGTAGTTCCTTTTTGCCCTAAATATCGGTAGATCAATCACAATGTTGCTCATATATGTTACAGCCATTATTGCACCTTGTAACATTATATTCATTGGCGCGTCAAGCATTCCCAAACAAACTACGAAAAGTTCTTTGAAGTGTGTAAACAACCCCCCCCACAACCCCCCCCACACACACACAACCCCTAATGCTCCTTGTGGTTTCTTTGATTTTTATTATATGGCAAAATCTAGCTATAATGCATGCTGATTGAATCCTATGTTATTATATCTTTCTCATACTTGTTCTGTCCGTATTAGACCATTGATTTATTTATCTACTCCGGTGTCTTTTGATACATCTAGATTGTTACAATATGGATCTATAGGATCAATATGGTAGTTTTTTTATTTTTTAGCCCTTTTAAAAAAATTCACAAATATGCCCCTGGAGGTATGATTTTAAAATCTGGACCCTTAGCTCGGCGCCATCGTTGCTGGCGCCGAGGTCTTGGTCTCGACGCAGACGTGGCGGTGACTTGGCAGGCAGCTCGGCGTCGTAGATCTTGGCGCCGAGCTTGGCGCCGTGGTTATTGGCGCCAAACCTGTCTTACGTATGGCCCCCCCTTCCTTTCTCTCTTCCTCTCTCTCGCGCGCCCCGAACCAGCGCACCGCCGCCGCCCGCGCCGTGCCTCAATTTATGCATGTCTCAATTTATGCATGTAATTGTGTCAATTACTTGTACATTTCTAAGTTCATGTTTCATTGTATATTGAATTTCTATTTCATTAACTTTTTTTGTAGGATGGCGCAATTTCACCTGCTCGACCCGACGTACGAGGCGACCCACCGAGGACGTCTCATAGCGGAGGGGCAGGTAATAATCAATATGTTTTGTTTAAATTTTTGTGAGCGTACATGTGTTCGTGAAGTAACGGAAGATTATGTTTTATTCCATGCAGGACCTTCCGCTCCTTCGTCCTAGAACCCACAATGGGTTCTTGGACATGCAGTACGACAACAGGTACACTCCTTTTCTGCAAAGAGCTGGCCTGGATGTCATCTCTTTTCAGGTTCGTCGTGGGTTGCCCAAGTTCAACACAGCGGCCATAACTACGTTGGTTGACAGGTATTATCTTCAATCATTGCCTTCATGGCCATTTGATCATGCGCTTCCTTTTTGACATGTAATCTTGCTTTGTCTAAAATGTAGGTGGCGGCCGGAGACTCACAGCTTCCACTTACCTTTCAGAGAGATGACAGTCACGCTCCAGTTCTGTCAGAAGATGCTAGGCCTAAGGATTCACGGCAACGCTGAAAGCTCTAGTTTGGTTTTGGTGAATTGATGAAACCCTAAGTGCTAACCTAGTTTATCAAAGTGATTATGAGATAGGTGGCACTACTCCAAGTGGTGAAGCAAATGAAGATCATAGCATGATAATGATGATGGCATGGTGATGATCAAGTGCTTCGACTTGGAAAGAAGAAAGAGAAAAACAAAAGGCTCAAGGCAAAGGTATATTTTGTAGGAGCTATTTTGTTTTTGTGATCAAGACACTTAGAGAGTGTGATCACATTTAGGTTTGATAGCCGTACTATTAAGAGGGGTGAAACTCGTATCGAAATACGGTTATCAAAGTGCCACTAGATGCTCTAACTCATTGCATATGTATTTAGGATCTAGTGGAGTGCTAACACCCTTGAAAATGTTTGTGAAAATATGCTAACACATGTGCACAAGGTGATACACTTGGTGGTTGGCACATTTGAGCAAGGGTGAAGAAGATAGAAGTGAAAAGGAGTTAGTCACGCTGGTCACAAGGTGACCGGACGCTGTTCACAGAAGGACCGGCACGTCCGGTCAAATGTGACAGCGTAGACGCCAGCTTCGATCAAACGACCGGACGCTGGGTCTCGAACTGACTGAACGCTGAAAGGTTGCGTCCAGTCTCAGCTGACGTAGCAGCACAGTGGTCAGGGTAACTGACCGGACACTGGTTGTGTCCGGTCAAGCTTGATCAGACATGTCCGGTCGAAGAAATTCGTTTCTGGAACCTTAATGGAAATGACCGGACACTGGTGGCTGAGCGTCAGGTTAGTTTGTGCGCTGCATCCGGTCAACAGATGACCGTTGAAATCTGACGAATAGCATTTGAAGCAGGGGACACGTGGCGTGTATCACGTGACTGGACGCTGAGGGCCAGCGTCCGGTCAATCCGACCGGAGCGTCCGGTCACCCCGTGTTGTGCCTAGTGAAGGGGTACAACGACTCTATTTCGTGGAGGCTTCTATTTAAGCCCCATAGCCGGTTCAAGCTCACTCTCTTGGCCATTTGCATTGACATAGCAACCTTGTGAGCTTAGCCAAAGCCCTCCCATTCATCTTCATCATTGATTCATCATCTTTGTGAGATTGGGAGAGAATCCAAGTGCATTGCATCTAGAGGCACTTGGTGTTCGTGTTTTGCTGCGGGATTCGCTTGTTACTCTTGGTGGTTGCCGCCACCTAGACGGCTTGGAGCAGCGAGGATCGTCGAGCAGAGGGTGGTGATTGTCTCCGGCTCCGATCGTGGTGATTGTGAGGGGTTCTTGACCTTTCCCCGGCGGAGAGCCAAAAGGTACTCTAGTGGATTGCTCGTGGCTTGTGTGATCATCATCTTATATTGGTTGTGCGGCACCCTATTGAGGGTTTGGCGTGTGATGCCAATTAGCGCGTGAACCTCCAAGTGAGTGAATCGCCACAACGAGGAGTAGCTTGCCGGCAAGCAAGTGAACCTCGGTAAAAAATCATTGTGTTCATCATTTGATTCTGAGGTGATTGGTCTTCATTGGTATTCACTCTTGTGATTGATTGGCTCCTTCCTCGACATGGCGGTATAAACAAACTGCTCACTCTCTTTGCATTACCGTAAACTAGTTGTCAAACTCTTTAGTATAGCTAGTTGTGAGAGCTTGTTAGTTTGGTTAGTGTGGCTCTTTAGTTAACCTTTGAGAGCACACTAACTTAGTGTAGTGACATAGCTATTGTGTGGATAGAAACTATATAAACTAGAATTGTGGTAGGTGGCTTGCAATTTTAGTAGGCTAGCGTAACACTTGCTTCGCCTCATAATTGTCTAACCGATTTTGTTAAGTGTTGTTGTAGAAATTTTTATTAGGCTATTCACCCTCCCCCCTCTAGCCATTAGGACCTTTCAAACGCAGTGACTGGGCAGTGCAGATCAGAAGGTTGGAGAGCACGAGTAGAGGCCTTCCTTGGGCATAAGGTTGGCGAGCAAGGGGCTCGCACTTCTGGAGTTCTAATCTCCTGGCTCCGGTAAGAGTTCGCACAGTGTCCCGAGGAGGCAGATGAGGAGACAGTTGGGTACTACTGCAGGGCGTGGATCCCACACCGGTTTGCATGCGTTCTCTTCCCTAACGCCATGGGTGACACTGCGTCATGGATGTGGGTCCACTGCCTCAGTGACTGGAACCAGACAGGTCAGTACAGTTGGGGCTCTACAGTCTTGGGTTTTCTTTACCGGCAGCTATGCGAGGCGTGTCATCGGACTTCGTCCATAGCGTCACTTGGTGGATGCGTGTATCTGCTCCAGTTGTGGATGTGGGCTCGTCTACCAGTTGGTCGTCCCGAGGTTCTGGCTCGTCGTGAGTGGTTCCCAGGTCAGCCTCCACGTCGGCAGCCGACGTGGGCGTACCTTTGGGACCAGGTTAGGGTTTTGCACGTGAGGTTACAGCGGGCGTACATTGAGTTCACGAACGAGCTAGACACGCTCACAGCGTCTAGTGTAAGTAAATTTTATTTCCCATGCTGGTTTGAGATGGTTTAGTATAGCATCTAACATCTTGTTTTTGACATGTTGCCGGTGTCGTGGGAGCCATACGATGGAGAAGGGGCACTTCCTTTTCAGTTGAGCAACATGTGTGGGTGACCCGATGACTTCTATAGGATGAGGTGCCCTCTAATCTGTTTCTATGCTATCGAGTTCCACCTGCCAGATAGAGTTGTACGCCAATTTGGAGTGAGACAGCTTTGGCCAACGGCTCCGTTCTCGACTGGCGTTGACTTATACAAGTAAGTGTTTTGCTATTTCAATTGTCTCATGATGGTCTATTTCCATTAATATGGTGACATGTACATGGATTCAAGTAATGATGACATACGTGCATGTTGGATCGTTAGAAGAACAGAAAGATTTTTGACTGGGAGAAGCACCACCAGTACTACATTGAGCAATGGGAGCTGTTGCACGACAACATGGACGAGAACAACGAGCCGCACACGAACCATGAGTTCAGATGCTACCAAGCTTGGTACCAACGTTCGATACGTTGCAGGCTGAGGCTACAATGGATAGAAGATGACTATGCCAACATCGAGTCCTCCCACGATGAAGACACAGTGTACGACCAATCTACTTGTGCAGGAAGGCAGGTGGAGGCTGGACCAATCTTGGACAGAGTGGTAAGTCAATTGACTTATTTTTGTACATTAAGTTGCATACCAATACATTATGCGTTAGAGGTATCTATTTTAGTTAGTGCCACCTTCGAGCCGTAGCATCCTTATAATACGTTAGATTCTTGTACAAAAGAAAAAAAACCTGTTGCTATCTGTTGAGAAGTATTATTACTGAGAACTTTATTACAGGGCAATACCCTCAAATGCTCCATTGAAGACATTGAGCACTTTTGTTAGAGAGTCAGGGACGACGACACGTGTAGCTTCCTAGACGTAAGATTTAAAATATTCTTTCAAACATATTATTAATACATTAAATTCTTTCAGTTAACATAATTTTGTACAACAGAGGTTGTCACGTCGGCTACGCCGTTTGGCTGCTCGTTGTAGTTGCAGGACAGCCACGACGCAAGATGTGTACGTTCCTTCCGTAGGCAGAGGAGGCTTAGGTTTCTCTAGCCAAGCACCTACAGGGGACGAGGACAACGACGATGTGGACCAGAGGCACGAGGAGCTTGGCCCCTCTCAGCTCCAGGACACTCCCTCGACTCAGCCTACACAGCATTCAAGCACTAGGCGACGCTGTCCACCTGACCCTTACACTCCAGGTACCAGCGCTCTTGGTCACAAGGGTAAGGGTAAGACTAGGAGGCAGTGAGGGTTTATGGTCTTCCTTGGCCGAAGAAAATTATGGGTTCACTAGGTGGGTCGATTCTCGACCTACTTATTCGTATGCGGAGTACATCTACTACCTGTAGGACCGTATCTTCGATCTAGAAAGGGAAATTAGCAGCGGTTACAAGGAGGACGAACAGGACGGCAACAACAATGGTGTTGATTCACAGGAGGCACTCTGCAATGATCCATATTGCACCTGCCCTAACCACAAAGAACAAGGGGCCTCCGCCGTCACACCCGCCGCCACCACCAACAATAATGGGAGGCTACTGTGGAGAAGGTGCAACACAATTTGCTATGTGGCCACACTACTAGGACGACCGTATCTTATTCACATGGCACATCCATGTGTTTATTGTTTGGTTTAATTATCTAAGGCATGTTAGGTTTAGTCAAGGAACTCTGTATCATAGTTCGGTATATGTTCTCACATGCCGTTTTATGTGTTTTGTGTGTTGAATTATATAATTTCCTACTTCGTTAGGTTTTGTTTGCAGCACATGATCACATTTCACTACGTCCGCAACATTATACTGAATATTATGACCACAAATAATGAAAACAATTGCATAATGAAAAGTCCAATACTATGCCACATTAAACAACACAATAATTCTAGAAGTACGTGCCGACGTAGACAACATTGTTCATGAATAAACCATAGAACTAGCAAGTCATAGAGACTACTGAGTGCAACGAGGCCACTTTCCCTTCCTCAGGGCATCGGGATTATCCTCCATCGCTGCTTTCGCTCGGCGTGCACGCTCAAGCTTCTTCTCCCTCTCCTCCCTGTACGCAGCAACATGCCTCCTTTCCTCCTCTTCCTTGTGCTCCTTTTTTACAGTCTTCTCTCCGCGTCTCTTCTCCATCGTCTCATTGTCCTTTGCCTCCCACCGCAACAGTTCTGCATCTATTCCTTGTCTTCAGGCTTGATCTCAATGTCGATCCACTGCTCAAAATCACAGAGCGATGGAGGGGTCTGCAAAAAATGCAATTGTTACAAAATAAAAAAATCATGCAAGATGTCATATGACACAAACATCAATTCCTCACAATCTTGTTAATGCGGCGCTGACGAAGTGTAGGCTCAAACGTAAAATTAGAACACATCCAATACCTCTGCCTATACGTGTTCTCCTCATCGGACTTGGCTACCTTGCAAGGATCGCCGTAAAAGCACATGGGCACTGGAACACCACTAGGCAGAGGCAATGGGTCGAAGGCATTTCTGGTCATCCGGTCATAACTACAATTCAACTAATTTCGTTCTAAGAACCGAAAGCAATTAACATTAAACCCTAAATCTAGGGTTTCCCATTTGATGCACAACAATTAACCATAACATAACAACATGTGCTGAGGTTACCTTGGTTTGCTAGCTTTTCCACGCCTTGGCATCCTATGGTTGTATAATACAAATATTAAAAATTGCATGAAACCTAAGTAATGATGATTCTTAGGTTGAAAAATCCGACTAATATATAACGAATCGATGCGAAAAAAACTAGGAGATGAGCGAGGATACCTTGCTCTCGAAGATCTACAGATCAAATCAAAGTTTCCAAGGTTCAATATGTCGATTCGTGAGGTAGGGCGAAGTGGGAGAGAAAAAAACCCAAGAGGGAGGAGAAAGAAGAGGAAGAAGGCTCGGGCAGGGTTAAAACACCACCTCGGCACCATAGATATTGGTGCCAAGCTCGGCGCCAGGATCTACGACGCCAAGCTCGGCGCTAGGATCTACGGCGCCGAGCTGCCTACCAAGTCACCGCACGAGTCTGCGTCGATCCCAAGACCTCGGCGCCAACAACGATGGCGCCGAGCTAAGGGTCCAGATTTTGAAATCATATCTCCAGAGACATATTTGTGAAATTTTTTTCAAAAAAGGGCTAAAAAGTAAAAAAGTTGGTAGTTTTAAGCCCTTGTGAGTAAAAGAGATAGCATTTTAAATTTCTATAGTAACATACTAACTTTTTATTTACTTGTTTTCAAAACATATGGAAATTAGACTTCCTCTTTTGTTTTGTAATTTTCAATTAGCTATTTGCTAATTATAAATTGTATGTGTTATTTATCAGTTAGGTTTCTTTTCTTCGTAATTCACGTGGAGATCAATTAAACTATTATTTTTCTTAGTCTTTATCCAAATGTTGTCTTCACTAATTGTGCATATGTTTTACATGACTCTTTATTTATTTATTTATTTCGTTTCCAACCCATGTGAAAATCAACTTGGTATTTTTTCTCCTTCATTTATTATTCTAAATTAAGTATATTTATACTAGGCATTAGCTCTTTGATTTAAATGAGACCGTAAAATCATCGTAATTTCTAGGCTCTCACGGCATCATGGTTTATTCTTCTAACACTATTCTATCTAATAACATAATAGATAGATTTTCAATAGAATTCGATAGATGGCATGTTTCTTAATAAAAAAAAACATTGTAAAAATGATTCTTGACAACGAATGAAAATGAAAGCTGCTTGAGCGAGCGAATGAGCTCTCGAGGCTGGACTCTGACTTAGGCTTGAAACTAGCCAAATTTGTTCGCGGAAACGTGTAAACAGCGGAGATGAGAAAGTGAAAGCGGTGGTGGCCTCGCTGCCGCGATCATCCTGTCTGCTGCGGCGTCGCTCTCGGGGCGTCGGGCGTCAACCCGGTTGATCTCCCTTCGCCCGCCGAGCACCGAAATAATAATCCCCCCCTCGCGCCGCTTGCGCTTGTCGCCTAGCCGGCCGTAAATATTCCCGCGCCGCTTTGGAGCATCTGACTCCGGCCTGACGAGAAAGAAAAGAGGACGATGGACGGAGGAGGCCCAGCAGACGGCCCCAGGCCCTCCTCCTCTCTTATCCTGAAGGAAAACTACCGGCCAGGCACGAGCACGCACGGCTCGACAGCATCAGCGTCAGGCCTAGTACTCGTACTGCTCACTGTCACTGGAAGGAACTCATCTGATGCGGTACTAGGTAATGATCCGCCTGCATTTTTCGAGCTGCTAGCCGGCTTTGGCATGCATATATGGACTACCCTATGTCCCTGCTATGATGAGTGATGAGTTGTTCTTGTTCTTCAGGGAGATGGGTGGTGCTCCGCAAGCAGTAATTCAGCAGTGACATCTTCCGGATAAGCTCTAGGACTAAGTGCCCGGCCCTTAGCGTTTGTCAGTTTGTGTGCGGCTGCATGCCATGTAGCGCATGCATGCATATTCTATTCCCCGGGGTGGTGTATGATGTGCTAACCATCGGCCTCACCAAACGTAGGCCTCCAAAGGGCAAGGTCAACCCTTCTGTTCTGCTCGCACATCAATCGACCCTTCGACTGTACTGGTCTGGTATTCAGCCCTGCCCGTCTGGGACGGCACACGGACGGCAAAGGCATGGCCCTGCCCGCCCGGCTGCATGTCCCTCATCCAGCGGATTCTTCTTTCCTTCCTCCCCCTCTGGCGTAGTCTGGCCCTCTGGCCTCTGCTGTAAAATCACGCACGTCGTACTTTGCTATTCACGCGTGCGTCTGATGATCTGATCTGGTCTCACTCGTCTGGTGACTGGTGTCGTCCAGAGGCCAGAGCATATATTCCAAATAATCCTGCAGCGTGCCAGAGGACAGTTACAAGACGGCAAGCTAGGAGCTGAAAACTTTTCACGGATGCAAATCAAAGGCCAGTCGGAACAGATCTTCTCCGGCGCCTGCGGCATTCCGTCCGTCCCCAGCCATACTACCTTACCCGGTGAGAGGACGGATAGGGAAGATCGATCATGTGGCTGAAGCAACTTGTCACTGATCTCACGAACGTGCAGATTCGTTCTGAAGTGCATTCATGCGGTCAAAGTTTCCGCCAAGAGCAAAGCAATGCTTGCTTTCCAAAGGTTTTCTTCGGGAACCATGCATGCATAACCAACAGCGACTTTGTTGCAAAGGTTACCTAGCCTAGGCTATGGCTATGGTCTATGGCAAGGCTAGTCCAATACTACGGCAATACGACCTCGTGCTTCCTCTTCGCCCGCAGTACGCATTCCGAGTCCCCTCCGTACCACTACTGGTACGTGCAACACCGATGTATCCATCTACGGGACTACGGCCATACGCCGTCGATCGACGCATCGTCTATCGTTCACAGCATCGTGCAGCAGCCACTGCCAGCAGGGCAGGGATGGAACGGAACTGAATTCACCGGCCGCGACTGACTACTCATCGTTCATCACTACTCCCTCTGTCTCAATAATTTTAACTTGAATTTACAGGAAATACGTGCAACATTTCTATCTTTAAATAAATTTATTAAAAAAACTAGATTCAAATATCTATCGAATGATACTAATTATATATTATAAATATTAATAATTTTTAATATTATTTGGAAAAAGTCTACTTCACCCCCCCAACTATGGGGGTGGTCTACATAACCCCCTCAACTATGAAACGGTCTGATTTACCCCCTGAACTTTCCAAAACCGTCTATTTTACCCCCCAGGCGGTTTTCAGCGACGGCTTTGCTACAGTAACGGCGGGTTTGTCTTTTTCCTTATTTCCGTTGAATCTTTGAAAAATCATAGTAAATCACAGAAAAATCATAAAATGGAAAATCTAATTTTGTTGGACTCCACATGAGTAGATCTACACAGTGAACATATAATATAGTATGCTTTAGTACAAAGTTTTTGCTGTAGCTTTAGATTAATTGGAAAATCCAATTTTGTCTGTAATTAATTAGAATAATTCATAGTTGCAGCTTCTATGGTCCAATTGTGGTGAAATTTTTATGGTAGGTTAATTATTATATGCTTAAACTATAGTAAAAATTTCGTACTCATTGGACCATGTTTAACTTAGTTATAGATAAATTCCAATTAATTACAGACAAAATTAGATTTTCTAATTAATATAAATCTACAGTAAAAGTTTTGTGCTAAAGTGTACCATATTATATGTTCACTATGTAGATCTACTCATGTGGAGTCCAACAAAATTAAATTTTCCATTTTATGATTTTTCTGTGATTTACTATGATTTTTCAAAATTCAGCGGAAATAAGAAAAAGACAAAACCGCTGTTACTGTAGCAACCCGCCGTTGTTGTAGCAAAGCCGCCACTGAAAACCTCCTGGGAGGTAAAATAGACGGTTTTGGAAAGTTCAGGAGGTAAATCAGACCGTTTCATAGTTGAGGGGTTATGTAGACCATCCCCATAGTTGAGGGGTGGAGTAGACTTTTTCCAATATTATTTAGTTAAAGTTGTTTCTCGAGAACCGAAAACGACGTTTAGGGACGGAGGGAGTACTCATCACGCTCGATCGCCCGACGCGCGAGAAAGAAAGAAAGGTGGCAGCGACGACCGACGAAAGCTAGCTGTGGCCGGCCTGCTTTATTAGCAAGAGGGCACAGGACGTATTGCCGAAAGGCAGCTCCATGATTGTCAGTCAGGGGGCCTGAAAAACAACCGGGGGTCCGGGTTGACGACGAGACGAGGCGATCGGCGATCGGACGGGGCACGCAGCAGCCACGCCGACGCCGGCCGGGCCGGGGGTCGCGGACGACATCAGCTAGTGCCTGCGGGCTGCTGAGATACAGACCCAGTCCGGGGTCCGGCCGGCCGATCTGGGCTGTCACCTTTGCTTTGCCCTTTAATCTGCAGTCAGGCTCAAAATGAACGGGTTGACAATTCCCTGGCTGCGATCATGCCGCCGCCTGACTGGCTGCTGCCCGATCGAAGCATTTGCTTTGCTTTGCTGTGCTGGAAGATGGAGGATGGAGACTGGAGATGGAGAGGATTTTCAAGCAAGGCCATCATCCAGGCCGGACGATGACCTGCCTGTCGTGTCAACTTTCTTTTTTCTTTCCAAGCGATCGGAGGAGGGGGTGGAGTGTACCAGCTTCTCTTCGTTGCCCAAACTGGGGTCGTAGATCAGATCAGCGGCTAAACGGTGGGTTAGTTTACAGCCTTGTTGTTGGACTCTGTATAGCTAGGTAATAACGTGTACCAGATGAGAACGAGATGGTCCTGAAGCCTTTTTGCAACAGGGAAGAAAGAGGGCTTAAGGGACCTATTCAGTTTCTGTACAAAGAAAAACTGAAAGCCAGTGGGATCAGTGCTGACTGTCGTCCTACCCTTTTCAGTTTTCACCATTTCACCAGTGGGGTGCTTCACCCTGGTTCGTTCTGTATACAAAAAACTGGTGAACAAAAGAAAAGCTAGGATGGCAATGGGCCGATCTGCTCAACCTCGCTTGCATCGCTACTCCTGGCCCTCGCTGCTGACATCCATCTTCCGGGTCTGAGCTTTGAACATGCTAGCAATATCGGCGGCCGTGGCGCAGTCCTCTGGGCTCCGGTCTGGAACTGAACGGATGTACCTGGGCATCCTCACTGAGATGCCGCGCGATGGATGGACAAGCCCAATGGCCGCATGGTGAACAGGGGACAACGTCAGGTCTGCATGGAAAAACAAAGGCAGATAAACACACGTTTCGCCACTGACATATTGCATTAGCTTATGTGGTACAAGTATTGAAAACATATGTCAGGCCTTGTTGGATGTACTCATATCCATCTCAATCCACGTGTGTTGGATTGGATTGGGGTGGAACTTAGTTTAATTTCCACCCGATCCACGTCCAAACAAGCCCTGGAAATGCTAATAGGAGGGTCTTCACGTTACCTGAACCTCGGATCTCCCAAATTTGTTCTGCGGTGAACCACAGCTCTGGTTGCTCATCTGTTTTGTAGTAAACAGGCTTCTTGGGCAGTATCCTTTCCCCCGAATAAAACTCCTTCATCTGTAGATTAAATTCCAAATATCAAAGCCATAACCATTGAAGGTGTTTCTGCAGAAGCACAGAGATCTGACACTGTTTGAAATTGCCTTGAGTTTTAAGTATAAAATGACAAACTATATGTCTTTGTAGACAATATCTCAACTACCACTGAATAGAGATCTATAATAAATAAATAAGTAGGCACATAAAACTACGCACTCACTTTGTGAGGAAATTGCATCATACAAAGAATCATACAATCATGCGCTAATTTCCATTGTTGATCATATGAATTCTTAACATTCATTCTTTATGACCAATCACTCATGAATGATGTGCACCTTTTTATAATAGCAAAACCATTCAAAAGAAAAGGAACCACTTGGAGGGATCAGCTCCCCCACATTCAAGCATGTAAGCAAATACTGACCATCTTCTTAAAGATGTAATGCTACTAGGAACAAGCGTTCCATTGAAACATCCAGGCAGCAATTTATTCATACCTCTTTATAGAACTCATCTGAGAAACCAGACATAACACGGCATACACTTTGGAACTCTTCAGTTTCAGGGTTGTAGCATGCCATGAGAAAAGGGCTGTACCTGTACAGATAAATTTGGGCACACTAGGTCTGGATTGTTCGGTAAAATAATAAAAGTTGAAACTAGAGCTGATTGGGACTAAACCTACCACCCAGCTTTACGTCCATTTCCATACCATGCACCAATTGGAACTAAGTCAAGGCTATCACCTAAGCCTTCCACATAGTCACGCTTGACCTGAAAATAATGATAAGGGCATAAGACTTCAGGAGCTTCAGGAAATAAAAAAACATCAAGCACCAGTTCGGTACTGAAATATGTTTGCACCTTTAACCATGAATCGCAGCGTTTGGAAGCAGAGTATCTAGCATCGACATCCAAAGTCTTTAACATTATACCCTCACAAGAAGACTGGCATGCATTTTTGAAAAATGTGTTCATCCTAGCTAAAGTGCTAGAATTGTCTGGTGAAGCTTCGTTGGCTTCTACCTACATGGTAGAAATTGATTGATTCATGCGAAATTACAAGCATCCATGAACAAATCTTATCATAAACAAAACAAATAATTAAGGTTGTGCACTTGTGCAAGTTCATGGCAATGACAATTAGAAGGTGCATGTTATTCCAGACCAAATCATGTATACTTTAAACTTTAGGTTGGAGATGTGAATGCTCATGCAGTCATGCTAAGGTCATTCACAATGTACAGTAACATTTGATTTCTAGGATATGATCTCTAATTTACAAAGCCGCACTGCTGAAATGCTATATTTCAGGCTGCAAAGCATAGATTTTAATTTAGAGTAGTGCAAATAACGGGAAAAATTAAACAAAAGAAAAGGAGAGGTCAGATACCTAACATCGACAACGTCTCAATGAATGGAAAAGAAGGAAGTGTCATTTTAAGATTTAGAAGGTGATTCAATAGTGTCACAGTACCAAAATAATGTTGAAAATAACAACGCATGCATGAAAAGGGAAGTGCTTCATTCTGAGATGAAACTTACAGTTAGCTGCTGAGCTAACTCAAAATATCCTGGCTTCTCCTGGAACAAGTCATGAATGTCTGGATGAAAGAAAATCACAGGAAGAAGTTTAATGGCACCCATTGAGACATGTACTCAACAAAGCAGCAAATTCTCCTATTAGAACTTTGCAAGTGCTTCTAGATAGTACTGAAACATACACTTTCTTCTTTGTCGAAGAGGGCAATCCAGTAGCCTGCAGGAGCAGAAAACTGTTAAACCCCTGATGTTTTGAATAAGACAATAAAGTTATACAAGCGAAGGAAGTAATATGCAGCTGCTTTTATAGCATTTAGTGGATATTGCCATGGTACTGTACCAAGTGCAATCACTTTCGTAGGTGCAATTACGAAATTACCTTCCATTTTAAACACCAAATCAACATAAGTATTCTAAAGGAAGTTGAGGGTCTAGACTATAAACTATTGAGTATTGTAACCCCCATTAAAATTTCAACCTCATACTTCAGTATGTAAGAATAAAACAATAAGATTGCTCCGAGTGGTAGCATTTGTCTTTAAATTCCTTAATAAAAAATGATAAGTTTGTGTTCCTGTTAGCACAATCAATTTCAGTTTTAATACTTAATAGTAAGTAGAGTAAACTAAGAAATAATCTGGAAGTGTTTGCCATGATTTGGTGCCCAACCAAAGGTGACGGCAGCCTCAGCAGAGAGCCGGAGATTGCACTTCATATCTCCCCCATTTCCATTAGGCACCTCATGCGACATGAATTTGAATCATTCATATTCTATGAACTGGAAATAGAATAAGCTACTGTACATCACCAGCAAACTAAATATGTCATAACTTAGTAATTGAAATGTGATACAGTTAAATTAGCCAAAGGGCGCCTAGCTCAAACGGTTAGGTGACCCAGCGGCACTCCTCAGGTCCTGGGTTCGACTCCCCGTGGGAGCGAATTTCAGGCTGAGGTTAAAAAAATCCCCTCGCCCGTCCCCGTAACCAAAGCACTGGGGGGACACCGGCCCAATTCTCACTTGGGCGACGGAAAGCCACCGTGTAAGGGTGGGGGCGGGGGTTCGGGGGTTTTCTCGGCCGGGTGAGAAGGTCCTTCTTCTTATTTGTAATGCTGCGGGGGCAGTCTTAACCCCCCTGGTTGAGGTTTTTTTTTATACAGTTAAATTAAATCCAGTTAATAACAGTACCGCCATAGAGTAAAGCAAATGAGCAATGGATGCTCTCTACTTAGTTTTTCTAAGAGAAGGTTTGCTTCTTACAATTACAAATAAGTCCTTTCCGAGATTTCCACGAAATCAAGGACTCAAAACTCAAAAGTGTACAATATTCTTACCTCTCTCCACCGTGGAACATGATGTCAAAAACAAACACACAAATGTCAACCTGCAGAGTGGACGTCACATTACCAGGTGGATAATAAGATTGATTAAGGGAAAAGCATGGACTCAGCTTTCAGTTAAATATATGAAAAATGAGAGTCCATACTCAGAAAAATGCTCCATATCCTACTAGGTACTCATTTGTTACGTGCAATGCATTTGGTTTGAACACAAGAACTATTATAAGTTCTGTGCTAAGGACAATTGAGATACTTATCTACCATAAAGGTGGATGAGTTATTGAGCTCTGGCAATATCTACTGTTGAAATGCATAATCTGCTGCAAGTATATTTGATGATTGGTAGTGATAAATAACCATTATTGAAGAGAACTAGGTCACTAGGGACTTGGGATGGGACTATGTTGTTCAGTTAAAGCTGTGAACTATAACGAATCAATTAGAGAAATTAATGAACAACTACAATAATTCCTCAAAGTTCTAAACTCACTGGCATTAGTCACATAAAAGTACAACCCATAACAACATTTGGTAGTCCAAAGTGGTAATGATGCTTAGTAAATCGCATACTCACCTTTATGTTCTCTATTGAAATTGAGGAATGCTTGTTCCCTCTTTCTCTTGAAGATAGCTCTTGGAACGACATCAACTTGTTTCCTTTCTTCCTGTCAATTCCCACCACCTAGATTTGCAAAACCATAACAAAAATAGTTTGAGGGCAAACAAGTGTAGAGATGGCAAATCCTTCAGAATTAAACTGACCTCAGCATCCAGTATAAAGCTGGACACTTCAGGCTTGCACAGCTCCTTAATCATGTTCACAAGATCAGGAAATCTGGAAGTTGATTCTTTCATTTGCCTTGAAAATATCCGCATGGATCCATCAGGTAGTTTGTGAATCTGGGCACGCTGACCATCATACCTAGAAGTGACATTAATGAGAAAATTTCAGTGTTTTTGTATCTGGAGAGTTTCTAATAAAGTGGGGATCCGAGCATGGGCCACTTGGTGAGAGTAACTACTTCTGGTCAATACAAATTATAGACCTGAACGTTGTATGGTAAAAGGAATGAACGTATAAACTATGCAGGCTCAACAACCATCATGAATAGGGGCATATTCCCTCCCAAATCCCAACTTGCTTCCTCAGCGCTATAGAGTTTTCATGATCCTTCAAATATAGACAAGTTATGCTTAAAGATAAAGGAATTATTTCTTTCTTGGTTATTGACTCTTCAAACTGTCAGGAATTTGAAACATTCTCCTCCATCTCAGGAGTCTGAACTCAGGACTTCAGGGGTGATAGAAAGCTCAGGTTTAAGCTACAGTCTTGGAAGATATTGTGGTTCAGGGCAAACCTTTCTGAAACCTGGTACAACTGTAATCCCAGGGGTTGTGATTAGCAATTCATAAAATAATTTCATGTTTTTTTAGAAATAGGATAAACCTGCTTATAAGAAAGCAGAAAAAATTAATTTAATGTTAAAATAGCCATATAGTTATTTAAGTAGCTCTAGCCAAAAAAATATCTTAGAGAGGCAGTGAGCAATGGACATACTTGTACTCACAAGTAAATGATCTGCCATGGAAAGCTTTCAATGATTGAGTCAACCCGTTAGTAATTCTGAAAAAACAATAAACAAATAATTATAATAGAAACAGCATCACATTTCGCTCAATTCAGACATGTACATACCTTGCAAGCATAGGCGGAATAGGTGTGCCAGGCACCATTGCTAAGGATGAAGCTGAAAATGCAGTGCCTTCTCTCAGAAGAGAAGGAATGAGCAGATCCTGACAAATATTGTATTATTGTCAGCATAAGTAACGTCTCTTGAAGCATCCTATTTCAATTTTGAGTTGAGTATAACTGTCACTATTTGCCGGTTGCACTTACACAAAGTTAATATTTATATCACCTTCAAAGCATCATAGCTACCATCTGTGCCATTTATATCATACAAATAGACTATGGTCATCCTTACTGTTGGCTGGAGCAAACTATTCTCTATTTCAAGGGAGACAATGCCTTTTGATATATATAAAATGACATGCATTTACCTTTTAAAAAGGTGAATGTACAATGATAATGTAGAGTTGAGACTTGAGCATTACTCCAAATTACAGTTTGACTTCAACCTTATTTTGTAGACATAGTTGTGTAGTGAAGATCAGTAGTGCATCTACTCAGTCCAGAAAAATTCACGTAAATTTAGCCTATTAGTCTTAAAGTTAGTACAAATTTTACTTTTAAAATGAGAAGTTAACCAATTACAAGAGACACAGTACAGCCTTTGGACTGATCCTAGATAGATCCACCCCTGATGAAGTTTGCAGGCTTACAGCTTGGGTAAATCCACAAATTTCATGTAGGATGAATCTATTTTTTTAGGAATGTAAACAGTTAGGATGTAAGCAAAGCTTGGAAATTGTGTACCATGATAAATGTATATGACTCAAGTGATAGGTTCAGTGACTTACTAGATTAGGAAGGACATTGTATGCCTCAGCAACTTCAGTTGAAAGACTCTGCGCAAAAAAGGAAGATCCAAAGACAAAAAATTTGGTTCAGAACAATGTGTGTACTTTGGAAATCAAATATAGGGATCTAATTCAGTGGTCCAAATCCTCTTTCTTCTATTTAGAAAGAAATTTTCTAGTAAGGGAGACAATCAAGACAACTTCCCTGGAAGAATTATCAACAAGAGAACGGTACAGGAAGCGTTGGATAACAACTGTTGGGTTAGCGATGTTAAAGGACCCTCTGAGCAGTGCCCTAGTGGAATATCTCCACTTATGAGAAGAAAGGCCAAAATAGCCAAGTACAGTGACCTTATTACAACCAAACATGACTGCTGCCTGCCCCTCACCTCGCGTGCCACCACAGTGTTGTGAGGGCCTTGAAAAGCAGGTGCTCTATTTGAAGGTAGGTAAGTAAATGTGACATTCTCTTGCTGCTTGAATTGCCAGTTTAAACTATTTACCATGTTGTCTTGCCGCTTAAATTGCCAATTTATATTATGTACCAATATGCCATTATACTCTGGTCTATACTCAGTCTGATTTGATCATGATATGCTAATTAAATTAAAGTGCAAGTTGGTGATTCGGTAATATAGTGGTGAATTAAATTGTCAACTGGTCATCGGAAGTCCATTCCATTTTTTACAGCAACTTATATTTATGTTATACCTCTCTTGCATTAACCTATTGGTTCTTTAATATGCAGTTTCTAGTAGGCGTACTAATGCAGACTCATGGACACATTAGCTGTAGCTCAACAATTCTCTGTAGCTCGTATATAGCACTGTGCGCTTTGTTGAACTGTATTTTGTTTACTAGACATGCACTTTGTAGTTTTTTCTCTGTTGTCCAGTACACATCTCACATCTGCATTGGACTTTGTAGTTCATTACTTCATTCTCTGTAGTCCAGTGCACATCTGTAATGTACTTCCACTTTGTAGTTAATTCTGTATAGTCAGTAGTCCAGTACAGCAGTACACATCTATACTGGACTTGCACTTTTCATTGACAAGTTCTATTCAACAAGCAGAATTGATGACCAATCTTTAGCTAAATATAGTGATGTTTGTATTTTACAGGTACTTCAAACTTCAAAAAATGCATGAAGGTTGAAGAGGAAACTATCTATTGCTGTCTAATGCTTAGAATTTCTTTGGAGCTGGAAAAACCTAGGTGACTTTAAATTATCACTTATGTAAAAAAACATGCATGTGTGATTTTTGTTTTTTTTCTCTCGAACACGCAGGACAGCTGCGTATCATTATATTAAGAAGAAAAATGGGATAAGAACCCATACAAGGCACACCCACTCACACCACTATGTCCAAAATAAACAGACTAGCCGTTGGCATACAAAGAAGGCGACCTCGACCAAAAAATTAACTTTCATTCAGCCCTTGGGCAAGGAGGTTATTGATACCTCGTGCCCTTGCCAAGGTCCAATAGAGAAGTTCCTCACCAGCGAGCAACAGAGCTCTAGCTAGGTTTGGAGATTCGGCATCAAACACACACCGATTACGAATATTCCACAAAGTCCATGCTCCCAGAATAAAGATGGAGTTGAGGCCCTTTCTTAAGGGAGCAGCCACTGCATTTGAACTTCTGTCCCACCAATCATCAAAGGAGGTCTCATCAGACTGGGGGGTAAGCACTTGTGAGCCCACTCTTCGCAGGAGGAAGAACCAGAATTCACGAGCAAAGACGCAGGTTGATAGTAGGTGATTGATGTCTTCTTCGTCTTGATCGCAAAGTGGTCAACAGCCTGGGTGTGGGAGGCCTCTTCTTGCAAGACGGTCGGCTGTCCAGCATCTATCTCGAACAACTAACCAAGACATTTATTGTTGTCATTGGTTGGATGGATGAATGCTCAACCAATGATTCTGGTTCAGCTATAAATATTTCATGTATTTTAATTTTATTTATTTTTATTGGTGGTCTTCTGATTTTGTAGCTTTTTATTTTTTTTCTATCAGATTATTTATTTATACGGGCTTTGGTTTTTAACGTTTATTATTTACTTTTTTAGTCTTCACACACATGTACATGTTCATGAAGCCCACAAGCAAGATCAGCGATTATTATTATACATGTTTAAAGAAGCCTCCAGGCAATAACAGGTGTGCAATCCCAAACATGTGTAGACTGGTGACAGCTCCCAAGTGGGTCAAATCTGAGCCCGGGGATTGGGTGGACGGCAGGTACTAACCCTTCCTCAGTCCCAAAAAGAATGTCGTTTTATATTTGGACTGAAGGGCGGGCCTGGTGCAAGCGGTAGAGTCTTACCGCCGTGACCGGAAGGTCCCAGGTTCGAGTCGCGGTCTCCTCGCATTGCACAGGCGAGGGTAAGGCTTGCCACTGACACCCTTCCCCAGACCCCGCACAGAGCGGGAGCTCTCCGCACTGGGTACGCCCTTTATATTTGGACTGAATCAAACTTTCTTAAGTTTGACCAAATTTATAGAAAATAGTATCAACAACATTCGTATCTCCAAATAGGTTTATTGTGAAAATATATTTCATTATCCATCTAATGGTACTTATTACACATCATAAATATTAGTATTTTTTGTATATAATTGGTTAAATTAGAGATGGATTGACTTCTCGAAAAGCAAGAATGACATTCTTTTTGGGACAGAGGGAGTACACAGGTGCAACAGTCCACACATGTATACAATACACAGTTTCCAAACAAGGCCTAGATGGGATTCAGAAACCACTGGGAGTGGCTCACCACCACAGCCCTTGGGTCCAACAGAGGTGGTACCAACAGAC
Organism: Miscanthus lutarioriparius; assembly: GCA_904845875.1. Taxonomy (NCBI): domain Eukaryota; kingdom Viridiplantae; phylum Streptophyta; class Magnoliopsida; order Poales; family Poaceae; genus Miscanthus; species Miscanthus lutarioriparius. The sequence continues at coordinate 36,103,783 of CAJGYO010000005.1, read as the reverse complement.
GCTTCAAGAACCATATGATATTAGGATCCCACCCATTTGCAACGCAAACCATAGTCACTGGATTCGTCTCCAGACCATCGATGGCTTTAGAGTGAGACCATGAATCCTTCACACACATGACTGGTGGTGCCGATAAGGTCTCAAGTGCAAGAGCCTCCTCAAATTGAATGACAATGCGTCAACGACACCAATGGACAGGAGACAGCGGTGATAGCGACGAAAGTCTGTGAGAAGACACCCCCTACACTCCTCCATCTCCCTCGATTGTGGAATGGCAATTTACACCTCACGCAATTGACCAGAAGTCTCAGTCACGAGTGGACAGAGATGAAGATGCAGCTTCCAACTGAACTGAAGATGGAGGGGAAGATGCTGACTGCATACCACCATCAGGGTGGAACAACTGCTGGCGCAACTGAGCACTCATCCGCTGACCTCCAAGGGGCCGGGGCTGCTTGCAATGGCCAGAGCTTTATGACCTTCCTCCTTACAATGGAAGCAGCGAGATGTGGTCTTCCAGTTTGCCGCAATGTGCTCGACAGAAAAACAGTTGAAGCATCGAGCCACCGACCAATCAAATCATTAGGCACTTGGCATGCACCTTGACGCAGAGAGCTTCACAAGGGAGAGACCTGATGATAGCTCGAAGAAGACAGAGGAGAAGCATGTTGTGGTGGCGACTGACAAGGAAAGGCTGACCGGGAGTAGGAGAGCAGCAGTGCAGAACTGAAGCGAGATGGCTGTCTCATGACCCCAATCCATGAGTTGCCCATCTCGTCTTCCCACATGCCCTTTCCCTGAACATTGACCTTCAACTCATCAACTGGATGTTCAGGATCAGCATATCTAGAGGCTTTCTAGCTCTGGCACCTACACTAGCAAATCTGCCTATAATGCATCTTTTGTTGGGATTATGTGTGTGTGGGCGGTGGTGGTGGGGTTGAGGGAGGGTTGTGCATTACACACAAGTCTCCTTCGTTGTTCGAGAAAAGAATAAAGAGAGAACTTCCTCCAGCACTCTAGTAAACAAGAGAATGGAGCCTTCATGTTAGGCCTATGGGATATGAACTGCTTGCAGAAAGGTAGATAACAAAGGCAAAAGGCTACCCAATTGGCTGGTGTAGAGTGGTTTTTTAAGAAAAACTTAAGACCTCTCTGTGCTAAGTCCAAGCTCTCACCTTATGGGTTCACCAGGGTCATGAACAAGCTCAAGGCTTCCCAACATATAATTTGCACAAAAGAAAATTCGCGTTCATACAAACCTGTAGTTGTGATTTTATGCCTTCCAAGGACACCACAGGATCTGCTGCACAGTTTCTATCAAAAACAACAGCATGTGCAAGCGCAGGTAATATCGTCTTCATCATAGCCCCAATACGCAAGTTATGAACCTGAAGTTAAACAAAGCCACACACAAAATAGAGAAGTGGTGGAGCTTATTAGAAGTTACACAGTAAAAGGCAACATGAATAAGCTATTATATACTAAATTGTAGCTTAATTTAACATACATAGAAACATGTCGCAGGAGTAACAATAAAAGCGAGATGCACCATAAAGTTGATCTCCAACACAGTAAGGGCAAACATATAAGAATTCCAATTTTTTGTGAATGCAAGGAAGTTGTGTATTAATAAATCAATACTTGAAAACTTCAAATTGAGAGAGATAAATATAAGCAATTAAGACCAAAAACATGGAACCAAAGTACAACCAGCAACCATTACATGCAATATCGCCTCAAATAAAAATTGCAAAGTACACAACAGAAAGGAATGGATGGCTCACCAGTGTTCTGACAAGAAATTTTATTTCTGTTTCTCTACAGGACCGAAGAAGATGCAAGACAAGTATTTTTCTCCTCCCAGCACTTCCACTACCTGATATTGCACTAATACGAAAAAAAAAATTGATGATGTAAAGAGGAATTGAAGATAATCCTTTGTCAGAGCATCCCATAAAAATAAACAACATCATGCAAAATATGAATCTTATTATTATCGTCGAAGCAAAGGGTTGAGTTTACCTCATCAACCAAAAAACTGGAGCATCTTACAGATAGATTTTCTTATTTTACTAAGTGTCATGTAGGTATTCCGCTAAAACCGTAAAAAAACAGGAGGAGAAGCCGAGGCAGGAAAAGAGTCCCTAGCTATCAAGCCATTTAGTTTGTTACCAAATCAAATTCAGTTGGTTTAGATTTTGGGGCTGGGCTCATGTATATAAGCAGAGACCGGCCGAGTGTTAGGCAGGCATTAGATTGATTCATTGTGTATCCCACCGTGCCCTGCCTTGCTGGGGCGACGTCAAGCTGCCATTACATCTCCGTCACGCCGACAAAGTCCAGGGCCGCATCCAGTTACTTTATTCAAGTATATAATGCACACCGCAATCCTTTCTATTATCTCTATACTTCCCCAACACATAACATCTAGCACAAGAAAAAATGTTAAAAAAAGTATTATGTCAAACCTAAGCAGATTCTACTGACGAGATGTGTTATTTGTCATATCCATTGCTCTGTACTAATATATCAGAAAATGGTTTTCCCTGTGTCGTATGAGATTGCACAACATGTTACAAAATGGAAGGTACAAAATAATCAGAAATTGCTGTTGCATTACATGATATCTGGGGTAGTTAGTAATTAAAAAGGGCGTACCCAGTGCAGAGAGCTCCCGCTCTGTGCGGGGTCTGGGGAAGGGTGTTAGTGGCAAGCCTTACCCTCACCTGTGCAATGCAAGGAGACCTCGACTCGAACCCGGGACCTTCCGGTCACAGGCGGTAAGACTCTCCCACTTGCACTAGGCCCGCCCTTCGTAGTTAGTAATTACCACATAAAAAGATTGGATATAATTCAAATTAGCCACGATTGAAATTTAGCCATTCATATAAAAGCAATCTTCAGTTGCATGAAATGCTTGGCAAGATTCATGAAGGGCCACTGGCGGATAGTTTTAATTTGAAAGTAATACCTTAGTTTCCGAAGCGTGGAATATACATCACAAATCGAGAGAGGGCGGGGAGGAGAAAGTAGCGTTTGATTCTGACGACATTCTTGAGCAACATTACCTACAAATTACAATTCATCCATTGTTGATACTTGTTACTATAAATGGCAACTCAATCAGGAACAGCCAATGAATGAAGCTACACAATGATGTTGGATCTTGCCATAAGTCTAGCGAATGAATCCATATGTCTTCACTTTGCAAAGAAAATTGCGAAAGATTACACTAGAAGCCTTTTTCTTCTATACTACCAATATGAGATAACAAGTTGGTACTTACCAAGATCACCGTAAGTTTTGTACATTTCATGTATTTTAGATCTGCTGGTTCCTAATGATTCCTCCAGAGTAGTTACAACTAGACTCCCACCAATGTTCAGTTCCTAGCTTCAGTAACAAACATGGGGTTAATGTATTCGCATGTCCTATGACAATAAAAAGGGCGTACCCAGTGCAGAGAGCTCCCGCTCTGTGCGGGGTCTAGGGAAGGGTGTCAGTGGCAAGCCTTACCCTCACCTGTGCAATGCGAGGAGACCGCGACTCGAACCCGGGACCTTCCGGTCACAGGCGGTAAGACTCTACCGCTTGCACCAGGCCCGCCCTATGACAATGCATAGCAAAACTATATTAAAAGAGAAAAAGATGAACAAGGAAAGAATGTGTAACGTTTAGAGCATCATACTGTAAACTATTCCCGCACAGTCCGGTTTATAAGGAGCGCACACATATCAAGATTCAAACTTTACAAACTTTGAGCAATGGTTTAATGCATGTTTTCATTAATACTGATCAACCGGAAAAATATAATCAATTTGTCTACTGATATGCAGATTATTCATAATAAAAATTAAATTATGATCTGGAATGTACTCCCTCCAGCCAAAAATATGTGATGTTTTGGACATCATGGGGTCTCAGAAACATAACTTTGACTAGTACCTTTCACTGCAATATATATTTATAAGGCATAAAGTATAGCAAATGTATACTTTTATGGAATTACGTTTTGACACAAATCTACAAGAAGTATCCCAACTCAATACTATAAGGTACTCCCTCCATTCTAAGGGGCTGTTTGGGACTGCTCCACTCCAGGTTTTCCAGCTCTGCTCCAGCTCCAAGAAAAAGGTGGAGTTGAAGCCTTGGAGGTCAACTCCACGTTTTTTGTGGAGCTCCTCAAGTGGTACTCTAGAACCTGGACTTTTGTACTTCCTCATGGAGTTGAGAGAAATTACCCACCAATGCCACCCATTACACAAATACCGATTTGTTTCTTTCTCCTTTCTCCGTGTGACTGCTTCTGTCTGCCCGGCCCTTCCCTGATGTTTCTCTCGCGCCGCCCCTTCCTCCTCCAGAAACCCTATCGCCGCCGCCCACTATTCCGGTGTAACACCCTGAATTTTGACCTATTTTAAAAACCACTAAAATTTGAACTTTTTAAAACTTTACATAAAACAAATAAATATAACCTAGCTAGGAATTTATTTAGTATCAATAGGATAACTAGGAACAAAACTACTTGTGTGAAATTGCGTGAATGTTGGCTTGCTTGTTTGCTGAACATATGGTGGTACACCTTGCATACTTACATTTTCGAATTTGAATTCAAAAGTCATTCAAACAAATGCATAACAAATCAGGGAAATGGAAAAGGAAAAGGAAAAGAGAAAAGCTTCTGGGGCCCCTTCCTCTCCCGGCCCGCAGCAGCAGCTCTCTCCCTCTCTCTCCCCCTTTCCCTTCCTCCCACACTAGGCCAGCCCAACTCGGGGCCCAGCCCAGCTCGCGCCGCGCCCGCTCTCTCTTCCCTCTCTTCCTCTCGCTGCCGAACAGGACCCGCAGGTCAGCATCGTCATCTACCTCCTCCCACTCGACGCAAATACCGCGTCGCGGTGCTCGCCTCGGCCACACCGCCGTTGCCGCGCCTCGCTCTGCCCCGCGCCGAATGGATAAGAATGACGGCTCCCTCGCGAAGCTTCTTGGCCCCACAGACGCTCCTCCCCTCCTCTCTCCCTCTCACTGGCGTTCCATTGACAGTTTGACACGCGGCGCCATGGCCGCCCCTAGCCGTACCGCCATGGGTAGCCGCCAAGCTACCTCGGCCGCGCGCGCAGATAAGCTCGCACTGTGGCGAAGCGACCTAGTGAATTCAAGCGCACACGCGCGAAGAGGATAAGCCCACGGCGAGAAAATATCTCGCCGCCAGAACCGCCATTGCCGGCCTATAAATAGGCCCGGCCGGTGACGCTCCGGCCTCGCCCTCCTCACCGCTAGCTACGCCAGGGGCGGGAACACCCCATCTCCCCCTCCACTTCTCCTCTCCCCTTCTTCTCCCCACTCTGCTCCAACTTTCCCAATTTAGGATCCGCCGGAGCCATTAGAGCCGCCCACTCTTCTCCCCTTCGCTGCTGCGCCATTGGTCGATTGGAGTGGCAGGTGAGTCCTAGAGCCTCTCCTCTACCTTCTGCTCGCTAGTTGGTCGTCTATTCCTGTGTGTCAAGCCGCCACAGTGCACCCCCCTCCGCCGAGCCGCCATGGCCGTCGGCCATCGTTGGCAAGGCCACACTGAGCACTACACCACCCTCACTGCACTCGCCACTCACCCGCGCTCACGTTCACGTAGTTGGTTGATTAGATTAAGGCCTCTATGGCCGAGTCCACTGCACGGCGCCGCCGCGTTCACTCCGGCAAGCTGCCACCGCCACCACCGTCACTCCCCGTCACCTAGGTCACCCCAACGGCTGCGGCTTGACCTCCCAAGCCCCGTTCACCACTTCAACATCCGCACTGGGGCTCAGCATCGCCGGCGTAACACGCTCCGGCGAGCCCGAGCCACCCTCCCCTGTTCCCATCACCGCACCGACGACCCCCGTCCGTCGTCGTTCCCTTCCCTCCCTCTCTTCTCTCACTGATGTGCGGGACCGAGCAATAACGGCGTCGCCGTTGCCGTCCGTCCCCGTCCGTCACTCCCTCTCCCTCACTCTCTCTCGTTGTCACGTGGGCCTGCGGCCATAACGCCGTCACCCCCCCAGCCCCACCTGTCATACACATGCACCACGCGCGCACACACACAGCACAAGATACACGATAGGAAAATGCTAGGTACACCCGGTTAGTGTACAGAGAGGGCTATAAATCCATTTCTTACTTAGAAAAATTCCCAGAAAATTTGTAAATTAACTAGATGCATTAAGGAAATTAACCATGTAGTTTGCACATATTTTCATGCACAAGAAAATACATGTAAAATTCCACCTAGTTATTTAACTATAGGTTAAACTTATAAAATACATATCTCCCTCATCCTAACTCCGTTTCACATGAAACCACTTCTAAAATTCATCTAAAATCTAGCTCTATCTATTTTACCTGGTACCACCATATTGTTCTATGTTTGCTTTTACCCTTTTATTTTATGTTTGGCGGTAGTCTTATACGATAGCTACGCCCGACAGACGACGGTGACTTCCAAGAGAACGAGGACCCGGACTACGTAGACGTGCCGGAAAGAGACAACAACAAAGGCAAGTCCTAGCTCCCCCATCCCCTTCCACCTTGCTTTACTTGCTACTAAATAAATGAATTGCTTATTGAATAATTATTATCCGGAATATGAGCTCGATTGTTATAATGCGATTAATAATTGCGATAAATGGTTATTTTGTTATGTTATGAGCTCCATGATATAAATGAACTTATGGATAATAATTGTGAACCCTAAAATTGGTAAACCTAAACTAAACCCCGACAGGGGGCGAGTGGAGGTAATTTATGTGGGATATATTACCTTGGCAGGATCGCCTGGTGAGGGTTCCTGCGGGAGATACTCGCCTCGGTCACATAAGGACCGGCTCGTAGTCCCTCTCACCTAGTGAGATATTACGTACAGCCACATGTCTAATATGGGTAGACTTGATCTCACACCCAGTTAGATAGAAGTATAATTTCTACTAGGAGGCCGGTGTTGGCAGCGGAATATCAGGAGAAGGCATGAATGTTATGTGATCTTCCGTGGCCCGGTTGGCGTGGATGCTATGTGATCCTCCACGTTAAGCCCCTTGAGTTTTGGCCGCGTTCGAGCCCATATTATTATTTTTAGATGATTTGGTATCATCGGCACTATTATGATGGGATGATTTGGTATCATCCGAGACTATGCGATGGGAAGATTTGGTATCCTCCCGAGATTAATGCGTTAACCCCTGAGAAGCCGTGGTAGAGTTATATGGATATCTAAGGTCGCGTACATTTGGGTACGGGGTCTCGTTAGGCCTATTCCGTCCACTGATCATGGATGGGATTGTGCCTATCGTGTGGGGAAATTTGTACACCTCTGCTGAGTTTATTAAACCTATTCGAATAGCCACGTCCTTGGAATGGGCAGATGCTAAGATGGGATACTATGATTAGACTTACTTTTATGTGTAATGAAACTGATTAATGTGAATAATGAAACCTTGATACTAACTCGGGAACTAGTGAGAATGGTAATACTCTGTTAGGTCCCAACCTTTAATTATGATCGCTCCACCCCACTTCCATTTTCCACCCTATGGTTAGGGCTTGCTGAGTACGTATGTACTCACCCGTTGTTGACTCACAGACTTCGACCCGAGGAAGACCATGACTATGACGAGGAGGCGCACCGCGAGGACTAGGAGTTACACGAGGATCACGATCGTAGGAAGCAGTCATCGAAGCTAGGGTTTCAACCGCGCTCGAACTTGCCTGTGGAATAGGATATCGCTACGTTGTAAAATACCATCGTATTAGAGACCACCATGTTGTAATAAATGCCGCTTCACGGCTGTAGTCTTCCGATAGATTTGTAAGCCTATGGCTATGCCCTTCAGGCCACTGTTGTAAGACTCTATTTTTAGATATCAATAAAGCTCGGAACCTTTTTATTATATATTTGTGTGCCATTTCTGTTAATTTGTGTGTAATTGTGCATGATCCTGGCGCAAGTACGGATGCACCTTGGACTCTCAAAATGAGGGGCCGACATCCGGCCACCACAGCCAGCGCTCCGGCAAGGTGATGGATGGAACGGATAGATCCGACGATGCTCTACCGGATGACCTCGTTTTTGGTCCCCAAATCATCTCCGGCGCCGGTCGTCCAAGCACCCCCAGGGTTGGGCTGCCCCGGCCCCCTCAGCCGCCGCCAATGGCGACCTCCTCTGCAGGGCTGCGCCCGGCTTGGCCAGGTTAGGCTCCAGGCAGCCAACAGTCAGGGCCGTGTGCCCAGAGGCTAGGCGTTGCCGGCCAGCTGCTAGACACGGCAGGCCAGCCTGTGGTCGCTGGTGGCCACCCCACAGCTGCTCCCCGTCTTCTCCGGCTGGAATGTTGGTACTGAATACTACTAGTGCAGTGCAACGGTACAGTTTCTTTAGTGTGTTCAGAAAAGAAAAAAAAACTCCCTGCTGTTCAGCTGTTGTGCAGTCCACATGGTTCATTTACAGGATGTCCTCAGTTGGTCTTTGATTTGAGACAAGACTTGATTTGGTGTATTCAGAAAGAAAAAATTATTATAGATTTTTCATGGCCGATGAAAATCTCCTGCATGATATATCATTGAATTTCTCATGCAGTGTTTGCAATCATTGAAGCCTAGTATAGATTTTTTGACAAATTAGTACTTTGGATAGTGGACACCAAAAAATCTTTGTCCCTATTTTTATCGAATGTTGTTGACATAAGTAATGGTTCTGCCACTGAATTGGTTGGGACCTGGTAGTGTGAATACTTTATTTAAGCTAGATATGTAATTTACGGAACAAAATGTGTATGTGATTTTGTTCCTTGTGAATCTGCATACTGCAGGTGAGCACTCTTCAAATCAAAGTGATAAAATAATCTGAATTGTGCTGGAGCAGAGTGGTCAAGGCATGGCCGTTCACAACAAAAGTGATGCATGCACCATATTGGTGAAGCCTAATCTTGTGATGTATCATGCTGAAATTAGCATGGCAGATAGGCCTTTTATTTTTATTATCAGCAGTAAATTTAGTAATGTAATCGATTATTGTTAAAGGAATTATCATTGTATGTATATACGACGCACATTTATTTAAGATATTTTGCCGATGCAAATATTTATTGCAAACAGGCACTGGCATATGATTACAAAAACCAAAATATAAACACCAAAAATCATACAGGGGCATATAAGACCTTTCCCATGAAAACCTCCCAATCCTGGAGCTAGTTATATAGCATTCCCACATGAATTTCTTAGGAAACATCATATCTAGTGATGGTGGATTCCTTTCCCTCCAAAATTCCTACCAGATTTCCGTATTCCAAAGAGACTTTGAAAAGAAGTGGGTAAACAAAGAGTAACTGTGGGGAAGAGGTTAGGTACTTACCATATTTTCATGGTCAGGAGAAATTTTATTAGTACATAGATAAACAGCAGGTAGAACATCATCAGGGGATAAGGCAAGCAAACTGCATTCCAGAAGGTAAGACGTTAAGCATTTCCCCACAGTAATGAACATATCCGGTGGACGATCAACATGTATAGAACAATTAAAGAGGTAAACATTCAGAAACCTCCTGAACATGTTGCAAAACATTGAGGTAGTTTTGATCTTTCCTTTTTCCTTTTCAACCAAATCAAATGTGCGAGCCAAATGCAAGTATGGTGCAGGCTGTCCTGCTGTCCAGCAAGCTGCAGAAATGCAGATACATATGGCATGATTAACTATTAAATAAGATGCTAAAGAATATCAGGAATAAGCAGCTAACCATGCTCAATAGGTAGATACTTTTCAATTGGCAGTGATGTATTGGCAGAATCTGCATGTGCTAAAGAAGTTCCTACATGTAAGTTTGACATCTTTGGAGTAGCCTGAGAAGAATCACTAGCCATGTCTGTTTTACTACATTTATCTACAGTTTCAATTTGTGCATTCTGCAGCACAATATTCTTATCAACGCCAATTACATTGTTACTCTCACTTGAACTGTAAAATATGTCAACTGCCACCGCCACATCTCCATTTGCCTTCTCAAGCAAAGAAACTGCATATTCTCTAGACATGCTACCATCTACAATCTGGAGAAGCTGGTCTAAACTCTGATCTTGTGTTTTTGCAGTATCAGCTAACTGATCACCATTTTCCACATTATTTTGATGTGCCTCCACAGTTACTTTTTCAGTCCTTACCCTTTTAAAAGCAGCTTCTGTGGCTTCTGTAGCTCTAATGAAATAATTTGTAATTGTGGACTGCTTGCGCCCACCAGATTCTGTTGAGGAAGTTAATCGTCCTTTCTTTTTTGGCTTCTTTGTAGTGCTGGAACCCCTCTTATTTACCTTTTTGGGAGTATTTAGTTTCATTCTCATAGGAGACAAATTTACCAGTTTTGCAGAGTATTCCACTGGCTTCTGCGAAAATAAAGGAGATTCTTGCTGACTACTTACATCAGCAGAAGACCCATGATCAGAAGAATGGTTTTTCTCTGACTTGGGTGTGTCATTACAAGAAACATTTGCTTCTTCAAAGAAATCTCTTTCCCGCTCAAAAAAATCAGATGCTGCTTTAACAACATCACCACCTGAACTCATCAGCAGGTCCGTGATCTGTTCCTGGCTGACCCACGAGGGTAGGAAATCTGATAGTTCTTTAATCATTTCCTGCGTAATATTTTCCCTCAGAGTATCCTGTTGTTCAGAAGCAGAAGTGATTGCTGGTAACAAAGCAGCATCCTCCCTATCATGCTGGTTCGAGCATTTAGCAACCACATGTTTGCAGCTATGAGTAGCATCTACCGACCTACGATGGAATGCCATCAAGAACTCCTGTTTGTTTGCTGTCTCATCAACCAACCCAGCAAAATGCTTCTGCAGAGCAACTGCCTCCTTACTATCGAGCTTCCCAGCATCCACGCCAACAGTAGGGATCACCCTCTTTGGGTGCAAAAACTTAATATAGTCGCGCAACTCATTGTAGCTTGAATGCTCACTGTAAGGAACAAGATGGATTTCGAGTGAATCTTTCACCCTAATAGCAAAACCTTCCTTCTTGGTTTCATACATCCACCCAGTTGGTACAAACCCGACAGCCCTCGCATACCCTCTCTCCATCATGATCTCCTTCATCTTCACAAAATTCGGCTGGAAGTAGGGCCAAGTCTCCCCTAAGATATTCCACCCAATAACATGCACATCTGTCCCTGTTGCATCCTCAGTAAAAACGCCATTCTCCCCACCGAACCCCAACACTGTCAAAATTTTCATCTTCCTACTGTCCACATGGATTGAACACCCACAGCGCCGTGCAACCTCCAGCAAAATCCTCTCTTTGCCGACCGCATAGGTCGCGATCAGACACAGCACACGCTCTCCTGATACTGAACTCTCATCTTTCACACGTTTGATTGCATTCACTACGTAATCCACAGAATCCTCTTGCGAAAGGAATGTAAACTTGGGGTTACAGTATGTGGTGTCCAGAAACACGGCATCAGCACGGACGAACTCCAGCAGGTTAGCATCGCGCGTCATAGACTCTGTGTAACGGAAGTCACCGGTGTGCACATACCTCTCGGCGCTCGGCCCAGGGGAGGCGAATAGGAACTGGACAGCGCCGGGGCAGTGATTGGCGTCCACGGCGGTGACGCTCCACCCATCAACGCTGATACGGACACCGACATCGAGGGAGACGACAAGCTGAGGCGGGACAGAGAGCACGGATGAGACGAGGCGTGCGGTTGGCGCGGAGCAGAAGACAAGGCCGCGGCGCCAGGAAGGGCCGAGGCCACTGTAGTGGTCGGAGTGGAAGTGCGAGAGAAAGTAAGCGACAGAGAAGTCCCCGGCATGGCGGAAGGCGTCGACGAGGAAGCGGGAGCCCGGGATGAGCGCGGTGGGAGGCACAGAGGCCGGGACGGGCGGGAGAGGCGTGGAGGCGGAGGTGGGGATGGAGAAGGCGTGGGAAGAGGGGAGCGAGGCGATGGAGGAGAGGAAGAGCGACGAGGTGGTGACGGACAGCGATTTGGAATCTTCGGGGGAGGAGACGAGGGACGCCATTGATTGCGGCGGCGGGTTTAGGGTTTGGAGGCGCCGGCGGCGGTGGCGGAGAATGGCATGGCGCGGTGGTGATGGCGCGCGCCGAGAGGCAATGGAAAGGGAAAGAAGGTGTCTACTGGCAAGTTTGGCAGAGCCCTTCCTGATTCTCCATAAGAAGTGATTCAAATTATGATTATCCAGGATAAACTCTATGAATATAATGATTTCGTGTGAGAGTGAATCCGGAGAAACTATTTTTTCAGCTATAAGCCATGAAATAAAAAAGTTATTGTGATATGTAAAAGAGCTTATATGAGTTATGTGGTGTGGAAAAAGTTATAAGTTGTTTGGTTCAAACGACTATAAAAGCTATCCCCTTCTCCTGTCTCCATGAAACAATTTTTGCGACATATGTCTCTACTTCCATCCATTTTGGAAAAAAAAAAAGAAAAGTGAAAGCAGTTGCTTCTAAAAAAAGCAGCTTCAGGGTCAATCTTTGGTTGAGGTTCTACTTTTTTACAGCAGAAGCGCCTTTCAAAAGCTAAACCAAACACATCCTTAAAGCTTTTTGGTAGAGTTTGACTTCTTTAGAAAAACAGTAAAGTGATGAGAGCCATGTTTTGGCATCTTCTTCTCGATAAAAACGGCTTCAGCTTCACCATTTTTATATTGGTTTGACTTCAGAAGCCGACCTTGTATATGCTCATTTTGTAGAGCTTTTAATTGAGCCGGTTGAAAAGACACAACAAAAATCATGCCAAAGAGAACCTTAACCACGGGAGCTAAAAATCATCATCAGATGATCAATATTATTTGAGAATATCCGTAAACCAATTTAGAAACTGAGGTTTCATGTCTCTGTGTTGCTAGATGCCTTGCATTCAATATTTACTTTGGAGGGAGCACATGAGAGGATGTGTTTGGATCCTCGACCAAACCTCACCTCGCCTCGCCTTGCCAGGTGAGAAACTATAGGATAGTTGATCGCTTGGTTGACAAGTAAGCTTCTTAGTATCAAGCATAATCCTTACCAAAACTGAGACAGTTTCGTTCGCTCAGACTAATGAGTTTTCTTGGAACCCGTGCTGGTGAGGCAGGAAGTGTACTTAGGACACCTCCAATGATCCAATGGTTAAGCTTAGCAAACCAGCTCATACTTTATCACGTCATTTAAAAGGATAGTACACAAGATGATCTCTCCAAATCTAACTCCTACATTTCACCATGGGTTTCATGTCACTTCCTTTCCCTCACCTACATTACATCTCATCGTGGGCGCTAATAACATCCTCGTAGTTTCTTAAATCCCAACAGGTGCTCTTTTCATCCACAAAAGAATGTAATTATCACTTTTCGATTCGAGGAGTCAAACGATTTATAGCGTGTTTGGATTGGGGAATAATCATGTGCAACATTGACTGATCAGGCATGGCACCACTACTCGTAGGATCAGGCGGTGATTTGCTCATGTTTGGTTTGTGGAGGCCGCTGCGGAATGAGTTCATCCGACCATTTTGAGGGAGCAACTTGGTGTTGTGTTTTCTGCATGCGGAGCGGATGACTTGATGACGGACGGGTTGGACCCGTGATGGGAACCAAAAGCCACGAGTAGGCTCGGATACAGTTTCAGATGATTCCACGTCGATCCGTTCCGTGAACCAAACACGTTGCTAAGGTTTGACCAGAATTATATAAAAAAGTATTAACATTTGTGATACAAGATAATTACCATTAAATTAATCATTAAATATATTTTTATAATAAAAATCAGTTAGAGACATAAATATTAAAATTAATTCTGATAAATTTGATTAAAATCAAAGTTAGTTTGACTTGCACAAATTTCTACTTCCTCCGTTCTAAATTGTAAGATGTTTTAATTTTTTAATACATTATTATCTATATAATTAGATATACTTTATGTCTAAAAAATATAACATCTAGTAATTTGGAACCAAACAAATACATGTTTCGACGGAGATAGTTTAAAGTATCAAATTGGAGCTGCCCTTGTAAAACCAAACGCACGCCCAGGCAAGGATGAAAACAGATCGGATACGGACAGATATCACTGATATTACATTTGTTTTCATATTTCAGTCCAGATTTGGATTCGAATACGGATAGTGTCAACCATGCCGGATAGACTACAATTGGATATCGACATCATAAATACGCGATTTCAGTATTCGGATATGGATACGGTATCGGATGTTGAATATCCGAACTCGGATACAGACAGATCTAAACACCTCTAAACAGATTCGGTCTCGAATAAGATCGAAAAATATCCGTACCGTTTTCAACCCTACCCCAGGTCACGCAAAACTAACACATCAGCAGCAAGCACGCTCCACTCTTCTCGGTCCAGTGAGGACCAGGTCCAGCCGCGAATCGTTAATTTTTTATAATTTAGCCCTTTTTGAAAAAAATTACGTTTGACCTACTAGGAGACGTAAACTCATCTTTGACTATAGGGTCGGCGCCAGGACTCATGGCGCCGATGTAACACGTCTCGGCGCACCAGATCTTGGTTCCGAGGTGCCTGGCCGAGCACAGTAGGGCAGTCTAGGTGGCGTTGACGTGGCGAGCGCCAAGATCTGTGGCGCCGACCTCGGCGCCATGTATTCTGGCGTCGAGTATGGATTCAAGCGTGTGGCCGCTGCAGCTCTCTCTCACGCGCTATATCTCTCCTCTCCCTCTCACCGCCGCCACCAGCTAGGCCCGCCGTCGCTCGCGCCTCCTCCGCCGGCTGTCGCCCGCTCCACCGCAGCAGGTCACCGGCCGTCGTCCCCTGCGCGCCGGTCGCCTCCCTCGCTCCCTCAGTCACCCTCGTCGCCCCAGAGCTTCCTCCACGCGCACCGGCGACGAGGGCGGCCCCTGCTTCTCCTCGGCGTCCCCGCCGGCCGACGGGCCACCGGTGTTCGAGTCTGGCGGCGCCCTAGCCCAACCCCCCACCGGCTCCCAGTGACGCCGCCCCCTCCCTCTAGAGTCATCTCTAGGTATTTTTTTCTTTAGTTTATT
The DNA here is from genome assembly GCA_904845875.1 of Miscanthus lutarioriparius. NCBI lineage: Eukaryota > Viridiplantae > Streptophyta > Magnoliopsida > Poales > Poaceae > Miscanthus > Miscanthus lutarioriparius. The sequence continues at coordinate 36,088,741 of CAJGYO010000005.1, read as the reverse complement.
TTTTTAATTGAGTTAGTTTAGATAATGTAGTTATTTGTTTTATATAGTTTTGTAGTTTGGTAAAGCTTTTTTAGTTATTTAGTGATTTAGTGATGTAATTTAGTTAGCTAATTTAGGTAGATATTTATTTAGCTAATTTAGATAGATAGTTAGATAATTTAGTTATATAGGTAGTACTTGTAGTAGATGTAGTTAGATAGATAGGTGGTTTAGATTAGATACTTATTTATTTAGGTAGAGAGTTGGAAACTTTTATATGTATGTAATTTAGTTATACTTATATTAGTTAAACCCGTAATAACTTTGGTGTTGTGTATACCAACTAGATGGACAATGTAGTCACCCTGTATTATGGAGTAAGTGTGGAGGAAGATGAGTTTGGGAATGTCAGTTTTGTTGGAATGTAAAGGGTGCCAGTGATATTCGATGATCGACCATTGTTTTCTGAGTTGTTTGGTAGGGCTCGTGATGAGCTTAAATGCAATTCAAATGAAGATGCCATCTTAGTTGAGGGGGTACTTCACCATGGCAGGTCATGGACAATTTTAAGGCGGTTGGTCCCAATTGTATTAGAGGTTCAATGGGACAAATATGTTAAAACTGTCATGAAGAATGAGTTTCAATGTTTGGATTTGGTTGTGTGGAAGTTGTCCAATGATGCCACCCCTTATGGGTATTCACCCCCTAATGGTCATTCACCCTCTCATGGGTTGTCGCCAGCACCAGAGAATCCGGCACCCTCTGAGCCTCTGTTATCCAACCGTGAGGTGGATGTGGAAGATGTGGTTGTAGTGACCGATGCTCAATCCGCCTTGAATGAGGTTGGTGTATGTACTGGTGTCCTTACAGAATATGGGACTGATGATGTTGGTGGTGCCCCACAAGAGATCCCTTTGATCCAGAATCATCCTAGTAAGTGATTTAGTAACACTTTGGCTTTCCTTATTCTTTGTTCATTCCATTTCTTTGTCTCAATACTATCCATATTTGTGCTTTAAATGCAGGAGACAATCCTGATAATGATGGTTGTGCTCCTGTTCCTCCATCAACCAACGTGGACCCAGGGTTTATGACCTCTAACAGTATAGATGTTGATATTGCGGATGATGAAGAGCCTTATGGCACAGCAAGGGCCGTTGATTCTGATGATGACCGCCATGTTGCAGCTTTGAGCGAACAAGAAATGGAGCTCATCAGACGCTTGTGTCCTGATTGTGATCCACCGGTTCATGAATTCAGCGACTTTAGTCATTCTCAACATGCTTATGGAGAAGGAAGAGATGACGAGCTGCTAGAGGCTCCTGAGGCCGATGACAGCGTGGAAATTCAGAAGGGCATGGTCTTCAAGGACTTACCCATCTTAAGAAGGTCTCTACAGGAATATTCTGTGAGATGTAAGAGACCATTCAAGGTGAGGCACTCCTATGTGGAGCGCCGTTACACGGTGGTGTGCGAGATGACAGATTGCAATTGGAGGTTCTGTGCTCGTAAATAGAAGGCCATAGAGAAATTCAAGATCACCAAAATTGTAGGTCCACACACTTGTGCCCAGACAGATCTAAAATAGAAGCATAGACAGTTGACCTCTACCCTCATTGCCAGAAAGTTATACACAAATTTGAAGGGTCGGCCCAACTTGAAGGTCAGGACAATTATGGAGATGACTAAGGAGATATTTAAGTATGACATAAAGTATGAGAAAGCATGGAGGGCAAAGCAACGGGCCTGGAAGATGACATATGGGGACTGGGAGGAGGGGTACAAGTAGTTGCCTGCAATGTTCAATACAATGAAAGCAGCAAATCCAGGCATGCATTATGTGTATATCCCGAAGCCGAATGAATGGAAGGACAGGAGGCAGATACTCTTTCGTGCATTCTGGTGCTTTCCCCAGTGTGTCAAGGCCTTCAGGCACTGTCGTCTAGTGTTATCCATTGATGGTACTTTTTTACTTGGCAAGTACATGGGCACACTTTTGGTAGCCATTTCGTGTGACGCAAATAACGCATTGGTTCCTTTGGCTTTCGCTTTGGTGGAGAGGGAGAACAAATATAGCTAGGGATGGTTCTTGCGGCTTGTTATGATCCATGTTGTTGGCCCTCAGCCCCTCATAGGGAGGTTGGTGTCATATCTGATAGACACCAGGGCATACTCAGTGCCGTACAGGAGCAAATTTCGAGGTATGCACCTTTGCACCACCGTTGGTGCACTCGACACCTTGCCAAGAATTTACTTTGGAAGCATGGTACGAAGGACAACTTTCCTCTATTCGAGGAGGTTGCTCGCATGCTTGAGGTGTCGTTCTTCGAGGAGAAATTGGCGCAGCTAAAAACAGCAACAAACGCAGAAGGTAGGCAGTGGCTGAGAGGATTGATGAGAGAACCTGAGAAATGGACAAGAGCCTACGACAATGGTGGATGGAGATACGAGTTTCAGACTAGCAACATGGTAGAGTCATTTAATAGTATACTCAACGGTATACATGCCATGCCCGTCAATGCCATTGTATCATTCACCTTTTATAGGCTAGTTGCATGGTTTAACGAGAGACACGCTCAAGCAATGGCACTACAGAGTAATAATCAGAAATGGGCACCTAAACCTAAGAAGCATCTTGACAAGGCAAAGGAAAGGGCTGCCACACATGACGTCGATTGCTTTGTGAAAGGATCAAGATGTCCAAAAAGGGGGTGAATTAGGCTAATTCTAAAATTCTTTGCAATAATTAAACCCTACACTTAGCCCACTTCACCCCTTGTGCCTAGAATGTGTTCCTATTGATCTACCGTATAAAAGTTTAGCACCCTAAGTTTCAATCCTACTCTAGCATGGTAATTCTAAGAATGTAAAGATAAGAAATGAATTGCTCAAAGGTAAATGCTTAAAACAAAGAGAGGAGAAGGAACACGGTGATGTTTTGCCGAGGTATCGGAGAGTCGCCACTCCCCACTAGTCCTCGTTGGAGCACCCGCGCAAGGGTGTAGCTCCCCCTTGATCCGTGCAAGGATCAAGTGCTCTCTACGGGTTGATTCTTTAACACTCCATCGCGGTGAATCACCCACAACCGCTCACAACTTGAGTTGGGTCATCCACAAGCTCCGCCGGATGATCACCAAACTCTCAATCACCACCAAGCCATCTTGGTGATGGCGATCACCAAGAGTAACAAGCACGAACTCTCACTTGACCACAACAAGCCTAATGAGAAGGGTGGGTGTACACTTGCTACTCACCTTGCACTAATAAGGCCTTAATCTTGGATTCTCAAATCTCAATCTCCTCACTTGGCTCTTGCTCTCCTTAGCCCTCTCAAGGGTGTTTTTCAGCTGATCAAATGGGCAAGAGAGCTCCCTTGGATGAATAGAGGAAGTATTTATACCCCCTCATTCAAAACGAACCGTTAGGAGGTTGAGTCAGCACTCTGCGGGGTGACTGGACGCTCCGGTCAAGGTGACCGAACGCTCTGGTCAGTTATCCCCGCCACAGAGACGTTAAGTTGTGACCGAACTCTGACCTACGTCTGGTCGGCACTGACCGGACGTGTCCGGTCATGAAAACTGCTCTCTGGAACCTTTCTGATGTTGACCGGACGCTGGCACCCAGAGTTTGGTCACTTTACTATTCAGCGTCCGGTCAGCACTAACCAGACGTGTTCGATCAGGATTCTCCCTCTCTAGAACTTCTTTGGAGTTGACCGGACTCTAGCATCTAGCGTCTAGTCACTTTTCACTCAGCCTCCGGTCGCGACAAGATGGCTTCAACTTGATCAAATGAACTGACCAGACTCTAGTGCCAGCGTCCGGTCAACATTTGATCCTCCATTCACTTCCAACTCGAAATCATATGTGAATGAAATTTGCTCCAATTGATCTTAGGGCTACTCCGGAGCTACCTAGTGCTAGATTTAACAAGTGTGCACCACACCTAACCCACTAGACTCACCTAGGTCAAGCTACTAGTCCATACCTCCTTTAATAGTACGGCCAAAGAAAAAACAAAGTCATAAACTACTCTAAGTGTTCTCTTCAACACCAAACGACACTTAGAATTAGTTTATCCTTAACCTTGTCATCCATCATTTGAAAACCGAAATAATTTCCATCGTAGGGGCATGACAACCTTGATTGCCCAATCAATTGCCATTACAATGACCTAACTTAATTGCCTCTACAAAACACATGTTAGTCATAGTAATATCGTATTGTCATTAATCACCGAAACCCAACTAGGGGCCTAGATGCTTTCAATCTCCCCCTTTTTGGTGATTGATGGCAATACAACCTCGAGTATGTGAAAGAGATGAGGTTTTCAATATGCTTGGTTCATATAAGCTTTTGACAATAAGAGCAAAGGAGTTAGGCATGCTTATATGACCCAAGCCAATATGAAATAAGCATGAGTACAAGAAATAAAGCTTATTTGAATCAGAGTAAAATGTAAAAGCAAAGCAAATGAGCATAACCAAGTAACATGACATATAAATAAATCAAGATAGAGAGCACACATGTCACATATCACATAAGTATCACACTCATACATATATAGTTCAATGCATGAAAATCCAAAAGTAATAAATCATAAGCTCCCCCTAGATGTAACGCTCCCCCTAGATCTAACATACTCGATCCCTCTCCCCCTTTGGCGTCAAGCACCAAAACCTAAGGGTCGGTCGGCGGGGCAGGAGCAGACGAGTCGGGCGCTGAGAGATCTAAAACTATGTAGCATCATCCTCTGATCCGGAGCTCTGAGCTGTCTGACCCTCTATCGCTGGAAGTGAAGCGGAAGAGGTCTGAGACTGGTGCAGCCTATGACTCTGTAGGTATCACTATATGTTGTGGCTCTGATGATGCAACAGATGATGGGAGCGTCTTTGTAGTCCCTATAACTGGAGCAATTGTGGTAGGAGCAAGGACACGTAGCTCTGGTGGTGTAGGCTGCCCTATAAGCTCGCTGAAAGTCGCACCAAGGCTCCTATAAACTAGGGTGTCTGTCACAAGCACTGAGGAGCTCTGAGCCAGAGTGAAGCCCGTAACAATAGGTGTGAAGTGCGGGGCTATCACTGGTGAAGCAAACCACTGGGACACGTGCTCTGTAGGTGAAGCAAACTGAGTAGCTAGTTGTCCCTGACTCTAAAGCCCACTGGGCTGTACAACTGGAGTCATTAAGGTGGTGGCAGGCTGACTAAGCTGAGGTGTAGATGGTGGCGGTGCAACCCCAATAGCAGAGACGACATGCTGCATAAATCCAAGTAACTACTGCTACATCAGGAGCTGCTGCTGCTGCATGACCTGCTTCTACTACTGTATGGCCTGCTGCTGTAACACCCTAGGTGTTAGCCTTGCATAAATTGACTTGCATAGCATGAGCATGAGCATCAAGCATTCATATATAAGCATTTACACTTGAAACATTTGATTGAAACATATGCAACATTGCTTGTTATTTTATGTTTCTTGGTATATATGCATATGATCATGAGTGAATACATGTAGATGGTTGATGTGAGTCACAAAAACATATTAGCTACACTTAGGTTAACAAATGTAACATTGTTCATGAAGGTCACTTTTCATGATCAAGTACTTAAGTGATGCAATGTGTGTCGACCTGAAAAGTTTTATGAGCAACTAATGTATGAAATGATTGTGTGACCTTGCAAATAGCTTAAACATGTCTAGAGTATCATTATGAACAACTTTGATATTCATGGTTAAGGGTAAATAGGTCATTAAGCCATAGTTTGAAGTGTATCATCATTTAAATGTGACATGTTTGACCAAGTTTGAATCATATGCTAGAGACTTTGCATGTAGGTGTGCACTAAAGCAAAGTTGTAGTATTTGATATGGGGAACAACTTTTATTTTTGGGTCATGAGATAATAAGGTGCATAGCTTAGTCTTTTTGAGCTCACAAAATTCAACAATGCATTGTTTTCAACACTTACCCAATTTTTTGCTAAGTCAATACCCAATTTTTTGCTAAGTCAAGTACTCTGACAGTTTGAGAAGCCTGACTTTGCAATGAAATAACTCGAGTTTGGTTGAGTATTAGAGCATAATCCTTTAAGAACAATTGAAGCTGGTACTTAGGACTACAACTTTTGTTTTGGAATCATTCACTGAACGGCTTTGTATCGGGAGATAATTCAAATGAAAACCCGCTGTCAGGCATCACATCACGAGTCTGAACTAACTGAATCGCTCGGCTCAGTGGCCGACCATCGCCAGGACAGGGCCGCCGCGTGGAGGCAGTGATGGCCGACGTCGTCGCCCTTCGCGCCGGTGATCAGCCCGCCTAGCTAGCCCCACATGTGCGCCCGGTCGAGTAGGTCGTGTTGTGAAGATGCCACCGCCGGCGAACTCACCGGTGACGAGCTCCGACCGCGCCAGCGCCGTAGCAAGCGCCGTCCCCTGTTTTGCGTCGATGACAGGCGGGCCCTACTGACCAATGGGTCCCTACTGTCAGCGACTCTATATTATAAAGCTAGTTCAAATATTCCAGATTTGAGTGTGTTTTGTAATTTTTAGATCTCCAATTTGGTAGCTTCAAAAATGGTGAAATAAATTTGGTAGTGTTCCATAGGAAGTGTAGTATTTAGGAAAAATATAGTCTTGACACTTACAGTAGAAATTTTGAAAGATTTAAATGGAAGTTTGAAATGTGTTTTTGAATGCATGCAAATTTGATTATTTTATATCTAGAGTTCCTGTGCTCCAAAAATTATGAAATTTTTGTGGTAAGCTATTCTTGTCATGTATGAGCTCTGGTAAAAATTTCAGGGTCAGTGCATGAGTAGATTTGTAATTATAAATTTTCATTTAATAATTAGGAGATCCTTGTATGAATTTTCATAAATTATTTAGGAATCCAATAGTCATGAAATTTGTTGGAGGTTATCCTAGTACCATAAGGATGATAAGAAAAATAGGAAATCTGTTGCTTGACACTTTTCACTAGAGTTTTCTGTTTATGCTATTTTAAGCCTTTATTCTTTGTCTTTTTTGTATAGAGTGTTTTACTGAATAAAATGGCATGAAACTTTTACAGTAATCTTTTGGTAGCATCAGTAAGGCACTGTAAATTTTTAAGAATTTATGATGCACATTTGATAGATATTTATTATTTAACCTATGTATCTAAATAAAATAATAAAGGCATATAAAGAAATAGTTTGGGCTTCACCATTATATTTTCTTGGATGTATTTGGTATGCTTAAATTATTGGTAGACTTTGTGATGTCAAACTTTGAATGATTACATGAAGTAGAAGTATTGTTACTTTGTAATGCGAATAGGAAGGATTCCGGACAGATTCTGGAGTTTGATGAGTTGCATGATAAAAATGATGTTTGCTGTAAAAATGATTAATGACAAAGTTGTAGATAACTTCATCATATGTCTTGTGTTAAAATTTCAGGACCATAAGTCAAACGGTTTAGGAGTTACAGCTGTTTAAAGTTAGCTTTTCTGATTTTGCTTGCTCTCTGGAATTTCTGGACAGCACTGATATGATTGTATGTTTTGCCTAAGATAAGTTGTGAATTAGCTTTTATAAATTAAATAAGAGTTGTAGGTGATTTTATAAGCTTTCCAGAAATTTTAGGATCACTGCATTTGGATAATTAGAACTCTAGTTATGAGTAAAATAAGTAGCTGCTGTTTGTGAAATAGTTGATGAATTGTTGAAGTAGTTAATTGCATAATCAGGAAGAGATATGCACCTACTCAGTAGAACATGATACACTTGTTAACATATATGCATTCGCAATATCTTATGCCATATTCATGCATCTAGGATCGGAGGAAGAAATAACGTTGCTGGAATTCGACGAAGTAGAGAAAGGGGACCAGCAGGAGAATCCTTAAGTCGCAGCTTCCGAAGGCGAGGAGCAGATCCCTGAGGAACTTCTGGAGTGTCCTGACCACCGCCCTACTTCCTTTCTACGAGGCAAGCCCAGAGCATTCTAAGTCTCCCAATGTTTTACAAAATAATACTTGAATCATTTATGATTGATGCATTAGGTTATATGAGTTGTCTGAAAACACTTGATGCATGGAACTACCTTGTCCAGATATATACACCTTTAACCCTGTGTAGGTCTAGAATTGAATATATGCTTAGCCCTGCTTAGACCGGGAGAAATCAGGTGATTTCCTGTCACCTGCGAGATATAGGTGGATATCGAAGCACGGTCGGCTATATTTGCTATCGTGGAAAAGAACCATGGGGTAAAAGTAAATCGAGATCGGGCGGGATGTTGATAGAGAAACAACAAGACATGGAGGTCTTGGGTGTGGATCTATCCCCGTCTGTGTCGATTAAGGACCATACCATTATTGGCACTTTTGACAAGATTGAACGCATGCCTATCACTTAGCTGGCCGGATAACTCGTTTTGACCGCGAAGCCGAGTAGCTCAACTCAGGCCGGGACCCGTTCTGTTGTGCGCTTCTTGTGGGGGGCGATCAGACTGAGCCTAAGGGCAGGCTAGGCCTGAACGTCCTGGCATCTGGTGTCCCAGATTGTGCGGCGCGGTATGGACCCGTGAAATATGTACCTGAGTTGTACCAAAGGTGACCTAAGGCTACCTTCGCGCGGTATGCCTAGGTTTGTATTAAGAATAAATTCCCAGCTGGTTGAAATCAATTCGAATCGTCGTCTCTCCCAGATAGTGAGAAACTTGGCTAGCCCCAACATCGTAGTAATTGTACTATGGAATATGATGGTTCGGATAATCATGAAATTACTACACCTGCTATGGTTACTATTATATGCTCTTAAAATGATATACCACATGTTTGGCACAGGATAGTTGCTAATGTAGATGGATAGTCATAATTAATTGGTAACAGAATTATTATTGTATAACGGAGTAAATCGCTTTTTATGCAAAATGTTGTCAAGCTACCTCCACTTATACAGCCTTGCATAATCCTTGGAGTCAATTTATTTCTGGTTTATGACGGGTAAGTCTAGCTGAGTACCTTCTCGTACTCAGGGTTTTATTTCCCATTGTTGCAGATGGCACTGTGTATCATGGTTATTGCAAGAGTTGCTTCTATCCCGCTGTGGATGACGAGTGAGCCTTGGGCAGGCTTCTTTATTAATCCTTCTATATGCTTTTGTGGACTGTGATCGTACTTGGGCACTATATTAAACTATGTTGGAAACTCTACTTTCAAACTTAATTTGCTTCCGCTTTTATTTATTCAAACTTGGTTTGTAATAACTCTATTTCATACTCTGATGATGGAAATGTATCTGCGAACTTTATGTAATATGTGACATGTATGTTGAATCATGTACGATCTTGGTTGTTGTAAATCGTTTATCGAGACCCGTCGTGGTACTCGATGGACTACCGGGTTTATATGGGTTCAAGTATGACAGTGCGACCGCTTGCGGGCCGCCATTGTACTTGTACTCTTATAAATTGGTCGGTTCTATGACAGCTGCTGTCTCTAGAACTTATCCTGTCTGGCCTAAACCTTTGCAAGTGCAACTGCGGTCTCCTAGGCCCTAGCGTGCCTGATCCTGCCTCATCCGCTCAAAAATAGCAAGAATAACGGGGTCTATCTGCGGTGGCGGTGGAGCTGAGCTAGAACCACTAGCCTCTCTGTCATGTGCTTGTGGAGGCATCTGAGGAATAGCCTGGTAGTCATCATCAGAACTGTCACTAGGGTCACTCTCGACCACACCCTCCTGTTGAGCATCTAGCTCCTCCTCCTCAGTCGCTACGATGTCCCTGATAATCTCATCCTGCTGGGCTATAGACTCTAGCACCTCTGGGCGATGGCTCGGCTGGCTAGGTGTCCTCACGCTGCTGTGATAGAGCATCTAGGTCATGTTGTATGGAGGAAACTCAGTACTAGTACCAGTATACTCTGCCATCGTCTCTAGGGACTTCACTGTAACTACCTTGCGAATCAAGAATGTGATCTAGTGAGCATACAATAGCTGTCTGTGACCTCTGAACCCCTCTACAAGAGTGTCCTCTATCTCTGATAGAATGACATCCCAAATATCAAACACTGTCTGCTGTATCAGAGAGTTCACTAGCCACAACTGGATACGAGTCAATCCCTCGTGATAACTCATCCTCGGGAGCAGGGTCCTCCTCATGATAGCATCAAGCAGCCTAGCTGTAGGAGTAAGGTCTCTAGGTGTCCTACTCGACCCCTCGCCGAATGGCTCTGTAAAGCAAGGTCGGACCAGATCTGTAGGAGGCACAAGACTGCTGTGAGGGCATCTAGGAGGCTCTGTCTGACCATAGCAAACCTCATGAAGGCGAATGGGTGCCTCTGGAATCCTTAGAATCTCTATGACCCTAAAGCTCATCAACCTGTAGTCATAGTCTCTGAATGCAAAGTGTATGAACCTGTGGCCTGGGTCAATCCAAAGTGAAGAGTAAAACTCACGGACCCATGATGGAACATATCGGCCAGTCCATCCAAGTAAGTATGTCAACCCTGGCAGATAGGATAGATGAGGACGAATCTGCTCGCTTGCTGCTGCTACAAGTGACTCAATGGAGCAAACTCTCTAAGATCTGAAAGCAACCCCACTGTTAAGATATGCATGATAGAAATCCTCCTGTAGTGGTGTATAGAATCCCTCTGAAGCACGCTCATCCCGCCTCGGCGAAAACCAGTCCTCGAACTGCATGAACTTGAGTTGTTGCACCTACTTGGCTATGGCTACCCTCAAGTCAAGGTGAGTCACTGGGGCAGACCCTGTGGTCTAGGAGGCGGACAAGAACCCCTCCTCTGTGTTTCTGGCCTCGGCGTCACTGGAGCACGAGTACGACCAAAGCGTCATAGCTGTGGCTAAGATGCCTACTCTGTCTCCTCGATCTGCTCTGCCTCCTTAGTCTACTCTGTCTGCTAGGTATCCTCTGACTACACTAGTGGTTGTGCCTGCTGCTATGGCTTCCCCTGAGGCTGACTCTCATCTATAGAAACATGCCATCCTCCAAGCATGATAGTCCTAGCTGGACTACCATGAAGACTCTCAACCCTCTCGACGGCGGCCCTCTGAGCTAGTGATAGCTGGTCTGCAATGCGGACACCACTCCTAGCCCCTCCTCTCTCTACACGCTCAGCGGTGGCTGCCACTGCCGCTACTCTCTCAGTATCGGCATCTACAAACTTCCACTTCTTTGTGATGGTCTTCTTTGACTTGCCTTTCACCTTAGTAGGCAAGCGAGGCGGATGCCTTAGATCCTCATCACCGAGACCACCTCCGACATTCTTGACACGTGCCATTGCTGGAGCTAAAATGAACTACAATCACGAACAAGAACCAACTATCACTGACACTCGCGAGGCTTGGCCAAGATCTGTACTCACGGGCTTGGCCCCGAGTTAACTGACAACTGCCAAAGTGACCTCAAATACACCGACTCACTGCACGATAGAATAGATTGGATATATGAATAATTACAATATATATCCAGAGATATGAAACCCTAGGAAGCAAGCAATGGATATGAAATTAGAGGTGATGGCTTGCTACGTGACGAACCGGCAAAACGACGATCGAATAGCAGAGGAACGAATCGCGGGGAACCACCGGGAGAACGCCTAGCGTTAGGGTTCTGGCGACGTGCGGACGCAAGCGCGACTGTGGAGGCAGTGAATGGTGGCACAGGCACAAGCTAGGGCACGACGACGTAATGTGACGTGGTGGTGCACTGGTGTGCTACGGGCACGTCAGAGCAGGGCGCGCGTGGATGCAGCGGGCATGGGCGCGCGGTGATGGTGAGACAGCGTGGCAGCTCGGGAGCGGCATAGGAGCGGGAGCGTGCGACGGCACGGGAGCGACACGGGTGAGGCGGCGCAGCAGGTGGCGCGGTGTGGATGCGGTGAAGAAGGCGCGGCGCTGCGATGTGTGGAGGCGCGGCTGCAGGTAGGTGGCGCAGGCACGGGAGCACGGCGGCTTGGGTGAGCGGTGCCAAAGTTGGTGTGGCTGGATTGTGGGATAGGTCAAGGCGCGGTGCGGTTATATGGTGGCCCCCACATGACGGATAAGGAAAGGAGAAAGAGTTCTAGATCTGCACGATTTCTACTGACCGGACACTCCGGTGGCAATGACCGGATGCTGCCACCCGGAGTTCGATCGACAACAGAGAGGTCTAAATCCCCTCAAGTCATGACCGAATGCGTCTGGTTAACCCGGATCGAACGCAGCCAGAGTCCTGTCCATCCTGTGTACACCTTCTTCGCTTGACCGGATGCAGGACCACCATCTGACCGGACGCAGGAAGATCACTGTTTCAGCGTCCGGTCACTCCTTTGTGCTTCTGTTCACCTCCTGTGAACTCAACGGGCACTAGAGGCTAGAGTCCGGTGCAGCGTCCGGTCATCCTTTTTCTGCAAATCTTCAAATTTACTTCGCGCTGCATGTTCTCAATCAAGCCCCAACTTCAATAAGATCCAAATAAACACCAATTGGGACTGATGTGAATGACCTCTCTCAAACCCTCAAATTTTTTAAAGTATTTTGCCTTAGGCTATAATTCTTTTTAAGAAAATAGGTAATAAAAGGGTCATCAAAAGGAAACAACAAAACAACACACATACATATGCAATGCAATACTTGAAAGTAATTCTAGTTGCTTGTCAAGTTTGATCCAAGGTTAAGCTTCTTCACACGCTTTTCGGCGGTTATCTTAACCTTGTTAGACAAGCCCTAAGTGCATTACCAAAAATTAAACTTGTTGTATATTACAATGCAATGCAAAGGACAACACAAGCTCATTTTCTAGTGAAGTTACAAATATTAAGTACATTGAGCTCATTCCTCAACCGATAAAATATCGCCTCATCAAGCGGTTTAGTGAATATATCCGTCAATTGATCCTCGGTCCTTACACCTTCTAGTGAAATATCATTCTTAGCAACATAATTTCTAAGAAAGTGATGGTAGATATCTATGTGCTTAGTGCGAGAATGTTGAACCGGATTATTTGCAAGCTTTATCGCACTCTCATTATCACACAAAAGAGGTACTTTTCTAGAACTACACCATAGTCTAGCAAAGTTTGCTTCATGTAAAGTATTTGTGCACAACAAGCGCCCACGGCAATGTATTCTGCTTCGACGGTGGACAAAGCCACACTATTTTACTTCTTGGAGGACCAAGACACAAGTGATCTACCAAGCAAATGGCACCCTCTGGATGTGCTTTTCCTATCAACTTTGCAACCGGCATAATCTGAATCGGAATAGCCAACTAATTGAAATCTAGCTCCTTTGGGATATCAAAGACCAATGCTTGGTGTATGCTTAAGGTACCTAAGAATTCTTTTAACGGCAACTAAATGAGCTTCCTTAGGGTTACCTTGAAATCTAGTACACATACACACACTAAACATGATGTCGGGCCTAGATGCGGTTAAATATAACAAGCTATCAATCATAGAGCCGTAGAGAGTTTGATCAACCGTTTTACCTCCCTCATCTAAGTCGAGATGTCCATTAGATGGCATTGGTGTCTTGATTGGCTTACATTCATCCATATTGAACCTCTTGAGAAGATCATTTGTATATTTCTCTTGAGAGATAAAAATTCCTTCTCTCATTTGCTTGACTTGAAAACTCAAGAAAGAATATAAGCTCTCCAATCATTGACATCTCGAACTCCTTCGACATTAATTCACCAAATTCTTTGAAATAATCTTCATTTGATGATCCAAAGATGACATCATCAATATATACTTGACAAATGAAGATTTCTCCATCAAGCTTCTTAGTGAATAGTGTGGTGTCGACCTTCCCAATGGTGAAGCCCTTCTCAATGAAGAAATTCCGAAGGCATTCATACCAAGCTCTTGGGGCTTGCTTAAGCCCATATAGCGCATTGGACAACCTATAAACATGATTAGGATATCTAGGGTCTTCAAACCTAGGAGGTTGATCAGCATATACTAGTTTATTTATGAAGCCATTTAAAAATGTACTTTTAACATCCATTTGATATAATTTCATTTCATGACACGATGCATATGCAAGGACGATACGAATGGCTTCTAGTCCTGCAACCAGTGCAAAGGTCTCTCCAAAATCCAACCCTTCAACTTGAGAGAACCCCTTTGCTACTAGTCTTGCCTTGTTCCTCACTACAATACCTTGATCATCTTGCTTGTTGCGGAACACCCACTTTGTTCCAATGACTCTTGCACCTTGTAGTCGCTCTTCAAGAGTTCAAACTACATGGCGAGTGAAGTTGTTCAACTCTTCATGCATGGCATTTATCCAAGACAAATCTTAAAGAGCTTCTTCTACATTCTTAGGTTCAACACAAGAGACAAAAGAGTGATGTTCAATAATTGAAGCAAGTTTTTTAGATCGAGTTATTACACCCTTTGAAGGACTCCCTATGATGAGATCTTGTGGATGAGCTTATAGTAGAGATAAATTTCTTCTATCAACCACTTGAGAGGGAGGTTGTGGAGCATCAACATCTTGTGCTTGTGCCACTATTTGATCATGAGAGATATGAGTATCTTCATTTTCTACTCTTCCATCTTTATCACCATCTTGTGGCACATTTGATGAAGAAGGTGGATCAATCACTTGTACATCATCTTGACCATCTTTAGGCTTGATGTCTCCAACCAGAATATTTTTCATGGCCTCCCTCAATGGTTCATCACCTACATCATCAAGATTCTCATGTGCTACTTGGGAGCCGTTAGATTTATCAAATTCCATATCATATGTTTCTTCAACCAAGCCGGTGGCATGATTAAATACTCTATATGCTTTGGACTTTGATGAATAACCAACAAGAAAGCCAATATCACATTATCTTTGAAACTTTCCTAGGTATTGCCGCTTCTTGTAGATATAGCATTTGCAACCAAACACCCAAAAGAATGAGACATCTGACTTCTTTCCATTAAGCAACTCAAGGTGTCTTGCCAAGAAACTTTTGAAGAAATAGGTGGTTGGATGCATAGCAAGCGGTGTTGATAGCTTCCACCCATAGAGCTTTGGGTGTATTGTACTCATCAAGCATTGTTCTTGCAAGTGTGATAAGTGTCCGGTTCTTTCTCTCTACTACACCATTTTGTTGAGGAGTATATGTTGCGGAGACCTCATGCTTGATCTCAACTTCATCACAATAAGCTTCAATGTTTGTGTTGTCAAACTTTTTTCCATTATCACTCCTTATCTTATTGAGGTTCACTTCAAACTTATTTTGTGCTCTCTTGACAAACTTCTTGAAGCATGATGCAACCTCGGTCTTGTCATGGAGGAAGAACACCCATGTATATCTAGAGTAGTCATCAATAATCACAAGACAATAAAGATTTCTTCCTAAACTCTTGTAAGTTGTTGGTCCAAATAAGTCCATGTGAAAGAGCTCTAGCACTCTTGTTGTTGACATGAAATCTTTTGCAGGATCAGTGTTTGCAACTTGTTTGCCGGCTTGACATGCACTACAAAGATTGTCCTTCTCAAATTTCAAATCCTTCAACCCTCTCACCAATTCATTCTTCATAAGCTTCTTAAGTGAGCTCATCCCAACATGAGCAAGCCTTCTATGCCATAGCCACCCAAGTGTTGTTTTGGTAAATAGGCATGTCTTCTAGTTAGCAACTTCAGAGGTGAAATGCACTAGATATAGGTTGTTGTATCTAAATCCTTTGAATATAACTTGATCATTATGTTTCTTAGATACAACCACTTCCTTCTTGGTAAACAAGTATTGAAAGCCAAGATCACACAATTGTCCAACAGATAGCAAGTTGAAACTCAAAGAAGCAACATATAGCACATTTAAGATTGAATGATCATTTGATATTGCCACTTTTCCCAATCCTTTAACTTTGCCCTTTGAATTATCACCAAATGTAATTCTTTCTTGACCATCAAATTCTTCATCAAGTGAGGTGAACATATGAGGATCATCGGTCATATGTTGAGTGCAACCATTATCAATTACTCAACAACTTCCACCGGTCTTGTAGTTCACCTACACACAAGAGATCAAGTTTGTTTAGGGAACCAAACTTGTTGAGGGCCCTTGACTTTCTCAACAAGTGACTTTGCAACCTAAATTTTTTTAGGCATATTCTTGTTGGGAGGTCCTAAGAACATAACTTTCATTTTTCCACTAAAGTTCTTTCTAAGCATGTAATGAGCATTGAAAGCAAAGGGTCTAGCATGCTTGGGCAAGGGTTGTGGTGGTGGAGTTTGACACTTATGGGCAAAGTGACCTTCTTGTCCACACTCAAAACATATCTTTGGCTTTGGCTTCGACTTGTGTTGTTGTTGGTGTTGAGCTTGAGCCTTCTTCTCTTGATGTGCCAAGTATCCAATTCCACTTCTATCCATCTTGATGGCGGTGTTCATGAGTAGCTCACTTTGAAGATGTTGACCTCTTGTAAACTTGCTCAAGCCGGTCTTGAGATGTTCTTTTTCTGACTTGAGCTTCTTTTTCTCTTCCTTGAGTTCATCATGATTTTTGTCCTTCTTTAGTCTCTTGTTCTCTTCTTTGAGCTTCTCATTCTCAAGAGCTAGATCACTATCATGGTCAAGGTTCTCTATCACAATGGTGTTGGTGGTTGATAGCTTTTCAAGATCTTTCTTAAGCTTCTCATTCTCATTCTTGATCTTGACATACTCATCATAGTTATCAAACTCAACCACTTGCTTGCCTTAGCTACTAGAACCTTGCTCAATGCTCTCAATAATTAAATCATTACATGATGTAGCTATATCAATCTTAACAACATGGTTAGTAGCATCATGTGGCTCATTGGATAAAAAAACTCATGAGAGACAACAAGATTATCATGATTAACCTTGAGGTTGGTATACTCTTCTTTTAGCATATTATAGCTAGTGACGAGCTCATTATGTATCCCCTCAAGTTTATCATGTTTTTCTTTAAGCACCTTCTTAGAAGATTTGAGCTCCTTGAGTTTGGATGACATATCTTCATTTGCTTCTCTAAGCTCAACACTAGCTTTTTCCGCTGTCACATTTAGCTAAAAAGAATCATTCTTAAGTTCTAGCTTTTCATTTTTAGCACTAGTCTTTCTAATGATCTTAGTGTCAGGTTCATAAACCTAGGGTCCCTCGCGGACCGGCTTCCCAACAAAGGCTCGGCCCAAGCAGACAAACGCACAACTCGTGGGTCGGCCCAAGTATCTGAATGATAGGCCAGAAGGGCAATCCAATCACCGACCGAAAGGTCTGGCCGAGGAGGAATGGCACCCGCCTTCCGACTCTAGCCCACCTCTCCGATCGGAGCGCTTGCTTTGGTCTCTAGCTCGCCTCCGGACGGCCTCTCCGACCAAAAGGCCTGGCCAAAGCACTACTTCTGACTCTAACCCCACATCTCTGACCAGGATACATGAATACCTTGCTCACTGCACTTCTCCGACCGGAGCAATCAGAGCCGGCTGGGACAAACCGACCGCGGACGCCCGCTCGAAAAGGACCAGGGAACGAACGAAGAAAGCAAGGCAAGGCGCACAAGTCAAACCACGATACCAGGGACCATACCCTGTACACCTGTAGGAATAGTACTCTACAACTACCTCGACACTAACAATGTTGTAGGCGCCGACATTTTTCCTATAGTATTGTGGGCGCCATTAACTCCCATACGGTAAGGCTCCCCCACATGTCCTGGGCATCGACAGTGTTGTGGGTGCCGGCATTTACCGTACCAAGTGAACATGGCGAAACCACTCACATGCCTCTAGGCATCAACAGTATAGCATGTACCCACATCTACCATACCCGAACAAGACGACGTAACCTCCCACGTGCATCCGATATCCAACAGTGTTGTGGGCGCCTACCATCATCCTGTACCCGTCGGCGTGGGCAACAAGGTTCGGAAGCATACGTACTCACTCCCTCTCACTTGTAAGGCCATCCCCTTCATCTATAAAAGGGGATGCGCTCTCTCCCAAGAGACTAAGTTAAGCCAGGTCGATTCAAGTGCTCCCAGATTCATTAGATCGATCAAGTTCATTAGCTCACAACCATAGAACCACCAGGTTTGGACCTCAAGCACACTCTTGAACACTTAGCCCATAGCGGAGCTCCTGTCGCTCTTAGCCCTTCCGACAGGAGCCGATCGGACCTCTTGTACCCCACATCTTTCTCCTTCTCATTTGTAACCCCACTGCAAACTTTGAGCACCTGGACTCAGGAATAAAGTCACTGACCGACTCAAACTGGACGTAGGGCACGTTGCCTGAACTAATATAAACCCTGTGCCATTGAGTGCTAGACCACCTCCGATGACAACGTACAGCAAAACTATAAATATTGACTTGTTGGTCACTTTCTACAAAGACACTTAGTGTATTGATTTAGCAATTTGACAAGATCATCGTATGAAGGTGATTCAAATTCATCATCATCATCACTATCATTATCATCATTGCTAGCATGATCATCACCACTACTCCCATCATTATTTGATACCTTTCGTTCACCCTTAGCCATAAGGCATATGTGTGTAGAGGATGGTGGTGGTGGTGTCAGTGAAGACGATGAAGAGTCAATCACATTAGCGGCCACCTTCTCGTTCTCACTATCATCATCGGATGAGCAACTTGATGAATCAATATCTGTGAGCCAATCACCAATGATGTATGCCTTGCTATTTTTCTTCTTCTTATGGAAATCCTTTTTCTTGCCATCCTTCTTCTTGTATAGCTTGTTTTCTTCTTCTCATCATCCTCTTTATTACTTGAGTCATCTTTCTTGCCCTTGTACTTCTTCTTGTATTTGTCTTTCTTTGGCTTGGGGCATTGATGAGCTAGATGACCAAGTTCTCCACAATTATAGCAATCCATCTCGGAGATTGGCTTCCTTCTATTGCTAGTGAGGAACTTCTTTTTCTTACCATCAAACTTGACACCGTTCTTGTTGAGCTTCTTTAGCATCTTGGCGGTTCTTCTCACCATGAGAGCAAGACTTGCATCATCGATTTCATTATCACTTGAGCTCTCATATTCAACTCTTGCTTTGCCCTTCTCTTGGCTAGCCTTGAATGCCAAGTCTTTCTTCTTGGTAGAAGATGAGCCATCTTGTGGTGTGATGTGCATATACATCTCATGTGTATTGATCTTTCCTAAGATTTGAATTGGTGTAGTGGTGGAAAGATCACCTTGATGAAGCACGGTCATAATATGCCCATATTTGTTACTGGGGAGGACACTCAAGATTTTTCTTACAACATCGGATAGTTGCATTTGTGTAAGTCCAAGCCCATTGACTTCCTCTACAAGAACATTTAAGCATGAGTACATTTCATTTGCACTTTCTTTAGGAAGCATCTTGAAAGAATTAAGCTTTTTCATGACAAGATGATAGCGTTCCTCATGCTCACTCTTAGTTCCCTCATGGAGCGCACAAATGTCCGACCATAGTGCATGGGCGTCCTTGTGGTTTCACACACGATTAAACACATCTTTGCAAAGGCCTCTAAAGATGGTGTTTCTTGCCTTTGCATTCCATTTCTCATAATTGACCTCATCGCCTTGAAGGTGTGTGGGATCCCTAAGTTTTGGAAAGCCTTGTGAGGCGGCTCTAAGTATTCCAACATCTAAGGCTTCTAGATAAGCCTCCATGTGGATTTTCCAATAAGGAAAATCATCTCTTTAAAGATAGGAGGAGGTCTATCACCATGGGATATTTTTCTCTAGGCGGTTAAGCCTAATTTCATGAGCACGAGGTTCTAATACCATTTGAAAGGATCAAGATGCCCAAGAGGGAGGGTGAATTGGGCTAATTCTAAAATTCTTTGTACTAATTAAACACTACACTTAGCCCACTTCACCCCTTGTACCTAGAATATGTTTCTATTGATCTACCACACAAAAGTTTAGCACCCTAAGTTCCAATCCTACTCTAGCATGGCAATTCTAAGAATGTAAAGATAAGAAATGAATCGATCAAAGGTAAATGCTTAAAGTAAAGATAGGAGAAGGAACACGGCGATGTTTTGCCGAGGTATCGGAGAGTCGCCACTCCCCACTAGTCCTCGTTGGAGCACCCGCGCAAGGGTGTAGCTCCCCCTTGATCCGCGCAATGATTAGTGCTCTCTACGGGTTGATTCTTCAACACTCCGTCGTAGTGAATCACCCACAACCGCTCACAACTTGAGTTGGGTCATCCACAAGCTCCGCCGGATGATCACTAAACTCTCAATCACCACTAAACCATCTAGGTGATGGCGATCACCAAGAGTAACAAGCACGAACTCTCACTTGACCACAACAAGCCTAATGAGAAGGGTGGATGGACACTTGCTACTCTCCTTGCCCTAATGATGCCTTAATCTTAGATTCTCAAATCTCAATCCCCTCACTACGCTCTTGCTCTCCTTAGCACTCTCAAGGGTGTTTTTCAGCTGTTTAAATGGGCAAGAGAGCTCCCTTGGATGAATAGAGGAAGTATTTATACCCCCTCATTCAAAACGAACTGTTAGGGGGTTGAGTCAGCACTCTGTGGGGTGATCGGACGCTCCGGTCAAGGTGATCGGATGTTTCGGTCAGTTATCCCCACCACAGAGATGTTAAGTTGTGACCGGACTCTGACCTGTGTCCGGTCACGAAAACTGCTATCTAGAACCTTTCTGATGTTGACCGGACACTGGCACCCAGAGTCCGGTCACTTTGCTGTTCAGCGTCCGGTTAGTAACCAGAACCTGACCAGCGTCCGGTCAGCAGTGACCGGACACGTCCGATCATGATTCTCCCTCTCTAGAACCTCTCTAGAGTTGACCCAGCGTCCGATCACTTTTCACTCAGCGTCCGATCACAATCAAACGACTTCAACTTGATCAAATGAGCCGACCGGACTCTACTGTCAGCGTCCGATCCAACCGGACCAGCGTGCGGTCAACATTTGACCCTCCATTCACTTTCAACTCGAAATCATATGTGAATGAAGTTTACTCCAATTGATCTTAGGGCTACTCTGGAGCCACCTAGTGCTAGATTTGACAAGTGTGCACTACACCTAACCCACTAGACTCACATAGGTCGAGCTACTAGTCCATACCCCCTTAATAGTATGGCCAAAGGAAAAACAAAGTCCTAAACTACTCTAAGTGTTTCTTCGATACCAAACGACACTTAGAACTAGTCCATCCTTAACCTTATCATCCATCCTTTGAAAACCAAAATGATTTCTATCGTAGGGGTGTGACAACCTTGATTGCCCTATCAATTGCCATTACCATGACATAACTTAATTGCCTCTACAAAACACATGTTAGTCATAATAATCTCATATTGTCATTAATCACCAAAACCCAACTAGAAGCCTAAATGCTTTCACTTTGACCACAACATCGGCAAGTACCAGGTCACAGAAAGGGATGGTACAACATCCGATGGTGAGGTCCGACCATCAAGGAGTTATATTGTGGTACTTAGTAATTTCTCATGTGGATGTGGGAAAACCAGGCAATACCACTTTCCTTGTTCTCATTATGTTGCAGCATCTCAGCATCAACTTTGCCTGTGAGACCCAGATATCGTGGGAGTTCAGTGTTGTCAGCCTTGTACAGACTTGGTCTCCTCGTTTTGAGCCTTTCCTAGACGAGGGTCAGTGGTCACCTTACACTGGGCCGAAATACATTGTGGATCCAGGTACACGTTGGGACAAACGTGGAACCTAAAATAGGACGAGGCACAAGATGGTCATGGACCATGTTTCCGGTAGAACGAGATGAGGGAGAGCAACCCCCTTTCTTACTGACCTCGAGCAGAACTAATGTGGCAAATGTGGTAGACTTGGGCACAATTCACGTACATGTCATTGGTCGCTTAGTCAGATGAAAATAATTAATGTTTCACATGCATGTTTACTAGTACCAAAAAGTTATTTATTTGTTCATATAAAACTAATATGTACTTTCTCATTATATTTTGTAGGATGGAGGCGTTCCACCTGCTGGAGCCATACTACAAGGAGAACCACTGAGGATGCCTCACCGTGGAGGGGGAGGTAACGACTTTACTTCTGCTTGTTATTTTTCCTCTGCATATGTACTTGTGTTTATGAATTAATCTAATAATTTCTATTCTTTGTAGGAACTGTACCCTCTTCGTCCTCGAACCCACGATAAGTTTGAGGACATGTGGTACGATGATAGGTACACTCCTCTCCTTGAGAGGGCTAGAGTTGATGTTGTATCGTTCTAGGTTCGCCGTGGGTTGCCTGCCTTCAACCCCGCGGCGATCTCAGCTCTAGTCGACAGGTACCATAAGTATGAACTGATTCACTTCCATTTATATTTTTGGTTCTTGATGTGCATATAACCATAGTGCTTCTTTCTTGTTTTGTAGATGGAGGCCGGAGACTCACAGCTTCCACCTACCTTGCGGTGAGATGACCATTACTCTTCAGGACACGTAGAAATTCCTGGGTGTCCGCATAAGTGGCCGCCCAGTTATCGACCACTGCACTGCTGCTGGTTGGAGAGGTAGAGTGGAGCTCTTCCTTGGAAGAGAGCTTCCTCCAGAGACACCGGGTACCCGCTCCTCTGGAGTACTCATTAGTGGGCTGAGGTAGAACTTTGGTCAGTGTCCTGATCATGCAGACGAGCAGGCAGTTACTTATTTACTGTAGGGCATGGATCATGCACCTTTTTGGTTGTGTTCTATTCCCCGATGGGACGGGAGACACCGCATCATGGATGTACCTGCCCTATCTTACTGACTAGCACATGGCGGGGGCTACAGCTGGGGTTCCATAGTGCTGGGGTACTTGTACCGGCAGCTTTGCGAGGCGTGCCACCAGAGTTCGCCGAACTCTTAATTAGGAGGATGTGTTTACCTGCTTCAGCTTTGGATGTGGTCTCGTCTTCCGGTCGGTCGGCCCAAAGTTCTTGATCCTTGTCCCTGGTTAAAGGTGTATGGCCTTCGACGTCGGCCTACGTATGCCTACCTTTGGGACCAGGTTAAGGGTCCCTTTTGTCCGGAGTAAACGCGCCTACATCGAGTTCGTGAACGAGCTCGACGCACTCACGCTAGGGCTGGTGAGTTAGCTGCATTTCACATACTAATTTTCAGTTACAAGGACGAGGAGTACGATGACAGCAACGATTTATCACTTCACCTACATAGTACACTTATAGCATCTAGGCTTTTCAGTAACAGTGAACGAATCTAGGCTTTTTAGACAATGAAAATAGACTTTTCAGTTACAAAGATGAGGAGTACGATGACAGCAACGATTTGTCACCTCACTCACATAGTACACCTATAACATCTAAGCTTTTCAGCTGATTTATCATGTCAACGACCAATAGACTTTTTAGGAAACGAATCTAGGCTTTACAGTGTCCATTGAAATAGGCTCTTCAGTGAAACTAATTAGGCTTCTTGTGACAAATGTAAAGTACATTGAAATGGCAACTAAACCTACCTCTGCGTACATATACGCAATGTTGGCTGCATTGCTACTTACTTTCCAACTAGTATATTCTTTCGTTGCAGTACCAATGTCTGGAGGGTCGTCCAAAGGGAGAGGAAAGGGAAAGGGAACTACCATTGTGTGGGAGGGTTCTCTTGGTCCCAATTTCTTTGAGGAAGCTCTTTATGATAGGTTCCCAGTTGAGAGTAAAAGTGATTTCACCAAAGAGGCACCACTGAGAGGATACGATGAACTGAAAGAAGAATGACCAAAATGCATGCATGGTGAGGACTGCCTAGTGCAAATGTTCACCGAGGGAATAGATGAAGGTCGTCATTTCTTCAAATGACCCTGAGCATGGGTATTTGCCATTACTATTTGTTTCTTCAATATGTTCCTCTTCTATACAACTTATATGACATACTTATTGCAGTCTTTCTTGGCCGAAGAAAACTATGGATTCACTAGGTGGGTCGATCCTCGACCTATTTATCCGCATGTGGAGTATATCTACTACCCGCAAGACTGTATCTTCGATCTAGAAAGGGAAGTTAGCAGCGGTTACAAGGATGACGAATAGGAATACGACAACAATGGTGCCAGTTCACAGAAGGCACTCTGCAATGATCTATATTACACCTGCCCTAATAACAGGAACAAGGGTCCTCCGCCGCCACCCCCCGCCACCACCACCAATAATAGGAGGATACTGTGGAGAAGGTGCAACACAATTTGCTATGTGGACACACTACTAGGACAAACCAATCTTTTTAACGGGCCACATCCATGTGTTTGTTTTTTGGTTTAATCACCTAAGGCATGTTAGGGTTAGTCGAAGGAACTATGTACCCTTGTTTGGCACATGTTCTCACATGCCATTTCATGTGTTTGTTGTTTGCTTCAATTACCTAAGGCATGCTAGGTTTAGTTCAGGACCTTTGTACCCTAGTTTGGTACATGTTATCACATGCCATTTCATGTGTTGTGTGTGTTGAATTAGGTAATCCACTACTTCGTTACGTTTTATTTACACTACGTTAGCTCGTTTCACTACCTATGCAATATTAAACTCAATACTATGACAACAAATAATGAAACCAACAACACTATGAAAGGTCCAATAATAGAGCACATTAATCAACATAACAATATTTGAAGTACATGACGACAAACTAAATAACGTAGAACATGCCCTAGGTACGTCCATACTTAAAGTGCATTATATAACAACACAATGCAAAGTCCAAGATTAGACAACATTGTTCATGAATAAACCATAGAACTAGCAAGTCATGAAGACTACTGAGTGCACCGAGACCACTTTCCCTTTCTCTGGGCATTGGAATTCTCCTCCATCGCTGCCTTCGCTCGGAGCGCACGCTCAAGCTTCCTCTCCCTCTCCTCCCTGTATGAAGCAACACGTCTCCTTTCCTCCTTTTCTTGTGCTTCTTTTCTAGAGCCTCCTTTCTGTGCCTCTTCTCCATCATCTCCTTGTCCTCTGCCTCTCACCATGATAGTCTGCATCCACTCCTTGTCTTTCGGCTTGCTCTTAGTGTCGACCCACTGCTCAAAATCATAGAGCGGTGGAGGAGTCTGCAACAAATGCAATTATTACAAAACAAATAAATCATGCAAGACTTCATTTGACATAAAATAATTATTACACAACATCAATTTATCACCATCTCGTTAATGCGACGCTGACGAAGTGTAGGCTCAAACACAAAATTCGCACACATCCAATATCTCTGCCTATACGTGTCCTCTTCATCGGACTTGGCTACCTTGCAAGGATCACTGCACCAGCACATGTGCACTGGAACACCACTAGGCAGAGGCAATGGGTCGAAGGCATTTCCAGTTATCCGGCCATGACTACAATTGAACCAAATTTGTTCTAAGAACCGATAGCAATAAACATTAAACCCTCGACAAAAGATGCTCGGCAGTCCACCGAGGGGTATCCCACGATGGTAGATTTGTCGTAGAGGTGAGCAAGATTAGGAACGAGATGGTAATACAAGCACTAAGACACAAGATTTAGACATG
Source organism: Miscanthus lutarioriparius (assembly GCA_904845875.1). NCBI lineage: Eukaryota > Viridiplantae > Streptophyta > Magnoliopsida > Poales > Poaceae > Miscanthus > Miscanthus lutarioriparius. The sequence continues at coordinate 36,063,287 of CAJGYO010000005.1, read as the reverse complement.
TTCGGCTGTCAGTATGACGTAATACCTACATCCTGTGTTTTGATGTGTTGCATTGAGATGTATCGATCGTGTCCACTAGGGGACCCCTACCTCTTCTTATATACTCTGGAGGGGTAGGGTACAAGAAAAGTATCATATTTAGTACTATACAATAGCTGAGTTGCACTGCATGCTTTGATCTTGTAGGTCGGGCCACCTCGATGGTGCGCCCATGTCTTGTCTTGTGGATCATAACGTTAGTGTGTATCATATTAGGGTTAGAAAGTAGAAGACCATGGCAGCGCAATAGGCATAGCCTCGAGATGAGAAAAACGCACATTCACCGCAAGGTGAAGTGTGCCCACTTAGTCCCCGAAACTGCTGGAAGATGAAAAATAAATCTTAACCATCAAAAAAGAAGTGTGTATCATATTTAGTGTGTATCATATTTAGTACAAGGAAAGTATCATATTTAGTACTATACAATACGTAGCAAGATCCGAAAGAAGGGAGTCCCCGACGTTGTCCGAGCACCAAGAACGAGGAGTCTAACGCCGCTAGCGATGTTACCAAGAGCGAGGAGTCCCCGGCGTCGCTACATCCTGTGAGAAGATGTATTTATATTTAATATAAAGTCCTCGGCGCCGCCCGAAACACCGAGGAGCGAGGAGTTAGTGATGTCCGAGCACCGAGGAGCGAGTCTCTAGCCCTACCTAGCACATTAACCATAACGTAGAGCGCGGAGCCCGTGGCGCGTCCGGCATCAAGGAAGAAGTCAAAGCGCGCTAAGGCGTCCGCCACCACCCGAGGAGTCCCACGCAGAGGCGGCGAGGAGTCGGCGTCCGGGCGGGCGATGTCCGGCACACCAAGAGCGAGGAGTCCCGACGTCGCCGCGATGTCCGAAAGGCGCGAGGGGCGATATCCGAGTCCCCGCGTCGTTGGCGATGTCCGAGGATGTCGCACCGAGGAGTCCCCCATATAGCGGGTGATGTCTCCAACACCGAGAGCGAGGAGTCTCCTGTGGCGATGTCCGAAACCCGAGCATCAACGTTGTCCCCGACGTGGGGCGATCGCTCCTCATGGGGGAGTTCAAAAAATCGTTTGGAGAGTAAATATGAAGAAATATGAAACGGTCCCGATCAACTGATCTCCATGAACCAAGTGGTTCGAACATTATGGCGATATGATCCTACAATACAAACATGAGAATGGAGAATATTTAGGAAAATATTAAAATGCGTGACATAGCTCGGCGATCGATTAGTGTGAAGATGTATTTATATTTAATATAAACCGCCGACGTATGGCGTTATCTCTAGCCCTACCTAGCTTGTTAACCATAACGAGCGCGGAGCCCGTGAGCGTGGAGCACTGCGAAATGAGCCACCCGACCACCCATAACGCGGTGAGTTGTTGGTGAAGCGCGACCTCTAGAGGCGTGGTTCAACGTGAGATCGGAAAAATCGTTTAGAGAGTAAATATGAAGAAAATAGCTCGGAAACATTATGGCGATATACGTAGATTGGAGAATATTTAGGAAATCATTAAAGCGTCGCTTTAGGAACGTCGTCGGCATGGATCTCCACGAGATTGATGACGAGAATTGTTGTTGAAGATTTGAGGTCCATCTGGCTCGCCATGGATCATCGCGGACACCATGGATCTCCACGAGATTGATGACGAGAATGCGTTGTTGATTTGAGGTCCATCTGGCTCGCCATGGATCAAGCGCACACCCGTACCTGGCGCATCAACTGGTGACAAAAGATGCTTGGTAGTCCACCGAGGGGTATCCCATGATGGTAGATTTGTCGTAGAGGTGAGCGAGATCAGGAGCGAGATGGTAATACAAGCACCAAGACATAAGATTTAGACAGGTTCGACCGTCAGTATGACGTAATACCTATATTCTGTGTTCTGATGTATTGCATTGAGATGTATCGATCGTGTCCACTAGGGGACCCCTACCTCTCCTTATATACTCTGGAGGGGTAGGGCTACAAGAAATGTATCCTATTTGGTACTATATAATAGCTTACGGTGCATACCGAGCAGCGCCGTGCATGCCTTGATCTTGTAGGTTGGGCCACCTCTGATGGTGCAGCCTATGTCTTGTCTTGTGGATACCGGGCCGTACCCCCACACTATAAATAGGGTTTTTCTATTTGTTGCACATAAATAAAAATATAATATACCATGATGATAAGAGATTATCTTGGTTTACTAGCTTTACCACGCCTTAACATCCTACCGTTATATAATACAAAAAATAAAAAAATCACTTCAAACATTAGGTAATAACGTATCTAGGGTTGCAAAATAGACGTAATATATATACCAAATCAATGCGTAAAAAATGATAAGGGGAGAGATGATACCTTGCTCGCGAAGATGTATGGATCAAATCCAAGTATCCAAGGCCAAATTCGTCGATTGAAAAGATTGGACGGGGTAGGGAGAGGAAGAACCTGAGAGGTAGAAGGAAGAAATGAAAGCAGTCTCGGCAAGGAAAACTTGACCATGGGTTTCAGCGCTAAGATCTGTGGCGCCGAGGTCGACGCCATGTATTCTGGCGACGAGGTGCCGGCCACGTTAACGCCACCTAGGCTATACTGCTGTGCTCGGCCAGACACCTCAGAGGTAAAATCTAAGGAGTCGAGACGTGTTACCTCGACGTCACCCATAAAAGATAAGTTTACGTGACCAAAAATATTTTTTTTATTAAAAAAGGCCAAATTCTAAAAAATTGGGCCCGGAATCCCTCCCATCCCCACCCTCCTCCGTATTCCCCACCCCAACCCCGATCCCCAAACCCCTACCACCCTTCCCCGCAGAGTGGAGCCGCCACTCCCACCCACACCATTCTGAGGAAAACCTAGATCCGGACCCCTCGCCGCCGGCCATGGCCACGCGCCGGGCCCTCTCATCCATCCTCCGCTCCGCCTCTCGCCTCCGCTCCGCCTCACCGTCCCCGTGCCCGCGCGCGCCGCTCCACCACCGCCCGTCCCCCGCGGGCTTCATACTCAACCGCGCAGCCGCCTACGCCTCCTCCGCCGCGGCCCAGGCCGCGCCCGCTCGGCCGCCTCCTTCCACCGGCAAGAAAACCGGTGGCGGCAAGATCACCGATGAGTTCACCGGCGCCGGCGCCATCGGCCAGGTGTGTCAGGTCATCGGCGCCGTCGTGGACGTGCGCTTCGACGAGGGTCTGCCCCCGATCCTGACGGCGCTCGAGGTGCTCGACAACAACATTCGCCTCGTGCTCGAGGTGGCGCAGCATCTCGGGGAGAAAATGGTCCGCACCATCGCCATGGACGGGACAGAGGGGCTCGTCCGCGGTCAGCGTGTTCTCAACACCGGCTCTCCCATCACTGTAAGCCCATTTCCTCATTTCCCGTTCCTTTTTTTTTTGTTTTGAGCTGATATTTTCGGATGTCTATCTGACGAATCGGTGAAACCGGCGGGTTTTAGGTTTGATCTAGACGTACGGATCCATCTGTTGTCCAGTCAGTGCTTTGTAGATCTACGACTGTTTTTATCGATAGTATGCTGTACTGATTTGGTTGATAATCCATATGCCTCTAGCATTATCATCATGGTTTAGTAAAATTAAAAAATGCCGATCCATTCCATATACGTTTTAATCTACTAATAGTCTCATCACAAGTCAAGATTATTTACCATTCGTTACTTTGATAAAGTTACTAAGGAAATTTCATGTAGCCGTAATAAAGTATAAACATTTGGAAATCTTTGAAAGTTTTTCCCATCTACTCAGCTTATCATGGGCATATGCAACTTTGGTGGCTTGCTTATTATGTGTTCTATGATTTAGCTACTAAACTTATAGTAAGTCATTGACACACGAAATGACTTGTTACAGCTGCCGTATATAAGCTTTGTACTGTAGGCTCTAGATTCTTACAGTATCTGAACCTAGTTGTTGCTAATCTCTTAATTACCGTGCTACACCATCTTCCAAACCATGTCTCAGTTGTGCTGCATTTGTGACTTGTATATCTGTTTCTAGGTCCCTGTTGGTCGGGCAACGCTTGGACGCATTATGAATGTTATCGGTGAGCCTATTGATGAGAAGGGAGATATAAGTAAGTCTTCATGACATTGATTTACTTTTAACATTTACGTATACACTACTAAAAGTCACGCTTATATTCTTGTTTTGTTGATTGCTCCTTGCTTTTAGCAACAAATCACTTCCTCCCTATCCATCGTGAAGCCCCAGCCTTCGTCGAGCAAGCTACAGAGCAGCAAATTCTTGTTACTGGAATCAAGGTGCACCTCTTTGGAAGTGTGTGCCTGTCTAGTTTGCTAGGTTCTTTTCATATTTCAAGGCTTATTGTGCATAGTTTAATTCAAGGCTTCTACTTCTATCAGGTCGTGGATCTTCTTGCACCTTACCAAAGAGGTGGTAAAATTGGTCTCTTTGGTGGTGCTGGGGTGGGAAAAACTGTCCTTATCATGGAGCTGATTAACAACGTTGCCAAGGCCCATGGTTTGTTTTTTTACAGAGCTGGATGGGCATGCAGCAAAATTGTCATGTGTTTATGTTGGCTTATTTATTTTATTTCTTCATCTAGGTGGTTTCTCTGTCTTTGCTGGTGTTGGAGAACGTACTCGTGAGGGTAATGACCTGTACAGAGAAATGATTGAGAGTGGTGTCATTAAGCTTGGTGATAAGCAGGTAATGATCAGGATTTTGAATGTGTTGTTGGTTCTCATATCTGTGGCGGGTTTTCCTTACATTGTACTTTGCGGCAGAGTGAGAGCAAGTGCGCTCTTGTCTACGGTCAAATGAATGAGCCTCCTGGTGCTCGTGCTCGTGTTGGGCTGACTGGTTTGACTGTTGCTGAGCATTTCCGTGATGCTGAAGGACAGGACGTGCTTCTCTTCATCGATAACATTTTCCGTTTCACCCAGGTAGATTCACGTCCTGTTTTATGTCCGGAAAGTACCTGCAATGGTATTCTTGTTATTGGATATGCAGATGACATTAGTTAATCAGTCTCATATGTATTTTCTGCCTTGATTCTGCATACATTAAAGCTGAAAACTTGTATATTTGGTATCTACTATCTGTCAGGCGAACTCTGAGGTGTCTGCTCTGCTTGGGCGTATTCCATCTGCTGTGGGATACCAACCCACCCTTGCTACTGATCTTGGAGGACTGCAGGAGCGGATTACCACCACAAAGAAGGGTTCTATTACATCTGTTCAAGCTATTTATGTGCCTGCTGATGACTTGACAGATCCTGCTCCTGCAACCACCTTTGCCCATCTTGATGCTACTACTGTGTTGTCACGTCAGGTATTCCTGCCTCATGTCTAGGTAGAATTTCTGCGAATTGATGCTGTTGCTATTATGAGTATGATGTTAGCGTTGTCTCTTTGCAGATTTCTGAGCTTGGTATTTACCCTGCCGTTGATCCTCTCGACTCCACATCCAGAATGTTGTCCCCCCATGTTCTGGGTGAGGAGCACTACAACACTGCTCGTGGTGTTCAGAAGGTTCTTCAGAATTACAAGAATCTTCAAGATATTATTGCCATTCTGGGAATGGATGAGCTCAGCGAAGATGACAAGTTGACGGTCGCTCGTGCTAGGAAGATTCAGCGGTTCCTTAGCCAGCCTTTCCATGTTGCTGAAGTTTTCACGGGTGCACCTGGAAAGTATGTTGAGCTGAAGGAGAGTGTCAAAAGTTTCCAGGTATATGTCATGACTGTAACCTATCTCCTGGCCCATTGTGAACTGTACTATTGCAACAGTTTCTCCCCCTCCAATTATCATTGTTTGGCTAAACAATCCAGTTGGTGTTCTTTGCCTTGCAGCTTCGTACTCAATGCATGATTAAGTTTTGTCAAATTTAATGATTTATTTGATGTGGTCTATGGAAATGCGTCTTTTGACAAAAGTATAGTAGTTTTATTTTTGTTTTTGATAATGGTAGTTTTTTTTTCTTGATTTTACTTCTAACATGAACCACAGGTTGGCTAATGGACATTTGGCTTGTCATATGATGTTTTTCGTTGTTGTGTTTTATCATAGTTTTCAACAACATATTATTGCAGGAGTTAGTAAAAGTTACCTCTTGTAGACTGTCCCATGTCCAAAGTGATGTATACACATGAGTACTTTATTCTGAACACTAACAGGGGCAAAAAAAAAAATGTGTCCAGTTATGATTTTTTTATTAAGGTAAACCCTGCGTATATAGAAAGCAAACACAAGTTTCACATGATGGTTTGTTATGATATGATATGACTAATTATGTACACACTTAAAAAATGCCTTGCAAATTCTACTAGCTGCTTTAAGAGATCTTATCATCTTAATAGGAATACTTATCATGTGTATGTATGAGTATTTTTGTCTCATTACTGAAATGCAAATGGCAGCACCCATTTTTGTGCTTTTACGGTTAGTGTTGACTATTTGAACCTTTGTATCGTATAGGGTGTTTTGGATGGCAAGTATGATGACCTTCCAGAACAGTCATTCTACATGGTTGGAGGAATAGAGGAGGTCATCGCCAAGGCAGAGAAGATTGCCAAGGAATCTGCATGATAAACAGTCTCCACAGGCAATGCAAAATTTAACTTTTGGAGGTCAACATGTTGTGCCCTTTATTCTGTGTTATCAAGAACATGTATTTATGTGCAAGAGGCCCTGCCCTGCCAATGGATGTGTTTCCCCTCCGTTTTTCCCCCCTAATAAGGATTCACAGTGACATTTTCATTTGGCTTACTGCGCTTTGAGGAAGAATTATCCTTTTTGATGACGGCAAAACTATAAACTTGTTAATTCTCAAAGAAATACTGTAGTCTCGCATGTTAATAGCTGTCATGAGGTCACCTGTTCAATTTTTTTTTTCTGAGCCGATTCCACAGTTTGTTATCTGTGCAGTCCCTTTTTTGTGATCTGTTTTTAACTCCAGTGTTTGGTTCATGGGATGATAAGGGATGAGTTGTGTTTGGTTCAAGGGACGAAGGGATGGAATGTGTTTGGTTCATGGGACGATAAGGGATGAGAATGAGATGGGTTGATTGCATTTTTGATGTGTTTGGTTAAGGGGCAGGGAGTATGCGGACCTTGTTGCTTCCAAACGACTGTATAGCCTATCTCACTTCGTGCCACGTGGGAAGAGAAGAGTCGCATGATAATGTCCTTGAGGCCATAGCTAACCAATTACATAGCAAGGTATATAAAGGAACATCTAATTTTATCAAGGGCTTCACACAATGTTTGATACATCCTGCAAGATAAATAACTAATGGGAATCTCATGAATAAAGACCCTCTTTGGTGGATTTGTGGGGCTTCAACTTTTGCACCGTAGTGACACTGTAGTAGAAGTTAGTGAAGCCTCTCCTCGTGGCTTTATTGGCTTCTCTTGATTGTCAGTTCATTCTGGATTGAAGAGAGAAAAGTAGCTCTTGCCACAGAGTACATCTAAAGTAGTCACGGTAGAAGAAGCTAAAGCCTTTGGAGCCATTGCCAAAGAGGGCCTAAGATAAAAGTCTTTGTGTAAGAAGTAAACATATGCTAAGCACACTAACAAGCAAACCTAGTTGACACTTAAGAAGAGAATTTGCACACAACAAGCAAAGCAAGAGCTTAAACAGAAAGTAATGCAAGATCAAAAGAGGCAAAGAGACAACCTGAGTTCCCCTTGGTATCAAGTTGTTGCTACAATCCCCTAGTCTACATTGGAGCACTGAAGAGTCATCAAAACTTGGTTAAGCTCCACTTCACTAGTGAGTACCCCTTCTCCACTCTGGAATAGCGAGTTTGAAACCATATGCATCTTTTAGAGCCTCCTCAACAAGAACTCCAACCAGGAAGGTCACCAAGTCATCCCCCGAGCTGTCTAGGTGATGGCAATCACCAAGAGTAATAAGTCTTCAACTTCAACTCAGAGATCCAAGCAAAAATACCGGTGGCACTAAAGGCTAACTCTCAATTCTCACTTCTTGGCTATACAAGTGTTGGCAACAACGGGGTCGAAGAGCAGCTCAAAATGAGCTAGGGGAGGCACTTATATAGAGGTTGAAGGAGCTGCTAGTTGTTGGAAAAAGTTGGAAGACAAAACAATCACTGGATGATCCATTGGTCTCCTCTACTTGCACTGGATCATATGGTGCCTCTGTGCTGATATGTTTTTCCGACAGTTAGGAAGGAACATACCAAAATATTCAGGGGGGTCACAAAGTCTCCATCGAATCATACACCACAATACCGAGACTGGGCCAACTTATCAGAAGTCAAGCTTGGCCCACCCAACGATTTGCTAGGAAGTCACTTAGTCTCCATCAGATCATACATAGCACTAGAGTTAACTAGGCAACTTGTCACCAAGTCAAGTTGGATTTCACCAGGCGATTTACCAATGTGTCACACAACCACCACTAGATCGTACGGTGCACATCAATGGGATGGCCAGTTGTCGTAGCCAAGGACTGGGCCTCGCCAGATGTGGGAGGGGCCGGGTGACAAGGGCGCAGGTGTAGTGCATGAGCTCAATGCCCTCGAAGAGTGCCATGAGATGGAGCAAGAGACATTGTGGTGCTCATCAGGTGGCAACGGGTGACAAGGGCGCAGGCATACTGCATTAGCTCAATGCCCTCGTGGAGTGCCATGAGATGGAGCAAGAGACATTTGTGGTGCTCATCGGGTGGCGACACAAGCCTAAAAAGAGTAGGGAGAAAGAGGAAGCTGATGAGCTTGTGTGCAAACATGGGTGCTTAGGTCAATGTGGTAGGATACGATATCCAAATGGTCCTACAAGACAATCCAGGAGGTAATTTGAACATTATTAGATGCGTTAAGAGTGTTTTATAGTTGAGGAGGTATATAGTCAACCCTTGATATGTTAGGGGGTTATGTATATACTTTTTAATATGCCACATCAGCAAAAACCGCTTTCAAAATCGCCTTAGGGGTTATTTAGATAGTTTTCAATAGTTTAAGAGGTAGAATATATGATTTTATAGGTGAGGGGATGAAGTAGACAACTATCAATAGGTTAGGGAGTTTTTTTTTCAAATTATTTCGCTTATATGTCGTATACTTGGCGTAGTATCTTGGCTGGGATTGAGGTTCTGAAAAAAGGTTTAATCCGGAGAATAGGTGATGGGATGAGTGCCTATATCTGGACTGATGAATGGATTCCAAGAGATCAATGGAGGAAACCATACATACCGAGGGGTGAAAATCTTTTGACAAGAGTGCATGAACTCTTTGATCCAGATACTGGGTCTTGGGATGAGGAGCTGGTCCGAGCTACATTTTGGCAAGAAGACGCAGAGATTATATATTAAGTATCCCTGTACATGAGGGAATGGATGATATGATTGCTTGGCACTATAATAAAAATGGTATGTTTTCAGTGAGGTCAGCCTATAAAGTCCATGTTGCAGATAGGGAGAGATGCAATGCACCTAGAAGTGGTGGATCTTCTTCATTTACCAGAAACAATGGCGACCAGCTATGGAAACCGTTGTGGCAAGTTGACTGACCGAAAAAAGATGCTGCACTTTATGTGGAGAGTGAGCCATAAAAGCCTGGCTTTGCTTGTTAATCTGAAAAGAAGGGGTATTAAGTTGAACACCGGCTGTGTCCTTTGTGGGCGTCTGGATGAGGATGGAGCTCATTTGTTTTTTAAGTGCAAGCATGTGAAAAGGGTCTGGGACGATCTGCAATTGCAAGAATTGAGGGATCGGCTAGCACAAGCTATTTCGGCCAAAGAGCTAGTTTGGGAAATTCTGAAACTGAAGGAAAACGTGCAGCGACGGGTGATCACTCTCATGTACATTTGGTGGTCGGAACGGTGCAGGATTCGCGAAGGGGATGCACCAAGAGAGTTGGGACAGATTGCACGGTTAGTAAATTGCTATGCTGAAGAATGGGCCTCTCTGAAGAATGTACAAGCCGAACCTGTCCAAAGTCGAAGGAAGCCGGCATGGTCTAAGCCCCCGACTGATTTTATCAAGATTAATTGTGATGGGGCTTTTAGCCAGGAGGATCTAGCTGGGGGTTGGGGATATGTCATGAGAGGAGCCGATGGTACTGTTGTTTGTTCAGGCTACGGCAAGCTGGGGAAGGTTCTGGAGGCTGCTCATACAGAGATCATTGCCTATCTACAAGCTTTTCAGCGGGCAGTGATGTTGGGGATTCAGAAGGTGGTCCTGGAGATCGACGCACTGATGGTGGCCCAAGCGGCAAATGCGCCCGTTCTTGACCGAAGCTCGGCTAGCGGGTTGCTATGGGAGTTGAAGGAGTGCTTACATATCAATTTTTCTAGTTTTGTCGTAGCACATAAAACCCGTTCTTGTAATCTTGTTGCTCACAGTCTAGCTGCCCTTGGGGCGAAGTTATGTCCGGGTACTAATCCGATTATGGATAGTATTCCACCTTATATAAATGTTCTGGTGGCCAATGATTTGGCATCAGGTTCTGAGTAATGGAGTTTCTTCCATGTTCAAAAAAAAAATAATTGAATAAGAAGTCATCGTTTCCCTTTCTCTTGATTTATTACGTACAAGGTTTGCACTGTGTGTTTGATTCTCGTGACAATTTGAAGTAAATCATGCCCTGTGAAGTTGATTTGATATTTTTTTAGCAATTTGTAAAATTTCATTTTCATCTCAATGATCTTTTCCCTTTAGTATGTTATTTTTTTTATCCTTTTTGTGCTTGCATCACACAATCGGATCTCAACGTTAACCACGATATGTAATCATAAACCTCTTCAGAATGCTATGCAAATGCAACAGTGTTCTTTTATTTACCTCGAAAGTTATCATAAAGAAAGTTCGCTTACTCCGCTTCTGACACACAGGCACCGACATGCTGACCCCACCGTCAGCACCAGGTATGATGCATCCACTTGGCAACCTGCCCTCAAACGAGTCAATGTGCCATCCGGGCCGTTGAATTCAAAACGGAGGGCTCAGGATGGGATACCTCCGGATCCGGCCGGTAACGGCTCTCTGCCGCTGTCCCCGTCCTGAACCAACCAACGGATTTCCAAACCCCAAATCTTCTCCGCCATTCTTGCCTCTCCCGACTCCCCCCTACCCTATTTCAAAACATTTCAAACCACTGTACGCCTCCTCCCTCCTCCCCTCCCCCCTCCACTCTCTCGCGGTCTCGCCCCAGAGGCGCCTGATCGCACCACCTCCCTCCGGCGACAGTCCGCCGCCCGTCCTCGCCCCGCCCGCTCGACGAGGCCGCGTCGGGTGGTGAAGAGGTGAGTATTCTACTTGCGATTCGCCCGGGGATTGGATCCGGTCGCCCGCCGCGTAGCGTACAGCCTCCGCTGAGCTGAAACCCTAGGTTTCGATAGAGGGGGTGGGGGTGTTGTCTCATCTTCCTGTTCAGCGCGGTGGAACCGTTTTGCTCTGGGGTACGTGGTGCGCGCGCGGGGGTATGTGTGTGTTGCCGTGAAGTTGCGTTTGATCTGTGGAATCTCGTCTGCAGGGTGCTGCTGCGGCGTCCCCCCTCTCGCTATGAGTAGCGCTGTGAAGGACCAGCTGCAGCAGATGTCGACGACGTGCGATTCACTCCTGTTGGAGCTCAACGTAAGTCCTCCTCTCTCTAATTCCACAGTTTTTCCCCGGCCTTTTTGTTGGTTCCGCCGTTCGGCGCGCCCGGTCCGCGATGAATTCAGGTATTTTTTCCTGGGTTGTGTCAGGTGATTTGGGATGAGGTCGGTGAGCCCGACATGGCGAGGGACCGGATGCTGCTGGAGCTCGAGCAGGAGTGCCTCGACGTCTACAGGAGGAAGGTCGACCAGGCCAATCGGTGCAGGGCCCAGTTGCGGCAGGCCATTGCGGAGGCAGAGGCCGAGCTCGCTGGCATTTGCTCGGCCATGGGCGAGCCACCGATACATGTTAGACAGGTTAGTTTCTGTGCTTTGAAAGTTTGAAGTACCATATACCATGAAAGAAACAAATAACATTTGAGTACTACCACTGTACTGCAGAAGGATAGTCTACAGAATTTTCTCTCATGATCTCTTTTATTGCCATTGCAACTTTAGGGCTGTGATAGTGTGATAGCTATTGGCTAGATGTGCAGGTCACTCGTACTCTGCTATATTGAAGGCTTACCCAAAAAAAAAACTGTAGTGGCTCTACCTTTTTTTGATGAAAAATGTTATAGTACAATAAGAACGTGAATGGTTTAAGGGAGTAGCAGAACGAAATTGTCCCATATTGAAGTCAGGAACTGCATGCATTCTGCTTCGAAAACTGAATATTTCAGTAGTGACTCCATCAATAATTTGTTTTCTTTTTAAATGGCAGTCAAATCAGAAGTTACATGGTTTGAGGGAGGAATTGAATGCGATTGTCCCATACTTGGAGGAGATGAGAAAGAAAAAAGCTGAAAGATGGGACCAATTTGTTGATGTCATAGAGCAAATTAAGAAGGTTGCATCTGAAATCAGGCCTGCAGATTTTTCACCCTTTAGAATTCCTGTGGATCAGTCTGATCTGTCATTGAGAAAGCTGGAGGAGCTAACAAAAGAGCTACAATCCCTTCAGAAGGAGAAGGTCAGCATCACTTGTTCCAATCTGCTTTATTTGTCCAATGAGTATTACTCCCCATGTCTATTATTTTCCTTCACTGCTCATGCAAGTCTATAAATCTCATTGTTTGTGCCTGTTTTTGACAGAGTGATCGGCTGAAACAAGTGATGGAACATCTTAACACTTTGCATTCCTTATGCGAGGTGCTTGGTGTAGACTTCAAACAAACAGTACATGAGGTGCACCCTAGCCTGGGTGAGACTGATGGATCAAAGAACCTAAGCAATAGTACAATTGAGAGTCTTGCATCAGCCGTAAACAGATTGCATGAATTGAAAGTCCAGAGGATGCAAAAGGTTAGCACTCTTTATATCACTTCGGAATTTCAATCATTCAGCGCAGTCAACCATAATTTTTTTTATTATTCAGCGCATTCACTAGTGTCAAATTCCGATCGTTCATCACAGGCCACCCTCAACAATTTTCAATTATTCAGTGCCTTTAACATTGTTAATATGAAATTCTGAATGTCACAGCTTCAAGATTTGGCATCTAGCATGCTTGAACTTTGGAATCTCATGGATACACCACTTGAAGAGCAGCAGATGTTCCAGAATGTAACCTGCAATATTGCTGCTTCAGAACATGAAATAACTGAGCCTAACACCCTCTCTATTGACTTCCTCAGCTATGTGAGTTCATTGTTCTTTAGATATTGCTCATGCCACTGTTGCTATGTTTTTTCTTTGTTTGAGCTAGGAATGTTCTGAGATTATATCTTGATCTAAAATGTAGGTGGAATCTGAAGTTTTAAGGCTTGAACAACTTAAAGCGAGCAAGATGAAAGACCTTGTTCTGAAAAAGAAGACAGAACTGGAAGAGCATAGGAGACGTGCTCATTTGATTGGCGAGGAGGGTTATGCAGCCGAATTTAGCGATGAGGCTATTGAGGCAGGTAAGGATCATATCCTGGGTTGTTAACTTGTGTCCATTAAAATGTATTGCAGACCTGAAAAATATGGGAACATGAGAACGATCTTATCCACCTTTGCCTTTTCCTACAGGAGCTGTTGATCCTGCGCTGGTGCTGGAACAAATTGAGGCTCACATTGCCACAGTGAAAGAGGAAGCTTTTAGCCGGAAGGATATCCTCGAGAAGGTTGAAAGATGGCTGAATGCATGTGAGGAGGAAGCTTGGCTGGAAGATTACAACAAAGTAGCAATGCTGGTCAACTTTATATGCAAATCTCTGTTCCGTTTTTGTTTACTGGATAGTAATAGTTCCCTGAACATGACATTTATAGGATGACAATCGTTATAATGCCGGGAGGGGGGCCCACTTGACACTCAAAAGGGCTGAGAAAGCTCGCATTTTGGTAAACAAGATCCCAGGTAATATTGCTGTGTTAGATTTCTATTAGAGCTTTCACTGATTATGTTCTGTTCATAGAATGTTTTTCTGTCATAGTTGCAACCAATTTACCATTGCCATGCCTGAAACAGGACTGGTAGATGTTTTGACCACAAAAATTGTAGCTTGGGAGACAGAAAGAGGAAAAGAGTTCACATATGATGGTGTAAGTTTTCTTATTCCCGTACTTTTTTCTTGGATGTTTAATTCCTTGGATTATTTAATATTTTGCTAAAATGTATTTCATGCAATATTTTTCAGGTCCGCCTTCTGTCAATGCTTGAAGAGTACATGATCGTTCGCCAGGAGAAAGAGCTAGAGAAGAAAAGGCAGAGGGTATATTTCCGTGCAAAATATTTCTACATTGCATAAACCTTCAGTTTTAACTGGAGTTAATATGTTGTAATACCTTATTCTGATTTGCAGGATCAGAAGAAGATCCAGGATCAACTCAAAGCTGAGCAGGAAGCGCTGTATGGATCAAAACCAAGTCCATCTAAGCCACAAAGCACGAAGAAGGCGCCTAGGCACTCCATGGGTGGTGCGAACGGAAGACTGTCTCTTGGTGGACCCACAACGCAAGCCCCCAAAACAGACATAATGCACTCCAAGACAGCTCGTGCTGCCAAGAAGGCTGAAGATTTGGGCGCTTTATCTCCTAGTAAGCTTCCTTTTCCATTCATCTACTGCAATTTCTTTTCCATTCATCTCCTAGTAAACTTACTTTGACTCGCATACAATTCACTTCTGATCGAACCTAGCACTTTCAGGTAGTAGAGGCTTGGACATTGCCGGTCTTCCCGTGAAGAAGTTATCTTTCAACGCAAGCACTCTGCGAGAGGCAGAAACACCACGCAAGCCTTTTGCCCAGATCATGCCAGGAAACAATGTCTCATTGGTGCCTGCGCGGCCCATCTCCAATGACACAGAGGAAGAGAACAAAACCCCCAAGAAATTTTCAGGGCTCAATCCAAAAACGCCGGTGACAGTGACGGCTCCTATGCAGTTGGCGGTGACACCAGCTGTGGCTAACAAGGTCATAGCCACTCCTGCAACCCTTTTCCAGGAGAAGGCAGGGTCGCCAGCACTGCCAGGGGACATCGAGTACTCGTTCGAAGAGAGGCGGCTCGCCGTCTACCTGGCCAGGCAAGTGGCTTAACTTGGTCATTCACCTTGGCCCAGGTGCCTAAAACCCAGTTATTACGTAGTTGAAAGCTGAACTGACTGATTTTTCGTCAGAGGCCAATGTTACCTGTTGGTCGATACTCGATAGTAGTCGGCCTCGTTCGTACTTTGCAGTACTATTCTGAATTTCTGATTCATAGCCATATTTGCTGGTAAAGGGAGTTTTAGAGTTGAGCCTGTGCTCCGTATCCTAAGTTGTATAGCTTCATCTGGTTGCATCGTCGATGACCTGTTATTGTTATTATTGTTTATTACTGTTATCCAACTATCTTGTCGCATGTTATGTTTCTGATCTCAAATCTTTAGGATAATCTGGTTTGATCGCCAGGAATCGTCATCCTGGAATCTGTCGTAGTGTGTGAGTGTGTGAGTGCGCTCAAATCTTTGAGAGTTGCAGTGTGTGCGGTGTGCCCGATAGCAATCAGCATCCCAGCACCTTTTGTAAGGTCAATGCCAGTGGCCAGAGCAGCACAGAAGTACAAAATTATAATGTCAGTGTGGTCAAAGTCGGGTTTAAAAAGCTATAAGATAATGGCATTGACCTATGCTTCCGTATAGCTACCCAAGCACGAACGAGCTCGGTGTCAAACTACTTGCCACAGATTGGTACAGTAGTTGTGATTTGACGGTTGGGCACGCAGCACCTTGTGGAACTACCAAACCATGACACCCACCCATGACCATGAGCTCACTGGATCACTGGTCGTTACCGGGTGCGCTGGCCACCAAGGACTTGCTAGCCATTGTGTGTCCCCTGATTTGCCCGGCCCAAATATTGAACCGCCGTGTCATAACGCAATTACGCAACAGATGGGCGATGGCTACATACACCCATTGTCTGCTGACTCCCCAACTCGAACACTAGCAGTGGTGAGTAGTGAGCAGAGATGAAGATGACAGATCAGTGACCAGTCATTAGTGCGCTGTATCTTTCGGTAATAACCCGACGTCGACGAGCTACTGCATTTCCTGTGCAAGTCGCCTCGGGTCAAGGCCTCAAGGGGAAGCCAGCCAACAGCCTCAAGTCGGAACTCGGAAGGTGTCCTGCTGACGCCGGTGCCGGGTGGGGCCGGATGCCGGAGCGAACCGCACGCACCGACCGACCGCCGTGCACACCGCGCGCGGTGCGCATCCCCATGAGAGGCACAACTCAGCCACGCCGGGGCCCCGGAGCCCGGCGGCCCCCGTGAAGTCCACACGCGCAATCGCATAGGCGCATAATTCAGACGCGCACAGTTACGCCCACTCATGTGCTCGGCCCGGCTCGCTAGCAGGTCCTTGCAAGTCGCAAGTCGCAAGTCGCAACTTTCCGCCGGCACTGGCCACTGACGCACAGCGAGGTGCGAGCCCGGGCGCGCAGCTTCGCAGCAGCTTCGTCCGCGACATTCTGGTTACATTGCGGTTGGGTCACGTCATGCTCAGATGCTCCCTCCGATGCGCAGGAGTCGAGTCAAGATGCTATTCACGACTCGAGTCATGCGAGCTGCATGCAGTTGAGCATCCTCGAGCTCGTAGCTGGTTTCACACTTTGACTGTCACTGTCAGTGTGCCCTTTCCATTTACAGTACTACAGTACGTGCAAGCTAGCTGTGCTTTGGAATGTGAAGGGAAACATTGAGTCCTGGCACGTACCCGCGGCAGTGAATGGGAAAGACGAGATGAATGGCCAGCTCGTGCGTGCTGCTTACTCAAAGCTGACTGGTGACTCAATCGTGGAAGGGACTCCGGGTCCACCGTCCGTAGGGCGAGTCTCCATGAGATTATGGCCTATTTGATCGCTCTAAACTTTAGAACTCTAAAAACTTTAGAGTAATTTAGCTCACTTTTGAAAATAAACAGCCGATCTGATCACGAAATGGAACGAATACGAATATAACTTATATAAGGAATTGTTTTTCATGCTCCTGTTTAGTACAGCTTATAAATTGTTTATGACCAAAATAAGGTGAAACTAAGAGCAAACGATATATATTTTCTCAGCTTTCTTCTGACCACGTTTCTATCGACAGCACCCATTTGCACTAAGACGCAAAAGCTAGGCTAGACCAGCTAATTTTAACCTTAATTTTTTTTTTCATTTGTGTAACTTCTCAGAGAAGTGCCTTTCTAACCGCTCTACTAAACAATGCTATAATATCGTTTTCCATCATGTGATATTCTAAACCGTCGATCCATCATCCAATAGTGGCTAGTTATCTTTTTTCCTTTAGCTGTGTTTGTTCATCTCAAAACAACGGAAATGCTATACAACAACCGGGTGTTTTATCACCCGGTGGCACACGATTTTTTTTGGCCACGGAACCGCACGTCCGCCGCGCCTGCGTCGCTGTAGCGCCTGCGCCGCCGTGTCTGTCCCCGCGCTGCCGCCGTCGTGCTCGCCCATCCCCGCGCCGCCGCCGCCGCCGCCGCCCCCGGCATCTTCCTCAAGTCCGGCGAGCTTCTTCCCCAACTCCGACGCCGTCACCAAATTTGTCTCTGTCCTTTCATAGAAAAAAATTGTTACTTGTGATTTGTGGCAAGGAGAAAGAGAAGAGAGGAGGACGATGAACAATATCTATGGGAAAAAAATCAGGTGTTACCGGGTGCTAAAACACTCGGGTGTTAGATAGACAAGCTCCAAAACAAACGATGAAACAAAGCATCAAACAACGCAACACCCTCGTACCTGGCTACCGCCAACCAATCCCTGTCCTTGTTGACCTCCCGGACCACTGCGTCTAGCCCCCGTCTCGACTCTCTCTCTCACTCTTCTCTGGCTCAACCGCTGTCCTCCTTCGCCAGCAAGGCAGCGGTGGTGGCCTCGCCGCCTCGCTACTCTGGCCCTGCACCCGCCTTCCCTAAAACCCTTTTTTCCTGTAGCTAGGCAGGTAGCACATCCAACCAACAAGCCTATCCTCGAAACCTCTCACAAGCGTGTGGAGAGCGACACTCGAGATCGATTCCAGGCACCTGTTGTATAGGAAATATCTAGAGGAAATGTGCAGGAATATGCAACAATTGTGAATTCTGATGAAGCCATCTGTCTCTGGTCTGGCCTCTGGAGAAGTGATACAAATGCCCGTAGCTGTGCGTGACTACAGATCGCTCGGAGGAATTTTGAAGAAATCTGAAGAAATTTATGAGAGAAAACACTGTACTGGATAAAAAAAAAGTAAATCAAGTCGGGTTTAAGGACACGCGAACGGGGCCAGGAGCATATCCAGGCTTTGAGCTTTCAGGTGCCCGGCGCTCCGGACCGGCTGGCGGACACGAAAAAGGAAAAGGAACAATTCTGAACACACCTCGTCCTCCGGAAGTCCACCAGACCACCACGCTGCGTCGTCGCGCCACCTGCGGCGGAAGCAGCCATGCCCATTGGATTTCCAGTGCCAGCCCCAAAGCGACTAGCCCAACCTGACCCGGACCGGACCGGACCCCCGGCGGCACCCTTGGTCGGTCGGTCCCACGCGCAATTCCACCTCGACGGCGACCTGAACCCACCCACCTGGCCACCACCGGCACCCCTTTCCCCTCGACTCGACTCCACCTTTTTTGGTTGTCCGTCCCTCTCGCACGCACCAGCACAACACAAGCCCGTCCCATCCCATCACCACCGCCGTCACCGTCTCCGGCTCTCCGCACACTTCCATCGCACGCGTTCCCGCAAGCAAAGCCCAGGCAGGCGAGAGCACCATCCGCCATCCGCTCGCACCCGCTCTCCCTCGGCCCCCCGACGACACACTCCACCTATATAAAATCGCCCACCGTAACGCAGCCAAACCCAAACGCACGCAATCTCGCAGCAAACCTACGCTCCCACACACTCCTACGCTCCTCCTCGAGCTCCATGGGCAACTTCGCGTCGTGCACGCTGGCGGGGACGGCGGCCGGGGCCGGGAGGGCCAGCAGCGGCGCGAGGGTCGTGCTCCCGGACGGGCGGGTGCGACAGGTGGCGCTCCCGGCCACGGCGGCCGAGCTGATGCTCGACACGCCGGGCCACTTCCTGGCAGACGCGCGGGCGCTGCGCCCGGGGCGGCGGATCGAGGCGCTCCCGGCGGACGAGGCGCTCGTCCGCGGCGCGCTGTACGCCGCGCTTCCCATGAAGCGCCTGGGCGCCCCCGTGGCGCCCGCCGACGTGGCGCGCCTGGCGGCCGCGGTGGTGGCCAGCGGGGAGAAGCAGGCGCGCGCGACGAGGAGCCGGAGGAGGATGAGGCCGGCGTCGTCTCCCGCCGCCACGGCCAAGGTCGCCGCTGTCGTCGTCGCGCCGCCCGAGGTGCTCGAGGCCGCCGCCGCCGCCGGGTCCCTTGGGTTTCAGGAGATGGACGCGCCCAAGCGGAGGGCACCGAAGCTGGAGGAGATGGCCGTCGACGACGCGGCGGCCGCTGCGGAGATCGAGGAGCTCAAGCAGCGGCTCAGCGGCGGCGGACGGCGGTCCAGGCGGCCCACGCTGGAGACCATTCAGGAGGAGAGCTACGTGCCAGCGAGATGCTGACGGTGCCAGTCAATAATGGTCAAGGCCAGCCAAACAGAGAGATGGCAAAGGCTGTTTCTCTGATAGCCTCATAGCCTCATTGTGTAAAATAGCAGTACTCTTTTTTTTGGTGCTGTCTCTTTTTCCATTTATTTTGGAGAGAGAGGAAACGGGTTGGATCAATATAATTTTGAGAAGAGATATAAATAGAAACTAAAGAATTTCACAGTTTCAGTTATCATGACCAATGCATTTGCGATCCATTTGGTGTTTCAGTAGCTGTGTTTCCATGAGCACATACCCAAGATTGCTGTTTTCATGCAGAGAGAATTGGTGAAGAGTAACCCCGTTCACTTCGCTGAAAAAACAAACCAAAATATTGTTCCGGTTGATTTGTTGTGAGAGAAAAATATTGTTCCGGCTGAAAAAACAAGCTGAAAAGTATGAATTATAAAACAAGCGAATGGGGCCATTATTACGGCGCTTAAGGCAAAACTTGGCACCCAGTACAACAAGCAGCCTAGAACTTGTAACAGTAATTACCTCTGTTTTTTTTTAAAAAAAAATCATCGTGTTTATCTGTGGGAGATTCTTTGACTACAACTCAAGTACAGCAATATGTGTACCTAAACCTTCAATACACTTTTGAGTTTTCCATCCATGTGATCTTAACCATGACATTTAAAACGCAACTTGAGTAGTGCAGTTGTCCTCAAATAGTTGCATGTGTAGTGTAACAACCCGGATTTTTCCGAAAACCAAAAATACGAGCTTTAAAAAAAATTCTTTTTTTTTCATGTAACTGTGTGAAGCATGTAGATGCTAGTCAAACACGAGTCAAACCCACCGACTAAACGTTGCATGCACATAGAATTGTTTGTAGAATGTGCCGAAGCTCTCGCGTTGCCTCGTGTTTGAGTCTTGTGGTTTGGAGTGCACAAGTCCGTAGCAAGTAACCCTCCTCAATAATCCTAGTCGGGTTCCTCGCAGATATCTTTTGAATTCTTTTGTGACCTCTCTCGAAATCCCTACTTGATCTCCTAATTAACGGACCCTCACTCCCTAAGTCCCTCTACTATTCATCTTGTGCATGCGCAAGGTGCGGCAACACTCTACTCCAGCTGCATACTCCTGTTCCCATTGTTTGGTAACGTAAACCACGTAAGTAGCAGGCAGCCAGCAAGAGCATGATTGACACAAGCACCCTGCAAGGCTCTATACGTATATATATACGTGTATGGTGTATACGTATTTTTGCCCCATGGGCAAATACCGGAGCCCAGCTAGCTCCTCGTCGGCCTTGGCCTCCAATCCGGCCCAGCCCTGGAGCAACAGCGACCAGCCCATCCTGCCCTCACGTGCCCAACGCACGCAGAAGCACCGTACAGAGCTAAGCAGCGCCGCTGCATGCCGATGTTCCATAAGTGGACCCACAGGCCAGCCGAAATACCCCGCCTCCGTCCGCGTACACCGCACGCAAGCGAAGCCGCTCTGCATGTGCGGCTGTTCCCTTGCGGGACTCGCTTGTCAGCGGCTGGGGAAAAAGCAAATCAACGATGCCGTTT
The DNA here is from genome assembly GCA_904845875.1 of Miscanthus lutarioriparius. NCBI lineage: Eukaryota > Viridiplantae > Streptophyta > Magnoliopsida > Poales > Poaceae > Miscanthus > Miscanthus lutarioriparius. The sequence goes on along the minus strand of CAJGYO010000005.1, from coordinate 36,042,153 downwards.
CCTTCCGTCGCACTGCTTCCGCCATTCTTCTTCCTCCGTACGTCCCGCGCCGTCCTTGGTTCTCCGTCCGAGCCAAGCGACGCCGTCAGCCCCTTGGATGCCTCCGCGCGCAACACCAGGCCCCCGCCTCAAGCCGCGTCGCAGGTACGCACCGCGACCAACCGCGCCGCGCCCCGCGAAAGCAAGCCACGCCCTGACCCCAGCCGCAGAAACAACTTGGCCGCGACGCAAACGCGCCTGGACCCCGCAGCGCCTCACCCCACGTCACGACGAGCACCAAGCCGCACTGCTCGACCACGCCGCGACTCACCTACCCTATCTTCTCGAAGTTTCCCGTGAGCAGCCGCCCGATGCGCGCCACGTTCTTCCGCGCTGCGATCGCTGCCGCCCGTGGCATGCCAGGCCTATGCCGAGCCCTAAGCCCCGCACTACAAAAGCCGGACGCCGCCCTCGGCCTCGCCATCTCTCCCTACAGCCGCCGCCACCAAGCACATCTCTCCCTCCCTCGCCCTAGCCTCTCCCTGCGGACGCGCCGCTTCTTTTGCGCGCCACCACGCGTCGTCGTCGTCGCCGCCGCCGCCATTGTCGTCGCGTCCCACGCCAGCAGACGCGATGCCGCCCGTCCTCACCACGACCTCGACCACGCGCGGACGACGAGCGTCGGCGCACACCGCTAAGGTCACCAAGCCTTCGCCGTCCGAGGCCCTTCCTCGTCGTGATAATGCACCACCGCCATGCTGGAGCGCCACCCACGACGAAAAAAGCACGAGCGTTGCGGCACCGCCTCCGCGACACCGCTCGCTGCCCCAATCGCAACGATCGCAGCGCGCACGTCGACACCCCTGCTGAACCGCACCGACCACGACAACGGTGCGTCCACGACTACGTCCTCGACCACATTCACCGGTGAGCATTGCCATGCTTCTTTACCAGCCCCGCCCATTCTCGCCGGCGATGGCGTTCCACACTCTAGAACGCGAAGGCCCGAGCCAACGCCGGCTCCGGACGCATCGCCCCGCACACCGCATGGGCACGTTCTAGCGCGCCCATACACGCCCTTACGTGGACTCTAGCCTGAGCAACCGCTTCGCCAAAGACGCGTTCACGCTAAGTAACGCCTTGTTCACCGCCACCACCGGGTCACGTACACATGCGAGAACATACAGACATACTCGGCTGATCGCCACTGCTCTTCCTCGCCATGAGCTATCGACGGCCATTTATCATGCGTCGTCCGACCTCATCACAGCACACCACGGCGCGGGCACGCAACAGCCTATATGCTTCACCGCCGTCGCGCTCCTGCCGGCCGACACGCGACGTCGCGCACGGCATGCCCCGACACACCCACGCCAAGCAACACGCCTCGCGCCTCTCACCCACCAGCGTCTGAGCTGCCCCTTAAGCCGCCGAAAGCACCGTAGGGCTAAAGCCGACGGCCTCCTCTTCTTCAAGTTTTGGGCCTCCTCTCTTCTTGGGCCGTCAAGCAGACACCAGGAGCCCAAGTCTTGGCCCCTCTACTCCTTTTCCTCCTCCTGGGTGGGCGGCCAACAAAGCCAACCCAAACCTACTCGGCTTGTGGCCCACGCTGACAGCCCCGCCAGGCCACCACCAATGGAGAAGCGACCCAACTGAAGCCTGGCCCTTTCCATCCTTTTTCTGATTTTCAGAAATTCTTGGCCACATTTGGAAATTCACCAAAAAATCATCTTAGCTCCTAAAATTATGAAACCAGTTCCATAATTTTTCTAAAATGAAGCCCTACGTCATGGACCCATCCTTGAGTATTTCTGACCCCTCCAAATGGTAAGCCATCACAATGCTTGCGCTCACTCACGTTCGCGCAGCTCACAGACTAACTTTGGATTGCCACCGTGGGACCCTAGCACCTGATGGCCGTGACATATGCCTAAGCCAAAGACTCGACGCTCGTAGCCAACCCTTGGCCACCTGTAGCCATGACCGGCCAACCACGGCCCACCGTAGCCCCACGAGACTGGCTAACTAAAGCCGTATCGAGCCATAGCGGGCCATTGTTGGCCAGATGCAAGCTGTGACTCCGTCTACTGCGAGCCGTTACCTCTGGATCTTTGAGTTATCGAACCTTAGTCGATGCCTTACCATGACGATGGAAAGCCCCGTCTATTATCTTCCCGTATATGCACATCTACCTTATCGGACCCTAATCTCATGACCAATCTATTTATGCCTGTCTTACAGGACCCTTCATTTCCTAGCTATGGAATGTGCTACTCCGCAGTCGTGTCGAGTCGTGTTGCCTTTTTGGTCGTGTTTGGATCTTATCGTGGTTGTTTGAGTTGTTGCCTGTGTGCCGTGCTTCGAGCCGGCTGAGGGATCGTACCTCATTCGGACGTTACGATCGCGGGATTCGTCTCGCCATGGCCGTGACGCCGAGTGTAACTCGACCCCTCACTTTTTAGTTGACTTCATTGCACTGTGAGTGTTAACTCCTACCTTCAGCCCTAGGACATGGTCGTGATAGATTCAATATCGATGGCGATATCGATGCGGATATTACCCACACATTTTGAGCCCTTCGTGACCAAGTTCTGTGGGAGATAACCTGGGAGTAAACAATCGTGGAACGATGGATGCCAACTCGTTGGCATAGCTTGTGGCCGCGAGTTCACCTCGCCATGACCATGGAGCTACGCCTCTCTTTCGCTTTTAGTTGCTTCTTCGTGCTCAAGCCCTTGTATGCTTGTACCCCGTTTGACCATCACGTTTCTCTGATTCTCGCGGTGACAACCGCACCGCTTCGAATCCGAGAGATATCTCAGTGCCAGTGCACCCAGGTCGAGTACCCTACGAGTGGCTTACGCACTTGGTGTTCTTGAGTGTCGCTCCTTTCGATGCCCCGTCTTTGTCATAGCGTGTGCGTTAGAAGAAGTGGACCTTGCTCTTGGTTGTTCTTGCTCTTATTGCCCCGATAGCCCGCTTTGTTCAATCCCGTCTTGTCCATGACGATTGGATCAAATATCGAACTATTCCCTTTTGTTAGCGAAGCTATGGTCTATGTCGTACCTCAGACCCGTGCGTGTTGACCCGATCGACCGCCTAAAAACATCTTCCCCGAAGATGTGTCTGGGAACATAACATGGACGTGCCTAGCTAACCCCGCTGCTTTTGCCGTGTTGAACGACTGTCTCCTCGGCTCCCGACGTTGATGTGTCGTGTGGATCGAGAGGACCCATCGCTGTCCAACCTCTTTGCGCTACCGCTTCCTACCATTGGAGCCAAGTCACAATAGTGTTATTCGTTCTTGTTTGCTTCCCGTGTCCAATTGTGACTTGCGGGATAAGGCTATAAGAGCTGAACCCTGTCGTTCTTCCTCCGTTGGGCCTGTCTTCCGATTCTCGTCATCTCCATGACGCCCGGAAGGAAGGACAGCGAGCCATGATGTTTGCTATGAATGAGCTCTGGCTTAAACCGTTTATCGTAAAGCCGTACTGGCTTGGCCATGGCATAAGCTTGTGCATAAGCAAACCATCACTTGTGTTTCTTGGCCCAAGGAAATTGGACAACCGCCGAGAGGGCTAAGCTGTGAATCTTTTAGTGTGCCATTGGTGTTATTGGATCTTCCTGCGTCTTGTCGTCTTTTCGAGTGTTGTGTGTTCTCTAGCTTTGCGTGTCGCTTCGTAGAGTAGCTAGCGATCGGATCAAGAGAACGGGAACGACAATAAGGACTGTGGACTAGAGTCAACTCAGGAGGAGACGACCCCACTGATTGAACACCAACAAATGGAGAATTGTACCACTACTACCTCTACATCGCAGGTGTCATGGCAGCACCCTCTTTTTAGAGAATCCTGTTAGACATTGCATAATGTTAGAATTGCTAGCGCTCTATAATTATTCCTTTGCTAGTACTTTGATGCATGCTACTACCTGAGCCTTTATTACCTGATGCAATCCACTCTACCACGTCACCCTGCTTTGCGCATTCGCTCACTTATATATGCTTACTTGCCTGCTTACTTGCATATTACACCACTATACTTATTATTAACTCCACTTCGCATTATATCGGGGATGTGATGCTGGTGGTGAACCCCTGGGAATGGTTTGGCTATGGGTGCCGGACTTGGTGGTGTGTGAGCGTGCTGCATGTGTCTTGGGTGCATAGAGAGTGAGGGTTGTGTCGACCGAGCTGGAATCACGACGAGCCTGGGGCGAGTCTTGCCGTGTGGTGCTACCTGGGCACTTGGATATGGAATACCTATGGCAGGTAAATGGTATTTGGAGGTGGCCTTGGGTGTGAACCTATGATGGGAGGAGCCCAGGGTGGAGGTGCTGTGGTGGCACATAAAATGGCAACCCTGATGAAGACATTCTGGCTTGGTCATCTCTAAGGACTTACTAGTACTCAGATTCACCGGGAATCCTTTACATCCCACTTGCTCTATATGGTGAGAGACGGTCGAACTACTTGGTAGAGCGATGCCACTACTGCTAGGCGAATGTGTGCAAGGAGGTACAGGGCGTGGAGTTCCCCACACCCTTCCGAGACTTCAGGAAGCCTTGTGGACTCGGTTCTTGACACCCGGAGGGCCCCGGCTCTGTCTACGACTCACAGTATCAACCATCCCAGACTAGACTTAGGGTGTTCTAGGGCTGAGAGGTAGGGTGACATCGTTCTAGGCTAGCAAGCGACTGGAATTCTACCTAGGAGAGCAAGACTCCAAGGATGGTTGATCGATCGATACATATGCCGACTTGTCGGCTATGGACCTTTCCTGGGTTTCGCTTAAACTAGATAGGAGATGAGTCCTTCTTTCCTCCCACTAGGGTTGGGGTATTTTCCGGTCGTGAGCCTTGGGGGCTGCGGGCCGTTGAGACAAGGCCGAGAGGGAGTTGGCCTGTCGACCCGAGTGTGTGAGATGAGATATGGTGTGGTGGTGCGGAGATGGTTTGGGATGGATGGTTGGTGGATGGATATGGATGGCGTGGTGGTGAATGTGTTAAAAACTGGATATTATTGCTATATTACTAATGTTATTTACTTCTCATGTGCTAAGGATGCAAACCACAGCCAAATATTAGGATCGCCAGATCCCTTGTTTATCTTTTCCACTAAAGCTCATCGGTGCTAACCATGGCCTACACACATCTGGTGGTGTGCAGATTCCCTGCTTCTCAGAGATGCTGACTTTAGAAGGATTAGGATGTCTCGTGCCTACGCTCAAGTTTGGTTCGGAGATGGAATCTACGCTGCACTACGCCAACTCTGATGATGACCCGTGAAGGAGGAGCCTTCACTCGATAGTCTTTCACTAGATTGACTCTATAATAAGTGTGTTCCTCGACTAGCAGCCTTTTGTTTGTCCGGGCAGTGCTAGCGCCCGTACGCCCGGACGGACGTCCAGGTGCTGCACTCCATTTCTCATGCTCCACGCGGGGCCTGCGCCGCCCGAGCGACAAGAGGGGAAGGGGGTGGCGCTTCTAATCCAAAAGGACCCAGGCGCAACATCGTATGGATGCACTGCCGGCGTAGAGAGGAGGACACAATGAGACGATGCAACATAATGTAAGGAGGAGAGATGCAACACCCGATTTGCTTTTGAAACATCCAAATGCAACAATTACAACATACGTTTGAAGACAGATAAAACACTTGAAACATGCTTCTGAAATGTTTGAAAAAAACACCTAAAAACATTTGAAAACCATTGCAAACATACGCAACATCCAGATAAACACGCTTGCAACATGCGTCTATAAAACACAGATGAAATATTGGTAATAGACCTTTGCAACATACGTGTACAACCATTGCAACATCTCGATCTACTTTTGCAAGATTCATCTGAAACACTTATAACATACCTCTGAAACATATGAAACACTCAAAACATACTCTTGCAACATGCGCTTTTAGCAAAACATGGCAGCTAGGCGAGCGGAACACGGCACAACGGAGAGCCGACTATGCGATCGCGGTGGAGAAGGAGGATGGTAGCGGGCGGGCGGCTATGCGGCCCTCGGTGAGCGGCTGCCCGGCGATAGGGCACACGTGATGCCCACGGTAGAGGCGACAACATTAATCGGGTGGTGCGGTCTTGCTTGCGAAAGCCTTGTGGCGGTCATGATCATAGGGGAATGAAGTGGCGTGGCGAATGGCTGCACAAGTGGCGATGGAGAGAAAGAAATTTGGAGGAGGCCGCGGAGAGAGGGAGTGAAAGTGCAATCAAGCCCTAATTATGGGTTTTGGTGATAATGACCACGCAATTAGAGAACTAATGAGATTTATCGAGATGACAAGCAGGGAATTCATATTCGAGGATGCTACACGAAACGGAGGAGTTCCCAATTACAAATGTAGATGGCTTCAAACTCAAAGGAGGTTTAAATTCTTTTATATTTTGATTTGAATATAGGAAAAGCCGTACTATAGAGGAGGACATAATGCTTAAGTTAATATGTGCTACCAAGTGCTCAAACATACATATGCATCCTCAGATTCACAGCTAAGATAGTCTACACTTCACCCTTACCCTTGCTATCTTGCGTGGTGCGGCACTGCTGCACTTGAAGAGAGGCACTACCACAGTGTGGCACTGCCGTACTTAAGCCGTGGCACTGCCACGATTTAAGTGACCGTTGGGGCTGAGGGGGTATTTATACACATCCTCTTCCTCCCCAACGTCTCTCTTCCTCCTACTACTGATTCCAGCACGCCCAAACAGAAAAAGGAGCTCTCTCTCTTCCTCCATTGTTGACCTCAAGCCCCCAAGCAAATCCATTGATTTCCCCATCAATCCTTGAGGGAAAAGGGTCCAAAACTCGATTAGAGAGCAGCTCCATTGATTCCCCAACTCGAAAGAGCACTTGTTCACGTTTTGGCCGGCAGTTGTGTTTGTTACTCTTAGAGCTTGGCTCCTAGCCGGCTAGAGCGTCGCCCGTGGAGCTTGCCAACTTGTGTGGCAGCCCCGGAAGGTTTGTAACCATCTCTTGATGCTAGTATACTCACCCCTCATCTCAAGAGTTAAGTCTCTTAATTTGAAAATGAGGAATGTTTGGAAAGCCCTAAGCCTTAATGGCTAACCTCAACAACGTAGAGGTAGGCAAGCCTTGTAGGTGAGCCGAACCACGGGATAAATCATTGTGCACTTATGCTTGATTTACATTACTTGCATTTTATATTATTGGTTGAGGTGATTTCTAGGGTTTCTAGTCGATCTACTTGTGTGTGGTGTTCCTACTCATTCTAGCTCTTGATCTGTGACTATAATACCTGCAGTAAGCTTAGAAATTTCTTCGATCTAAGTTTCCGTTCACTGATTTTGAACTGTGACTCGAAGTTGTCTGCATGTGCGGCAGTGCCGCAGTTCTGGTCCGGTAGTGCCGCAGTCTGGTAGTGCCGCCCTCTAGAGCGGCAGTGCCGCATGGTGAATTTGATAAAAGTTTGATTGTTTATTTTGACAGGCCTATTCACCCCCCTCTAGGCCAAACAGAGATCCTACAAGTGGTATCAGAGTAGGTTACCTCATATATGCTTCACCGCATGAGGTATGGAGGCCAGAGGAAGAACTTGTAGCGTGAAGTGGGTGGATGTCGACACGGACTGCAGCGAGCTGAGCGTGTCGACAGCGAGCAACACCACACTACCACATCTTGAGGCTACCGATACTCGAAAGAGCTCTCGATGATAATGGGAGAAGAAGGAAGGAGACAACAAAGCTAAAAAGGGAATCAAGAGAGAAGGAGGAGGAGCGGTTAGAGGAGAAGAAGAAAAGGAAAGAAGAAAGAAGGCTTAAGAGAGAAGCAAGAAGAAAAAGAAGAGAAGCTAGGAAGAAGAAGGAAGAAGAAGAGAAGGCAATAAGTGCATCATCAAGCATATCAAGTAGTTCCAAGATGGAGATGATGATGAGTCATACCAAATGTCGAAGGGGAACAAGAAGGAGAATAAAGGAAAGGGCAAGGCCGACAACAACAAATATGCCACCGTATCCTTTAACTATTCTTCTATTCCTATGACTAACCATGATCGGAGGTCTTTCATCAATGTGCCCGCGGGCAAGTTACCTCATTTGAATGGGACTAACTTTGCCAAGTGGAAGCACTTGATGAGAGCTTATCTTATAGGTCTTTACCCCGGCATTTGGGAGATTGTTTGCAATGAATTTGAGCCACCGATTGATTCTAAGAACCCAACACTAGAAGAGATGAGAATCATTCACCTCAATGGTCAAGCCACAAGTGTGTTGCTTAGTGCCTTGGATGGTGATGAGTACAATAGAGTGATTGGAGTTGATGTTGCCAAGCAAATATGAGACACTTTGCGCCTAGCACATGAAGAGGTTGACAAAGTGAGAAAGGCAAGAATTGACTTGTTGATGTCAATACTGAACCGGTTTGTAATCTTGGATGAAGAGGGGCCACAAGAGATGTTTGATAGGTTGATGATGATGGTGGGCAAGATTAGAGTCTATGGTTGTGATGAGCTAGATGATCATAAAGTTGTCAAGATTATGTTGAAAGCTTATTCACCTAGAAATAAGACCGTAGTCACTCTAATTAGAGATAAGAAGAAGTTTGAGTACTTCACACCAAATGATGTACTTGGGAGGATCTTGACCTTTGACATGCAAAGAGAAGAAGCAAATGAGAGGAAGAAACTTGGAGAATTGCAAGCAAAGTTAGAGAGCATCAAGATAAAAAATATAGCTCTCAAGGCCAACAAATCAAGCAAGCAAGGCTCTACAAGCAAGTCCAAGATCAACCAACAAGCTTCAACTAGCAAGCCCAAAGCAAGCAAGCAAGTTCAAGAAAGAGTAGAGACCACATCATCTTCAAGTGAAAGTGAAAATGATGATGATCAATATGAGAAAGTTGATGATGTTGCTCTCTTTATGAAGAGGTATCACAAGGGGCTAAAGAAGCAAGGCTACAAGGTAGTGAAGAGAAGCTTTCTAAACAAGAAAAAGAGGACATGCTATAATTGTGGAAGCACCGATCACTTCATTGCCAAGTGTCCATATGAGATCAAGGACAACAAATACAAGGAGGACAAGAAAGAGGAGCATGCCGACCGTAAAATGAGCAAGAAATACATGGGAGAGGTTTACATTGGACATGAATGGGACTCAACTAAAGATAGCACAAGTGAAGAGGATGAGAAGGTTGCAACTATTGCTATTCACAAGTCATCCCCTACACCAAGGCTCTTCAACGACATGTTCGATGATGACTACTACTCCTAGTGATATCTCTAGTAGTGATATTAGTGATAACTCTAGTGATGATGAAATAAAAATGAAGAAATAAACATGATAACTAAAAATTTGGATGCAAAGACCAAATTATTCATTACTAAGCTAATGAAGGATTTAGATAGTGTCCAAACCGAGCTAGAATCTAGAGAAGAGACTCTTATCCAACAAGAGGATCTCTATATTGCTAGCAAAGAAGCTCTTGCATTAGAGAGAAGTGAGGTGGAATCTTTGCGCAAGGCTTTGGCCAAAGAGCAAGAGGACCATGCTATTACAAAGAAAGCAAATAAAACTCTCAAGAAAAAGTATTATGACTTGGATGAAAAGCACAAAAAACTTGAGATGCAATATGGCATTCTTTGGGATAGCAACTCGCATCTCCCTAAGGCAAAGGAAACCTCTACTCCCTCCACTAGTCAAGGTTGTGGAAAATGTTTTAATTTTGATTTGAATGCCCATTCCACTAACCTTGCAAACATGGAGGCTATGAGAAAGAAAATTGCTAGGCTCAATGAAGTCATTAGAAAAGGGTGGATATGTAAGACTCAATCCAATGACAAGAAGAATGATGAATCAAAAGGACCACAATTCAAGCAAGGAATGCATCCTTCAATGAAGCATGAGCTTGGACACATAAAAGGAGCCAAAACAAATGGAAGAAGGATAGTGAATGGCTATGAGTGTGTGCAGTTTGAAAGAAAGGGCAAAATTCACACAGATTAGCCTACATAAATCGCGGCAGTGCAGCGTCCTCGAGTGACAGTGCCGCGCAGCGATTGTGCCGCGGTGAAGGGCGGCAGTGCCGCATCCCGCAAAAATAGGAAGGCTACCAATTCTGCTCTTGATCAAACTAAGCCCAAGAAGAAGGTGTACCAGGAGAAATAGGTTTTCTAGAAGCCTAAGAAATCAGTGTGAGCCACAAAAAATAAGTATGCCTATCAACCGAAGACTTATGCACCTCGATAAAGCTTGACATCATGCTTTATTTTGAGGAACAACAATAGTGGTAAAGTGGTTGCAAAATATATTAGAAAGGAAACCAACATATATAGAAATACTTCTATTTAGGTTCCTAAGATTCTTGTGACTAACATGCAAGGCCCCAAGTCAAATTGGGGACCTAAATCTAGCAACTAAACTTGTTTTGTAGGCATACTCCTCCGGTGGATCAAGTTGGGTGCTTGATAGTGGATGTTCAAATCATATGACCAGAGAAAGGAGTATGTTCTCATCATATTCCCCGATGACGCACTCAAATGAAAATATTGTCTTTGGAGACAATTCAAAAGGGGATGTGATTGATCTCGGTAAAGTTGCTATAACCCTTAATCATTCAATTACAAATGTATTACATGTTAATTCATTGAGTTACAATTTATTGTTCATTTCTGAATTGTGTGAGATGGGCTACAATTGTCTCTTTTTGATAAGGGTGTGGAAGTCTTTAGAATGGAGAATTCCTCTATTGTCTTTATGGGTCAATTAAAGAACAAGCTTTACTTAGTTGATTTCAACAAAAGTAAAGCTAAGCTTGAGACTTGTTTAGTGACAAAATCTAGCATGGGTTGGCTTTGGCATCACCGACTAGCCCATGTTGGGATGAGGAACTTGGCCAAACTTCTAAACGATGAATACATTCTTGACTAACAAATGTTCACTTTGAGAAAGATAGGATTTATAGCGCTTGTCAAGCCGGAAAGCAAGTTGGAGCACCTCACCCATCAAAGAGCATCACGACCACCAAGCAATCATTGGAGCTAATACATATGGATCTCTTTGGACCGGTTCCCTACCTAAGTATTGGGGGTAACAAATATGGTCTTGTTATTGTTGATGACTATTCCCGTTTCACTTGGGTATTTTTCTTGCATGACAAGTGCTAAGTTCAAGAGAAGGTGAAGATATTTGTTAGAAGAGCTCAAAAGGAGTTTGGTCTTCCCATCAAGAAAGTGCGAAGCGATAATGGGACCAAATTCAAGAATACTCTAGTTGAGGAGTTTCTTGATGAAGAGGGCATCAAGCATGAGTTTTCAACTCCATACACCCCACAACAAAATGGTGTAGTAGAGAGGAAGAACCATACACTCATTGATATGGCAAAGACAATGCTAGATGAGTACAAGACGCCGGACATCTTTTGGTGTGACGCCATCAACAGCGCTTGCCATGCCATCAACCGCCTCTACCTACACAAAAAGTTGAAGAAAACATCATATGAGATTCTAACCGGTAAAAAGCCTAAGGTGTCTCACTTTAGAGTGTTTGGGTGCAAGTGTTTCATACTTAACAAGAAACTCAAAATCTCTAAGTTTGCACCTAAAGTTGATAAAGGTTTTCTTCTTGGTTATGGATCAAATGAGCATGCCTACCGTGTCTTCAATAAAACCTCCGGGAGAGTTGAGATTGCAGTAGACGTGACATTTGATGAATCTAATAGCTCTCAAGTGGAGCAAGTTGATTCAAGTGTTGTAGGAAAGGAGGATCCACCATGTGAATCAATCAAGCAATTATCTATTGGTGATATTAGACCACAAGAAGAAGTCACTGAAGTGGAGGTTCCTCAATTTGCTGCTGCACCTATTTCTGTTGACATACCTAATGCTACACTGCAGCAAGCATCTGCTGCAACTCCAGAGCGTGGCAGTGCCACACTTGAGGGCTGTAGTGCCGCACACACACAGTCAGCAGCAGCTGATTCAACTCTAGCTCGAGGACAAAACCTACAACCCATATTTGAGCAAGATGATGATGAAGATCCAAAAGATGAACAATAGGCCATTGAGCATCCAAGACTAAGGCAAATAATTCAACGGGATCATCCCGTTAACAACATCCTTGGGAGTCTTCGAAAGGGGGTAACAACTTGTTCATATTTAGCAAACTTTTACCAATTTTACTTGTTTGTTTCCTCTTTGGAGCCTCTTAAGGTAGAAAAAGCACTTGAAGACCCGGATTGGGTGATGGCCATGCAAGAAGAGCTAAACAACTTCGAAAGAAACCAAGTGTGGACTTTGGTGGAACGACCCAATACCAATGTCATTGGTACCAAGTGGGTCTTCCGCAACAAGCAAGATGTGAATGGAGTTGTGACAAGAAACAAGGCAAGATTGGTTGCTCAAGGTTTCACTCAAGTAGAGGGCTTGGACTTTAAAGAAACATATGCACCGGTGGTAAGACTTGAAGAATTTCGAATGCTTCTAGCCTATGCCGCTCATCACAACTTCAAGCTATATCAAATAGATATGAAGAGTGCATTTCTCAATGGCCCTATTCAAAAACTTGTCTATGTTGAGCAACCACTGGGCTTTGAAGATCACAAGTTTCCCAACCATGTATACAAACTCCAAAAGACGCTCTATGGGCTTAAGCAAGCACCAAGAGCATGGTATGAATGCCTTAAGTAATTCTTGCTTAAACAAGGCTTTGAAATAGGCAAAGCCGATCCTACCCTTTTCACTCACAAAGCTGGCAAAGTTATATTTGTGTGCCAAATATATGTCAATGACATAATATTTGCTAGTACTAATCATTCTTTTTGTGAGGAATTTAGTAGGATCATGACCAAGAGATTTGAGATGTCCATGATGGGTGAATTAAAGTTCTTTCTTGGATTTCAAATCAAACAAGTGAAGGATGGAACTTTTATTAGCCAAATGAAGTACACCCATGATATGCTCAAGAAGTTTGACATGGTGAATGCCAAGTCTATCAAAACTCCCATGCCAACCAATGGACATCTAGATCTCAATGATGAAGGAAAGCCATGGATACTAAGGTATATCGCTCCATGATCGGCTCTCTACTTTATTTGTGCGCATCTAGGCCCGATATTATGCTTAGTGTATGCATATGTGCTAGATTTCAAGCTAACCCGAAAGAGTGTCACTTAGTGGTCATTAAGAGAATCTTAATATATTTAGTACACACTCCTAACCTTGGCTTGTGGTATCCTAAGGGCTCTAGGTTTGATCTACTTGGGTATTCGGATTCCGATTACGCCGGTTGCAAAGTAGATCGAAAAAACTACTTCGGGGATATGTCAATTCCTTGGATGGTCCCTAGTGTCTTGGAGTTCTAAAAAACAAAATTGTGTAGCCATTTCCACCACCAAGGCCGAGTATGTTGCGGCCGATGCATGTTGTGCTCAATTACTTTGGATGAGGCAAACCCTTCAAGATTTCGGATGTCACTTCACTAAAATCCCACTCTTGTGTGATAACAAAAGTGCCATAAAGTTAGCCAACAATCCCGTAAGCCACTCAAGAACTAAGCACATAGGCATTCGATATCATTTCTTGAGAGACCACGAAGGCAAAGAAGATATCGAAATTCGCCATGTGGATACCGAAAAGCAACTAGCCGATATCTTCACTAAACCTCTTGATGAGTCAAGGTTTTGTGCTTTGTGTAGTGAGCTAAATATACTTGATTCTCGTAATATGGTTTGAACTATAGCACACCTTGATTGATGAACTAGCATGGATAGGAGAAATTGATTGCAAAAGTATAAATATTATGCTTAAAATATTTTATCATAAGAAACAAGTGCATTATGATCATTATTTGTATTGATTATTTGTTGCTGATCATAGTATGCTTAAGATATGCGTCAATATCCTATATATATAGAGGTATTTAGTTAGTAGCTAAATTTGCTGTACTGGGGTGTGCGGTTGTGCCGCGCCTGTCCTGCGGCAGTGCCGCATGTGGCTAGCGGCAGTGCCGCACTTTGAATTCCAACTAGAATTCAGCCCAAAATGGCAAGTTACTGTGGGGGCCCATCTCTTCTATCTATTTCACCTGGCCCCCAGGTAACCCTCTCTTCCCTCACCTCACCCCGACGTCGTCTCTCTCCCTCTTGCCGCACAACACAGCTACCGTCGTCGCCTCTATACTCCCACGTTGCCACTTCTAGTGGTGCCGCACCACGCTGCTGGTCTTCCTCATCATCGCCAGCAACCGCTGTAGCTCGTGGATAGAGCTGTTTCATCTCTTTCCTCCTCAATCCATGAAAACCAAGGTGAAACCCTAACCTAATCCTGATCTATGCCATGGAGTTCTATATTTGTTGGAAGATGGTTTCTAGTGACTGCATGATTAGGGTAGAAACTAGTTTGATGGATGAATTGAATCAAAACAATGATTCGTTGGTTGAGCCTCATCTATACCCACGGTAGTGCCACATGTTGGGTGCGGTAGAGCCGCACTCAACAGATTGAACTTGTAAATGCAGATGTTGTTCATTCGATGACTCTCTGTTTTGGTTGGATTTGTGCACCAGATTTGTTTCTATCTTAAACATGTAGCCACTTTACCTACATTGTAGACAACTCCATGTATTTGTTTAGGGCTACTCATTCTGAGATTGTCTAGTGGTTTAGGAGAATATTTAAGAAATAGTCTGAATAGTTGAGAAGAATTGAATCGTGGGAGAGGGAAGCACTGAGTGCGGCAGTGTCGCTCCTAGGGTGCGGTAGTGCCGCACCCTCTGACCCAATTAGTTCAGAGTGCTTTCTTAACTCAAGATTTGAATCATCTCATCTATCTAGAGTGTTTTTAAGTGTTCTTTTATACCCCTTATGTACAGTTTCTTATTTGGACCTATATTTGTTTGCATAGATGTCCTCTGGAGGTGATGATGACCGAAGGGGGAAGAGAAAGATGACAGAGCCTCAGGATAAGCGGATGCCTCGTTGTGGTTGTGGCAGGACCACAGGGGGCAGCAACAGTGCAGCAGGCAGAGATATTGCCAGAGACAGGGGGATGAGAGATCAGATGATCTAGGAGGAGGAGAACCTAGAGAGGGCTAGCCGCACCATTCCTCTAGATGCTTTCCTAGATACTCCACCTCATCTTGAGAAGTTTAACAGGAGCTACATCAGAGAGTATTCTGAGGATGTAGTCATGAGGCATCCTATTAACACACGTGCTCATCCCATGCTCAACTATGCAGGAAAGCTGAAGATGGTGGAGAAAGCCCGTGAGAATAATCCCTATGAGCAGCCAAAGGATTTGGAGATTGACTACATGTTTTGGAATGAGTTTCATTCCAACTTCTATGCATCTATGAACTTCAACTCCAAGAAATCTAAGGTTGTGAAGATGCAGTATGTTGATTGGGAGGAGATGAAGGCAAAGAATGGGCTAGAATTCAATAAGGTGATCAAGGCTTGTGAGTTGTTTGGCCTTATTGATATTATGAGCTTAAGATATAATTGGAATGGGGAAGTGCTAGCCTAGTTCCATGTCACTTTCTTCTATAGTATCTACACTGATGAGATTCACTAGATGACTAAGGGATGACATTATAGAGTTGATTTTGTGACTTTTAGCTGGATCCTTGGTTTTGGAGAGGAGGAGTGGGGCTTCACTTACATTCATGATGAGGCTAGAGCTGATATTCGCGACATTGCATATATGTGGATTGATAGGAGAAGTGCAAATAGAAAGGTCAGTGGCCTAAAGAGCTATTATTACATTCTAAACAATTTGATCAGGTACACTATCAATCCTAAGGATGGAACAGCTTCTGATATTAATGGATATGTGAGGAATGTTCTTTCTAGATTTACTCCTAGAGGTGACAGGTTTAATGTCCCTCGCTTCATGTGGCGTGAGCTAAGGAACGCCATGGAGGATGGGACAAAAGGGGATACCCTATGCCCCCTATCTCATGTTGAAGATTGAGAGGGTCACTGGGTACAGATTTGAGAAAGATGGTCTTCACACCGTCTACAAAATTGAGAAGACCCAAGGAGCAGGTGCTAGCAAGGCAGTGAGACGCCCTCCATCAGTTGAGGACGTGCTTGAGTTGTCCCAATCTAGGTCTCACAGGGAAAAGAAGATGAAGAAGTTTGGGAGATGGATTAAGGCCATTTTCACAACTTGCACTTATGCAGCGAGGACCGCATATCAGGACCGGTTGGAGAACTATGAAGCCAACCGAGAGGCTAGAGAGCGTGCAGGGCTGCCACCTCTTTCTCTAGTTCAGTCACCGCCGAGGTTTGATGACCTCCCTAGTCTTTCTAAAACAAATTTAGAGGATAAGGAGGAGGAGGAGGAGGGAGGCAGCCAGAGCTTGATCCTCACATGAGTTTGAGATCCACCTTGCAGTCCATGAGGAGAAGCACCAGGCATGAGCGCCACACTTTGACCACTCATTGAAAGTGCATCTAGCCCTTTAGTGGGTTTTGGATGATTGAATGACAACATGATTAAAGGTCTAACCCGTTTGCTAAGTGTGGATAGGTAATAGATTATCTCACAGATACTTAATGAAAACCAAAATAATGTGTTGTTGTATAAACAATCTAGTTCAAGCACAAGACAACAATACAAATGGAATTCATGCAAAGGCTTATTTATTATGGGATTTCCATGTACTATGTGAAAGCAAGCACGGTAGGAATTAATTAATGAGACATGAGGGATTGCATATGGAGTGGTCTCATATTTGAAGCTTGCTAAATTGAAATGAAAAAGATAACAATACAAATGAATGGATGATTCAACACAAGATGTGACTTGATGGCTTGAGATGGTGAAGATAGCAAGGAAAGGTTTCGAGGTACTAAGCAAGGGTGAAGGGCAAGCGATGGCTTGGCAGCCAAAGAACATAGCTAGGGTGAAGAAGAAAGTACTTGCATTTAGTTGAGATACTAATCAAGCTAAGATGGTCATATTGATGTGGAGGATCAAATCTATATTGGACAAAGTGTTGGAAGTGATTTGATGCATTTGGAGTTATTCATATTTGATGAATGGAATCAAGTCACATGCTCAATATGACTATGCTCAAGTGAAAAGATCAATATCAACATGTTGGCACCCTTACTTGATGAAGATTGAAAGAGACGGCATCAATTCAAAAGAGATCAACTCAAGCGGTATAAATTCATTTTTCCTTTGATCTTGAGTTTAATAGGTATGCCGTACTATTAAGAGGGATGCATCATGTTGATAGATAATTATTTATAAGTGCTCATGCCAACCCATGTGAGTTTTGAGTGTTTAAGAGACAAAAGAGGTAACTTAATTTTTGCTAGTCTGGCATTGATACCGGACGTGTCCGGTATTTGCCCAACCACGGTAAAATAATTGGTGTTCTCGGGTTGGTTCGTCGGGAGTTCCGGTAATCGTCGGGAGTTCCGACGTCTCACGCTTAACTGACTTGGAGAGTTAACTACCTAGTCACACCGGACGTGTCCAGTATAGTAGGACAGAGCTCAACAACTAGTTTTCAAATGAGCTGAGGGTCGAGAGTTCCGACGTGAGTCGGGAGTTCCGACGGTCGGGAGTTTCGCTATTCGTCGGGAGTTCCGACACCTCGCATACTGTAACTCAGTTACCGTTGGCGCAGTGCAAGTCATACCGCATACCGAACGTGTCCGGTATTGCCCAATGGCTACATAACGGCTAGTTTTTCAAAGAGGCTATAAATACCCCTTAGCCTCCACCTTTGGAGGCTACTGATTCTGCTAGTGAACCCACATGTTTTTGAGCTTTGCCAACTCTTCCAAACCCTCTCTTAGTGAGTGTGTGATTCAAATTGCCAAATGCATTAGTGGGTTGAGAGAAATTCAAAATTGAGAGCAAGCCACCACTTGAGGACTTGTGCATATTGTATATTTCATGATTTGCATTTGTTACTCTTGGACTCTTCGGTCCTAGATGGCTAGGCGTCGCTAGAGAGCACCCGAGAGATTGTGGTGTGCCTCGAAAGTTTGAAACGGTCGATTCTACCACCTCGGAATCAACTAGTGGAAGGAGGAAAAGGAGTTGGAAAAGACTCTGGCTAGAGTGACCTTCATGGTACCCTCTAGGTCTAACCTTCGCTGGGTCGCCCGCAGCCCCCTCAACAGAGAGTAGGACTCGAATGAGTCCAAACTTCGGTAAAACAAATATCGTGTCTCAATTCGCATATCATTTGATGTTTGTGTTGCTCTAGCTCTTGTGTAGGTTCTCTGTATATCTTGTCATCTCTAGTAGGTACCTAAAGTTTGGTTTGAAGATAGAAATCGAAAGAAGCAAGTTTGGGGTTGTTCCACTAAAATCGTGTATACCTACCGGACACGTCCGATATTGGTTCATGTGCCAAACTTAAATGCAATTTATTTAACTCTTTGGTTGCTGGTGTTTGGCTCCATAAACTTATTTAGTATCTTTTATATACTATGTGGCTAACTTATGAGGGATTGTATTACTTTGATTTGGAGTTTCCATTCGGAAACTCCCATTACTAAATCGTTTCCGTATTTAAAGGTGTTAATTTTCAGAAACGTCTATTCACCCCCTCTAGGCGGCATCCTAGGTCCTTTCACTCATCGCCAAGGGAGGGCTATGGTGTCTTCTTCTTCTCCTCCGACGACGATGATAATGGTGGAGATGAGGATGTTGCAGGTGCTAGTGGAGCTGCTGGTGGGGATGATGTTGATTGGGACACCATCCAAGAGGATGAGGAGTGAGTGTTGTTTTTTTCTTCTCTTTTTGGTGCTTTATGTCACAGGGGGAGAAAATTAGAGGGGTCAACAACTTTTTCGACGCCATGGAGGTTGCTGCAGCTAGAAGTCATGTTCGTATCCGTTTATAGTAGTCTTCGTTAGGTGAGAGTTTGAGAGTCCTTTAGAAACTCTATTTATGTAATAATGCTACTTAAGTACATTTTATATGTGTGGGATATGGACATATATTAATCTATGCTATTGCTTGTGATATAATTGTGCTAGAATGTATATCTTTATATGTATCACATGCTGTGTGGTGTCTGTTCTGATATGTGTTGTTACAGCAAGTGTGGCAGTGCCGCACCCAGCTGCAACAACAAACCATGATTGTGCATAAACTGTCATTTGCATCATGTTTTACATACCTGACATAGTATGCAGCATCCCACAGAAGCATAGATATAGGGAGAGCCCCATCACTTTCAGTAAAATATGAATCTTGGCTTCTTATGCCAATTTGAGAATTCAATTCTCTATTCACATACTTAGGGGGAGGCTCTACACCCATGGCTCAAAAATCTTAGTATTTATTTCATAAATTTTGTAAGCTCTAATTTGGTTGTCATCAATCACTAAAAAGGGAGATTGAAAGTGCAATCAAGCCCTAATTGTGGGTTTTGGTGATAATGACCACGTAATTAGATAACTAATGAGATTTATCGAGATGACAAGCAGAGAATTCATGTTCGAGGATGCTACACGAAATGGAGGAGCCCTCAATTACAAATGTAGATGGCTTCAAACTCCAAGGAGGTTTAAATTCTTTTATATTTTAAATTTGAGTATAGGAAAAGCCGTACTATAAAGGGGGACACAATGCTTAAGGTAATATGTGCTACCAAGTGCTCAAACATACACATACACCCTCAGATTCACAACCAAGATAGTCTATACTTCACTCTTACCCTTGCTGTCTTGCGTGGTGCGACACTACTGTAGTTGAAGAGAGGCACTGCCGCACTTAAACCATGGCACTGCCACGATTTAAGTGACCATTGGGGCTGAGCAGGTATTTATACCCATCCTCTTCCTCCCCAACGTCTCTCTTCCTCCTCCTACTAATTCCAGCACGCCCAAACAGAAAAGGAGCTCTCTCTCTCTCTCCCTCCATTGTTGACCTCAAGCCCACAAGCAAATCCATTGATTTTCTCATCAATCCTTGAGGGAAAAGGGTTCAAAACTCAATTAGAGAGCAGCTTCATTGATTCCCTAACTTGAAAGAGCACTTGGTTCAAGTTTTGGCCAGCGGTTGTGTTTGTTACTCTTAGAGCTTGGCTCCTAACCGGCTAGAGCGTCCCCCGTAGAGCTTGCCAACTTGTGTGGCATCCCTAAGAGGTTTGTAACAATCTCTTGAAGCTAGTATACTCACTCCTCATCTCAAGAGTTAAGTCTCTTGATTTGAGAACGAGGAATGGTTGGAAAGCCCTAAGCCTTAGTGACTAACCTCAACAACGTGGTGGTAGGCAAGCCTTGGTGGCGAGCCGAACCATGGGATAAATCATTGTGTCACTTGTGCTTGATTTACATTACTTGCATTTTATATTTTTGGTTGAGGTGATTTCTAGGGTTTCTAGTCGATCTACTTGTGTGTGGTGTTCCTACTCATTCTAGCTCTTGATCTGTGACTATAATACCTACAGTAAGCTGAGAAATTTTTCCGATCTAAGTTTTGGTTCACTGATTTTGAACTGTGACTCGAAGTTGTCTGCAGGTGCGGCAGTGCCGCTGTTCTGGTCCGGTAGTGCCGCCCTCCAGAGCGGTAGTGCATCAGGGTGAATTTGATAAAAAGTTTGAGTGCTTATTTTGACAGGCTTATTCACCCCCCTCTAGGCCCAAATCAAGTTCGAGTCTATCTCGGCTTCCAGGACCAGTCTGCCTTAAACTGGTCACCCAGGACGCATCCGGACTCCATTTTCGACGATCCACATATGGATGGAAAGCTAATTTGATAAGGAAGCCAACCCAAGTAGTCTCATGTCAAAAGCTCTTCGGAATCAACAAGAATCGTCGAAACAAGTCAGCGTCCAGAATCTGCCAAGGTGCTGTGACACCGTATTTTGGTTTATTGGATCATGTATCATGTTTGGGCCCATTAGGGGGTGCGTCCAGGGGGGTGACGCCCAAGACTCTATAAATACCAGCTGTCGCTCTCCTTAGGGTTTGGGTTTTGTTTAGTTCTTGATTTCCTCGTGAAACAGACATCGTTTTGCTGCAACTGTCGCCGCTAAGGCCGCTTGGTGTGAACCAGGGCCCCAATTCTTGATCTTGTTCACCTGTGGCGATTAGTCCTTTCGAATAAAGACTTGAACCCCTTCTCGTTATCATAAGCCTCATATTTATTTGCAATTTTAAATTGCGTTTATCCCATTCTTGCTTGTGTTCTCGATTTGCTTGCAGGAAAGCCTTCTCGGCGAGGTCAATCGTGTTCGCGTGGTTGATAACCAATGGAGCAGTGGTGTAACGGTTGCGGGGGTCCGAATCAGCCTTGGTTCGAAGCCTAGATCGTGAACGTCGAGTCTCCACCAATCGACGCTATCATACCTTTCGAAAGATCGGGCCTAGTCTATATCAAGTGGTATCAGAGCCAGGTTGCCCGTTAGGTATAACTTTGTTTTTCCCTTTAGATCGTTACTGTTTTTGCATTACCTATAGTCCACAAAAAGCCAAAAAAATATACCGCCACATATTCTCTGTCCTATAACCTCGTTGTGCCATGCAATTTCATTTCTGTTTCGCGTTGTTGAGTTTGTGTCCTCGGTCATGTTCTGTTTGCTGGTTTTAGATCGTTTTGAGTCCAGTTTGTGTTTTTTCCTTTGTTTTTCATTATAATTCATAAACACCTTCAAGTCTTGCTGTGTTTGCTTTGTATCCATCAAACCCTAGTTCACGCCATCTATTTTGTTACTCTTTCTTCACTGTTTTCATCAAATCCTTGCTGCCGTGACAACTTTTTCGCGCATTGTTTCTGTTTTGTCCTCTAATTCGGAGTCGATTCATAAAACTTGTCTAGTTTTCGCATACGAACTCCGTTTTCGACGTTCCATATATCAAAATCGATCAGAAAAAAATTTCGGATCCGTCCATCTCCTTTTTGCTAGGGTTCAAAAATTTTAGATTGGTCAAAAAGTGGTCACAAGATCATCTTTTTATGGTCACAAGGTTTTTATCGATTTTGAGCAAGTTTTCTGAAAATTCCACAGGCCACGTCTTTCACTTGTTTAAGCTCATATTTTTTGTGGTTACTTATTTTGTGCTCCTAAGTAAAGGAAAAATATCAAAAAAATAAAAAGAAAAAAAATCAAAATTTCCTAAAAACAATGACAGTCCAAAAAATAGAAAAAAAGAGAGGGACAAAAGAGGAACAATATCTAGAGGAGCACATAGAGAGCGTCATTTGAGCTGTGTTTGCGTGTGCTGATTTCTACCTTGTTACTGATCATATTCTTGCTGTTCACATCACTTGATACATCTGGTACTTGGAAAGTGAGTAGGCCAGCAACTAAGACAAGTACTTGTGATACTTATTCAGCTTTGCTATTCAGTTGCGAATATTGTTATTCCTTGCTAATATATTGTGCCTGTCCAAGCTCCACTTTCCTCTAATTAAGTACAGGTTCGCCTTGCAACTGTTACACTCAAGCTACAACGGTATCACAGTCACCGACCGATTGCACCGCTTGTTGCTTTGGTAAGAACACTTGTAAGACCGTGGTAAGACGCTTGAGAGTTGAGTGCCTTGTTTTTCCTTGTTCACAACCTAAGTAGTTGATACGGATAATACTTTTGTGTAGTCTTTTGCTGTCTTCTAACAATGACAGGTTGTTCGTATCCACCGACTTATGATGGTATAGGTGCTGATGAGTACATGGAGTGGGAAATTGCCATCGATAACATATTTGCTACTCGCTTTATATGTCCAAGGAGGAAGGTAAAAAATGCAGCTAGTGTTTTGCGACATTCTGCTTTATCTTGGAGGGAGTCTTTAGATCCTTCTGATAAACCTCAAACTTGGAATGATATGAAACATCTTATGAGAGAAAATTTTGTTAATCTATCTCTTGTAATTAATTCAAATGATGAGGTGCATCAACTAGATCAATCTCTTGTTATTCCTCCTGCTATGCCTAACCTTTTGCAAAACAATGTACAAAAGAGCGAGGATGACGTGACAGAAAAGGAGATGCTCACAGTCTCATGTGAAAATTCAGAACCATCAACTATTACTCCTGCTGAACATGAGAGCAAAGGTAGTGCTGACGATGCTAAACTCATGGAAGGTGAGAGTTCTTTTGATGTGCTGATTTTTTCCACCAATCATGCTATGATAGAGCAAATTTTAGTGGAGCCTTCGCTTGATTTACCTTTGTCACAAGATGATTTGCTTGATGTTCCTTGTGACGAAGATGACTTGCATGATGATATTTATGTTATACCCATACAATCATTGAAGAATGATCATGCTATATGTGCGCTGAAATCGAACACTTGTGCTGAAAATAGACTTGTTATTCATAATGCTAGTGAAGTTGATGAGCTAAAATTGTTGTCTTCTTTAAATATTTTGGGTTACATTGAATTTGATGTTCCATGTAATCTTAGTTCTTTAGAGGAGAAACTTTATGCATATGCTGATTTGCCATGGTTCTCTAGACATACATATCATGTTTTTGGCAAATATAACAACCAACGACAATATTTGATACAACGAGTTTACATTTGTACAAATTTAAATTCTCCTTTTGTTGTGCAAAGTAATGATCAACTAGAGGACAGTAAAATCAACATTGTTGTTATGCCATATTTCTCTAGTTTTGCTTTTCGAACACAAGTGGAATCCAAAGAAAGGGAGCATATGTTTCTTGTTAGTACTAATCTTTTGTAGGATAGTATTGGCAAAGATCGTGTGTATTTCAATCGAGCGGACTACATGTTTGTAGGACAAGACAAGCTACAAACCTAGACATGTGGTCATATTCTTTCTCACAACATTGTCCATTCCTATTATTTTGAAAACCTCGTTTGTCCTCATGTTGTGCAGAATCGACTTCAAACAAAATCGACGCCGAGAACGACTTTTCGTCAAGAAAGGAAGGATGATGAGGACATGACCTCCATACATATGACCATACTTGGAGAACCATATGGAGACCAAGGAGATCAGCGAGGGTGTCCTAAGCGAGAAGAAGGCCCGAAGCTCATCCGGTTCGAGTCATCAAGGTGGAGGCCAAATCAAGTTCGAGTCCATCTCGGTCTCCAAGATCAGTCTGCCTTAAACTGGTCACTCATAACGCAACCGGACTCCGTTTTCGACGATCCACATATGGATGGAAAGCTAATTTGATAAGGAAGCCAACCCAAATGGTCTCACATCAAAAGCTCTTTGGAATCAACGGAAATCGTCGAAACAAGTCAGCGTCCAGAATCTGCCAGGGTGCTGTGACACCGTATTTTGGTCTATTGGACCATGTATCATGTTTGGGCCCATTAGGGTTTGGGTGACGCCCAAGGCTATATAAATACCAGCCGTCGCTCTCCTTAGGGTTTGAGTTTTGTTTAGTTCTTGATTTCCTCATGAAACAGATATCGTTTTGCTGCAACTGTCGCCGCCAAGGCCGCTTGCTGTGAACCAGGGCCCTAGTTTTTTTATCTTGTTCGCCTATGGCGATTAGTCCTTTCGAATAAAGACTTGAACTCCTTCTCGTTATCATAAGCCTCATATTTATTTGCAATTTCAGATTGCGTTTATCCCGTTCTTGCTTGTATTCTTGATTCGCTTGCAGGATAGCTTTCTCGGCGAGGTTAATCGCGTTCGCGTGGTTGATAACCAACGGAGCAGTGGTGTAACGGCTGCGGGGGTCCGAATCAGCCTTGGTTCGAAGCCTAGATCATGAACGTCGAGTCTCCACCAATCGACGCTATCATACCTTTCGGAAGATCGGGCCTAGTCCCAAGACTTCACAGGAATACATTGAAAAACGAAGGAACACAAAACCTATAGGGGTGATGTTTACAGCAAAATATTATCGGGGAGTCAAAGATAGATCAGAAGATCAAGTGCAATTGAAAATGATCAAAATAAAGTTTGCAAAAGTTAGGAAAACCTGACCTAGCCCAATCTAGGGCCTCCTGGTCAAACAACAGCTAAAACCATGTACGGACTCGTGGCCTCGTGGGGCGATGTTGAAACCAGTTCAGGCCACTTTTGGGCAATTCGAAGGAGTTTCAAGATTTTGTGTTGGGAACTGGCCCGATTCATGGGAAACTTATAAATTACGGGTGTAATAGATTTTCTACTACTAGGATAAGATCACCCCCTCTACATATGGGAGAACTACGATTGATTGAGAGATACATCTATCCAATTGATCAAAACTAATCTACTACACTTTTTTACCCTTCAACCTCAAAATCTCTGAACCCTCACTGTCCAGCACATCTCTCTCCAAGATTTGCTGATGTTCTAGGTGGCCTTGTTAATCTAGGACACCTCCGTTGTGCGTATCTCCCTGACGAATCTTCCTAGGAGGTGTTCGTGGGTATTTCGATGTGAAGAACGGGCGTCAAATTGCTCTCACCGTTTAGACATTCCTCCATTGCGCGTCTCGGCCATGTGCTGCCGTGCTATCTTGCACTTGCTGGTGTGCGATCGATTTAACGTTAACAAATTACTATTTAGACTGAGAATATAAAATGACAAGATCGTGTAGAGATAAATGCAGAAAGGTTTCCATGAAACCGAAGCTCATCATCTTATATAAGTACCTCTAAATTTCCGTATAACTTTAGGCATCTATAAACATTCAAACTCCAAATCGTCAAGAACTATAAACGCCAAAATATATATGATTTTTTTCCGTAACATTCAAATCCTATACTGTCTCCGTCCTAAAATAATACAATTCCAGTTATAGAGCATAGTTAACTGATCTTATTCAGTTTGACTATTTTTCTATAAAAATACTAATATTTATTATATTGAATAAGTATCATTTGATTTATTATAAAATAAATATTTTTATAATATACTTATTTGAAATCATAACTATTGCTGCTATTTATGTAAATTAAAATAATTTCCCTTATATTAGATTAGATCTAGAATTATTGTATTATTTTTAGAATTAGGGAGTATAATAAAGGGATGCCTATAATAAAATAGGTAAAGAATGAAGCATATTCCGTTGAGTGATTGTTCGTTCTAGCGAGAGGGGAACATATGGTGGTGCGGTTAATTGTCGTGAAGTGACATATACGCGTTAGACTTTTCATCATGACATATGGACCAAGATGGAGCTGAAATATATACCAGATGAAAGACGCTTTTTTTGGCCACCCATCAAGGATCGTCAAGTCAAATGAGTTATGTGCTACAAAGTCTTTTCCTTTTGTACAAAATTTAATGGCTGCCCCTCTCAGGAAAATTGTAGGAAAAACTAGTACTGGCCTCCGGTGGCGTTCTCGTCTTTTAGCCGACAGTACGTCGAAAAGGCGTACATCATGAGGGGAAAAAAAGAATAATGAGGAACAGTGCAAAAGTTAAGTGTTTAAAAAAAAAGAAACGTCAAGCGCGTCATATTCTGGTCACAAGGCATTGCTTCTAAGTTTTCCCGAAGAGTGACAGCAAAGGCAAGTACGACATGTACACAAAAGCTAACAAAACAATAATGGTTGTACTAATTCACTCATTACCATATATATATATATATATATATATATATCTTTTAATTAAAGCATCAAATTTTTTTTTTACAAATGGGGAAGAACTAATAGGACGTTTTTTTCGTTTTTTTAAAAGACGTTGTTTTCCAATTTATTTTCGCGTAGAATTTATCGCGACAGCTTTTCTACTTCCACGTCTTCAGAAGAAAGCAAAGTGTCAGCAGCAAGTATGGAAGAAGAAATTAAAGGCGCAGACTGATGAGCAGACATCAGCCCTGGAGTACTCTTCAAAAAGGATAAACACACAGCAGGCAACAGGATCAAAGCTACGGAAAAGATGCTTCGGAATATCATGGAGCACCCCACTAGTGTTTCCTGTGTGCTGTAGACTACCAGCGAGGCCACAATGGCCTCCACTATCTTATGCAATGCAACCGCAAGCGAGTGAGACCGGTAATCGCATCGAATCATGCAGACAAATGATGGCATGTTACACCGATTAGTCTTATCGGCGACTGAATCATGTTCTCATTCTCTCTCTCTCTCTCTCTGATGGTCGACTTGCAGAGGCATGTGGAATTTAGAATGTCGTGTCCAAGTCAGAAGTCTCTCTGTTGGGTGTTGATCAATGGAGCTTCCTTGATGGCAATAATTTCAAGAGATCTGCATCCTTGTGAGAACTACTGTGCAATTCCGTATGTTTTTTTTTAATTTGCATTTCCGTATGTTAGATTAGAAGCGTGTCAACTGACGATTAAGCCAGGTTACTGGACTCAGACAAGGACAAAGCCAGAAATGGTCGTGTGGGCTACCGGGCTTGTGTTCCTCATCACAATTCACAACATCGGAAGGTCAGGCCCGCGTGCCGCACAGCTCTTGGGCTGGGAGCATCAAAACCTACGGCGCCGCCGCGCAGAACTCAAGGCCTTTGGGCCAGCTCATTTAAAGAGTAAATTTGTTGTGGCCACGGCGCGGCCTCAAGGTGGCCACGTCGTTCAAAAATTTTCTGAGCGTCAGATCCTCAATCCAACGGTGCTGCTGCTCTTCCCATGCCAAATATATACCGGCTGAAACCCTAGCTCCACATTCCAAATCCACTTCTCCTCCCTCTCGCTCCTCTCTCAGTGGCGGCTGGGGCTGGGGAGGCCCGACTCCCGAGCCAGGGCTCGAGCGGCGGCGCTGGTGGCCCCAAATGCGATGGCCTCCACGCGACAGCGCTTCCGGTCTTGTTGGCCTTGGCGCAGCAGAGAGGGCCCAGCGCCTGGCGGCTCAAGGCACCGTGGCCTCCGAGCCCCGTGTGGAGCTGGCACGGCGTCAGCGGCTCTGGCGCCGTGGCCTGTGGCGCAGTGGCACACTCGCACGACATCCCTAGCACGGCGGCGCCCCGGCCTAGACAGTTCCAGCGAGAGAACCCTAGCGCATCGACGCCCTGTAGCGGGTGGCGACCAGCGCGGGAGGCCTCCGGCGCGGTGCCGCACTGGCCCGAGCGGATCTGTTCTCCAACGTGGGAGGCCTCCAGCGCGAGGGCGATGTTGCCTTGTTGGGACCCTAGCGCGGTGGCGCACCAGCGCGGACAGCCTCGGCTCGAGCGGCCCCTCCGTTCCGTCTTCCTTGCCGTTCTGCTGGCTGCGCCAGGTGAGCCGCCCGGCCTCTCTCCATCCTTACTTTTCCATTCGTTTCCCGCCTATCTGCTGCAGCTCACTGGTGGCCTGCTTCTCCGTGGGGCGTCTGTAGCTGTTGGGGGTAAGGAGGACGCCAGATCTGTATTGTGCGGCCAAGACCCGACGAGGCACCCCCTGGCCCAGCGGAGCACCGGGGCGGCGTGACGCCTCCGCGATCTTCCATGGTCAACTAGGGCCAGGCGCCCCAGTGCGTGATGGGCACACCAGTGTGAGGTTTGCTAATCCAAGATTCGAGCCGTGGGGTTGTACGCGATCCGCCCCAGTTGGTGAGTAGCTAGTTGTGGAGGCACGCTTGCGAGCCATGGCAAGGAAGAAGCTAAGCGGGGCAATTGATGGATGGACGCTGCCTGCATAGCGATCTTGTTGCCATATCAAGGTATTTTGATTTTACTTTTTTCATGTATACGGCTAAAGCTTCTTCATACGATGCATAGGCGAAAGGCTTCGCTTTTAAATTTGGCTACAGGTCTGTGTGCCATGCTTCGTGGACTGGTATAGTTTATGCTAATGATGCTTTTGGGAGCAATTATTAATTTGGACCACGCTTGATTTCTTACCGCCTAAACTCATGCTTGTTGCATCCATTTTTTTTTGCATTGACTGGGCACCTATGGAAGAAAAGCCTCTGTGCATGACCATAGTGGATTTCTTACTAGCTTTTTGTTGGTCACTCTTTAGGAGTTGGCTTGCTGGTTTGTCAATTTATGAAATTACTTTCCATTTCTAAATAATATTTATAACCATAGGTGAATGACATCAATGAAGCAATACAGAAAAAACAGGCGATGAGACTTTCAGCTAACATTGTTCCTCTAAATTTGAAGAGATTATGTGACCGCTAATATCACCTCTTTCTTTTTGTTTCAATTTTGCAACCTAATGAGCTAAAGGGAGGAACTTTATTCCCTTTTGTTGGTTTAGAAGTGTGAATCCGTAGGATGAACTTTATTGTTTTGTCTGAACAAGGATTAGCTTTAGTTTCTTGCTGTGAAAAGGTGAATTCAAATTCAAACTTTAATTCTCTTGCAGAAGCATATCTAAACATTATTTTAGAAATGTTGCCTACCTGCCAATAAAGTTATTCTATGTCATATAACATATGTTTTCCTTACTAAAATAAAGATACATTGCAATTTCTTTTCTCTTGGATTGTTCAAATGGATGGAAAGTGTGGTTTGCCTTGCCACCAGTTTTGTCCCATCAAATGTTACATTGACTGTTGCATTCCTAGCTGTGGAGGCACGCTTGCAGGCCATGGCAAGGAAGAAGCTAGGCAGACGAATTGATGGACGCTGCCTGCGTAGCAGTGCTGTTGCCATATCAAGGTATTTTGATTTTACTTTTTTCATGTATACGGCTAAAGCTTCTTCATACGATGCATAGGCGAAAAGGCTTCACTGCAATTTGGCTCAGTCGTGTGCCATGCTTCGTGGACTGGTATAGTTTATGCTAATGATGCTTTTGGGAGCAATTATTAATTTGGACCACGCTTGATTTCTTACCGGCCTAAACTCATGCTTGTTGCATCCATTTTTTTTTGCATTGACTGGGCACCTATGGAAGAAAAGCCTCTGTGCATGACCATAGTGGATTTCTTACTAGCTTTTTGTTGGTCACTCTTTAGGAGTTGGCTTGCTGGTTTGTCAATTTATGAAATTACTTTCCATTTCTAAATAATATTTATAACCATAGGTGAATGACATCAATGAAGCAATCTGAGAAAAAAAAGCAGTGATGAGACTTCCATTAACACACTGTTCTCTAAATTTGAAGAGATTAGGTGACCGCTAATATCACCTCTTTCTTTTTGTTTCAATTTTGCAACCTAATGAGCTAAAGGGAGGAACTTTATTCCCTTTTGTTGGTTTAGAAGTGTGAATCCGTGAGGATGAACTTTATTGTTTTGTCGAACAAGGATTAGCTTTAGTTTCTTGCTGTGAAAAGGTGAATTCAAATTCAAACTTTAATTCTCTTGCGAAGCATATCTAAACATTATTTTAGAAATGTTGCCTACCTGCCAATAAAGTTATTCTATGTCATATAACATATGTTTTCCTTACTAAAATAAAGATACATTATGTATTTCTTTTCTCTTGGATTGTTCAAATGGATGGAAAGTGTGGTTTGCCTTGCCACCAGTTTTGTCCCATCAAATGTTACATTGACTGTTGCATTCCTCACACGAAATCCGAGTTGTACAGATGTAGGCAATTTTCAGTTTGTTTGTTCCAAGCTTCGCTTTATATAACATAGAAAGGCAAAGATTAATTGATTGCTCTCTTTTGATAGATAAAAAAATCTTTTATTGATTTCTAATCTTTATGCATGGAGGAACTATGTAATACCAATACCAATCACTCCAAAGTGCCTATGCGACCCGGCATCGAAAGTGGTGACTTGCAGTCGACCACCATTTGCAGCTCAAGGTACCACCTGTGCCTCTCCCCTATAAGTTATCTTGCCTTAGCAAGAATGTGTTCCTGACCCAAAGGTAGCATATGTTATTTCCTAGACAATTTGTCATCAAACAGTTTAAATTCGTTGAACTGTTTGATGAAATGTCAGTATAGTGTGTTCCACTGTTTTCAGTTATATTTAAATTGTTGCTGCGTGTTCAAAAGCAATTTTTCTTAATATAAGTTTGCTAAGTTCTTTGTTGTTTCAAAATGGAGCTACAGTTGTAAAGTAGTTCAACCGAGGAATCCAAGTATCTGTTAAGCCTTGGTTAGTAATTTTAAAGTTTGTACGGATGTCCTTTAACACATGCTACAAATGCAGTTCTGTTTCGAATTTGTTGACAAAATTTTATAGTCCTTTAGCTGTATATATGAAGGCTAAAAAGTTCACTTTTGGTGGTTGCAGATCCTAGAGAAGGAGGTGTTATGGACCTTGAAGTTGATGGAGGACAGTCTCCACGAGGTGATCGTTGTTCTCAAATTATCCTCTATTGCATTCCATGTTTTTTTTACTTTAGCAACTATTCTGTTCAGTATTTCTCGGAGAGTAGCATTAAATTGGCCAGTATGTCCGGTTGCCTGTTGCACCTTCTGCTTTGTACAAAACATTTATTTTTAGCTTCCATTCAAATAATACAAATGAAAATGGGTCCGAGAGATGTCTGGTGCATCATGCAACCAAAATTAACCTATGGCCTTAAAGTGATAAGAGGAAATCTTTCCTACAACATTTTTCAGTGTTATTTAGCTGCTCCTATGTTTGTGTATAATGGGCTAATGACTGCGTTGATGTCTTATTTAACTGCTCCCGTGTTCACCTCTGCTTATATGATTTCCCCCCAATACTGCAGTGTTGGCTAGATTATCCCGTTTAATAGACTTGCGGTGAGGAAAACTATGGACCTCATGGTTCGGATGGTCTTGTAAGAAATACACTTGCGGCTGACATTATGTATGGTGGGAAAACAATGAATCTTCCTGCGATTCAGTGACTGGCTTCTATTTTTGTGGTCATTTTTCCTTGGTTTGTGATTGCGTTCTGTGCTATATTTTTGTGGCGATCTTTTTATATACTGTTTGGGTTGTCAGATAAAATAATTTGTTATCTCAGCATTATTTCATTTCTCAAACAAAATCGCAAAGATGTTATCACGCGCGCATGGACGCGCGCAAGGTACTAGTAGTTAAGCAACATGGCCTTTTTGCTGCACGACGATTTTTTCCCGTTTCTTTCATAAATAAATGCTTGCACAAATTTGTTTGCAAATCTAACCTTACGCAGCCAATTGAAAATATGGTTTTTAAATATCATCAAATCATATCTATATCTATATATATATATATATATAATATTAAAGAGCCAAAAATTTCTTCTCCGTTTTTTTTATTTAGCCTCTCTCTAACTACTCGAAATCACTCACTGAGTTTGAACCCCCACTACATGTGCTGTGCATCCTCACTCACTTAGTTTGAAGATCCAAGATTCTTAATATCATTGAACCACTCAAGGCCGAGTCAATGTGTGTCGTAACTTGATTCTAAGCTTACAGTAGATATAGAACTCAGTTGGACCCTCACTACTTGTGCATCATCACTCGCTTATTAGTTTGGAGATGCAAAACTCTTAAGGGCATGTATAACCCACAGACAGTGGTCCGTCTCTAAGCACCTCAAATCTATCGTACAGACGGATATAAAGATAAGTCATAAAACCCACAGACAGAGGGGGCCGTCTCTAAACTGTTTAATGCTTTACGTGTAGCTAGAATCCACTATAAATAAATTTTGTATACCATTGTGTGGCTATTTGCATGTAAAGCAGTTATGGGAAAAGCTGAAGACCATTTGGTTAGAGCAGCTATGAAACGGTAGCTTGTGTAAGAAATACATGTAATGACCCGGAGGGCCTGGAGATTGTTTATATGCAAATTGCTCCTTAAAAACTATTTTGTTCACTGATTCGCATGTAAATCACAAATTTAGAAAGGAAATACCACATAATTCGCATGTAAATGACAAATTTAGAAAAGAAATACCACATAAATAAAACAAATACTAAATTTATGTTTGGTACGTATTATTAAAGCATCCTTTTATTAAATTTCATCAACATAATATAAATCAAAACCACTAGAGAACCAAAACAACTATTTTAAATGAAAAACACTACAAAACCAAACCAAATCATTACTGCTATATTGCCTCACCATTACCCTGAGATGTTCAAATTATACAAAGATGTTCAAATTATGTATAGTTCCCTGTTATTTCTCACACGCACGTGCGTTGGAGATGGCCAAGCATCACATCCAGCACTCCAGCGCGTACGTCGCTTGTTGCTGCTCCGGCCTCCGGGCGATGCAGTTCGAAGCTCGTGTCCCTCGTTGGCATCGAACATGCTGCGAGCGGACACGAGATCACCGGCTCTGACGCAGAGAAACGGGACTCACCGAAGCGTTGCGGGCATGCGTGCAGAGAAATGGGACCTGGGTCATCAGCGCATATGCGTCCGCAGTAGTTTCCTCGCGAGCGGTTGGGGCGTCGGGCATGGCGACGCCGCTGCACTCGCGTCCGCGCACACCGGTGGTGGACGACCAGCTCCCCCGCAGAGCACGCCGGGGGAGGAGGACCAGCTGCACTCGTGTCCGTGATCACCGGTGGTGGAGGACCAGCTCGCGCCCGCGGCGACGGAGCTCCGAGGTGGCAGAGTACACCCGCGACGGTGCTTGGCCATGCCCACCGCTGGGCAGAGGTCGGAGCCGCGCCTGCTTCTCGACGGGGTAGCCAGAGAGGGAGGGGACGCAGGGTCACCGGAGCCGAGCGCGGGAGGGGCCGCGGGGTCGCCGGAGCGTCGCCACCGCCCGGAGAGGGAGGAGCGGCGCCGCCTAGACGCTAGACGAGAGGCGCTCGCGACGGGAAGATGTCACGGATGGGGAAGAAAGAAAGAACGAACGAACCAGCTCGAAGGCACACGGGATCCGCGCGCCATCGAGTCTTCGTACAACGCTGCTGGAGCCGGCGTCTCGGCCTCGGGCCACGAGTCGTTCCCGTCGCCTCCCGTCGCCTCGCGAGACGACGAGGCCTCCGTCTTCTGGTGTCGGCGGGGTTCGTTTTGCAAAAAATACATCACGGAGACGGGTCGAAGAGACGCGTTGTACATGCCCTAATAGCATTGAACCACTCAAGGCTGTGTAGTAACTTGATCCTAAGCTTACAATAGATATAGACAAAAGTCATCTAATTAAATTGAATCGATTTCCAGTTAATTTCCCGTAGGAGGTTGTCTTTTATTGAGCCTAACATTTATTATAAGCCTTAGAATTAAATTAAAGTATGTTGGGCAGAGCCCAAACTAATATCTCACGTCGCAATTCGTTTCGACGTCCGTCATGTCTTCTCTGTTGGAGTCCTTTTCCTGTTGTTGTGTTCCGCCCGTGGGCTTTTCGTTTTTTTTCAGAATGTTTTCGCATGTTGGGTCCGTTTTTGTTCTTTTTCTTTTGCACCCAAATGTTTTTTCGTTTTCTTGCGTCCATTTTTCATGGCACCTGTTGCACCTAACTTTTTCTCTTTTTAGCATTTCTCGTTTTTCCTTATATTTTTATAATAAGCTTATTTAGAGATACAAAGATTGCTAATATTTATAAAAAAGTTATTCAAACTTAAGAAAGTTTGCCGTGCACATCGCTTGTCTTATAATCTGTATTTTTTGGCTTGTCTTTTTAGGCGGAACAGTGTTTTTCTCTCACAACAAATCAGTCGGAACAGTGTTTCAACTTGTTTTTCAGCGAAGCAAATGGGCCCATATGCTGACTTTCTTTTTAGGATGGAGGAAGTAGCATGCATACCAATAACTACCATCCAAGTGAACTTGCGGTGTTTATTTATTTTTTATTCTAAGTACCGGGTGCTCAAATAAGCTACAGGTTCTTAAAAATACTAAGTTAGCACCCTTGGTCCCTATATTGCATCTCTTCTCTCTCTCTCTCTCTGCACCTCTTTGGATCACACGTCGGAGCTGCATAACAGTTATCTTCCGAGAGCTGCCCGGTAGTGTGCGTACTACGTGTAAGGTCTCTGTAGTGGGAATGGACAGGAGGAGTCACTGTTCGTCAAGTTTTTTCAACCTATTTCTTTAATCAAAACAACAACAAGAAGACGGGAGGCTAAAACCATCACAGCGAAGCGCCTTATCTATTTAGTCTTTCTATATTTGCGCTAATAAATTTATTTAATGGTCTGTGTTGTTTGATAAAATCATACTTCCTCGGTACTTAAAAAAAAATAAAAGTCGTTTTGGACAAGACTTGAGTCAAATATTGGGAATATAAATCATGAATAACTTTTAAGTTATTGAGTTTGAAAATGTGAAAACCATATGTATAGATTTGTCTTGAAAAATACATTCACAAAAATTTACATATATCACTTTTTAATAAATATCTTTATAAAAATAAGTAGTCAAAGTTATGCTTTGGAGACCATGTCACTGTCTAAAACGACTTCATTTTTGAGTATGAAGAGAGTACTGTATATATTACTACATAAATATTGACATGTTGAGTATTATCTCTACCACTAATAATACACCTGTTATAAACTTTCCTATAGCTACCCCAACAACTGTCTCCCACAGTCATGATCTCTTCTACGTACACAAAAATAACTGCACCTAGAACCAGCTAATCTGTATGATAAACGCACCGGATTTAATCTAGCATCTTCTTTCAAACTCACTCACATCCAACGGACCATATCGTTGGGACCAAACCTCACCCCTCATCGTCCCATCCCGCACCCACCCCACGCGTGCCTCTCCCTCTCCCCCGACGCCACTCCCCACGCGTGACTTTTCCTCTCCCCCCATGCGACTCCAACTCTCCCACTCCCCTCCCTTCTCTCCCCATGCGACTCCGACTCCATCTCTCCCGAGGCAGCGGCGGGCGTAGGGTGACGGCGCCCTCGCCGGCGCGAGCGGGCCCCGACGGCCCTCCTCACTCACCCCCAACCCGCCCTAGATCCGCCCGTTGCCATGGCCGCCCGCCGCCTCCTGCTGATACCGCTCGCCCTTGTCGCCATAGCCCACCCGGACACGTCGGGATCATTCTCGATCATTGATCATTGATTAGTATAGTCGAGATCAATGATAGCATGTCATTCTCGATCACATCCCATACTTGATCATTGATTGAACCAAGATACATCCTCATCTTTCTCTTTCAATAATCATAGCATGTGCCATCAAAGAATAGTGGTTATCCCCCACATGGTTGAACACAACTTGAGCAATAATTTGACACTGAGGTTGTTAAGCCTTCAATCAAACAGTGACCACAGCTCCGATACCACTTGAAAGGAACTAATATGGCTAGAGGGGGGTGAATAGCCTATTTAAAATCTACAAATCAACTAGAGCAATTTGATTAGTATAACAAATAGCGAAATGCAAACTTGCTCTAGCTCTACAAGGGTTACAAGCTACCTATCCAATAATTCTAGTTGTTATGATCACTAGGCACACAATTCACTAGGTCACTACTCACTAAGAGCTCTCACAATTGCTACACTAAAGAGCTCCACTAGATGAACTTAATCCACAAAGCAAGCTCTCAATTATAGCTACACTAAAAAGCTTGATATAGCTAGTTTGCGGGAATGTAAATGAGTAAGTGAGGTGATTATACCGCCGTGTAGAGGAGTGAACCAATCACAAGATGAATACTTTATCAATCACCGGGAGAATACCAAAGGGCAAGAGACAACCAAGTTTCTCCCGAGGTTCACGTGCTTTTCAACACGCTACGTCCCCGTTGTGTCGA
This sequence comes from Miscanthus lutarioriparius, assembly GCA_904845875.1. Classification (NCBI taxonomy): domain Eukaryota; kingdom Viridiplantae; phylum Streptophyta; class Magnoliopsida; order Poales; family Poaceae; genus Miscanthus; species Miscanthus lutarioriparius. The sequence goes on along the minus strand of CAJGYO010000005.1, from coordinate 36,005,804 downwards.
CCAACACTTGGTGGTTCGGCGGCTAAGAGGTGTTACACGAACCTCGCCCACATAATTGGACACCGCAAGAACCTACCCACAAGTGAGGTAACTCAATGACACGAGCAATCCACTAGAGTTACCTTTCGGCGCTCCGCCGAGGAAGGTACAAATCCCCTCACAATCATCGGAGATAGCCACGAACAATCACCAACTCGTGCCAATCCTTCTCCGCTGCTCCAAGCCGTCTATGTGGTGGCAACCACCAAGAGCAATAAGCGAATCCCATAGCAAAAACACGAACACCAAGTGCCTTTAGATGCAATCACTCAAGCAATGCACTTGGATTCTCTTCCAATCTCACAAAGATGATGAATCAATGATGGAGATGAGTGGGAGGACTTTGGCTAAGCTCACAAGGTTGCTATGTCAATGCAAATGGCCAAGAGAGTGAGCTTGAGCCGGCCATGGGGCTTAAATAGAAGCCCCCATGAAATAGAGCCGTTGGGCTACTCATTGCACTGAACACGGGGCGACCGGACGTAGGACCCTAGCGTCCGGTCGTGCGATGCACGCCACGTGTCTCTTCTCTTTAAATATTGAGTGCCCGATCCCAACGGTTAAGTGATGACCGGACGCGCCGCTGCGAAGTGACCGGACGCTGGACCTCAGCGTCCGGTCGTTTCTAGTAAGCATCCTGAAGCGAGAAATCACGACCGGACGCGTCCGGTCATGCTCGACCGGACACACCCAGCGTTCGGTCACTCAACGTCATCATACGTCAGACTGACCAGACTCAGGCCCTGAGCGTCCGGTCAGTTTTTGCGCCAGCGTCCGGTCATGAGACCGAAACAGCGCGCCCTCTGCTGCCACTGACCGGACACGCCGGTCCAACCAAGACCAGCATCCGGTCACTTACAGTGACCTCCGTCTTCTCTATATAGGGCGCCGGTGAAGTTTCTAACCCTTGCTCAAATGTGCCAACCACCAAGTGTATCACCTTGTGCACATGTGTTAGCATATTTTCACAAACATTTTCAAGGGTGTTAGCACTCCACCAGATCCTAAATGCATATGCAATGAGTTAGAGCATCTAGTGGCACTATGATAACCGCATTTCAATACGAGTTTCACCCCCTCTTAATAGTACGACTATCGATCCTAAATGTGATCACACTCACTAAGTGTCTCGATCACTAAAAACAAAATAGCTCCTACTATTTATACCTTTGCCTTGAGCCTTTTGCTTTTCTCTTTCTTCTTTTTCAAGTTCAAGCATTTGGTCATCACCATGCCTTCACCATCATCATGATCTTCACCATTGCTTCATTACTTGGAGTAGTGCTACCTATCTCATAACCACTTTGATAAACTAGGTTAGCACTTAGGGTTTCATCAATTAACCAAAACCAAACTAAAGCTTTCAATCTTCCCCTTTTTGGTAATTGATGACAACCCTTACACAAAGATATGAATTAAGATTTAATTGAATCCACGTTGCTTGCCCAAGCATATTTACCATGTGTAAAAGGATATGGACAAGTTTCATGAATCCCATGTGGTAGCAATTGCTCCCCCTACATATGTGCTAAGAGTTTGAATTGAAGCTTGCACATATGCTTAGATAGGAAATATAGGAGACAATGTCTACCATATGATGTTAAGGTATAAGAGATGGACCTTTGAAGCATGATACCAATCAGAGCGCACCAATATACCATCCTTAGCATCATTAGTAACTAGACATACACAAAAAACTAGAATACCCCATGAGATCAACATTACAAGCAAGGGTCTAGTTTCCATAGAATGAGCATAAGTCTAGTTACTTTAGCCTATGCATGCTAGTTTTTTATTTCATTATTCAAGCCTTATAACTAGCATACACCACACAAGCATGGATATTGAAATTTAAAACTTATGCCATGCAAGCAAATATATGAAATGCACATTCAAATGCAACATATAAGTTTATGAGCTTGCTCCCCCTACTTATGTGCAATTTTGATTTTGATCCCCTTACAATGTCATTTCATTTGTTTGCTCTCCCCCTATCTTATCTTTGTGAATTTCACTCCTCCTTTGTCAACAATTAGCACAAAAAAGGTGAGCTCAAATTTGAGATAGGTTGGGGTGAAACTGTAACACCCTCGGTGTTAAGCATGCACTTAACCTTGACCTTGCATGATCACAATCATCATTGAGCATTCATGATCATAAGCATATCATGTATTCCATCTTGGTTTGCTTATATTGCATATGATGTTACTTAATTACCTTACTTAAGTTAGGGTTTGCATGGAGCCAATGTATGAAATGTGTGGGTGACCTTGTGAATGCTTTAGACATGTTTAGAATAGCATAAGAAACCACTTTGGTATTCATGACTAAGTCTTGTTTAGTCTCTAAGTCATGGATATGGTGTATGACATTATTTTAAAGTGCCATGTTTGACCTAGTTTGAATGATGTCATAGAGTCTTTGCATGGCAGTGAACCTTTAAGCAAAGTTGTAGTATTTGAGTAGGGAAACAACTTTTATGTTTGGGTCTTGAGCTAATTCTGTGCATAGCTTAGTCATTTTGTGCTCACAAAAATCAACAATTCACTGGTTTTCAGCACTTAGAATTTTTCTAAGTCCTTCTCGGTTTTCCAGTTTCGCAGGCTTGACTTTGGCATGATATTACTCGGTATTGGTGGAGAATTAGGACTCAATCCTTTAATAGAAGTTGAAGATGGTATATAGGTCTACGACTTTGATTTAGATTGTTTTCAATTTTGCTTCGCGGTTTAGGAGAACAAGCGTCGTCAAATCGTGTCGTCACGCTAGGATCGCGGGTCTGATGGCCGTATCGGTTCGGTCTTCAGTGGCCGACCGCGGCAGAGCTCGGCTGCCACGTGGAGGCCACACGTCACCGACGTCCTGCCGAGCCAGGCCACGTCGGGCTACCGCGTGCCTCAACACGCCCCGCACTCACCCGCTCCCTCCCGCGCTCTCATTTGGTTTTCTGTCTTCTCCTTCGTCGCCCGCAGCAAGCACAGCGCAGCTCCGCCGGCGCCTTTGGCAGCACAAAGCTCACCCACGTCGTGCAATCGCCACCGTACCAGCGCCACCGTAGTCCCCTTCCGCGCATCCACCTCGCCGCTGAGCCGTTTGAGTCTTGGTAAGGGCACATTGGCCGTTTCCACCACCGCCCGCCATGGCAAGGTCTCGTCGGAGTTGGAGCTCTACGCGGCCAACTACCACCGAGGCTTTCTCGTCCTCCTCTTTTTGCGTGGGTAGCACCGTAGAGAGACCCCACAGCTCGTGCCATGCTTTCGGTTGAGGCAGCCATGGTTTGTCGTGCCGGCATCTCATGCCGGAGCTCTGTGTCGCCGCCATCACCGGGTGACGCGCCACCTCCGCTTAGGTCTTAGGTCTCCCGATAGCGACAATCGAGTCACCTCGTCACGGAGATCACGCTGGTGCCGTCGGTTTCACGGAGGAGCCGCCATGAAGCTTCAGCCGCCGCGGCAGCCGTCGCGTCGACGCCCCCACTGTTTTTGTCTCGGCCGACAAGCGGTCCGCTGACACACTGGGTCCGGTTGACACGCTGGTCCCATGTCGATGACAGTGTAGTGATAGGCTAGTTCAAATTTACAGATTTCTATGCTGTTTTGTGAATTTTGTAGCCGCAAATGTGTAGATCCAAATGGTGTGATTCAAATTTTTTTAGACTCACAAGGAAGTCTAGTATTTAAGAAAAATATGACATGAGCGCATGATATAGAAATTTTGGATGAATTAAATAGGAAACTGAAATGTGTTTTTAAATGCATGCAAACTTGTTTAAATCATATCTTGAGTTCTGTGGTCCAAAAATTATGAAATTTTGTGGGTAAGCTAGTATTGCTTAGTAGAAGCTCTGGTAAAAATTTAAGAGTCATTGCATGTGTGGTTTTTGAGTTATAGATTTTCCTTTCATCATTGGTTGATACTTGTGTAAATTTTTATAAATTATCTAGGAATCCTATGACCATGAAATTTTGTTGGGAGTATCCAAGTACCTTAAGGATGTTAGGAAAAATATGAAATCTGTTGCTTGGCACTTTTAACTAAGGTTTTCTATTTATGCCTTTTTAAGCACTTATGTCTTGTCATTTTTGTGTAGGCTATTTTACTTATCCAAATGCCATGAAAATTTTATGGTAGTCTACTTAGAGTAGTACTATGCTACTGTAATTTTCTCATATTTTTATGAGCACCAGAAATATATGTTGCTGTGTAGCCCTAGTTTAAAATGAAATCAAATGATCTTCTTTAATGCGAGTTTAGTTAATAATGTTCGCTTTAGTGTAACTTTGAAACATCTTAGTTTGCTGTGGTGATTTGGCATGTTAGTATAGTGGTTGTCGTAGTAGATAGTAGTACATGTTCTTGCATGATGTTGACTACCTTGTAGAAGAGCTTTGCTACTACTATGTCCAATAAAGTTAAACATGTTCATCTACATTTCATGCATCATGATCATTACATGTCATCTCTCCAATGCACCTATGCATTAGCACTTATACATCTGCATCATATAGGATCGCAGGAGGAGTTGCTAGTAGCAGTTCAGGAAGAGCAGACCGGGACAGATCCACAAGAAGTCTAGGCACAGGAGGTGCCAGAGGAAGAGGAGCTGGGAGAGGATTTGCCTGAGTGCGTGGATCATCATCCTAGTTCGTTCAAACGAGACAAGCCCCGGAGCATTCTAAGTCTCCTAATTTACAAAAGCAATCCTTTCGATATATATGAGTTATATATTGTTGCATTAAGTTGTAGGAGTTGATTGAAACCATTGATGCATTTATTACTATCCTTGCCTACCTTATTACCTTTTACCCTGTTAGGTCAGGATCGAATAACTGCTTAGCCTTGCTTAGACCGATAGCGATCGGTGATATCCGGTCACCTACATTATAGGTGGTTACTGGAAGAATTTAGCTGTGGAAAGAATGATATCCTGGAATTAACCTTATGTGATGGAAAAATTGGAGACCGGACGGAAAAGTTGGAGGCAACCAGACAGGGTTCTAGAGTGCTGTTAGTTTTCGTCTATGTCGATTAAGGACCGATCGTTGCTCGTCCCTCTTGTCATGTTGAACGCATGCCTCACATTTAGCTGGCCGAATAAAGTACCTTTCGACCGCGAAGCTAGTGGCACCTTTCGGGCCGGGATCTACACGAGTGCGTGTATTGGTGCTGATGGGGGTATGACAGGGGCGCGAAGAGTGAGCCCAAGGGCAGGTGCGACCTGATTCCTGGCAACCGGGCGATCCCTGGGTACTGCGGCTCTAGATTGTCCCACGGCTACCTAAAAAGTGTCATTGGTGATCTGTAGCTCACTTGATCGGTGAGTGTGGTTTGTGAGGAATAAATCACCAGCTGGTTAGGAATCGATTCGAATCGCCGTCGCTCCTGGATAGTGAGCACTTGACTCGAGCTACGGCATCGTAGTAATTATGATGGAACACTAATGGTTATCTGGATGATATGGACATGCTAAAGCTAAATTGGTAATTGGATGTTATTGGTTAATCAAGTGATTGCTATAGTATAGGTGCTTACCTAGATGAATAGGTTACAATAAAGATGATGCAAAGTATTTAAAATGATGTCTTCATGATAACTTATGCTTTTCGCAAACAAGTCAGCTAGCCCACTAAAGAAAGCCTTGCATAATCCTTGGTGTCGCTTTATTTTGGTTTAAGACGGGTAAGTCTAGCTGAGTACCTTCTCGTACTCAGGGCATTGTTCCCATTGTTGTTGCAGATGGTCAAATGTACTACGGCTATTGCATTAACTGCTTGTACCCGGCGATGGGTGACAACTAGGACCAAGGGCAATGGTCACTCCGTATCTCTCATCTGATGCTTTTGTTGGAGATGACTACCTACTGGCATTGTATCTGAACTAAAAGTGTGTGTGTGCTTTAAAACTATTTGCTTCCACTACTTCAGTTTGAACTTGGGTTGTAATAACTTTATATTCTAAACTCTGATGTACCGAACTGTGATTGCGAACTTTATATAACGTGTGACGGTACTTGCTAAACTTGTACGATCTTGGTTTGTATGTCGATTGATTTGAAATCCTTCGTGGTTTCACGGACTACCGGGTTATACGGGCTTAAGTTTGTTAAATTATCTGCTTCGGCGGAAGATTTTCTTACTTAATCTCGTATAATTGGTCGGTTCTGTTACAGAGACCATGTGAAGTGAGGATCATTTTCCCAATTTGGTTCAATCTAGATCACTTCCAAAGATATTTAGCTCGGTTTGATCCAAGGACAAGCTTCTTCACACCTCCAAATAAGGGTTATCTTGTACCATGTTGAGTTAAACACTTATAGCTTATTTTCTAGATCAAACACTAGGTTTATAAGCCCACAAACATGTCATATGCTACCACTAGATCATTTCAAGCATACAAGCAACAGTGGTACCATACAAGCATCAAATTCATTTGATTTTCATGAATGAGCCTATCCAAATGTGAAATATGTCTAGATGCACTAAACATGTCCTTAGAAAGGATGTATGCCATGCCAATCAACTTTTATCTTGGATTTCTCGAAGGAGAGGCATGTCATATAAGTGGGGGTGCATCAACACATATTGGAGAAGTCAAGTATGTTCAATTCATTCCTTAGCTTGAAAATCTCTTCTCATCAAGTGGCTTGGTGAAGATATCGACAAGTTGATTTTCGGTGCCCACACTCTCAATGCAAATGTCCCCTTTTTGTTGGTGATCTCTTATGAAATGATGGCGGACATCAATATGCTTTGTTCTTGAATGTTGAATCGGGTTGTTGGCGAGCTTTACGGCACTCTCATTGTCACATAGCAATGGCACTTGCTTGAATTTGATTCCAAAATCACTCAAAGTAGCTTTCATCCAAAGTAATTGAGCACAACAACTACCGGTCGAAATGTACTCCACTTTGGCGGTTGAAAGTGCTACACTATTTTGCTTCTTTGATGACCAAGATACTAGTGATCTTCCCAATAGTTGACATGTGCCCGATGTGCTCTTTCTCTCAACTTTGCATCCTGCATAATCGGAGTCTGAATATCCAATCAACTCAAATCTTGCTCCTTTGGGATACCACAATCCAACATTTTATGGATGCTTCAAGTACCTTAATATTCTCTTTATTGCCTTCAAATGACTTTCTCTTGGTGAGGCTTGAAATCTTGCACATATACATACACTAAACATCACATCCGACATTGATGCGGTCACATAGAGTAGGCTTCCAATCATAGACCGATACATCTTTTAATCTACCATGTTGCCACTAGCATCACTATCTAAGCTTCCACTTGTCCCCATTGGTGTACTAATAGCTTTACTATCATCCATTTCAAACTTTTTGAGCATGTCCTTGATATACTTGACCTTGACTCACAAATGTGCTATTCTTCATTTGCTTGATTTGAAGACCAAGGAAGTAACTAAGCTCTCCAATCATGGACATCCCAAACTCACTTGCCATCATCTTGCCAAACTCCTCACAAAAATCTTGATTTGTTGATCCAAATATGATATCATCAACATAGATTTGCATTACAAACAAGTCATTTCAAGGTTCTTAGTGAAGATAGTGGTGTCAACCTTTCCCATTTTAAATCCCTTAGAGAGTAGGAAATTCCTCAATCTCTCATACCATGCTCTAGGTGCTTGTTTTAACCCATACAAAGCCTTTCTCAACTTGTAAACATGGTTGGATTTTTTTTTCATCTTCAAAACCGGGAGGTTGCTCAACATACACAAGCTCATTGATGTATCCATTGAGAAATGCACTCTTCACATCCATTTGGTACAACTTGATGTTGTGGGCACAAGCATAGGCTAACAAGATCCTAATTGCTTCCAATCTTGCAACCGGGGCATATATTTCTCCAAAGTCAAGACCTTCAACTTGAGTGTAACGTTGAGCCACTAATCTTGCTTTATTCCTTATTACTATCCTATCTTGATCTTGTTTGTTCTAAAGACCCACTTGGTTCCAATCACATTATGATCCTTAGGCCTCTCAACTAACTCCCATACTTGGTTTCTTGTGAAGTTGTTTAGCTCTTCATACATAGCATTGACCCAATCAACATCCCTCAAAGCTTCATCTATCTTCTTAGGTTCAATGGATGACACAAAAGAGAAATGCTTATAAAATAAGGCCAATCTTGATCTAGTTTGCACACCTCTCTTGAAATATCACCAATTATAGTGTCCAATGGATGATATCTTGCAACATTGGTTGGTTGAAGCACTTGCACTTGATTGATTGCATTTGATTGATCACTTGGTTGAGATGATGAACTAGCCACTTATTGTTGATCTTACACTTTGTCATCACTAGTTCTTGCTTGAACTTGATCAGGAGAACCACTAGCTTGCACATTTGAGTTAGAGAACACTTGATTCTTATCATCTTCAACATCAATCACCTCTCTAGGCCTTATATCACCAATGTCCATGTTCTTCATTGCATTGACCAATTGAGTGCCTCTTACATCATCTAGATTCTCATCTTCCTCTTGAGAACCATTTGTTTCATCAAACTCCACATCATGAACCTCCTCAAGAGTACCACTAGCCAAATTCCAAACTCTATAAGCCTTGCTAGTAGTGGAGTAACCAAGCAAGAAACCTTCATCACATTTCTTTTTAAACTTGCTCAATCTAGTGCATTTCTTCAATATGTAGCATTTACAACCAAAGACCCAAAAGTATGCTATGTTGGGCTTTCTTCCATTCAATAGCTCATAAGGTGTCTTTTCCATCATGGGGTGACAATAGAGTCGGTTGTTATAATAGCAAGCCGTGTTTATTGCTTTGGCCCAAAATGAATGACTCACATTGTACTCGCTCAATATTGATCTTGCCATGTCAATCAAAGTTCTATTCTTTCTTTCAACTAGGCCATTTGATTGTGGAGTGTACTTGGCCAAAAATTGATGTCTAATTCCAAATTCATCACACAACTCATCAATTCTTGTGTTCTTGAACTCACTTCCATTGTCACTTCTCACTTTCTTGATGGTTGTTTCAAACTCATTGTGAATGCCCTTGACAAATGATTTGAATGTTGTAAAACATCACTCTTATCCACTAGAAGGAATACCCATGTGTATCTAGTGAAATCATCCACAATCATAAATCCATATTTGTTTCTATCAATACTAGTGTATGTGGTTGGTCCAAACAAGTCCATGTGCATCAACTCAAATGCCTTAGATGTGCTCATCATGCTCTTCTTAGGATATGTGTTACCAACTTGCTTTCCGGCTTGACATGCACTACATAGATTATCCTTCTCAAATGTGACATCTTTCAAGCCTCTAACTAAGTAATGCTTAATCAACTTGTTCAATTGTTTTATTCCAACATGACCAAGCCTTCTATGACATAACCAACCTATGCTAGACTTAGTGATCAAACATATTGTCAATTGAGCTTCTCTAGCATTGAAATCAACCAAGTATAGATTCTCATATCTAAATCCTTTGAATATCAAGTTAGAGCCATCTACACTTATAATCTCTACATCATCCACACCAAATATGCACTTAAAACAAAGATCACATAATTGAGCTATCGACAATAGGTTGAAGTTCAAGCTCTCTACTAGTAGCACATTGAAAATGCTCAAGTCATTGGATCTTGCAATCTTACCAAACCCTTTGACCTTGCCTTTGCCATTGTTACCAAATGTGATACTATTAATCCCATTGCTCTTGTTTTCATTGATTGAATTAAATATTCTTGGATCACCGGTCATGTGTTGTGTGCACCCACTATCAAGTACCCAATGCCTTCCTCCGGCTTTATAATTGACCTACAAAAGAAGATCAATTCTTTTTAGGTACCCAAACTTGCTTGGATCCTTGTAGGTTAGTTACCAAGGTCTTTGGTACCCAAATGGCCTTCTTCTTTGGGCCCACAATTGGTGTACCAATGAACTTAGCCTTCACACCATTGGCACCCTTAAAAAGCATTTAACAAGAATCAAATTTAATTGAGGATACATTAGGTAGCTTGTTCTTGTTAATCTTGCAATATTGCTCTACATGCCCAACTTGCTTGCATCTATTGCAAAATCGACCATTGCCCTTCACAAAGCTAACTTTGGGAGTGACAAAGGCCGCCTTGCCTTTTTTGGGGGTATAGCCTAATCCCTCTTTGTTGAGAGAAAATCTTTGGCTACCCAAGCATTTTAGCAAGCGGGCATCTCCATCATAGGCATTGCCTAAGGCACGAGTGAGCTCATTCACCTCCTTCTTGAGGGTCTCATTTTCCACCATTAGTGAGGCATCACAAGTGAGACCATCACTCAAAGGTGAAGTAGAAGCAGTAATGCTATAAGAAGTGTTAGTGGAAGCAACTACAATGGGCTTATAAAAAGATTCATCAATAAATTCACATGTTAGTCCCACATCATAAGAGATGATCACTTGCTCCTTCTTGGCCTCCTCCTTCTTGACTTGCTCAATGAGAGAGGAGTGAGCTTTCTCAAGCTTAGAGTGAGCTTTGCCAAGCTTTTCATGGGCTTCCATTAGCCTCTCATGAGTGGCATTGAGCTCATCAAGGGATTGCTCAAGAAATTTGACTTTCTTGTTCAATTCCTTGCACTCATTTCTCTTCATCTCAAAGCAAGTATGCACTTGCTTACACATGTCCATAAGCTCCTCCTTGGAGTACTCCTCCTCATCATCATCACTCCTACAAGCATCACTTTCACATTGATCATCATCACTCACATCATATTTTATCTTTGTAGGCTTTGCCATGAGGCATGTCGATGGAGTGTCGAAGATGGAGGACTTATTGTTGATGGTGATGCTTGCTAGTGCTTTCTTGATAGATTTCTTGTCATCATCACTAGAGTCATCACTATCCGAAGAGCCATCACTATCCCAAGTGACCACATAGCCTCCACCCTTCTTCTTCTTTTAAAAGGTCATCATCTTCTCCTTCTTTTCTTTCTTGTCCTTCTTTTTCTCATCCTCATCATTGTCACTATTGTAGGGACAATCCGCTACAACGTGATCGAGGCTCTTACAATTGTAGCATCTTCTCACATATTCTTTGCTTTTGGTATGATCTCTTCTCTTTCTTGCACCATAGCCCTTCTTTTTCATGAATTTGCCCATCTTGCACACAAATAGAGCCATGGCTTCATCATCTATGTCACTAAGATCCTATCACTTGATTCTTTCTTGGACTTGCCCTTGTTCTTGGATGATGAGCTAGCCTTGAATGCTACACTCTTCTTCTTCTTGTCTTCATCTTCCTTCTTATCATCCTTGTCAACCCCTTCCCTTTTCACACGGTATGTCTCTTGTGTCATGACATCACCTAGTACTTGGTTAGGGGTAATCTCCTTCAATCCTCCTCTTATGATAAGTAATCTCAACATCTCAAATCTTGGAGGTAGGCACATCAAGAACCGATGAGAGACATCATCATCCTTGATCTTCTCTCCCAAAGCCTTCAAGTCATTGACAATTACTTACAATCGATGGAATATCTCCGGAATGCTCTCATCATCCTTTATCTTGAAGCTTATCAACTTATCTTTGAGGATGTACAACTTGGCACTCTTCACCGCCGGTGTGCCCTCCTATGTTTCCTCCAATCTCCTCCATACCTCATTAGCTCTTTCACAATCTTTGATTTGTTCAAACACCTTGGAATCAATGGCATTGTATATGGTTTGAGAGCCATTATATTGCATTGCTTGTTGGTCTTGTCTAGGTTGGTGGGATTGTCGGGATCAATGATAGCATAGTCATTCTCGATCACATCCCATACTTGATCATTGATTGAACCAAGATACATCCTCATCTTTCTCTTTTAATAATCATAGCATGTGCCATCAAAGAATAGTGGTTTGCCTCCACATGGTTGAACACAACTTGAGCAATAATTTGACACCGAGGTTGTTAAGCCTTCAATCAAACAGTGACCACGGCTCCGATACCACTTGAAAGGAACTAATATGGCTAGAGGGGGGTGAATAGCCTATTTAAAATCTACAAATCAACTAGAACAATTTGATTAGTATAACAAATAGCGAAATGCAAACTTGCTCTAACTCTACAAGGGTTGCAAGCTACCTATCCAATAATTCTAGTTGTTATGATCACTAGGCACACAATTCACTAGGTCACTACTCACTAAGAGCTCTCACAATTGCTACACTAAAGAGCTCCACTAGATGAACTTAATCCACAAAGCAAGCTCTCAATTCTAGCTACACTAAAGAGCTTGATATAGCTAGTTTGCGGGAATATAAATAAGTAAGTGAGGTGATTATACCACCACGTAGAGGAGTGAACCAATCACAAGATGAATACTTTATCAATCACCAGGAGAATACCAAAGGGCAAGAGACAACCAAGTTTCTCCCGAGGTTCACGTGCTTGCCAACACGCTATGTCCCCGTTGTGTCGACCAACACTTGGTGGTTCGGTGGCTAAGAGGTGTTGCACGAACCTCGTCCACACAATTGGACACCGCAAGAACCTACCCACAAGTGAGGTAACTCAATGACATGAGCAATCCACTAGAGTTACCTTTCGGTGCTCCGCAAGGGAAGGTACAAATGGCTAAGAGAGTGAGCTTGAGCCGGCCATGGAGATGAGTGGGAGGACTTTGGCTAAGCTCACAAGGTTGCTATATCAATGTAAATGGCTAAGAGAGTGAGCTTGAGCCGGCCATGGGGCTTAAATAGAAACCCCCATCAAATAGACCCGTTGGGCTACTCACTGCACTGAACACGGGGCGACAGGACGCAGGACCCCAGCGTCCGGTCACGCGATGCACGCCACATGTCCCTTCTCTTTAAATACTGATTGCCCGATCCAAACGATTAAGTGATGACCGGACGCGCCGCTGCGAAGTGACCGGACGCTGGACCTCAGATCCGGTCATTTCTAGTAAGCATCCAGAAGCGAGAAATCATGACCGAACACGTCCGGTCATGCTCGACCGGACACACCCAGCGTCCGGTCACTCAACGTCATCATACGTCGGTGACCGACTTCGAGCCTGGCGTCGGCGGTCGGTTTTTACGCCAAATATCCGGTCATGAGACCAAACATAAGCCCTCTGCGCCATCGACGACCCGGCTGCGCGGTCCAACCAAGACCAGCGTCTGGTCACTTACAGTGACCTTCGTCTTCTCTATATAGGGTGCCGGTGGCACCGTCGGACTGTCCGCATCCACCGGTGAAGTTTCTAACCCTTGCTCAAATATGCCAACCACCAAGTGTATCACCTTGTGCACATGTGTTAGCATATTTTCACAAACATTTTCAAGGGTGTTAGCACTCCACTAAATCCTAAATGCATATGCAATGAGTTAGAGCATCTAGTGGCACTTTGATAACCACATTTCAATACGAGTTTCACCCCTCTTAATAGTACGACTATCGATCCTAAATGTGATCACACTCACTAAGTGTCTCGATCACTAAAAACAAAATGGCTCCTACTATTTATACCTTTGCCTTAAGTCTTTTGTTTTTCTCTTTCTTTTTTCCGAGTTCAAGCATTTGATCATCACCATGCCTTCACCATCATCATGATCTTCACTATTGCTTCATTACTTGGAGTAGTGCTACCTATCTCATAACCACTTTGATAAACTAGGTTAGCACTTAGGGTTTCATCAATTAACCAAAACCAAACTAGAGCTTTCAGTGGGGACGGTGGGGAAGGGCGCGTGGGTGGTGCAGGCGCCGGTATATAGGGAGGTGGAGGGGTGTGAGGGGGTGGTGGAGCACGCGCACCCAGCCTTTGCCTCGGTGGCTTGCCATTCGCCGTTCAGCGCTCAACGGGTGATCTCGATCCAGGTCTGTTCTCTCTCCCTCCCTCACCGTAGCTCCTAGATCCATCCGCTTGGGGTGTAGTTGATTTCTCCATGGACATTCGGTTTTCCATTCATCCATTTTGCTTCTGATTTGTTGCCCTGGTGGCTTATAGTTAATTAATTGCTGCTTCCGTAGAAAGAATATGCTTGGACGGATGGAGCCTGATTGGATTGTGTAGAACTGCAGGTGCTTGGCTAGCGTGGAATCAAATAAATATGGACGAAATGAATGGCAGAGCACAGCAGATTGGAGCTGGCGTTGGCGCATAAACACTAGAAAGAGTCACTGAAATTTCAGGTAAAAGGTACTAGAGAAATTAATTTTATTTTAAACCCATTTAAATTTATAAATGAGCGTCACCTGTTAATTCAGATCAACTTACTATTCTTAATTGGCATCTCTGCAGTACTTTTAACTAATGCAGTTGCATGTGGGAGACATAACATTGCAGAATTAGTTTGTTAGAAACTGCGAGCACCCCTATGCATAGATGTTTTAAAGAAAATATATTTAACTTTTTTTTTCAACCATTCCTGTCAGAAAAACATTCTGATACTTCGTTGGAGCCTACAAACTTAGGAACGACCAATTAGTTCTAAGGTAAGGTCTGAACCGTAAGAAGCACTTTGCATTTTCAATGTACCTTGATCCAATTTGGGTAAAATATTGTGTGTCTAATAATTCAATTTATGTTACTCAATTTTTAAAATTCTGGAGAACTGAGAAAGCAAGGGAAAATTATATGTGGTTCTAATTTATGTTTCAGTCGGGCCATATTATCTTATCAATTACTATTTTCATGTGTACAATCTTTTTTCATAGAGATTTATCAGACATAAGTATCTATAATGGTAGCATTTTTTTGTGATCTCAGCTTCTTAAATTCTTAATCAGACATAGTGTTGTTTTCCCTCTCTTTTTTCCCTATTTCTTTTAACTGAAACATGCAGCTACAAACCTTCAAGCGGCATCTCCAGGTGAGTTCTTCCTCCTCTCTGTATTTCCAATTCAGTTGGTTTCTACTAAGCAGTAGGCCAGCAGTGCAACTAATGTTATGTGCCCCTTAACATATTCAGGAAACAGTAGACATAAGAACCTGCGAGCAATCGGTGGCAAAGGCTTAATTAAACCCTTTTAATTGTCAGTGCCTATTGCATTGGATTATCTTTGGTTGATCCATTAGGATGCATCTGCTGCATACAATTATATTTCCTGACAATATTAGGATTTAGGATGCATCTATTGCACTCTATTATCTTTGGTTTAGCCATTCTTGGTTTGCAGCTACCTTCTGTGTATGTGTTTATTTCAGATGGAGTACCTATTTAGACATTCTCCTGCTGGTAAAGAACAATGGATACAGTCAATTATCAATGGAATTCATATTGGAGTAAACAATCAAACATATAATGTGCACCTAAGATCAGTAATCGCTCAGTCAATTATCAATGGAATTCATATTGGAGTAAACAATCAAACATATAATGTGCTCCTAAGATCAGTAATCGCTGAAAATTACTTATTCTTGTTCATGCCTGATTTGTATCTGCTTCCCCTATGATGGAGGATAAATAAAAATATATATATTTATTGGAAAGCCACAATGAGTTTGGGTTTGAGATGGTACAGGTGCTGTTAATAATAAGCTTGAATCATGTGTGACTCACTGTCAGTGAAGCAATTTGCTCGTTTTATAGCTGAAATGCCTCCTAGGTATTTAATCCTAGATGTAACCTTTTGAATTAGGCTGCAGCAGGTGTACATATTTTGAAACACTGTTTTTTCTATCATGTTCAGATCCTAGGGAAAGGTATCATTTTGAGACAGACAATATGATCCACAAGCAAAGGTATAATTTCCTCTTCAACAAGGCTATTGTATAGTGGTTCAAATTGCATATCCAATTTCAATGCTCCTGGCGCAAAATGTTTTCCAGTTTATATCTTAGCAGTTCCCCAGGAAAAAAAACATACTATTTCATCAATCCTGATCAGCAGTCTGCTAATATTATGACCATTTTAATGTGATGATATTATAACAGATCAAGGTGTCCACGACCAAATGCAATTCCAGTGGTGACACAAGCCTCCAGGAATGACCAAGGCTGAGTACCACCATCTGAGAATTCTCATGGCGATGCATGGACATTATTATTAAACAAAATAGTGGTCCAAATTATGCATGTTGATGCATTGCTTGTTTAGGAGATTTTGATTATTCTAGCTAGGAGCCTGATTCAAATAGTTTGCATATAGCCTAATTTCTTTTGTTTTCATATAGATTATAATAATTTAATATATTCCTGGTATGGCCGCATAGATCTTTTGGTTACCTTGTTTGAATAAGGCTTGTTCCCTTTATAATGCCTGCTCTGTTTTCAATTCCCCCACCAACTGCATTGGATTCAAAATCTAAGATGTTCTTTTTTCTGATTAGCAAAACCTGGTGACATGAATCAGTGTATTTTCTGTAGGAAACAAAGCTAGGATGGCATATGTGGCGTTCAAAACTTGGATGGTTCAATTTCAGAGCGCTCAAACAATTGGCTTGAGTCGATAATGGGTGTAAAGTGTAGAGCTACCTCTATACCAGCAAACATCATTAGATATTAAGTTTTGTCCTAAATAGAAATATTATAAGCAAGTTTTTTCATTTTTAATCTCTTCAAACTATACTGTTGTATCTTGGCTTATACCATTGATTTCAACTGTTTATATGATTGTTGTATCTTGCTTATACTATTGATTTCAAACTGTGAGTAAACAATTTTTTGTGTGTACTTGATCAAAATATTCTCTAATTACTTAGTTGTTTTCACGTCTATCCCTGAAATAAAGCCTCAGCATTAGCATGGACACTATACCAGTGAAGGTAAAGTAGTGCATTTTCTCCTCAGCACTACTTTGTTCAGTCCCTATCCTTTTCTCCCTTGGATTTGCTCCTGAAGATACGCATCACTTTCTCAAACGGATGCATTTAAGTAAGAAATTAGATGAGAAAGAGATGCCTCGATAGAACGACCCAAAGACAGAGAGCAAGAAGCTCGGCCACACCTCAGACACGTGTCAACACTGCCTCGCTTGGTCGCAATAGCCAACAGGGAGAGCGGCGGTGTTTGATCCTCGGGCTAAAATTTATCCCTCGTCACATTAAATGTTCGGATGCTAATTAGGAGACACGAGCTGCTAATTATAAAAGTAATTGCAAAAGCCGTGGCTAATTAGCGAGACGAATATATTCAGCCTAATCAATCCATCATTATCACATATTTACTGTAGCACTACATTGTCAAATCATGGGTTAATTAGGTTTAATAGATTCGTCTCGTGAATTAGCCCTCATTTATGTAATTAGTTTTATAGTTAACCTATATTTAATACTTTTAATTAGCATCAAACATCCGATGTGACGGGGCTAAACCTTTTAGCCCCCCTAGTATCCAAATGGGGGCTAAAGTGTTGATTCTAATTTTTTGAGTTTACCAAGTGTTTGAGTTTACCAAGCGTAGAAATTTAGAAATCACATTTATGAAATAGATGAACCCAGTGTTGTTCCAAATTTGACAAGGTGAAAGAACCTTGATGTCGCCTAGAGGCCTAGAGGGGGGGTGAATAGGTCTGTAAAAATTCAACTTGAAATTCTGTTAGAACAGAGGGCGGCACTGTCGGCCTTATAGGGCGGCACTGCCGCTCTTCAAAAATAAAGCGGACAGCGTTGATATTTCACAAATAGTAACCTGACCCTCTCAGCTGCTCAATCCTACAAATTAAACTCGAAACTCTGTTAGAACATAGGGCGGCACTGTTGGCCTTATAGGGCGGCACTGCCGCTCTTCAAAAATAAAGCAGACAGAGTTGAGATTTCACAGATAGTAACCTGACCCTCTCAGTAGCTCAATCCTGCAACAGAAAGACAAAATCCAGTTCGAAGACTGGATGCCACAGAAATCTCACACAAGAGAGGATCGAGCTATCAAACCCTAACAACAGCTAACAAAGAGTTGAACCAGCAAGAACACAAAGTGAAGCACGCGAGACACAATATTTATCCCGTGGTTCAGCTCGTCACCAAGGCTTGCCTAAGTCCATGTTGTTGAGGCATCCACAAAAGGATTGGCTCGCCACCAAGGCTTGCCTTGCCATCGTTCTCAAATCAAGAGAATGAACTCTTGAAGTGAGGAGTAATTTCTTAGCTGTAGAATGAGGTTATAAACCTCCCAAGGCTGCCACACAAGTTGGCAAGCACAAGGGCGACGCCTAGCCGGCTAGGAGCAAGCTCTAAGAGTAACAAACCCTAGAACCGCCGGCCAAACGTGAACCAAATGCTTTTAGACTTTGGGAATTAGTGGATCTTCTCTTCAATCGAGTTTTGCTGCCTTTTCTCTTAAGTATTGATGGTTGGAATCAAGGATTTGCTTGAGGGATGAAGGAGCAACAATGGAGGAGAGAGGTGAGCTTTTGGTCTATTCAGTTTCGAACTGAACCGTTGGAGAAGAAGGTTGTACGTTATGGGCCAGCCCAAATGGTATTTATACCTCTTGGGTTCCAACGGTCGTTTATGGGCGACACTGCCGCCCTAACCAAAACAGGTAGAATCGGAGATTTTTGGCTAGATGCTTTGGCTGGGTAAGATGATATAGATCTGTAGTTTTGAGCATCTGGTTGCACAGTTGACCAACTGTACTAGAATCCCTCTTTATAGTACGGCTTTTCTTAAACTCAAATTCAAAGCATAAAAGAATGTAAATGCCTTTGAGCTGGTTGCCACTTCATTTGATAATTGAGAACTTGTATTATCGAATATGTGTTTCTTCATTCTCATTATACCTTGATTATGTGACTTGAACCATTTCCATACATATGAGTTCACTTTCATGGCTTCAAATCACTTGCACTAATGATTTGATCCTCAACACAATATGACTCCTCATAGCTTGATTATGTGACTTGAACCATTTCCATACATATGAGTTCACCTTCATGGCTTCAAGTCACTTCCACTAATGATTTGATCCTCAACACAATATGACTTCTCATAGCTTGATTAGTACCTCGACTCAATGCAAGTACTCTCTTCTTCACCTTAGCCATGGTACCTCGGTCGCCTAGCCGTCACTTGCCCTTCACCTTCGCTTAGTACCTTGAAGCCCTTTCCTTGCTATCTTCACCCTATCAAGCCATACTTAAGTCACATTATATTAAGTATCCATTGAAAACCATTTCTTCAATATTTTGATCATTGCTTGAATATTTTCTAGATATGAATGTTGTGATCAATCAAGCTTCAGTTTGTCTCACATAGAGACATACATGGATCAACATCAATATGGTCAAGTTAATTCATGATTCCTTATTCTCTTCTCATTTTGGCTTGACATTCTAATTGATCTTTCATATATTCATCCATGTAAGCAAACCAATGTAGAGACCGACTTATATCCACTATACATTGTCATTTACCAAGTATGTTTGCTTTCACATGATGCTATGATTTCCCACAATATAGAAGCCATTTCATTGATTCCATTTGCATTGTTGTCTTTTGCTTGAACTAGATTGCTTCCATAAACTTTCAATACAACAATACATAGATTTGGCATTCACTTTAACACAATGTGGCATATCATCAAGTTTGCCTACTAGTTGAACCTTGTATATACTTGTTAATACACAACCCACAAGTATATGCAATAGACTCAATTTCCTGTTCAACACTTAGCAAACTTATTAGACCTTTAATTGTGTTGTCATTTAATTTATCAAAACCCACTAAAGGGCTAGATGCACTTACACAGGGGTAACATGACGTTGGTGCTTCATTTTAACTACGTTCACGCTACAAAATTCAATACAACTTGATTATTCAATCTAGTTTCAAATTATGTGTTATTTCAAACTTTTTGACCGTGGTCACGTAAATGTATTGGAGACAGCCTCAAATAATTACCAAATGACCTCAAATTTTGAGCAAATTTGGTAGTTAAGTTGAGCACACTTTTTACTTCTCAAACCTATAACATTCATTCAGAAATGAAGCCCATTTTGGATTATAATAAGGATGGCAAACAAGGCAAATCATTATTCTGCTGAACTATACTTAGTCGCGTAATTAAGGTTCTGTTTGCTTTAGCTTTTATCCACCTTCTGCCAGCCAAAAACCAAAGGCTTAAATAAACAATCTAGCTATTGAATTTTGGTTTTTAAAAAGCTAGAAAGTCAACAATAAAAAGCCAATAACAATAAAAATTGAATAGCCAGAAAGCCAGCTTTTTGAGCCAAAAGTCCAAAAAGTGCAGCTCAAATAAACAAGCCCTAAATTCAGATTTCCTAGTTTAGACAAATGAGCAAACTGAACTGATGCAAATGTTTAACATTTTTATAAACTCACTTAGTCTAGTTTCAAATTACTCCCTCTGTCCCTAGATAAATCAATTTCTAGAATCCGTGCCAGTCAAATTAAGTTTGACTAACTTTATAGAAAAGAGTAACAATATCTATGACATAAAATGTGCATATTATGAAAATACATTATATGGTACATCTAATGATACTAGTTTGATATCATAAATTTTGATTTTTTTTTCTACAAATTCGGTCAAAGTTTAAAAAGTTTGACTTAAGACAACTCCAAGATTCTATCTATTCAGGGACAGGGAGTGCAGTATGAAAACTTAAGTTTATTGAAATACTCATATCTGTATCTATATATTTGATTGTTCTTTTTCCCATGACCACAATGCGACAAAAAAAAAACAGATAAAATTATATCAGAAATCCTTCTAACCACCCATCTTCTAATTTCGTGCGTCAAAGCAGCGCTACTAACTTGCTTTTCATATGACAAATTGTACAGCTGAAGTGAATTGTGTTGCTGCTGTAGCTTCAATCCATCAGGTGACATTCATGGCCTCTCTTCATCCATTATCAGTTTAGCACGTCCACTGCTTGTTCTACTTCTATGTACTTCTTAGGCACTTGGTCGATACCTGTAGCACCTTGGGGGACATTATTCTAGCCACATCATTTATCTTGCCATGAATAGCTCCTATTTGTAGGCACTGTTCTTCTTCATGCCTATGCTTAAACTCAACGTAGTTCTTGCCTGGCTTTTCTGTTATCACTATGATTCCATTTTACAAGTTAAATTTTTGCTGCAACATTGATCTAACTGAGTTCTCTTTAGTCCATTCTTCTTAGTTCCTAAACACCTTTAGTGCTATGCGCCTTTGCCCAATCAACATTTCATTTTACAGCTTCAGAAACCATGCATATTCCCATCAATTAGTAATGATCCTTTAGTGCCTACTCCTTGGTCCATTTTCTTCTTATTTCCTAAACACCTTTAATACTATGCGCACTTCGTTTTACAGCTCCAGCAACCATTCATAGTCCGACCAAGTAACAAATTAAACTCCTTGCCGGCGTACCAGCTGCAGCCAAGTGTATGTTAATTAGTTACCGCGTGTTGACAGTTTACGTTAGAAGTCGATTTATACTACTTTTACCCTTACTCCACAATTTAATCGGTATGGCGCCACGAAGCGTGCATCATTGTTTCTACTGAATTTCCAATCCATGAATCAACCATATATTTGTTGTGTACAACACTCATACTCTCTTTAACTACACGCAGACTAACATGGGTTCAACAGGCGCTGAATAGGTTTTGTCGTGCTGCCGGTCGTTCTCGTGCTGCCTGCTCCTCTGCCGAGGGGGGCCCTTATCTAATGCGGTCTATCGTGGTTCTGTGTTTGCTCCCTGAATGTTCTGATCTGAAGGTCTGACCTAGATGTGGCCATTGTCGTTTATAAGCCTTAGTGTTGTGCTTATGTTGCACGGCATTTGTATGTGGGACAGATGCACATAGAGGGTATTAACTTTGTTATTACTGCTAGAGCAGCTGCCTACTATATTCCATTGTTTAAGTTCCTCTCGGTTCTTTTCTATTTCATTAATGCCATTGCTATCATGTTTGCCTCTGCCTCTGTATGTTGAATAGATCGAGCAAGAAGGGCCCTTTGTTATTGCTGCTAGAATGTCTATCAGTTGCGTGTGTGCCCCCAAATTTACTTTGGGGAATTCCCTCTGTCATTAAAAAAGATCGTAATGTCCTGTGTGTCTTTTGAAAAGTTCAGCGGTCTTCAGCGCCATTGCTCAACTTTTTTGTGCCCTCTATGCCACTGCCGTCAGTTTGGACTCTAACGCCGTCAAACTGCAGGTGTGAAAAGTCGAAAATACCTTTAAGTCTAAATATGCCATTAATTTTTTTGAGCATCTTAACGACTTCAAATAAAAAAACTCAACTAGAAAGTTGTAGATCTCATCGAAATCTATAATTTTCATATAAAAATTATCTTTATTTAATTTCGACAAAAAAATCTAATTTGATATGATTAATATATCTTAGAAAAATCATATCAGTTTGGGGTTTATGCTCCTTTGCTTTCATTTTTCAGGTTGACTGCTTCTTCCTTCTACCTTTGGACTAGGTAGCGTGCATGTGCATTGCTATGTGATAGCTAACATTTTATACTAAAAACATACGGATCGCACGATAAGATAACAATACTATAAAAATTAAATATCAATATTAAAGTGACATTTAATTCAAAAAACAAAGTGTGTGAAATTAACACAAGTCACGGAGAGCGCGGCGTCGCAGGCTCACAAACTCTACTTAATAGATCTTTTTCGTGATGTGGCTAAGATAATATTTTATATTGGTCGAAAGAAATCTCCGATATCCATTTCTTTCGTGCGCCAATAATTACCAATGTTGAATATCCGGACTCGGATATGGATAGACCTAAACCCTCTAAACGGATTCGGTCTCGGATACGGTCGAAAAATATCCATACCATTTTCACCCCTACTCATAACAATGCCTAAATAAATGGATTACAAATTACATCCACCAAGGTTCATATGCAATAGACAAATTACATCCGCAAGGTTCATAGCTCCAACAAGTTAGAAAATAATAAAAAAAATCCAGAATTGAAAATTGAATTGTCTTAAGAACTAAAACAAACTAAAGCAGTTTTGCTGAGCCACCAGTGGTCGTGCTTGTCTGAAATTAAACTACATGCTGATCAACAGTATTGGACGAAATGATCTATTTAAATGACCACAGAATACACCGTATGTTTGAACAAACTGTATGAGTTTATAGCTACTGCTCAAGGCCCTGCAAATGGTAATATGTCAAAGAAAGTTAACCATCCAAACTAACAAATATGCATTAAGGTAGCGTGCACGTGCGTTGCTACGGGACAGCTAAACTTTTATACTAAAAATATATGGATCGCACGATAAGATAACAATACTATAAAATTAAATATCGACATTAAAGTAATATTTAATCTAAAAGGCAAAGTTCATGAAATTAACACAGTCACGGAACGCGGCGTCGCAAGCTTACAAAATCTACTGTAAAGATTTTTTCATGATGCGACTAAGATAATGTTTTATATCGGCAGAAAGAAATCTCCGATATCTATTTCTTTCGTACGTCAATAAATCCACGAATAAGTTCTGATGCATCTTCATATCATCCTGTACACAAGTTCGAGTATATATATAAATATCAATTTCTGTCACATGGGTAATACTGCGTGTCTTGAAAAATCTCTTATAATACCTTAAGTATGTTATACTCACCGTATAAATATGTGTGGCTTTAGGACTATTTCACGCAGACATATACTGTAGAATAAGGTATCCACTTGAGTGTCTATGGCAAGATTCACCATCAGCAATATATAGAAATGGTTAAATCATAGGTATTATTATTATTGCAAGCGACGGATAAAAGTAAATTAGAGGTTATCATAATTGTAAATTTGATTCTTCCTAGTTTTTTAAGATGATGATGTCCAAGGTAAACTTCAAAATATATCATTTTCATGCATTGTGTCCAGATACAAGCTAATTCACTATAAAATAATAATTGAAATTTTCTCTCTTAGTTTGAAATTATAAAATATTTTGGTTTTTCTAGATATATTGTTTTTATTATGTATATTTAAGCATATAAAAAAGTTATGTATTTAGAAAAGCCAAAGCGTCATATAAGTTGGAATTGAGAAAGTAATTTTCCGTAGATTCATTGATCCACTCTGATTTAGTTAGAAATACTTTCACAAGGAGAAATTATATGCTCAAAAACCACAAATTCAAGTTTTGCCCTCTTATAACACAAAGGTTTTTAAATTTACTTCACAAAGTCAATCATCAACTCTTCATTGAGGCGCGATGGCTGTCAGTTTTACTACCTCCCAAACACCATCCAGTTCCAGCCAACCTCTAAATGTCTAAAGTTTTCAACACCATGTAAGCATCATTCCATGCTCGATTTCAACAAGCTTTGCTTCTAAACCATCATCTCCAAACTATACAACCTCCCCCATTGCATGATCCCAGGACCTCACTGCTCCGTGCAAGTAGTTTGGGCACAAAGAAACATCTGCTCATCATCCAGCCCTGGGAGTAGCATGTAATTTTGAAATCATGACACGTATCAGATTCTTGGGACATGTCTACACGAGAACCAAGGCATGAAGGAATGTGATTGGTAAAGAATGGAGAAAGAATGTATATGGTTGGATAAAAAATTGTTCTGTAGAAACTATCCATTAGGGCTATGGTTTCTATATGTAGTGTATATGAAAATTAATAGGTATAGCATTGTGACTGCCCTAATACATTATAAAAACACCATAATAACTATTTTTTTCACAGATAGAAGTACAAGATTGATAAGCAAATTGTCAAACTTGTTTGGCTAATCTATGAGCATCTTGTTTAAATATTCGTTAATAAATCGTGGAAAGATAATGTCCAATTAATCAAAATATACAAGTCAGAGCATGGGCGAGGGAGGGCGTGAGGGCGGAGGCCGGTGCGAGCGAGGGCGAGCTAAGCTGGCGAGGGTGGGCGCTATGGCGAGGCCACAGGATTTATAACAGATGATTGATAATAGTCTCTCTCTTTCCTTTTGTCTTAATTTTCTTTCCTTCTGTGTTAATTCTCTTTCCTTTTGCTCGTTGTCATGTATGCTGGTACATGCAAACATGCAATATGTATATGGATAGCAAATAATTTTCTACTTCCTATTTTGCAAACATGCAATATTCAATCAAGGAGATAAATCGCGGGCTTTCCTTTTCTCACTCGCTCCTTTCCTTTTCTCGCTCGCCCGTTAGACAGCGTGGGAGGTGGGATCGATCGCATGGGGTGGCAGACGGACGAAGCAAAGCAATTATCGTACCAAAACGATGTCCATACTTTGTTCTTTTTAGTCGTAGTAGGAGATTAAATATCTCTCTGGTCTGTATTTACATGGATGTACCATACAGAGTATTTGCACATGTAATATCTCTGTGCATATAATTTATATATATGCATCATCCTCAGGCTTCGACATGTGTAATACCTGTCGTTGGGGAGAGTATGAGCAAACCCGCTCTTACCCATATTCAAATCCATTTGTAAGATATCCATTCTATACCCTCCCCGTAATTCCCCGTACCCGTTGGATAATCTGAATCATATACCCACGAACACATATTATACTCTGTAGTCGTACTACTTGCTTGCTGAGCGCGTCAGGGCCAGCAGCTAGCGTGTCTCGCCAAGCCGGAGTTTGCACGCACCTCAAACTGAGCGGGTAAATGAATATTTAATGATTAAAGCGGGTATTACCCTACCCACACCCAAATCTAAATGGATAATTTATTTCTACCCATACCCTACCCAATTATCATGGGTATGGATTTGAATACGGGGATCAAATATCCAGCGGTAGGCTTATATACATCCTAAATATATATCTATATACTTTGTTATAGTCACCGCACGCAATTTCTCCATATTTAAAATTTTACATATGACTGCACATGCGCGTGATGACGCGCCCCCTTCACTAGTGACTATGTTAAATTTAACCATCCAATGGTGCCTTTCAAAAAAACCATCCAATAGTAAGTTAACAATTTAGGCAACCACTGAATCATTCAGTGTCAAATTGAGTACAAAGTGGCCATAGAAAATAGTTATATATGGCCAGATGGGCCTAGCACGAGCCCGGTCCAAAAAAACATGGCACAGGCCCGGCTTGGCACGAAGCCCATAGTGCCAGTGCCGGCACGGGTAGTGCCGTGTCTGGGCCGTGAGTTGGGCCCGCAGTACCGGCACGAGCACGACACGACTAATGGGCTGGCACGATTTTGGCCCGATCATTCTCTGTCGTTGGATTGCCTTGGATATATTAGAGCTGTTAGATGTAGATGAAGAAATATATAATAGAAAAATCCCAAACCCTACCACGCCTGTGTCTCACACTCCTCTCTCTCGAAGCCTCGACACGCCGACACCCGTGAGCGCGGCCGTCTCCCTGCTCCTTCCATTTCCGAGCGCCGGCCTCTCCTCGCCTAGCCACCTCATCCTGTCGTCCACCTTGCGGAGCCCCTCGCGCGGATGCGCGGCCTCACGCTCACGCGCTGTGATGGTGGCGGCGGCGTGGACGGCTCAAGCGACTGCAGCAATGTCGACGAGTTCGCTCCTCGCCACGGCGGCGCCGACGACGACGCCCGGGCTGGCATGGGCACGCTGGGCCGCCGTGCTCATAGTGCCGGCTTGGCACGGATGTGAGGCCGTAGTGTCGTGCCTGAGCCGGGATGCCGACACGGCGGCACTACGCGGCATGGCACGGCAGCGCCGCCGTGCCCTGCCGTGCCGTGCCTCGGCGTGCCAATGCCTGGGCGGCCTGTTTGGCCATGTATAAATAGTACAATCAAACTTAGAATCAAACGGACAGCAACACTTTGGTCTGGACTCTGGAGTAGCCAGCTATTCACTACACCAGACACCAGAGTTACCTATCGTCTATCAGCATACTGAAGCATTAACAGAGGACACTTATGGGATATGACTGCTACATTTGAGATGAAGGTCTGCATTTTCATGTACCTATGGGATATGATTGCTACATTTGAGATGAAGGTCTACATTTTCAGGTTAGCAACAAGGTTATTACAAATCCGAAAGCATATGAAGGTCTACATTTGAGAAAGAGGGGCCACAGTGGCAGCAGAGAGAAGAGGAGGGGGAAGGGATAAAAGGGTTTAGCCCCAAAATTAGCTTGCCTCTTTCAATAATTCTCCCTCCTATATATATATATAGAGGGGGTTTACATGCTAATGGGCTTGAGCCCATAAAAGTGTTCGGCTGGACTGAAGGTTGGCACTGTTCATGCTGGAATCACTATTCATGTTAAAATTTTATGAGAGAAAAACACTGCTCCCGCTGAAAAAAAAGGACAACCAGCCAGCCAAAGAATGCCAGCCGAACACTCCCCTTGTTGTTTAATCTAGCCCAATCCTACTACAATGGGGTCATGATCCCTTCCTAATTTAATCACTACTTAGCCACTGTGGCGACAACTTCCGGTGATACTTCTGATGACCATCCTGCCGGGCGTGACATATACTATATCACACAAGGTAGCAATTAGGTACAAAAGATAGCATTCCCAAACTACAGTATACTCCATCCGTCCCAAGATAAGTGTCGTTCTAGTTTCTTGAGAAGTCAAACTCTTTTAAGTTTGACCAAATATATATAAGAAAATATTAATATTTATAGTACATAATTAATATCATTAGATAGATCGTTGAATCTATTTTCATAATAAACTTATTTGGAGATACAAATGTTGCTAATATTTTCTACAAGCCTAATTAAACTTTTAAAAAAAATTGACCGAGGTATAGCGATACTTATTTTGGGACCAAGGGAGTATAGCAAAGTCTTGTACTTTATAGAGGAAAAATAAAAGAATCCTTTTGCACCATTTTAATAAAATAACATACCTTGAAAATTTTGAAATTGTACCAAAGGTAGAAATATTATTGTTTACACTTTCAACTACATCATCTGTATGGTTTTCTATCAGCTCTATGGTAAATGTGATTGTTTTCACTTTCAATTAATTCAACTATGACATCTCTACCAAAGGACAAGATTGACCCAGAAGCTTTGAGCGATAGGCATACCTTACATCAAGACCAAAGACAACCTCTGGGCTCCGGGCGGTGAAGTCAGGGCAAGATCAAGAAGATGAAGGCGGAACCTTCGATCTTGAAGGGGGTTCATTGAGCCTAGTTCCATTAATAGCCCATTCGGACCCAAATTATAAGGCGGTTTGCCCATGGAAAAATCCTTATGTAACCCTATGAGTGCATTGTCATCGATCCTAGGAATATCTTGTAGCATGTAAGATGTATTTTCGAGATCTATAAAAGGATCCCGGGGCCCAGACACCTATAAAAGGGAGAGAGAATTGTAACAACAAAAGAAGATGATTTTGCCCACCTACCATAGCGATCAAAGATTTGAGTACCATTCCCACCTGTGAGAGCAAAGCCTCTGGAATTGCTCTCGCGACATTGGTATCCACGATGCTCAGCTAAGAGTAAAAACCCATCATGCCACGTAAAAGAAAGCTGCTCCAACAACCACTAGAACTTGTCGTGATATACAAAGTCGATAAGCCTCCGCCCCATTGAAGAGGGAGAAGAAACTACAGATGATCAATCCGAACCCAGTGCTGACCATAGAGCCCCACTACCAATGGAGCCCCAGAACCACTCACGCTAGACAACAGCTACAACAGATGCAAGGACTCTAGAGAGTTTAGCAAGAAAGAGACAAGCTAGTGGATCAAACAACAGCTAATCAACGAGCAACCTTACAGCTCAGCAGATCATCGAAGTAAGGCAACAACTAATGCTAGTCCAAGTAGAGATCAAAATCCTTAGAACCAACCAACCATATACATATATACAATTAACCTCAGCCCCTCACTCACATACCCACCAATCGAATCTAACTACTAGACAACCCCAATTCACATACCCACCAATCGGATCTAACTACTAGACAACCCCAACCTTAATCGAACCCCATCCAACCCATAAATCCTAGCGCCAAACAGGCCTTTGGCGCAGTGCTAAATTCCTTTGTCCGAAGGCCTTCAATCATCCTCCTGGCAATGACTTACAAGCCCATAGCACTACCAACAATACAACATCCAATCAGATCCACACCAATTTCTAATGAGCTTTGAGGCAGCAGTAGCTTCGATTAGAGGCAACAAAATAGTCCTCGTCATAACAACAGAGGGAGACGCCCTAACCTTGTATTCAATGTTAAAGGTAAAGCTAGTATATTTATGCGGAAAACATGTGTAGCAAATTTTCAAGGGTCTACGAATGACTCTCTCATATCATCATACCTCTTTGACTGGTATGTGCTTTCATCGATACATCTTTCAGTGGTACCTGCTTTACCTTCATGGTCTAGCTTGATAGGTTAGCCGATAGATATGGAGCCTAAATGCAAAACTCGATTGCGCTACTTAGAAAAAAAAACTACTGAAAATATAAGCTCTTCCCTTTTGTAATTTAAAAAGAAACTCTAAATAGAATGTATGTATGTTTTTATAAGTGTTTTTTAGTCTTAGTTTTAACTTTTAAACAATATAATTCATTTCTCTCCAATGGCTCTCTGTTTCGGTTTGCTTATCAGAAAGCCGCTTGTAAACTTTAATTGATTTGGATACTACCGTGGTTTGTTAGGAGAGAAAATCTCTCGTACCATGTCTTATAAGCTCTTGGTATAAGTTCAGCACCTCACGCGTGGATGTGCCACAATAATCGAGTGTGATGTGCTGACGCACCACGTCACGAAGCTGAGGAGGACTTCGGATATCTCGTCCCGACCACGCAAGGCCTCTTCGTGTAGGTGTAGGTTAGCTTGCACACTAGGGTGTATGTGAGTGAGTTTGTGTGCGTGTGGTGGTATGACCTAATGTGTAAGTTCAGATACTACACTTACACTTGTACTGGAAGAGTTGAGGAAAAAAAAGATGTGAGCTCCAGCTAATTGAAATCCAACACGTGTGATGAGAATGCTGACAGCACCAGCACCAGGCACTCTGGCGTCTGGCCGGTAAACAAGCAAACAGGCCCGCCCCGGTCCCAGACTCAGAGACCCCCTCCCGGCATCAGCCGCCGCGCGCGGCCCTCGTCCCGATCTCCGACCCAAATACCCGATCCGCCATGGCCGGAATAAGGCTTACGCCCGAGGAGCCCGAGATGCCCGTTGGCACGCCACCCTGCCCCCAGCTCCCACCCTCCGTCGCCGGGGCAGGCGGTGGCAGCGGAGGGCTGGAAATGGCGTCGGACGACGAGCGGTCCATTGCGGCGGACTCATGGTCAGTGCGGAGCGAGTACGGGAGCACGCTCGACGATGACCAGCGCTACGCCGACGCCGCCGAGGTGCTCGCCGCTTCCGCGGCCTCCGCCAACTTCCCCTCCGCCGCCTCCGATTACTGGTACGAAACATTTTCTGCCGAATGGCCTCATTCGTGTGCGAACCGGATGCTATTGACCTCGAGATATAGATCTAGCGAATTGCGGGGGACCCGATAATGCTTGATATCGTAGAGAGCTTGTTCCTTTAGCTACTGTACGGGTTGTGGTCTCTTGTGGCTGCTGTCAGCACCTTTGGTTTTGTGCACAATGTTTTGTTATGTTTAGCACTGAATCTGTGGAAAAAGGAGGGAATATGGTGGATGCCTTTTCGCAACTTGCCCATTAGTATCATCCAAGACAGATGCATGCCCGATCTTAGGTACTGTTGCTCTTAATGTTCCGTGTTTATCAAGTAGAGTTGATTAGTACAGAATTATAAAAGATGGATGATGTCAACTAACAAATGAAAAAATATGAGACTTTTCCCGACAGGGGCATTTCCTCCATTCCGGGACGTAGTGTAATGGCGGGCTGCCATTATAAAAGATCGTAATTCCCTCGCCAAGCCGAGACGATGCCCTGGGGAAAATCAGCGGTCTTGCGTAGAATCCTTTCACTCACTTCAACTTTCCATGTGCCGGGATCGCGCCCCCCCTCCGGGTGCACTAAGCGCTTCCTTCAAGTCGGTCCATGTGATGAACGCGCCACTCTCCGTTTAGCCTCCGACGCCACTTCCGTTAGAAACCTTAGGCTCTGACGATGGCAAACTTGTACACCCACTTAAGGGTGATCGCCAGGCCACGAGGAAGGTCGTCAAATCGCATCCATTTCCAATCGCATCGCCGCGCGCGTGTGAAAAGATGCCGTCAAATGCCCAAGGTTAAGTTCAAATATGTTATTAATTTTTTCGACGAGCATCTTAACGACTTGAATGAAAAAACTCAAAACTAGAAAGTTGTAGATCTCGTCAAGATCTATAATTTTCATATAAAAATTATTTTATTTAATTCCGCAAAAAAATCGGTGGAGGCTCGGGGGTAGACGCTGCCGCCATGATGATTTTTCTAAGATATATTAATCATATCAAATCATATTTTTTTATGAATTAAATGAAAATAATTTTTATATGAAAATTATAGATCTCGACGAGATCTACAACTTTCTAGTTTTGAGTTTTTCATTTGAAGTTGTTAAGATGCTCAAAAAATTATTGGCCCCGAGCCTGCTGCTGTATTCCTGGCTGGCTAAGCTCGGTAGGCGGCCGTAACATATTTGAACTTAAGGGTATTTTCGCCTTTTCACACCTGCCGTGCATTGACGGCAAGCTAGAGTCTGAACTGATTAAGGCGCTTAATGCGTCATGGAGGACCCACCCACATGTAAAAGTTAGAAGTAGTGGCGTCGGCACCAGCCACACAAGTCCTCGATCACGCGAGCTCGAGCCTCTCCTTGGCTTTTCCTCCAGGCACATGACGGATTATGATCTTTATAATGGCACAAAAAAGTCTCAAAAATATTAACCATACCTTTCCTTCAACTAACAGATAACCCCCCCGGGAAAAATTAAAAGAGAGTCCCTTGAATACAGATTGTCAACTTGACATCTAGTACTATCACAAGGGGGACTGAGACCAAGGGGCTGAGGTGTACCACTCCACCACACTTAATCTATGTGGCATATGTCTGGTCTCTTTAATAGATACACCAAATTCTCCAGAGTCCAGATAATGGATTCCTATAGTTACAATCTCTTGTTAGAGGTCAGATGAACCTCCTAGATCTGGCATACTCTGAATCTGTAATTGTGTGCAGATGGCAGGAATGGAAAACCTGGTCTGTTGCCTGCTTATTTTTATCCTTAGATGTTTTTTACATGTATATTTAAATAGTTAACAGATATTTTCCTTTTTTAACGTGTTCTAAAATGCCCTTCTATTGAGGCAGCTCTGATAAGGATGATGAAGATCCTGGTGATGTTGAAGGATCAATGCTGGGTCTCCAAAGTTATTGGGATGCTTCTTATACGGAAGATCTTGCAAATTTTCAGGAACATGGGCATACTGGAGAAATATGGTAACCACATCATATCCTTGTTGATATCAACTATCAAAATATCGGCTTTAAGAAAAAAAGTGGCATATTTTTGTTCATTGAAAGTGGCATATTTTTGTTCATTGCTGCAATGAAGCCCAAATTGTTTGGCGTACCCAGTGTAGAGAGCTCCCGCTCTGTGCGGGTCTGGGGAAGGGTGTCAGTGGCAAGCCTTACCCTCGCATGTGCAATGCGAGGAGACCGCGACTCGAACCCGGGACCTTCCGGTCACAGGCCGTAAGAATCTACCGCTTGCACCAGGCCCGCCCTTCGAAGCCCAAATTGTTTATGCTAACTAATTTCTTGCTATTACTAGGGACATTACTTGAACTTTGAGCTGTCCAAGTATGGAATGGTCAGCTTAAAATATTTGGAGATGATGTATCATTATTCTTGTTCATTATGTTTACCACTAGCTACTGTTTCGTTAGGTTTGTTCAATAAATTTCTTTTGGTGCCATGTGCCCATGTATATGTTCAAGAAAATGCAACTGAGTCACTGGGCATGGATACTTGCATTCCCATTTTTGGCACACTGAACTCAGAATTCACATGACAAAATATTATATCCTTCACTTATTAAGGTGGACTCTTTGTTTCTAAGCAATTATGATCTACCGCCTTTTTCTTTACTTGTTGGCATTTTCCCTAGAATACTGAGAGTGCAAGGGGATTTTCTATTTTAGGTTGTTAACAGAACCTCCTGTTTGTAGGTTTGGTGCAGATGTAATGGACACAGTTGCTATTTGGACCAAAAGTTTGTGTAGCATTATTGAAGGCAGGATTCCATTTGGTCAAGACAGCATAAAAAATGAAGTCGATGAAAATTTATTCTCCAACTACCCTGTTCTTGATGTTGGAACTGGGAATGGCCTTCTTTTGCAAGCACTTGCTAAGCAAGGGTACTACCCAAATTTTCTCAATGATGTTTAATTAGCTTCCCAATAAATAATGTATTGTGGTAAAGTAATCCACAAAATCTTGGGCTGCTGAAGATTTCTTCAACTGATTGTGCTTGTGCCAATTGATTTGCAATCTTGTTTATATAAGGTTTTTTTTGTGTTAAAAACATTTCTGTGACTGTCCTTTACTCTAAAAATGGCTCTGACAGAAATCCTTAATGTTAAGGGACCATCATACCTTAACCACCAATGAGATACTTTCATTAGGCACTTTTTAGTTTAAAAGTTGTATTTTAGAAGGTTCATTAGGCACCTCTGATTAGAACATCTTTTTATTGAGAAAAAATGTTAGAGATTTTGATTAGGCACCTCTGATTAGAACATCTTTTTATTGAGAAAAAATGTTAGAGATTTTGATTAGGCACCTCTGATTAGAACATCTTTTTATTGAGAAAAAATGTTAGAGATTTTGATTAGGCACCTCTGATTAGAACATCTTTTTATTGAGAAAAACTCCCTTTATCCCTTCTTCTTCTTCTTCTTTTTTTTTTTTTTTTTTTTGCATAAGACAGAATTTAGTTGAGAGGTGAGTGGGTACCAAGGTGTTATTTCTGGGTCGCTCCTTTGGTTCATTTTCTTTTCCTCGTTCTTGCTTTGAAATCCATATTAATTCAGTTTGATGAGTTCGGGTCGACACAACCAATAGAAAAGGATCGCATCTCTATTTGTCACCAAATGGTATTGGCTGTTTTTCCAGGTTTACAGACTTAACCGGAACGGATTACAGTAAAGGAGCTGTTGAACTTGCAAGAAACCTAGCTGCTCGTGATGGCTTCACTTCAATAAACTTTTTGGTTAGCACATATGTTCAGATCAAACTCTTTCTTTCCATGCATGCTACAAATATGTGAACTGAACTTGTCCAACTGTGTTTTTTCCTTGAAATCCTGTGCTTTGTTGTTAGTGGTATCATATGTGACTTACGATTATCTAATGGCCAATAACACCAAGGAGCAAGCTTATCTGAGAACAACATAGCTGTTCTTAATA
The DNA here is from genome assembly GCA_904845875.1 of Miscanthus lutarioriparius. Classification (NCBI taxonomy): domain Eukaryota; kingdom Viridiplantae; phylum Streptophyta; class Magnoliopsida; order Poales; family Poaceae; genus Miscanthus; species Miscanthus lutarioriparius. Next base: position 35,971,563 of record CAJGYO010000005.1, on the reverse strand, counting down.
GTCTAATTCTTTTTTTTAAGTGATTTTGCATCTCTGTTTAAAATTATGTTAATGCGCATCTATATAGTTGTGTTATTCAAATTGGATTTGTTATTTAATTTTGCTAATGTGTCTATAAGAAAAGCAGGTAGATAACTAAGGATTATTTTATTCTTTAGTTGCAACATTTAGGATATTGAATATTAGTAATGGGGCTATTGCGTTCTTGCCCCTATTTTGACGTCCAATTGTGATTTTACCCCTGCTTCTGTCATCGTTGTGATTTTACCCCTGTTTTTTGAAAACGAAGCTTAAGTTTACCCCTACTCCGGGAACAGCAGGTAACGGTGTCAAATGGGCTCAGTAAGGACAAGTTTGCCCATGCGAAATTGCCCCTACTTATCTGAATACATTGTGATTTTACCCCTGTTTTTTAAAAATTTGGCAACATCATTGCACAACTTGTTACGTATGATTCCACACAGCATGCAAATATAGATAGATAATATCACATCAAATGAAAGTGTAGCAAAAGTATCCATACAGTACCAAGCCTCATCCAACATACAAGTCCAACAAAAGCGGTAGCTAATAGTGAGATATTGCATGTTCAGTGTCACACATCACATTCATGCATCTATTCCTAACAATGCACCCAACCTCCCCCCTCTTCCTCTTCCTCTTCCTCTTCCTTCTTCATTCATTCCCTTATCCTTCTCCTTCCATTCCAGTCCTACACTTGCACTTCCTCTTCCCCTTCCCCTTGCACTTGCAGTTGCACTTGCACTTCACATGAATGGAGAAAAATGGTTCAGTAAACAAGTTGACTAAATAAGCATGAGTAAAGAAGCAAAAAAAAAACAAAAACAAATGAGCATGACTCACATTTCTTGTGAAGATGATTCATTTTGAGAAGATGCAGCCAAGTCACTATCATAGCTGCTATCACTTGCTGCCACAAGTGAATCAGTGTCAGAATATATGCCCTCCTCATCAACTCCTACACCCTCATCATGATGTGCGCCTTTTGCTTTGGATTTGGTGGCTCTCTCTTTTTTGGTGGCTCTCTTTTTTGTTTGTGGATGTGGCTCTCTCAGCAGTGTTTGTCTCATTGGCGGGCACTCTATTCCACAGAAGGGTGGCACCTACGTTTTGTTGGTGAATATCGCAATGGACCCTCAAAATCATTAATTTGGGCATTAATGTACACCTTTCCCTTATCTTTATTGAGTTCAAACCACTCAAGCAACTCGCTCATCGGTTTTTAATCTCAATAGAAGGTCCTCTAGAAATTTCATCCAATGCACGCCACAAACTTATGTAATTGCTTTTGAACCCCACATGTAGTGCTCAAATATGAAATTAACTAGTCTGCAGTAGGTCAAAGCTATGCATGTCAACAACTTGAGTAGGCAAGGTTCTACCCTGTCGCCATGATTTTGGTCCCCCATCAGGCAAACTGAAAAATGACAGAACTCTAACAACAAGGCTCATATCCATGTGATTTGGCCTACAAATCACATCACCGAATACATAGTTAGCTAAATCGCTCTACAAACATAAACTCATTCTTCCTACAGATTGATACTAATTTTCCTACAGACCAAATCACATGAGCTCCAAATCTTACCTAGTCTCTTCACCAACGTCGATAAATCCATCTCTCCGGGTCGCTGCTCCCCTTCGCTCGCGTGGTGTAGCGCTTGAGGCTTGCCTTTCCGGGCGCTTCGCCGCCCGACCACGCAGCTGAGCCTGTCCCGCCTCCCAGACCGCTGGCATTGCACACAGCATGGGCGCCTAGTCATCCATGACGCCACAGGCGCCCACAGCCATGCCATGACGCGCCTGCCACAACCACCATGCGGCGCCCGCTGGCCGGCTCGGGGCGTGCCGTGCCTCTCCTCCTCACGCGGCCACGCACGACCCGCCCAGCAGCTTCCGTGCCCTCGTCGCCCAGCCGCACCCGCTAGGGTTTCAGAGAAGAACGGGAGAGATAGAGAGGATACGGTAGAGAGAATGGGGAATTGGGGAAGGTATGATTGGATAAGGGGTATTATTGTCCTTTGGTCTTATTATGAAGGGTTTTGTTGTTTTTTAATTTTTTTATTCTGGAAACAACTAACAGAGTTAAAAGTAGGGATAAACTGAGCCTTAGTAGTTACAAAGAAGGGTAAAATCACAACGATGACAAAAACAAGGATAAAATCACAATTGGACATCAAAGTAGGGGCAAGAACATAATATTCCCATTAGTAATTGTCAAAATAAAACTTGGACCTTCCATTGTTTGTGGAAAATATCAAACCAAAACTGCAGTTTCCCAAGAAAAAAAATACTTTAGCCCAGAGACCATTATTAAAGTGTTAAGCAAGCATAATTATCAGGAATGAGTCGATGTACTGTAGAAATCAATAATGTAAAATAGTCACATGTTATTGAAGCATTACCTTGTACATTTGTAATGATATCTAACTTTGCATTTGTCAAATTATGCACTACAAATTCTCAGCTCAGTATACTCTCCGTTAATTTAGAATAGGTATCATTTCGATAGTTTCGAAGAATTAGACTGTCACAACCAGTTAAATGCAGCCGAGTACTTTTAATGCTTTAGGACAGCTGTTGTTTCAATAATATACATTTATTTTTTATTTTTTTACCTCACATACATTGGGGTCATGGACCTTGAAATTTATCAAATGATTTGCCTTTAGTGTTTTCATGATGGGGCACTTTCGTCTCTGTAATCCCTTGTATTTTTGTGTTTTTGTCAGGTTGATGATATACTTGAGACAAAGTTAGATAGGAAATTCAAAATTATTACAGACAAAGGGACATTGGATGCCATCGGATTGCATCCAGATGGTCGTGCGAAAAGGTATAACTGTGACCTGGATACCCAAAAGAGAGTTTTTAGCACTTTTAGTTGTCAGTGTTGCTAGTACTGGAATAACTTGACACATTAGCAATCCGACGGTCATGTGAAAAGGTACAACTGTGAGCTGGTAACCTGGAAGAGAATTTTTAGCACATTTACTTGTCAATGTTGCTAGTGTTGGAATAACTGTATGCATTAGTGTAGGTGTTGACAAGCCATCCTGCGACAGTGAATAGCTGTAGGCTTTAGGTTGTGGTCTTTTCCCCCCATAGCGGGCAAACTCAAATTCTATTATTTAAACGCAACAAAATCACAGCATTCCATCAGTTTAAGAGTTCACCACAACAGCAACCACCATACCAAACTCTGAAACAACCACAAAAGCACCCAGGGCTTTGTGATTAGCTTCAAAACATCGCATGGGCTTAAAGCGAATGTTACACCCAGGAACAAATAGGCTTAAGCAACCAAAAGCAGCTGCACAAAGCTTCTTTTTCTAAGCTATCTTAACAAGCAAGGTTGTGTGGTCATTTTTGACTTTCATCTGGCGTTGTAGTTTCTGATCACTAATGATGAGGCTTTGCATGTTGGGTCTTTTACTTATATTTGAAAGTAATTTTACATTTGAAGAAATAGTTCAGTAATATATGTTGTTGGTTTAACATTTCTCCTCTGCACCTACTTTATTCAGAATAATATATTGGGAATCTGTATCAAACTTGGTTGAGCCTGGTGGTATTGTGGTCAGTACTTTCTCCTATAGGCTTTTTAAAGTTTATCTTTATGCTTGTACCCTCATCATCTGTAAATTGGCATGAACTTTCCGATGCATCTCTTTTCAGGTCATAACATCATGTAATCACACAAAGGATGAGCTTCTGCAAGAAGTAGAAGATTTCACCAGGAGAAAATTTGGCAAGGAGAACGTGGATGAAGGTGCAGGAGATGTGTCTGAGATCTTCCGGTACATAGACCATGTCCGAACATATCCTACTATAATGTTTGGAGGAATTGAGGGCTCTCAAGTCTGCACAGTAGCCTTTCAGCGGGTGTGACTGAAAACTGAGGCACACATAGTTCTTGGCCTAATGTGTCACGTTGGATCCAGAAGAAATGGATAAAAATTTTGTGCTTCACCTGTGGGACTGTTCCTACTGTATTACCAAACTGGGTCTTCTGTGGTTAGCTCATCTATCCAGGATGGTCGTGTGATTTTAGATGCCAGACGATGAGACGAGTCAGTCCTGTATTGTCAGCTGTCACTGTGAACGTTTCCTCGTATTTCCGTTCCTCTTATACATACTCTAGTCTTAATTTATTACTCTTTCTTGTAAGGAAGGTTTCAACTTGCTACCAGTGGATTGCTGGTATCTCTCCCCTAAGATTGCATTGTCCCAGGAATAGCCATGTTAAGTTCTTCAGGTCTCCAATGCTTTCCAGAACAACACCTTCGTCGAAGCTGTTCTCTCCTAGGCCTAATTCAGTTAGGCCCGATAATTTGCTGACCTATGTTGGGAATGCCCTATTAAAACTATTGGTCGACAAGTCAAGAACTTGTAGGTTGACCAATGCTGAAAGATCAGTCAATTGGCATGTTAAACTGTTCATTGACAGATTAAGAACCTGCAGATCTGTGCAGTTGGCGAGCGCAGCAGGAACAATACCTGAGATGGAGTTTGCCCCAAGCTCCAGAGTGCGTAATTGATCAAGAAGAGAAAATGAAGATGATATAGTGCCTTAACTTCTGTTCGGCTCCATTATATATATATAAAAATATATATAGGTAGGGGACTCCCCTGCTGACCGTTCAAAAAAAGATGATACAGTGCCTGATAGTGAGATATCTGAGAGTGATATCCCAATGATATCACCAGAATTGTGGTCACATGTAACACCGTAAAATTGGCACGGTGAATGGGATTCATCCCAGTTGTGTAGGTAATTCTGTGGGATCTTTCAGATAGCCTTTAATGTCCAAAAGTATCTCTCTATCCAGAGGTAGTGATTTTGATATTCCGAAATTGCAGAGCACAACAATTAACCAGAAATATATTTTCAAATATGAGGTGGACATTACACTCTTAGCACCGTTTACCTGAAAATAAGGGATCCTGACATAAGTGCACTGGCATATTCTCAGAATTTCTTTTGTACATAGAAACTACTATGAAACACTACACAATCTCGCAATGATTCTGTAACTTCCAAACCCCATTATGACAAGCCTGAAGCCCAAATATTTTTCAGATATTTACAGAGCCTGCCTGACCAGGAATCACCGTGCAGCTTCCTACCAAATGTTTATGATATGCTGCAAACCCCCAGCTCCACGAGGTTCTGGAACCGGCGTCTCGTGCACAGCCTGCATTCTCATGAAAGTTCACATTGTGATTATTTGTAGATGAAGCTGGCATTGAAATTCTTCTTCTTTATCAATATAGACGGCAGCTCTGCTGTGCGATTCATTTAAAGAAGCTGGAATTGGAATGCAAAATGGACCTGGATTCTAAAGATCTGTCGTTGATTGCACGAATGAAACAATGCGGTAATTGATATCAAGATGATGTAGATTGGTATGACAATTCCGGCCGTTCTGAACATCAGCAGCTATATAGGCAGAGTAATTTGCACAGTTCAGGTGTTCAGTTTGCATATAAATAAGGATTAGTAAGATAATAATGTATCAGATTTACTGCCTTACAGTGATTAGCTCTACTGAGCACACTTCATGGTTGTGGAGTATAAGCAAGATTGCGTCACGGAGCACCAACAAAACCATCAACTGCAAGTGTGTTAATCAACAAAAAAAAACAGTTGGCTGCAGAATGAACACTCATGATAAAGTAGAAAATTTGCCCTTTGTAACGCTTACAGCAATGGCAACTACTTGGCAATATATGACGCCTTTCAGGTTGGGACTTTGAGAATCAACGCTTGATGCGCCATCAGCTTGATCCGAGGTGTGACCATAACTAGCACCGGGGTTTTCTCGTATTTCTCCAGCTGCCCTACAATGGGATTAACTTTATTTACTAGGTGATTCATGAATGATCAGCTTTCAGATCTTTGCAGTGTCGATTTTGTCAGAGAGGTAGAGGCATAAAGCACCGAGTGATACCTTAAATTTATTAGGTTCCTTCCATGCCGAAACAAAGGAGCAGTGTAGTTTGGTTTGAGTTGCTGTGGCATCATGAGCAGAAAAAAGAAGTCAGCCAACAGTAGTGTTCTGTCATTCAGCACCGTAGACTGAATAGTGGTTTTTTTCTCATCCTTTTTATGACTACATAGTAAATCTGAAATGGACATTTTCAGATTAAGGGAAAATAAAACCTAAATTGCTATCATGGAAAGAAAAATGCTAAAACATATTCAGCTGCTTCTTGTCATGTAGTAATTCTGTTGAGAATGATTGGTTACGATAAGAAAGTTTGGGAAAGCGATACCTGCAAGCATATCTCACATATGGTGTCTCCCTTCTCGTTACACCACCGCTGGACGCATCTGTGGTGAGCATACTGCAACCAGCAACAAACTGATTCAAGTAAAACTTCCGTTTATGGGGCAGTACAAAAATCTGTTGCCCATCATGATGGAAATAGAACGGAAAGAAAATAATCACTTGCTAAGTCGATAACTGATAACACAAGAAATGCCTGATTGCATTGTAATAGTAAGTAACCAGCAATTTGCTGGAGTTTAAGACAATACTACCAGAGGGTGCAATATCCATGATTGAGCATGGAGTAATGAATTTCAAACAGGTTTCGAACTTGTTGGCTGGTTATTCTGTGCAGCATCAATCAAGGCTAGTTTCTTTATGTGTTCTTTTTTCTTAATTTTCAATCAATGCAAAATGTACCATATGCCGATGCAAATTAGCTTCAATTCATAGTGTAGCCAAATATGAAACTGGAACACCGAAAAGAGAAGCAGAGGAAATTAAGCTCGCCTTCAAGCTGCCCTTGCAGGAGCAGGGGGTCTCCATGTAAGCCTCGTCACCTTCCTCTTGGCAGATTCTGCACTCCACCATGACACCACTCTTGGCCTTGCCCTTGCCCATGCCCATGCCCATGCCCAGCTGAACATCTTCAGGAACGGCGGAGGGATCGGTCTGGTCGTGATCGGGCCCGGCGGCTGTGGAAGCCACGGCATCGGCAAAGGCCTCGTGGACGGCGGACTGGAGCGTCGATTCCGTGAGCAGCCGGCCCGTCATCAGCGCGAAGTGGTCCGCCATCCTCGAGCTGCTGCTAGCTTCCGGAGACGCAGACGCTGGAGATGGAGTCAGCACAAATCTGTGGTCGGCATGCGGCGGCGATCGCTGGAACGCTGAAACAAAGTTTCTTCAGAGTTCAGAACAAACGCCGCCAGACTTTTCATAATTGAATTTTGAACCTGCAGGTGACAACCACCATCTCCGGTACGAAAACGTCGTGCTACTGCTATCAACGAACACGGGAGCACGGACATGGCACGAGGGCCGCTGAAAAGAGTCTCCTTTCGATCATCTTTTAAGCTGAACTCGCTCAGGGTAGAAAGGGGGAAGAAGGAGGCGTGGAGGTGGTGAAAAGGGCTACCTACCTGGGTCCTGGGCAAAGAGAACGGAAGCCAGCCGACTAGCTCATGCAGAAAGAAAACGCGCGAGGCGGTTTTCACGGCACGGGACGCGTTATAGCACGCATCAGGTCTGTCTCTGGCCGCCGCAAAGATCCTGCTGGCTTTCTCCACTAACAGAGAATAAAGGAAGAAAGAAACGGAAGGATGCGTTGCAAAGGCCGCGGAGAAGGCAAGGGAGCAGGAGCAGGAGCAGGGCAAGCAAGGAAGAGCAGAGGCAAATTAAGGCGACCAGACGACGAGCCAAGGAGGAGGAGGCTTGCGAGGCGGGACTAGGATAACTGAATGAATTCCTAAACACCCTGGATGATATGAAGAGAGAACAAAAGATTCGGGTTAACATTAGTTGGCCGCATCCTACCGGTCCCTCTCGGCATTTGGCCTTTCTTACTCCGGAGAACAATCTGATTCCGACCCTGCCTCACGATTCGTGCGATAGAATCACACTGGCCCCGTAACTGTCTTATATACTGATGATAATAACTGATTGATTGATTCATCAGGATAACGACGTCTGATTCTTTCCCGAATGATGGCATTATTAGAAGAAGAAAAAATCATACAAGTTGTATCGAACTTGCTAGCGTCCATACGTTCGTTTCGGAGCGCCAGCGTTGATGCTGCCGCACGCCTAAGGAGGAGTGGGGCTTTTTTTTGTGTGAATTAGGAGGAGTGGGGCTTTCGAAACCAACATAGCAATTGATAATGGAGCCCGTGTTGCCTGTTGTTGCGCGCCCCACCGCGTGGATCACACGCCGCTTGCCGCCCTACCATCGTGCTCGCTCTGTTTCACCTGACCGCCGCGTGTGCACGCGGGACCCCACGTGGGTCCCAGTCACCTGCCCCGTCTGTGGATGCACGTCGTGGGTGCATGTGCCGGCTTTAGGCGCTCGCACGGTGACCCACGACGGCGCCCGAGCAGTTACAGCAGGCGGCTGCGACAATGGGGTCCCATTACAACATATGCAACATCAGATCTACTTTTGCAACATCCAGATGAAACACTTGCAACGTACGCCAAAACAGCTTGAAACACTTGCAACATACGTCTGAAACACTTACAACATACGTCTGAAAAAACTTGAAAACACGTGTGTAGCCATTGCAAACATATGAAACATTTAGATGAAACACTTGCGACATACGTATGAAGCACCTGAAAAACTTAAAACATACACTTGCAACAAGCATATATATGCAACATCTAAATCTATTTTTGCAACATACGCCTGAAACATATGAAATATTTGGAACATACACTTGAAACATACATGTATAGCCATTGCAACATGTGCAACATCCCAATCTATTTTTGCAACAACGATATAAAACACTTGCAACATACCTCTGAAATACCTAAAACACTTGAAACATACGTTTGCAACATGCGCTTTCAGCACAACATTTTCTTGCTGCTTCGGCAAATGGAGGGTCGTCGGTACGTGGAGGTCACTAATATAGAGCTCGCCAACGGCGCACAGAGGAGCGAGGTAGGGGCGGCACGGGCGGTGGTGACGACACAGAGGACAGGTGGGCGCGGCAGCAGTGGCACAGAGGGTGGGTGTGGGCACAGCAGCAACGACGGTGATATAGAGGGCGGGTGAGGACGGCAATGGCGACGCAGTGGGTGGGTTGGGGCAGGGCGGCGCCGGCTACGTAGAGCGCGTGTGGAGGTAGCGACAACAACACGCAAAGGAGTGGAGTGCGCGCATCTCAGAACGGGGCATCCGTCCGTCCGTCCGTTCGCTTGCATATGGGTGAAACTCCCTTAACACAAAATCATTGAGCACAACTAGCAACAAACAATTGGTTAACACGCTCACCAACAACTTGTTCGGATTGAGAACACTAAGCACGACTAAAAAACTCAACGAAAATGACCTGAGGGTACCAAGGAAGTTAGTTTTGACGCCCAAATCTAGAATGGTGTATTATGGACTCTGGTTTCTAGTTGACTGTTGACCGCTGACATTTGTAATTTGCTTTCTATTGGTCCATACGTCTAAGGTGGGTCTAGCACATGTTTCTTGTTGCCAACTAGCAAAATTTTAAATATATTGAAGATCTATTTGGATCCACCTAACTAAAGTGGAGGCCGAGGCGAACGAGCGAGCGGAGGAAGGGAGCGAAGGGAAGGCCTCGCAAGGGCGACAGCTCGTGGAGATGCGGCAGCGAGGAACGGGTCACGGGAAGAAAGGTAGTATCATCATTGAGGCACATTAGCTGATTTTAGCTGGGTTGAAATAGCTAATGAGATTGTATACATTTTGGCTTCCAGCTAAAGTTTAGCTAGCTTTAGCTGTGAGCTGTTTGGATCCACCACAACTAAATTTAGGCAGCTAAAGTTTAGCTAGTGGATCCAAACAATACCTATATAGTACTACAAACATGTTTGGTGTATCACAGATTTTCATGTTGAATTGAATCTTTTTATTTGAAAGGAAAGGATCGTTTTGAATTTAATCAAACAAGGAATGATGAACTTGAAAATTTTAAAAATACTGTTTTTATTTTTTTTTCACTTGTTTGTGCATTACTTTTTTCTTGACAGCATTTCTTTTTGATGAAAATTTCTTGAGAGAGAAGAATTGCCTGGACCATGTGAAGTGACGCAGGCAAAGCATTCCTTGCTTGCGGTTGAGGTGGATGTAAGCCAACTGGGATGTAGGCCCATGTCTCGTGAACCATGAATCAGCCCCGCAGTTCCTTCATCGTTCTACATGCCTGCTGAGATGGGCCAGGCCATTCTTTTCTCTCAAAAGAAGCCCATTATAGTGGCACCATTCAACGGCTGCGATCTATCCCCTGAATCAAACTCCACGGTACTACTACTGCTAAACCCTAGTGCCCACGCCGCCTACGTATAAAACACCACGCCTCCTTCTCCGGCCGTGTTCCTTCCCATCTCACTCAGCGCCGCCGCGGCTCTACCCTAACCCTCCCCACCACCATGGCCGGCGCACAGGAGACCCTGGTGCTAGCCGGCGTGATGCGCGGCCACAACGGCGTGGTGACGGCGATCGCCACCCCCATCGACAACTCCCCGCTCATCGTCTCCTCCTCCCGCGACAAGTCGCTGCTGGTCTGGGACCTCACCAACCCCGTCCAGGCCGCCGGGGACGGCACCACCACCGCCGACTACGGCGTCCCGTTTCGCCGCCTCACAGGCCACTCCCACTTCGTCCAGGACGTCGTCCTCAGCTTCGACGGCCAGTTCGCGCTCTCCGGGTCCTGGGACGGCGAGCTCCGTCTCTGGGATCTCGCCACGGGCAAAACTACCCGCCGTTTCGTCGGCCACGAGAAGGACGTCCTCTCCGTCGCCTTCTCCGTCGACAACCGCCAGATCGTGTCCGCATCCCGCGATCGCACCATCAAGCTGTGGAACACCCTCATCCGAGTGCAAGTACACAATTGGCGGCGACCTCGGCGCCGCCGAGGGCCACACTGATTGGGTTTCGTGCGTCCGCTTCTCGCCTAATACCTACGTCCCGACGATTGTCTCCGGCTCCTGGGACCGCAGTGTCAAGGTGTGGAACCTCACCAACTGCAAGCTTCGCTGCACTCCAAGGTCACGGCGGTTACGTCAACGCCGTCGCCGTGAGCCCTGACGGCTCGCTGTGCGCCTCCGGAGGGAAAGACCATGTTGCCCTGCTGTGGGACCTCACCGAGGGCAAGAGGCTGTACGCGCTGGACGCAGGTAACATCATCCATCGCTCTGCTTCGCCCAACCGCTACTGGCTCTGCGCAGCGACACAGGAATCCATAAAGATCTGGGATCTTGAATCAAAGCACGTCGTCCAGGATCTCAAGCCTGAGGTGTCGGCCGCCAAGGACCAGGTTAGTCTTGCCATCATTTCACATTTTTTTATGTTTCTATTGATCATAGTAAATCAGTAAAAATGTTTCTATTGATCATTGTAAATCACGTAGACTCGTATAGATGTTTCAATCCATGTGTCGTTGATTGATTTCTGATTGTTGCTACTATATGGTATATGTTTCAGTCTTGTAGGTCTTAGCTATAATGATGTTGCCTGCATTAGGATGATGTGTATGTGTAGTTTTATATGAGGAACTAAAGATATTATTGTATCATGCTTGTTTGCGAGCTGCAGTTTTGATGTTTCTCTAGTTGTGCTGTACTGACACTACATTGAACTGAACTGCAATTTAAAGGTTTTGGTTTTTTAGATTCATGTATGCTCTGAATTTTTGTCTCGTTGAGTTGCTGCTCAATAGTTCAGTTATATAAGAATATATAGTATCTATATGTATGCAGCTTAAATTGTAAATGCAGGTTGCTCCCTGTGTGCACTTATATGCTGTTAAGCCACATATCTGTTATCTGTTACATTATACTATGTTATTAGATTGCTTGCGGTGTCCGTATTATAGAATTGCTTGTGGTATTGGTATTATAGAAGCAAGATTGCGTGCCGTGCCCTTATTGATATTTTGTGTTAAATCTCAACTGTCTCAATTTATTTGTCATGCGTGAAGAAGGTATTAAAAAACCTCACCATTTTATATTATTGGGTGAAAGCTTCTTTTTATTCTTATGACTTGTTATTCGCATGTCACTACTTTGTTACTTTTATGTTGTTGGGATGTTGGCAGCTATTGGGTCTATTTCTGATCAGTCTAATGTTTATAGGTTGTTGGTTGTAAGATGAATTAGTTTTATGTTAGTTTTGGTGTAACGATGTGTTTATCTCATGATATATGATATGGCCCCGTTCGGCTTGCTGAAACTTGGTTGAAAACACTGTTCTGGCAGAATTGGTGTGAGAGAAAAATACTGATCCGGCTGAAAAACAAGCTGAATAGTGCGGATTATAAGGTAAGCCGAACGGGGTCAATTAAAAGCCACTTTAGTGAAGTTGTATTTTTGAAACTTACATATTATTTGGTGTAACAATGCAGATGCTCTACTGCACATGCTTGAGCTGGAGTGCTGATGGAAGCACACTCTATGCTGGTTACACTGATGGAACCATCCGGATCTATAAGATTTCTGGATTTGGCTACTAGGTCTAAATTATGAATCCGTTTTGATAGTCTTGTCCTGGGAAATGGCTGTGGTATTTTAGTTTTTTTTTCTTCTTTTTGACTGTTTGAAGGCTCAATATTTGCCAAGTACCTCTTCTTAATTCACCCTTACATCAGTAGCTTCAGTCATGAGATATGGATACTGTGGAAATAGGATTTGTTTTCAGTTTTTTTTTTGACTCCTTTATCCCACATCGTGCAATCGATGGTGCCACGTGATCCATTCAATCCGTGATGCTGCTGTATTCAAGGCGCAATATTTGCCAAATTCACCCTTGTATCAGTAGCTTCGGTCATGAAATATGGATACTGTGGACATAGGATCTGTTTTCAGTTTTCGACTCCTTTATCCCACATCGTGCAATCGAAGGTGCCACATGATGCATTCAATCCGTGATGCTGCTGTATTCAATGTTTCTTGTGGCAATTTTTTTGGAAAACTTAAATAACAAAATCTTGTATTAAATGCTTTTAGGATTTAATTGCTGATATGACGATATATATTGCGCTCAGTACACGCTACAACCCATAGACTGTTATCTTCAACTTTCTGCAAACTAACTAAAGCGGGTCGCTTATTTGATTGTGCAACACACTGGTGATGGAACCCTTCCCTGTTCGCTTTGCTGAAAAATTAGATTGAAAAGTATTGTTCTCCTGGTTTGTTGCGAGAGGAAAACACTGTACCATGGCTGCTGATAAGTTCTAAGTGAAGTTCAAGCTGAGAATGTGTAACACATTGATCTTATTTGGGGCATAACACGTTGATCTTATTGACACTTGATCATAGTTATATACATGCATTAAACAGTTTATTGATATTTGACCAACAGGGAAGGGTTCCATCACCAGTGTGTTGCACAATCGCAAAACAATAATTTAGTACATAAATATCCCAAACGTAGTCTAATCTGGCTGCAACGTGTAGGTACGTGTCCCTCCGCGCCATGCCACCGCTTCGGCCTCACCAAACATGCAACACATGATTTGTGCACCAAGCTTCTGACAGCTCGTGGCATAGAAATGAACTTAGATGTTGTGGTCACATTGTAGCACACCACAAGTGCCTCAGTGAACCAAACAAACGATGGCTTCGACTTAGATGTGGAAGTTGTGACGTGGTTTGACAAATTTTGGTAGCGTATCAAATGGGGCCCTTAACCCAAGCCAAGGGCACAATAAAAAGTGAAGAGCAATCTATGAGATACTCAAAATCTTCATTTAGGGGGTGTTTGAGACTGTTTCGCTCTACGTTTTTACTTCACTCCACGTTTTTTTAGCTAAACGGTTTCAACTACACGCACTCTGTTTGAGAAAAAATAGTGAAGTTGTGAGATCACCTAAAGAGGTGCTCCACAAACTCTAGTTTTTTGTAGAGCTGCTCCACGGTGTAGTTTGTGGAGAAGTCCTAAACACCCCCTTAGTGTACCCGCATCATTACTGGGGGGGTAACACGTGTGAGGGCGTTGTCAGAATTAGGGGAGGAAGAGGGTGGGTGGTAGGAAACTGGCTGATGGCAAAGTCGTTGTGGGCTTGCGTCCCATAGCGCTGGATGAAAGCGGTAGTGGTGGGGATTTAGGGCTAGGATTTTGGGTTATCGGAGGGGCTCTACAGCTAACAGACTTAGAAGGGAGAAGGATCGCAGTAGTAATGAGTTAAGAGGCGACGAGTGAGACAACATGTTATATATCCGCTTAGATGAAGCCAACGGCAAAAACGAGGGGTCGTCGTGAGGTAGCCAATTGATTAGAAAGAAACAACTTGTTCGCTAGTTGGTTTCTAGGCTAATAAGCCCGATTGATGCTGGTTTGTTGTGAGAAGAAAACACCGTATCATGGCTGATCAGCTCTGACTGAAACCAACAAGCGAACAGGCTAAAAGAAAAAAAGTAATACAGGTAGACGTTAAGGTTATCATCGAGGTAACTGACTAATTGCTAGGATGATGATAGATAGAGATAGCAATGGATTGGATGCGGTGCTGGTGGAGCAAGTACCCGTCCATGACAACACTCGTAAAATATTATCACATGCCCGCGGCACACCCTGCGGTCCACATGTTTTGGGCACCCGTCAGGTGTGTTAATCGTACAATCACAAGTAATATATAATCATGATTACAATAATAATTAAAGAAAGTTACACATTTAGTCATCTACCATACAAGTGTCATATAATTATAGAAATTTTTAAAATGGACTAAAAATTAATACTTTGGTGCCAAACATATTGTTAGCAATTGTATGTACTCCCTCTGTCCCTCAAAAAACATTCTTGCTTCCAAAAAATCAACAACTTTTAACTTTGACCAAATATATTTAACAAAATATTAATATTTATGGTATATAATTAGTATCATTAGGTAGATCGTTGAATATACTTTTATAATAAACTTATTTAGAGATATAAATGTTGAACATATTTTGTACAAACATAGTCAAAGTTGAGAAAGTTTGATCAACACAATTCTCATAGTGACTATTTTTTAGGGACGGAGGGAGTAGATACTTAGTTAAGCGGGATATTCCTTATATTTTGGGTCTCAATAGACACCATGCGAGTAGGATTTAGCACTCGCACCCGACCTAATGAGTGACTTGGCAACGCACCGGTGGATACAACTGTCGCCCGTGATTAAGGATGAAACGGATCAAATATAGACATATCAATAATCCTGCATTCTATCCCATATTTTTTTTATCTCAGAAACAAAAATAGATCATGCCGGATATTGATATCTATTCCATATACGTAACAGAAATCATATTTTGAGTTTTCAAATTCGGATACAATACGTATATTTATTGTCTAGATTCAAATATGAACCATCCATGTAGGGTCTCACCCTTTGAAGATGAAAAGTATCAGAAAATATATGTTCGGTCTTCGTCCATATTAATGACGATAGCTGCCGGACATTAAAGATTTAGCTAGGCTCCTTTTAGCTCTGTACTACAGTGGCCGAGGAGCCAGAATCAAAGGAGCTAAGAAATAGCCGCTCGTCTCGGCTTCTAGTTTATATTTAGAGAAATGGCATTGCTAGCGTTCGGACTCTCATGTCCGGACGCCCGCAGGTGTAGTCAGTTTTCCCTTTGTTTTGCGCATTCATGCATGGGCCCGTGTTGCCTGAACTTCGCTCGACCGCGCCTGCGTTACCTGCGCCCACGCGGGGGCCCACGCCGCTCGCCGCCGCCCGCGGGGACTACTTGCGCCCCCTCCCGCTTCCCATGCATCCCATGTGCAACACCCGATCTACTTTTGAAACATCCAGATGCAAAACTTGCAACATATAAAAACAAAGGTAAATGGAACACATGAAACACGCATCTAAAACACTTGTAAAAATAATTGAAAACCACGTAAACATATAGATAAAACACTTGCAATATATGTGTCAAACATATGCAATAAACACACTTGCAACATACGTCTCAAAAAAACAGATGAAACATTGGGACATACGCTTGCAACGTACGTGTACAACCATTGTAATATATGCAACATCTCGATTTACTTTTGCAACATCCATATAAACAAATAAAATATACCTCTAAAGCATCAGAAACATTTCAAATGTACACTTGCAACATGCATCATATCCTAATGCGGCCTCCTCCGCCGTCTGCATCGGGGCGCCGCAGCTTTAGCAGGAGGTGAGGCCGGCTAGAGGACTTACGCGCTAAGGCCTAGTGCTTCTCCTTGCACCAGCGGCATCGTCGGGTGGGGCGGGCAACGGAGCAGGAGCAACAACATGAGCGGCATGGCAGCATGGCAGACGCGCGGAGCAGCAGGGAGAGCGCAGAGCATCGATGCGAAATAGGACGGGAACAGCGGCAGGAGGAGCGGGTCGGGCGGTGGAGTGGAAGATGGACAAGTGACCTAATTTTTTACAATTTGACCCTTTTTTGAAGAAAATTTATGTTTGGCCTCCTGGGAGACTTAAACTCATCTTTGGACCCTGGGGGTCGGCGCCAGGAATCATGGCGCCGAGGTAACACGTCACGGCGCCACAGATCTTGGCGCCGAGGTGCCTGGCCTAGCACAACAATCCATCCTAGGTGGCGTTAACGTGGCCGGCACGTCGGCGCCACAGATCTTGGCACCGAGCTCGGTGCCACAGATCTTGGCGCCGAGCATTGATTCAAAACCCGCGGCTGCAGCTCTCTCTCTCTCTCTCACGCTCTGTCTCTGCCTCCTACGCTGCCGTCGCTCGCAGGTTTGCCTGCGCCTCCTACGCCGCCGTCGACTCACCGGCGGCCGAGCCTCCTCCTCGCACCCCTCCTTTCAGCATAGCGCCGCAGCAAGCCCCGCCCACCTCCCATCTCCGTCTGAAGCCCGCCGCCCTCATCGCCCTTCCGTCCTCCTCATCCGTGTCAAGGCGGCGAGGGCGGGGCCACCCGCCGCATGGGTGCTCCCGACGGCGGTCGGTCTCCGCCCTCCCCCCCTTCGTGTGTTAGTCACTGCTCCTCCGGACCGTTCATGAGCCACCAGTAAAGTTACTGATGAGTTAGTAATTTTTTAGTTAACTTAAATTAGTTAATTTACTTTAGATAATTTAGTTAGCTAGTTTAACTTAAATATAGCAAATCTAGTAATTACATAGGTTACAATTAACTTAAATTATATAGGTTGCAAGTTAGCAAATCTAGTTAGGAATACAGATAATTTAGTAATTAACTTAAATTTATTTTTTAGAATATTTAGCAAATCTAGTTTGCAAATTTAATTACATAGGTTGCAAGTTAGATGCTTATTTTTTAGTTATATTATATACTTAGGAATATATGTATGTAGCTTATTTAGTTAGATTAGATTGTTAGAGACATAATTAGGGAGTTAGTTACCTATTGATTTAGTTAGCTAGTTAGTAAGTGTAGTTACCAAATCTCTTATCTTGTTATAGAGATAGTTAGACAGTTAGATACTTATTTGTTTAGGTCGATAGTTAGGTAATTTAGTTAGCAAAAGTAGTTAGATATTATGGTTAGTTATCTTATAATAATATACCCATAATAACTTGGTTGATGTGCATACCAACTAGATGGATAACATAGTCACCCTATATCATGGAGGAAGTTTTGAGGAAGACGAGTTTGGTAATGTCAGTTTTGTTGGAATGCAAAGGGTGCCAGTGATATTCGATGATCGGCCATTGTTTTGTGAGTTGTTTAGTAGGGCTCGTGATGAGCTTAAATGCAATTCAAATGAAGATGCCATCTTAGTTGAGGGGGTACTTCACCATGGCAGGTCAGGGACATTTTTGAGGTGGTTGGTCCCAATTGCATCAGAGGCACAATGAGACAAATATGTCAAAACTGTCATGAAGAATGAGTTTCAATGTTTGGATTTGGTTGTGCAGAAGTTGTCCAATGATCCCACCCCTCATGGGTATTCACCCCCTAATGTTCATTCACCCTCTCATGGGTTGTCGCCAGCACCAGAGAATCTGGCACCCTATGAGCCTCTGTTACCCAACCGTGAGGTGGATGTGGAAGATGCGATTGTGGTGCCCGATGCTTAATCGGCCCCCAATGAGGTTGGTGTATGTCCTAGTGTTCGTGCAGAATGTGGGACTGATAATATTGTAGGTGCCCCTCAGGAGATCCCTTTGACCCAGAATCATTCTAGTAAGTGATTTAGTAACACTTTGGCTCTCCTTATTCTTTGTTCATTCCATTCCTTTATCTTAGTGGTATCCATATTTGTGCTTTAAATGCAGGAGACAATCCTGATAATGATGGTTGTGCTCCTGTTCCTCCATCAACCAACGTGGACCTAGGGTTTATGGCCTCTAACAGTGTAGATGTTGATATTGCGGATGATGAGGAGCCTTATGGCACAACAAGGGCCGTTGATTCGGATGATGACCGCCCAGTTGCAGCTTTGAGCGAACAAGAAATGGAGCTCATCAGACATTTATGTCCTGATCATGATCCACTGGTTCATGAATTTAGTGACCTTAGTCATTCTCAACATGCTTATGGAGAAGGAAGAGATGACGAACTGCTAGAGGCTCCTGAGGCCGATGGCGGCGTGGAAATTCAGTTGGGCATGGTCTTCATGGACTTGCCCACCTTAAGAAGGTGGCTACAGGAATATTCTATGAGACGTAAGAGACCATTCAAGGTGAGGCACTCCCATGTGGAGCACCGTTACACGGTGGTGTGCGAGATGGCAGATTGTAATTGGAGGGTCTGTGCTCGCAAACAGAAGGCCACAGGGAAATTCAAGATCACCAAAATTGTAGGTCCACACACTTGCGCCCAGACAGATCTAAAACAGAAGCATAGACATTTGACCTCTACCCTCATTGTCAGAAAGTTATACACAACTTTGAAGGGTCAGCCCAACTTGAAGGTCACGACAATTATGGAGATAAGTAAGGAGATATTTAAGTATGACATAAAGTATGGAAAAGCGTGGAGGGCAAAGCAACGGGCCTAGAAGATGATATATGGGGACTGGAAGGAGGGGTACGAGCAGTTGCCTTCAATGTTCAATGCAATGAAAGCAGCAAATCCAGGCATGCATTACGAGTACATCCTGAAGCCGAATGAATGGAAGGACGGGAGGCAAATATTCTTTCGTGCATTCTGGTGCTTTCCCTAGTGCGTCGAGGCCTTTAGGCATTGTCGTCCAGTGTTATCCATTGATGGTACTTTCCTGCTTGGCAAGTACATGGGCACACTTTTGGTAGCCATTTACTGTGACGCAGACAACGCATTGGTTCCTTTGGCTTTTGCTTTGGTGGAGAGGGAGAACAAAGATAGCTGGGGATGGTCCTTGCGGCTTGTTAGGATCCATGTGGTTGGCCCTCATAGGGAGGTAGGTGTCATATCTGATAGACACCAAGGCATACTCAGTACCATATAGGAGCAGATTCCAGGGCATGCACCTTTGCACCACCGTTGGTGCACTCGACACCTTGCTGAGAATTTACTTCGGAAGGATGGTACGAAGGACAACTTTCCTCTATTCGAGGAGGTTGCTCACATGCTTGAGGTGCCATTCTTCGAGGAGAAGTTGGAGCAGCTGAAAACAGCAACAAACACAGAAGGTAGGCAGTGGCTGACAGGATTGATGAGAGAACCTGAGATATGGACAAGAGCCTACGACGATGGTGGATGGAGGTACGAGTTTCAGACTAGCAACATGGCGGAGTCATTTAATAGTGTACTCAAGGGTATACGTGCCATGCCCGTCAATGCCATTGTATCATTCACCTTTTATAGGCTTGTTGCATGGTTTAACGATAGACACACTCAAGCAATGGCACTATAGAGTAATAATCAGAAATGGGTACCTAAACCTAATAAGCATCTCGACAAGGCAAAGGAAAGGGCTTTCACACATGACGTCGATTACTTTGACCACAGCACCGGCAAGTACCAGGTCACAGAAAGGGGTGGTACAACGTCTGATGGTGAGGTCCGGCCATCAAGGAGTTATATTGTGGTACTTAGTAATTTCTCATGCCGATGTGGGAAGACTAGGCAGTACCACTTCCCTTGTTCTCATTATGTTGCAGCATCTCAACATCGCAACTTTGCCTACGAGACCCAGATACCGTCAGAGTTCAGTGTTGATAGCCTTGTACATACTTGGTCTCCCCGTTTCGAGCCTTTCCTAGACGAGGGTCAGTGGCCACCTTACACTGGGCCGAAATACATTGTAGATCCAGGTACCCGTTGGGACAAATGTGGAACCCGAAGAGGACGAGGCACAAGATGGTCATGGACCAGGTTTCCGGTAGAACGAGGCGAGGGAGAGCAACCCCCTTTCTTACTAAGCCCGAGCAAAACCAATGTGACAAATGTGGTAGACTTGGGCATAATTCACGTACATGCCATTGGCAGCTTAGTCAGGTGTAAATAACTAATGTTTCACATGCATGTTTACTAGCACCAAAAAGTTATTTATTTGTTTATTTAAAACTTATCTGTACTTTGTCTTTATATTTTGTAGGATGGAGCCGTTTCACCTGCTGGAGCCGTACTACGAGGAGAACCACCGAGGACGACTCACCGTGGAGAGGGAGGTAACGACTTTACTTCTGCATGTTATTTTTCCTCTGCACATGTACTTGTGTTCACGAATTAATATAATAATTTCTATTCTTTACAGGAACTGAACCCTCTTTGTCCTCGTTCCCATGATAAGTTCGAGGACATGCGGTATGACGACAGGTACACTCCTCTCCTTGAGAGGGCTGGCCTTGACATTGTATCGTTCTAGGTTCGCCGTGGGGTGCCTGCCTTCAACCCCGCGGCGATCTCAGCTCTAGTCGACAGGTACCAAAATTATGAACATATTCACTTCCATTTATATTTTTGGTTCCCGATGTACGTATAACCTTAGTACTTCTTTCTTGTTTTGTAGATGGGGGCCGGAGACGCACAGCTTCCACCTATCTTGCGGAGAGATGACCGTTACTCTTCAGGACACGCAGAAGTTCCTAGGTGTCCGTATAAGTGGTCGCCCAGTTATCAGCCCCTGCACTGCTGCTGGTTGGAGAGGTAGAGTGGAGGCCTTCCTTGGAAGAGAGCTTCCTCCAGAGACACCTGGTGCCCGCTCCTCTGGAGTACTCATTAGTTGGCTGAGACAGAACTTTGGTCAGTGTCCTGATTATGCAGACGAGCAGACAGTTACCTACTACTGCAGGGCATGGATCATGCATCTTTTTGGTTGTGTTATGTTCCCCGACGTGACGGGAGACACCACGTCATGGATGTACCTGCCCTGTCTTACTGACTGGGACACGGCGGGGGGCTACAGCTGGGGTTCCGTAGTGCTGGGGTACTTGTACCGACAGCTTTGCGAGGCTTGCCGCCGGATTTCGGCGAACTCTTCATTAGGAGGATGTGTTTACCTGCTTCAGCTTTGGATGTGGTCTCGTTTACCGGTCGGTCGTCCCCAAGTTGGTGCACCTCGTCCCTGGTTCGAGGTGCATGGCCTTCGACGTCGGCCGACGTACGCCTACCTTTGGGACCAGGTTAAGGGTCCCTTCGCCCGGAGTAAGCGCGCATACATCGAGTTCGCGAACGAGCTCGACGCACTCACGCCAGGGCTGGTGAGTTAGCTGCATTTCACATACTAATTTGTTTTCCCGATGTAAGCACTACGTGACTGAAGAATCCAATGCAGGTGACTTGGGAGCCGTACGAGGACGAACAGTACGACCACATTGGGTTCAGCATCATGTTCAAGATGGACGAAGACCTGTACCTGATGAGGTGTCCGTTGATCTGTTTCTATGAGGTTGAGTTCCACCTGCCACACCGGGTTGCACGTCAGTTTGGGTTGAGGCAGGAGTGGCCCGTGGAACCGTTCTCGACGTCAATAGACTTGCACAAGTAAGCGTCTTTGAACTTTATTAATTAATCAAGAATTCAATCTGCTACAACAAAACTTAAAATTGCCACTGAAACTAAACTGCTATTACTCATACTGATTGCTATTAATTAATCCTGGACCGAGTGGTAATGTCCTCTACCTGCTACATATTATGTTCGGGCTAATTATCTGAAAGACACATGTCAATTATAGTATGTGATCCATGACAATTATAGTTTAAGCAAACAAATTTATAAAATGTCACTTAATGCAAGCTGGATTAGCATGCACACATGATTTACATGATAGTTGGCTTCAATGAATAGTTAGCTAATTTTGATCGAGTGTTCAATTTATGTACACCTCCACTGCTTGCTCTGCACTGTTAGGGTTGCCTGAGCTATCCCCGTCCCTGCAGCAATCTTTCCAAAAAATTATATATCAGATGTAGCAATATAGAACAGGCTTATAGCTAAGCAAGCTCTGAGATAATCGACACAGTCAAGCCAAATATATATAAAAAAACAATCTGAGCTGCTGCTGTGATTTCAATTGGTGTGGGAATGTGTTTTTGGAGATGCTAGCTGCTGTCATGCTGCTGCTGTGATGCTAGCTGCTGTGTTTGGAGAGGCTACTTTTCTGAATGTTTCATGCTAGCTGCTGTCATGCTCATTTTTCTTCTCTGTTAGTGTGATCGAGCAGGAGCTTGCTGTCGGTGCTCGTGGCTGGCAGCTAGCCTCTCTCCCTCCTGTTGTGCCCTGTGCCCGAGTGGCCGAGTGTTATTATTTGAACTACCTCTGTTTTTTAAGATCTGAGTACTCCGATTTGCACTGGACCGTCTCAAGGTTATATGTCAACTCAATCTATGTGAGAATGTCTCAGCGGAAACGGTTGCTTCTGTTTTAGTTCGCGCTGAGACATACGGCTGTCCAAAGTTGAAGTGAGAGTGCGTGGACTTCTTTGCTGTGCAGAGAAATTTCATGAAGGCAGTGGCCACAGATGGTTTTCTCATGCTGTTGCAGAAATTCGCAACACTTGCTGTTGATCTGGCAATGACGGTGGGGTTGTAGAATGCTTAACTCTCCACATATATATAGTTCAGAAGTTCGACTATACATTTAGTAGTGTTTTGGGATGGCAGTGAGCACTATCTCATATCCTTTAATTTGGAGCAAATTAGAATATGGAGTGCTTGATGAACAGAGAGCCTGTTCTTTCAGCTATACTTCGTGCAGTCCTGATCCTGATTTACATTATTTGAATTAGTTTGGTGATGACTATATCATTTATCTTAGCATTTCGCTTTTTCGTTTCTTCTCAGTTTGCATTTTCAACTAGTAATTTCAATATCAAAATTTCAGTAAGATTCTAATTTTAGATTTTAAGCGCATTAATATTTGTTTTTTTTTCCTAGGGCAACACGCTGAAGCAATCTGTGATTGAGATCGAACGGTTTCCAAGAACAGGCATGGACAAGCACATACTAAACAGCTTTCTTGGAGTAAGTCGACACTAGCCTCTCTTGTTGTTTTATGCTTAAGTAAGTTGTTGGAGCTAGTGGTTTACTACTTAATATCTTTGCATCTTTGCATGACAGAGGCTAGCACGTAGGCTGCGTCGTGCTGTCAGCTCGTTGTGGTTGTGGTACTAGCGCTGCGATGGACACACCTGTCGGCCTCGGTTCTTCTTCTCATGGAGGTACTAGTGCTGCGACTGTGGACACTTTCCAAGATGCAGGAGACGAGGACGACGTGGAAGGCGACGAGGAGGCCAAGGAGCGTGGTCATGATGAGCTTGGCGAGTCTCAGCTCCAGGGCGCTCCTTCGACTCACCCTACGCCGGTTGCAGGAATGAGAAGACGTCGTCCGCCTTGCACGTACACTCTAGGCACCGACGCCCTTGGCCACAAGGGCAAGGGTAAGACTAGGAGACAGTGACGACGACTTGTAGGTTAAGATTATGGTAACAACTTAGATCCAATGTCACACACTATTTGGGTTGCATGGACTTTGCTTATTTTGCATGTGTGGAGAATTGGAAAGTATGTAGTAACTTTTCTATAACTATTTGGGACTGTATGGACATTGTGTACTATTTGGACTATGCAGGACATGTTATGTTGATTGTGATGTTCAATGTGGTTGTATTGTGGTCTTTGGATGATTAGATTTTTGGATTATATAATGATTTCTCTGCTTGTAACCGTGGGTGGTCCTAAAACAAGGGAAACTTTTACGATTTTTTCGTGAATCATTAATTATACTATACTGCTATAAAGGCACAAGAACGTGTATAGTCCAATCGTATCGTATAGACGCTTTGCAGATGAATCCAGGCTTTTTAGAACAGTGAACGAATCTAGGCTTTTCAGACAATAGTAAACCTATAGGTACAACGGCATGCAAGGAAGCACAACTCCACTCTATCTCTACCATCCATCTTATTACTGTTTGATCCAATGGCTGAGACGAAGAGGCACACGGATCGCTGACATGGCACATTGAGAGGCATCCATTCCTCCTCTCAACCAATAAATAACCTCTCTCTCCCTCTCATTCAAACACACAACAAGAAGAAAGAGCACTCCTCAGCATTTTCTTGGTATAGAGGGTCATCCAGAGGGAGAGGAAAGGGGAAGGCAACTACCTGGGGATGGGAGGGTACTATTGGTCCAAATTTCTTTGAGGAAGCTCTTTATGAGAGGTTCCCAGTTGAGAGCAAAAGCGATTTCACCAAAGAGGCACCACTGAGAGGATACGATGAAAGAAAAGAAGCGTGGCCAAAATGCATGCATGGTGAGGACTGCCTAGTGCAGATGTTCACTGAGGGAATAGATGGAGGCCGACATTTCTTCAAATGCCCGCGAGCATGGGTAATTGCTATTAATATTTGTTTCTTCTATATGTTCTGCTTCTATACAACTTACATGGCATATTTACTGCAGTCTCCTTATCCAAAGAAAACTGTGGGTTCACTAGGTGGGTTGATCCTCGACCTATTTATCCGCATGACGGAGTACATCTACTACCTGCAAGACCGTATCTTTAATCTTGAAAGGGAAGTTAGCAGTGGCTACAAGGACGATGAACAGGAAGAGGACAACAATGGTGCCAGTTCACAGGAGGCACTCTGCAATGATCCATATTGCACCTGCCCTAATCATAAGAACAAGGGTCCTCCACCACCACCCCCGCCGCCACCACCACCAACAATGGGAGGATACTTTGGAGAAGGTGCAACATAATTTGCTATGTGGCCACACTACTAGGATAAACCAATCTTTTTAACGGGCCACATCCATGTGTTTGTTTTTTTTCCTTTAATCATCTAAGACATGTTAGGGTTAGTCGAAGAAAATATGTACCCTTGTTTGGCATATGTTCTCACATGTCATTTTATATGCATTGTTTGCTTCAATTACCTAAGACATGTTAGGTTTAGTCCAAGACCTCTGTAACCTAGTTTGGTACATGTTATCACATGCCATTTCATGTGTTGCGTGTGTTGAATTAGGTAACCCACTACTTCGTTACGTTTTATTTGTAGTACCTGAGCTCATTTCACTACCTATGCAATATTAAACTCAATATTATGACAACAAATAATGAAACCAATGAATACTATGAATGGTCCAATAATAGATCACACTAATTAACATAACAACATTTGAAGTACATGACGACAAACTAAAAGTGCATTACATGACAACACAATGCAAAGTCCAAGGTTAAACAACATTGTTCATGAATATACCATAGATCTAGCAAGTTATGAAGACTACTGAGTACAACAAGGCCACTTTCTCTTCCTCTAGGCATCGGGATTGTCCTCCATCGCTGCCTTCGCTCGCTGTGCACGCTCAAGCTTCCTCTCCCTCTCCTCCCTGTGCGAAGCAACACGCCTCCTTTCCTCCTCTTCCTTGTGCTCCTTTTCTAGAGCCTCCTCTCTGCGTCTCTTCTCCATCATCTCCTTGTCCTCTGCCTCCCACCGTAACAGTTTCTGCATCCATTCCTTGTCTTCCGGCTTGATCTCAGTGTCGATCCACTGCTCAAAATCGTAGAGCGGTGGAGGGGTCTGCAACAAATGCAAATGTTACAAAACAAATAAATCATGCAAGACTTCATTTGACACAAAATAAATAGTAAACAACATCAATTTCTCACCATCTTGTTAATGCGGCGCTGATGAAGTATAGGCTCAAACGCAAAATTGGCACACATCCAATACCTCTGCCTATACGTGTCCTCTTCATCGGACTTGGCTACCTTGCAAGGATCGCCGCAAAAAGCACATGGGAACTGAAACACCACTAGGCATAGACAACAGGTCGAAGGCATTTCCGGTCATCCGGCCATAACTACAATTGAAACAAATTTGTTCTAAGAACCGAAAGCAATGAACATTAAACCCTAAACCTAAGGTTTTTCTATTTTTTGCACATAAATGAAAACATAATATAAAACATTGAGAAGAGATTACCTTTGCTTACTAGCTTTATCACGTCTTGGCATCCTACCGTTACATAATACAAAAAATAAAAAATCACTTCAAACATTAGGTAATGTATCTAGGGTTGTAAAATAGACGTAATATATACCAAATCAATGCGTAAAATTTGATACGGGGATAGAGGATACCTTGCTCGCGAAGATGTATGGATCAAATCCAAGTATCCAAGGTCAAATTCTTTGATTCAATAGATTGGGCGGGTTAGGGAGAGGAAGAAACCGAGAGGGGGAGGAAGAAATGAGAGCAGCGTCGGCAAGGGAAGAAGCTTGGCCTCGGGTTATAAATCCATGCTCGGCGCCATGGATCTAGGCACCGAGATCGGCGCCAAGATCTGTGGCTCCGAGCTCGGCGCCTAGATTTGTGGCACCGATCTCGGCGCCATGTGTTCTGGCGCCGAGGTGTCCGCCACGTGAACGCCACCTTGGATGCCCTACTGTGCACGGCCAGACACCTCGGCGCCAAGATCTGTGGCGCCGAGACGTGTTATCTCGGCGCCAGGACTCATGGCGCCGACCCCCAGGGTCCAAAGATGAGTTTAAGTTTCCCAGGGGGCCAAATGTATTTTTATTCGAAAAAGGGTCAAATAGTAAAAATTTAGGGACAAGTGACAATAAATTGACTAGATATTAATAAACAAATGTTGGCTCCACACCTTGCGTCCATCCAATACTCGAGTAAAGGTTGGACGATCGGATCAAAGAATTACCATTGGAGAAAAAAGAGGAAGTCGGAGCCCCAGAATGGAACCCCTTCAAAACGCCACCTTGTTGACCCATTAGTAGATCATCCCATCGCCGGCATCACTTGGCTGAGACTCCGCGACATCACCTAGCCCCGCTCCTCCGACAGTACGAACTCCGACGTCTCTTTGTCATGTCCCCCGCCCCCTGATCCGCCACTCCTAATGGCGGCCTTTAACCCCATACGCCAGCCATGCAACGCAGCGACAACCGATACGACGCGGCCGCATATATGCCACAGCGACTGTTCGGCGTCTCCTTCCTTTCCCTACCCCGCGCGGACGAGGGTCGGTTCATTGCTGGCCGGGGAAGAGGGATTCCCCGTGGCCGTGGGAAAATTCGCCCCGCGCCCCTGCAGCCCACACGTTTTGATTCCCGCAGACGCGGAGGCTGCGATCGGGATGGGGACAGCGATGTTGCCATTCTTTCCTGGCCTTGTTGACGCAAGTGGACGAGAGGACAGGTGCCAACGCCCGGACGCCGCCGTCGCTGCGGTTAGTTGCTTCAGGGGGAGGGGCTGGCTTACCCTTCTTTTTTAATCTTTGGCTGGTTGCTGTTTCTCGCGGTGGAGTTCCTAACTAATCTTGCTGGCGGGAAGTCAGCGGCCACTCAGGTAACTGAAGTCTCCTGAACAGTGCTCGCCTCGGTACCAAAATAAGTGATGTTTTAATTTGTCCTAAGTCAAACTTTTTAAGTTTAACTAAATTTATATATAAAAAACTACTAATGATTATGATACCAAATAAGTATTGTTAGATTTATTATGAAATATATTTTCACGTTCTATAAATATGGATATTCTTTTCTATAAATTTGGTCAAACTTGAAATGGTTTGAGCTAGGACAAACTTAAAACATCACTTATTTTGGGACGAAGGGAATAGTTTTGACTGATTTATGGGCTTTTGTTCCAGGAATCGCTAGATTACCATGTTAAATTTGCTTATGACGATACTAGATGGCCACTTCTTTTGTAAGCGCTTTACCTGCTTCGTATGAAAAATGAGAATTCTCCTCAAGTGCTCTTGTATTGGGCGTTGGGATTTCCTCAGAGTATTAAGGCACCTTTCCTTCGTCATTTAATTCTTGACTCTTGAAACAATTATGCACGAATCATACAGTTTTATTTTTCACAACAAGTTGTAGTTGTGTAGGTTTGAGCCTCGGATGTGCCAGTTTTGCCACTGGTCTTTGTTAAGGTTACTAAAACAATGCGACAATGCCTTGCCTACACTGCAACAAGAGCCTTCTATTCTTTTTTTTTTTTTTTGAAATTTCAGCAGGAGATCTGCTATATCGTATAATATATCATATAAGAAGGGGAGCCTTCTATTCTACAAAATGGAAATTGGTTCTGCAAAAGAAGAAAAGAACATTCTCAGGGCTACTCGGCACGTCTGCACCCTTTCCTTTTTATTTTGACTAACTAATACACAAATTCATTCAAGTGTGATTCTTTGGTGAAGTTGTATCCTATGTTGTTGTCACTGTTGTCGTCAGCTTCTTTTGTTGAACTGAAGCTGGGGACTTGTACTTTCTACAGCTCTAGTTTTTGTTTCATCGTTAATCCATTGCAGGTTTGTTTAAGCTGGTAATGCCTCTACTGTTTATATTTTCTGTCAGTACAATTTGAGTTTGTGCTTGGTTGGTTATAGCTTTAATAATGTGCAAAATACCATTTGTAATTTTATTAAAAAATGATAAAATTAACTGGATAGTGGGTATAATCTTTGACTTGCTATTTGATATAAGAATATTTTGTTATTTTACTCTTTACAAAAGGGATAGATTAAATGAACATGTCAAAGCGTCTTTAGAATAAAACAATAAAAGAGCATTGCTGTTATATATTTTTCCCCTAACAAGTCTTTTGTTTAAGGCTATCTCCAACAAAGTACCCATAAGTGAACCCAAAGCCAAAAATAGGTCTTCGATGGTACTGTAGCGGCCTCCGATAGAGTACCTTTACGGGAGACCCATTTTGGGTGGCAGGAGAGGCATAACCCAAATATGAGCATCCTCTCTCCTGAAAAACCATTTTGCAGAAAAAAGGTTCTCTTTTGGGTCATGTTGGAGAAGACTAAAAATGAGCATTGAACCCTTTATCTGTAGTGCTACTCAAACGTCGAATGAGTCTTGTATTTTGGGTGCCGTTGTTGGAGATAGTCTAAGAGAAACTCAAATATAAATAGTAAGGATTGAAATATAGTAAATATGATAATGTTAAATTATTTTCATAGTAACTCATTTTCCAGAAATTTCTAGCACCAACAATCGTTATGATTCTCGCAATACTCTCTGTCAGTCACTCTTGGTTTTACCTTTTATTTGGCATATGTACCTTTTTTATTTGTTAGTGAAGTCGCCAATTTGAGCTACATCTCCCTTATTTCCATTTTGACAGAATACTTAAGAAAACCTATAAAACCGAGCACTTGAAAGTTCCAATCATGTCAGGTTGCATTGCCAAAAGATATGGGGAGAAAAAGGAATTTGAAATTCTGTCAAGACAAAGTGATCTTGGTTTATCTTTTGATGTTACTAAAGCTAGATTGTCTGAAAGATTGATGCTGGGTGTGACCAGTGGAGGTATATCTGCAGGGAATGCACAGCAGTTTAGTTCTAAGATGTGGGGCATAACTCATAATGTTTGCCAAGGAGTTGAATACAAGAATGCTGATCAGGCCGGTAGACCATTTGAAAGTTCCATGATGCAGAAAAATGTGAACTTATATGGTGCTAATACAGTTGTATCAGAAAGGTTTTCTTTTCATAAGATTTCAGATATATCTATGAATTCTCGTAAAGTTTTGAGCTTGGACAATATGAGTTTGGAGTGGAATCACCTCCCTATGTTTGAAATCAACCGTAAGATTGACAGTATACTTAACCCAAGATGCTCTGCATTTGGTAGTTGGTACTTCACCTGATAAGTCTTTTGTTCCGCAAAAAGATTTGAAGGTAAACATGTCTACATCCAATGTGATGGCATTTTCATCAAAGGATGAAAGGAATATCAATTCCGCCAACACTCTCTCGGTGCAACTGGTCAACACAACACGCCAAAGAAGCGGTTGGTTGAGCCAGCCCGGGTTCGAGTCACGACACCAACTTCTTAAGATGAAAATCAGGGGGCGTCTCTCCCCTTGGTCAAATCTTAATATCAATTCCACTCACATCAAATAGCTGATGAGGATATAAGTGCAGATCTGCTGGTGGCATCCTGCCTCACCTAGATAAACATATTGGTCTCAGTTTTGATCACTCTGGGAAAAAATTGAAGGGCCATTTATCAATTGAACAGTCATGCTCTTGCAGCAAGAATGAAACTAATTCATCATGTTCATTGATGGACAACCTCTGCGCTAGCAATTTTTTTGCGAATTCAAAGGAAGCACCTCTTTGGTCTACCGAGAACAACATGTTCTCCGCAACAATTGGACGCACTCGCTAAGAAGGAAAATCACCTCGGCTGTCCACATAGAGGAGTTTGTGTCCCTTTGGATACGAATTCAGGACGTGCACCTGCAACAGGGCGTTCAAGACTCCATCATCTGGCAATGGACCCAGGATGGGACTTACTCCACCCGCTCAGCTTATAGAATTCAATTCAAAGGCTCGCTCGTCCTGTTTCATACTGAACTCATTTGGAAAGCACAAGTGGAGAACAGATGCAAGATCTTCGCCTGGATTTTAGTGCAAGATAAAATTCTTACGGCACACAACCTACAAAAGAGAGGGTGGCCACACCAATAACACTGCGTGCTGTGCAACGGTCCCTTAGAAACCGGCCTCCACCTATGTCTATGTTGCCCTTTTGCTAAGGCATTTTGGGATCAAATCCTCTCTTGGGAAAACTTCACTCAGCTGCAACAACAACCCCAAGCAGACCCCATCCATATCAGGGCATGGTGGGAAGAGGCGGCAAGGAAAGTGCCAAAATCTGAACGTAGACGACTTAACGGGGTAGTAATCTACACCTTTTGAAATATTTGAAAAGAGAGAAATAGGAGAATTTTCAACAACGAGATAGAAACGGTGCCGCAAGTAGCCGCAAGGATAAAGGAAGACATAGAGCAAAGGAAGAGAGCACTCGCTTATGTTTAGCTGTTGTTTCCCCCTTGGCCCGTGTGTTTTCCTTCTATATCTGCTTCGGGGGGCTTGAAACCCTCATCTGAAATGTCCTTACTTGTACATAAACTATCTTTCCATATCTTAATTAAAAGCAGAGCTCCTACCATCGCGTTCAAAACAAAAAAAACATGTTCTCAGCAAGCAGAACAGAGAACGAAAATGCTGAAGGTACACTCCTGGAAATGAAATTAGGAACAGCAGGAGGATGCCCAAAGCAACAAGACTCTGAGAGAGTAGCACATCATGGGCCAGCATTTGGTAGAGAATGTGAGATGCAACCAGTTAATGCTTCTACCACCAGTAAAGGGAATGATGTGGGGACTGGTGATCATGGTATGGTCTTTGCTAATCTATTACAAAATGAAAATGAGAATCTGCGCACACACATAGTGAATTCTACAATGAAGTTGACAGAATCCTGCAACTTAAATGGTAAAATTGAAAACATGGTGGCAACGAAGAGCAAGGGTGAAATGTTGGCTCTTGGGAAACCACCACATGGCATATTGACAGATGGCAAACGAAAGGCTCCCTGCTTATTTGAAATGCTAACACTGCCTTCCAAATCACAAGCCACATATTTCAATGATTCCATATCTCCGGGCATTTGTTCGTTGGGTGCGCAGAAACAGTTCACGACTAAAACTGATACTTTGTACAGTGGCACTGGTACTGGTACAAATCATGCATCAGGTGAGGCTATTATGAGATAATCTATCTTAGAGCTTACTCTTCTGCTGCAAAATGCACAAACTTATTTACCAGGGTGTTTGTGTTGAAAGTTTTACCTCATAATACCACTGAGAAAAAAATAGATTCAGTCTCAATGCAAAATTGTAATAGTTTTACTCACTGTAATGCTATTTATATATTTATTCTTACTCACTGTAATGCTATTTATATATTTGTTATTTATATATTTGTTCTTACTTCTTTGTAGGCTTTGTGTCATCGTCAACACACAAGGTATTATACAAGCCTGGTGTTTGCAACCAAGTGGGTAGTCCTCACAAACCATGGAATCATAAAACTTTATTTAACTTCATGCATACAGTACACATGACGGCAGATAGTGCTTTCTTTTCCTCCATGCAATCTTCTTTTAGTTTCTGTAATTTTACCAAGTCATTGTGCTATCCTTCATATAGAAAATCATGGAACTAATTCTTACACACACAAAAAAAGCCTCAAATTTAAAACGTGCATAATGCAAAACATAACCAAAGCCTGAAATTTAAAACGTGCATAATACAAAACATAACCTCAGTCTCTACAGTGCTTTGCCTTATGATATGTTGGATACCATGTCACTCATTCCACATTCATCATGAAGATCGACATTGTAAAGAGTTATGTCATAACTTGTACTATAGTTCTCATTATTGTATTGTGAACAGCTTAGAACTTTTCCACAGGACTCTGGTTGTCCAAACATGGCAAAATCTGAGCAGATAGCAACTTCATTTATCCAAGGAGTTTCAAGCTGCAGTGGAGGAAATAAAACTCTGAATGTGAGTGCAGGAAATTACAAGTCTTGTCCGAAAGAAACATGCACCAATAAGCAAGAATGAAGCTTGTCGAAGACATCAAGCATGAACCTAGATCTAGTTCTTTTTCAGATGAGCAGAATGAGAAATCCAATTTCCAGTGCTCTAATTGAGTCAGCAGCATGTTTGGAGCCAAGTGACAAGTGGCTCAAACGTCTGCAACATGATATCTTAGGTCATCATTTGCCTTGTTCCAAGAGATCAAAGGTTGGGGATGGCCTGCCACCGGAAGGAGCATGTACCGTCTTTGGTCAAGAGGTTAATTTTGATATTAAAAAAGCCGACGTGATCAACCAGGCAAAGGAGGTCCAGCTAAGGTATGGAAGATTGATTAACAAACAAAACCTAAAAGGCTCTCTCATTTCAGCAAAAAATCTTAACCGTTGGATAGTAAGATGGTGCCAAGGTAGTGCCCCTATTTCCCATGGCGCTTCAAATGTTGAAAAGCAAACACTGAAGTTTAATACGCCACCTGATGGTCTTGAAGGTCAGTTTCCAAGCATTGCTGCAATGGCAATGACGGGGCGAGCAATGAACAAGCTGCGACCGTGTGAACTTCAGAAAAGGGGCCCTTCGGTAGCGTGGAAGACACAGGGGCTGTGACAGTTGAGAAAGTGTGCTCATCTTTGTTCTGCGCATTAGCTATTTAGCTCTCGCCTGTCAGCAGATATCTACGGGTAAAAAGATTGCTACACTAATATAACTGTCAAACTGTGACTACCATGAGTGAGAATAT
This sequence comes from Miscanthus lutarioriparius, assembly GCA_904845875.1. Classification (NCBI taxonomy): domain Eukaryota; kingdom Viridiplantae; phylum Streptophyta; class Magnoliopsida; order Poales; family Poaceae; genus Miscanthus; species Miscanthus lutarioriparius. The sequence continues at coordinate 35,938,048 of CAJGYO010000005.1, read as the reverse complement.
GTGTTTTTTAATCATGTTTGTGAAATCATTAGCTATTTAGTTTCTTCGTCCTTTTTTTGCCTCTTTTAATTGTAGTATAATGGCTGTATGGTGCATTGAATTTTTGTGAAGTTCCTTTTGTGTTCCATGAAACACAAGATTGTAATATTAATGGATATAAACAAGCGTGCCTTTATCCTTCCTTGAACAATGTTGAACAGCACCAGTGTAACTTGGTAGTATTTGTAATGCGATTTTTGCCCTATAATTCCACTGTAGTCGACGCCAAAAAGGTCCTAGATGAAATAGACCAAAGTTTATTGCGATAAATTTTCCGTTCTTTTTTTACTTTGTTTCATCAAGTTAGTTTCGGTGTAAATATGCAAGTGTATCACAAAACAAACTCTGAACAAATATTACTTTCGTCTGGAAATAACCGTACCTTCTTATTGTTAGGAGGAATAGAGCTCACTGTATTCCAGGGGGCAACAACCCAAACATGTAACATAGAACATTTTGAGCTTCATGTGTATAGTTGTTAGAATGTTATTATGCTCTTTGTAGTATGTTCCATGTTGTACATGATGGTGCTTGGGCAAGCTTAGGCTCATTTTGTTCATATTGATACATACTTGTTGAGCTAAGCTTGTTTTGTGAATTGTGAACATGTTTAATACTTGCTAGATCTGAAAAATTGTTCACCGCTAAGATAGGCAACTAGCATGTCTAGGATGTGTTGAAATCCTTTTGCTATCACTAGTATGCTAGGCTGCTATGTCTCATGCTTTGAGTCATTCACTGTCTTGGTCAAAATAATATTGTGCTAAAATTTGATCCAAGTTAAGTGAAGAAAAGATTGAGATGGGTTTGCACTTGTCACCACATCACTGTGTCAACACAGAAACTTGGTCACCGTGCAGGACACATGACAAGCCTGGAAGTTTTGCTTAACTTCAAAAGCAGGACAAGTCGGTTTCGAGTTCATAAAGCGTGCCAGTTAATTTGACACTGCAATTGACAAGGAGAGAAAAATCAAAGCCAATCAAGTAAGGCTATCGACTAAAGAGTCGATATCAAGCAATAAAGTAATAAAGGTAAACATCATCAACTAAACTGATCATGATTACTATAAAGCCTTGATCCGACAAGTTTGATTTAAAGAGCATAACATGAGAGTAATTATTTATTCTAACATAATAGATTTATAAACCATCTAGATCTAATTCATCATTATTATCAAACATTTCAAAGATGATGCAACGTCGATAAAGACAATAAAATAAAACTATGAGATTCATAGACCTAATCATATTGAAATAGAATTTTACAAGCATGTTATGAAGTGAAAGCACAAGCCATCGGCTAACTCAGAAAATATCAGATAGCCGATGGATATGAGACAAGATAAACGTGGAAGCATCGGCTATCGGCTGTTGAGCCGATGCGGTATAGATTATGTATAACATGTGATCAATCACCCATGCATTTAATACAAATAAATCTACAAACTAGCTAGAAATAATCAATTACCACTACGAACACTTCAATTTGATGCAGCGTAGGCAAAGATAATAGATCAGAGCCCACCAACTGAAGCGACCTGATTTCCACGAAGGAAAATCCACAGAGTCGAAGTGTAATAAGACCGTTGTAGATCATATTACCCAAATTCCAGTCGAATATCACATCCATACAACGATAATATCATAGTACAAATAGTATGGAATTACATAAATTATTACATCGCCGCATTGGCGGAATCAAAAGTAGCATTCAATCAGAACATCTTGAAGATAAGATCGCCAAACTCGAGCGTAGGAATGAACCCCTCAACCGTCAAACTCCTCGGAGCTATACTCCTCAGCAGAACCTGTGTGCCAAAATTTATCAGTACGATTTGTACTGGCCACTCCCACCCTATGAGCATTGCTTTGTGAAAATTGGATGCAAGTTGAATATAATCAAAAGGAACCTATAAGGCTGGGGTTTCCTATGTTTTAGCATATCAAGTTCATAATAATAGTTGGTCAAGTTTTAACACCATTCTCACGCACATTCCACCCCATTCCCATCCCAGAGCCAGGTTTCGATCCTGGGATCGATTTACCACCATCTCCACACCATCACCATACCACACCCATACCATCGCTCAGTCGATAGGCCAACTCCCTCTTGGCACTGTCTCAAGGCCCGTAGCCCCTGGCTACATCTGAGCACTCACTCCTAGGGGGAGAAGAGAAGAACTCATCTCTCTATCTAGTTTAAGCGAAACCCAGGAAAGGTCCATAGCTGACAAGTCGGCATATGTATCGATCGATCAACCATACACTCTGCAGAGGTTTTACATAACCACAAGATCCGCCTTCCTCGCTGACCGTCATCAACTGGGCTGATTCCCCGCTTGCTAGCCTAGGATAATGCCACTCTACCATTCAACCCTGGTACACCCCAAGCCTAGTCTGGGGTGGCTGAAACTATGAGTCATGAGCCGGGTCCATAAGGTCTCCATGAAGTCTCGGAAGGGTGTGGGGGAAATCCTCCGCGCCCCGTACCTCCTTACACTGTCCGCTATCAACCTAGCAGTAGTGGCAATATCCTACCAAGTAGTCCGGTCGTCCCGCACCATATAGGGCGAGTGGTACGTAAGCCTTCCTGGTGAATCTGAGTACTAGTAAGTCCTTAGAGATGACCAAGCCAGAATGTCTTTATCAGGGTTTCCATTTACCGTGCCACCACATCACCTCCACCCTGGGCTCCTCCCATCATAGGATCACACCCAGGGCCACCTCATATACCATTTACCCACCACAGGTATCCATTCTAGGGGTGCCTAGGTAGCACCCCATGGCAAGACTTGCCCCAGGCTCGTCGTATACTCCAACTTGGTCGACACAACCCTCACCCTCCACGCAGCACTCTCCCCATAGTCCAGATAACACCAGTTTCTACCACACATCAATGTAGTGCAAACGTAGTAGAAGTAATAAGCAATGAAATATAGTAGCAAGCGTGTGACTAGCCTAACAGCAGGGTGAGCAGGGGTAAGGTTGCGTCAAGGTAAAGGTCATCAAGAAAGCATTCTACCATGCAAGTCCTATCATAGTGTGATCATAACAATAAAGTAAAGCACTAGCATTTCTATTTTAGCCATGCATAATAGGTGCTATGAGATTGGGTGGGATGTGGCACCTTCAGTGTAGTCATCTCTGTACTCCTCACGGTACTCTTGGTCCTTGTCCGTCTGGTTCTCCTCCGAATCTGCATACGATCGAATTATAGTCGCGTTAGCGACGCCTATAGAATAGCACAAAGAAGCAATGAAGATTCAAAAGAGCCAAATGCACTCAAACATGGGTTCATTGTGTAGAGCTCGATTTTAGATGAATTTTGGTCCTGGTCTTGTATTTTTCTGAGATCGTATGAATTAGTTATATATTTCCGAGGATTAAATTAAGGCTGATTAATTCAGGGTTGACACGTGTCAGACTGTGACTTGTTCTCGTGGTCTTGGAGTGGTGTATCAGCTGGTGTGGTGGTTGGAGAGGTCGCAGAGGTGGTCGGAAAGGTTGCAGCGGTGGTCAGAGAGATCGCTGAAGTGGTCGGAGAGCTCGCCGACGTGGTCGGTGAGATCGCCGAAGTGGTCAGAAAGGTCGCCGAGGTGGTCGGAAGGCTGGCCGAGGTGGTCGGAGATCTTCATCGACGTGGTCGGTGAGGTCGCTGGAGTCCCCGATGCTGGCGTGGTCTCAATGACGTCAGCACGGCGTCATCATCCCGGTTGGTCACTAACAAGTGGGTCCGGGGTCAAATGGTGACTGACAGGTGAGGCGCGGTTCATGGTGAACCCACCTGTGTTGGTCCATAGACCGCAGAGCCGGTCTATGAAGGACTTGGTCCACTTACTCCTTTCCAGTGTTCGGTTCACGTGCACCAAGTGCTCGGACGTGTGGCCGGCGAGGGGAAAACCACAATCTTCTTCCCTGTCGTGCTCCTGCCGGTGGTGAGCTCATCGGCGAGCCCCTACAACGGCGCGGGTGTGCAATTAAGGTGGGCAAAAGCTTGGCCTTGCCATGGCGGGTGTCCCGGTGAAGTTAACGTGGTGGTCGGGCGGCTCCAGTTGGCTGGCCGCGGTGAACGGTGGCGTGGGTTCGTCAGCGTGCATGGATAGGCTGCAGTGGTAGCGAGAGCCTAGTTGGAGGAGCGTGTGAGCTCCACGGTGCTTCTACGACCATGGCGAGCAGGTCGAAGGGGCTTCGGGAGCTCTCGACGCCTCCGACCACGGTGGTTGGGGCAAAACGGAGGCGGTGGCGCTCCGACGAGGTGCGGTGCAGCAACACAGGGCTCTGGTGGGCTTCATCCTCGGCTAAGGTGAGCGCGGTGTGTCTCTCGTCATGGCGGAGCCAGTCAGGGTGTCAACGTCGCCTTTACCGCGACATAGAAGACGCGGTGGTCTCGCCATGGTTGTGCTCTGACCATGGTGAGCACGTGCGTGCGTGCGATGTGTATTCATGGCATGAGTAGAGCGCTCGGCGCTGGCGTTCCCAAGCAGAGGGCTCGGCGTCACCCCCTTTCTTCCCTTTGCTTCGCGTTTCCGTTTGGCTCAACAAGAGGGTCGTGGTGGTCCTTCTATGCTACCGGTTGGCTAAGCCGGAGCAAGAGCTCGTGCTCCGACGTGGTCCATTCATGGCGTCCGAGAGGCTAGGTATGGTCGTGCCGGTGTTCCCGAGGAGCTAGGGGTCGGTGAGGCCAGGCCTTGGGCTTGTGCGCATGTGGTGTGTGTGCAGCATTTCTAGGAGCGGGAATGCTCCGCCTCTGCGTTCCCTAGGTGCGGGAACACGGTGGCGTTCATGGCGAGTACGGCTAGCGTAGTGAGGGGCGAACGACATGGCTCACCGTAGGGCTCGTGGTGGTAGGATGGCGGTGCAGTGGCGAGGCGAGGCCGTGATGAGGTGATGCAGTGCCGTGCCGAGCAGCTATGTCGCTGTAGCCGATCGGGGCGGCGCTCCTGGCTCTGGCGAGGTTCGGTTCCGCAGCGGCTTCCTTCTCCTCCTTGCTTCTTCCTCCTCCCTCTCTCTCAGCTTAACGCGGGGTGGTGCTGTGCCACCAACGGCGACGGCGAACGGGCTGAGGGTTAGGGCTCGCGGGCGTTGGCTTTTATAGCCGAGCTCCAAGGGCTCCAATGGCGGACGGTGACCGGGCGGTGGTGATGCGTACGACGCATCCAATGGCCCGCGTGCGGTAGCGTAGGCGCGGCGCAAGGGGAGACAGGGTCATGTGATGTGCGTGACCCCGGGCCTGCGTCTGCTCCGTGGTCGGCTCCCGGTCGCAGAAGAGGTTGGAGTGGGGAGGAAGATGATCCTATAGCTGGGGTGGCTGACGCGTGGGGTCCAGTTTGTCGACTTGTCTGATCGGCGTGCGCGTCGTGGTCTGACGGCCGGTGAAGGGTCCGGCTTGTTAGCGGTGTAAAGCAAGTGTGAAAGGGCAAAGAGCTTGGCTTGGGCTAGCTTTGGGCGGTCGAGAGGCAGTGTCAATGAGTCTTTGCCTCCCTCCTTTTCCTTTCTCTTTTATTTCTTTTGCTTCAATTCAAATTTAGTTTGAGTTTAAACTTTGAGCTTCGAGTTATGTAGTGGGTCCCACAAGGTGTTTCAATTGGTGGTCAAAATACATCCCATATATTAGGGATTATTGGCTATTTTTGTTATTCAAAAATAGTTGAAGTTTTATATAGGGGTGTTTTATTCTTCCAACAAATAATTCTTTACTTAGGGTTTATCATAAATATTAAGTAAGTTAGTTAAACATCACATAAAGCAAAAGAATCCAAATCACAAGTGGAATTAAGGATGCATGCATGATTTGTTTATTTAGGAATTTAATTACACATGTGGCATAAAACAAAGCTATGCTTATGAGTTTAACCTAGTTGGGTCACATCTAATCCAAAACTAGGGTTTGGCTTCTACATGTGTCACTCAACATCACATAGGGTTTAAACAAAAATTTTGTAGTTGTGATTTTTGGTGTGTGGATTTTTGGGTTGTTACAGTCCTACCCCCTCAACAGAATGTTGTCCCCGAGATTAAAGCATAACGTACTCTTCGAAGAGTTAAGGATATCGTAGCCGGAGGTCAGACTCTTTCTCCCATGTTGCTTCTCTCTCAGTGTGATTGCTCCATTGGATCTTGCACATAGGAATAGTCTTGCATCGGGTCTCTTTGGTATCTCTGCCCAGAATTCTGATAGGATGTTCTTTATACTCAAGTGTATCTTGGATGTCAAGTGTATCAGTTGGAACTACTTCATTGGGCACTCTCAAACACTTGCGTAGCTGAGATACATGAAACACGGGATGTACACCCGCCAATTCTTTAGGTAGCTCAAGTTTGTAGGCGAGCTTTCCAATCCTCTTGCAAATCTTGTATGGGCAAACAAATCTAGGGGCAAGCTTTCCTTTCACATGGAATCTTACAGTCCCACGTAGCGGTGATACCTTGAGATAGACGAAGTCTCCCACATTGAACTCAAGTTCTCTTCTCCTTTTATCAGCATAGCTCTTATATCGACTTTGAGCAATCCTCAAATTCTCCTTCACTTGAGCAACTCCTTCTTCTACATCTTGAATCTTAGCGAAATCAAAGAACGATCTTTCACCTGGTTGAGACTGTAGGACACGTGGACGCCTAAGAGGGGGGGGTGATTAGGCAACTTAAAAATCTAACTCCAAACTCTAGCCTCTTTTTCTACTTCTAGCAAAACCTATGCAAAAGATAATCTATCTAGATGTGCAACTACGGTTTTGCTAGTGTGTTGCTATCTCTACCGCAAAATGATAATAATATGATCAATGTAAATGCGGAAGCTTAAAGAGCAAGGTAGAGATATGCAAACTCCCATCGACGACTCCGGTATATTTACCGAGGTATCGAGAAGCGCGCAAGCTTCCCCCTAGTCCTCGTTGGAGCCCCTCGCAAGGAATCCCTCGCAAGGGCCAAGCTCCCGGTCGGGTAACTCCATGGATAGCCTCGGGCCTTCCCGACGTGCAAGTGGGTCTCCGACGTGCCTTCCGACAAGCCTCTCCCGGATGCTCCCGCCGCCTTCACTATCAAGCTTTGGTCAAAACGCCGCAGCCTTTGTTTCCTTCGGTTGCGGTGGCGGCCGCACCACAAACGCGGTTGGTGCGATCTTGCAAGACTTCAAGCCCCTCCGATGTACAACTCTTGTGCTCACAAGCACGGGGTGGCAAGAGGTATGCAAACCTCACTAAACACAAGGCATACACCTAGAGCAAGCGCATAAGCGGTGGTCTAATCAACCTAAGCACTTCGCAAAGCACCTACGCTAATCACCTGATGAAACACTAAGCACTTAGCAAGTGGAGATCACTAAAATGGTGTATCAACACCCTTGGTATGTTTCCTCAGCTCCACTATGTTCAAATGGCCAGTTGGGGGTTGTATTTATAAGCCCCATTGAGAAAGTAGCCGTTGGGGTCAAACTCCCACAAATCTGCTACTGACCGGACACTAAATCGTCCTAACCGGACGCGTCCGGTCATCCCGACCGTTGCAACCGTGAACTACCGATCGGACGCTGCCAGCGTCCGGTCGCCTGACACCGGACACATCGGGTCGTAGTTTCGCGCGCCTGGAACCTCTCTGTACTCGATCGGATGCTGCGTTCCTGCGTCCGGTCGGTTGCCGCAAGCGTCCGGTCCTTGCGTCCGGTCGCCTATCTATCGAGCCACCGGTCCAGCGTCCGGTCGCGCTTCCAGCGTCCGGTCTGCCTCTGCAAGCTCATTTCTTCGTGATCTTGCGTACGACTTGGTTCCTATCTTCATGCTTGGACTTTGCTTGATATCTTGGGTCTTCACTTATGCTTCTAAAGTCTTGCTTGAGGTGTTGATCATCGGATCATTACGTCGCCTTCGTCCAAGTCACGTCTTGCACCCTATTGGACTACAAAACAAACACTTGCACATTCATTAGTCCAATTTGGTTGTGTTGGTCATCAAACACCAAAATCCAAAGTAAACGGGCCAAGGGTCCATTTTCCTTACAATCTCCCCCTTTTTGGTGATTGATGCCAACATGACCAAAGCAAGCAAATAACAAACTTTTTAATTTAAAAACTATCTACTTGCTAGGATGCAATGCAAGGGGCAAGGTTTTATGATGCTAAGAGATACTACATGAAAGACTATGATACCAATTGAAGACCTAGCTTGCCCTTGCAAATGTCCCCATGTGGCATTATGGATTAAAGTCTTGCTTCTTATAAATTCTCCTCATTACTTAGACTTAATCCATAATCCACTATCCTCCCTTTCTCAGACCATTACCATTTGTAGACATGACCATTACCATTTGTAGACATTAACTTAATGCTTGTCTTTGGTCCTCCAAATTCTCCCCCTTTGGCATCAAACACCGAAAAGGAAGACATTAGTAGCACAAGGGAGGGTCAAACTTTGTGATCCTTTGTATGTAGAATTTGGATAGATCACAAAATTTGACTCTCACATTATATAGACTAAGCTCCCCCTAAATAAATGCATACATATGATAGAAGGCAAAGCATATGCATAATTGGAAAATTATTGCACAAAGGAGTTTAATCTATATAATGCTTGGAGAAAGCATATAAATATCAAAATGAAGTCAACATGATGATACTAAATGAAGAATGATGCTTAACTTTGGGAACTCCAATTTCCTTACAATGAGACTACTACACATGTGATAGGTTTGAAAAGTTGATACCATTTAAAAAGTGTTAGTCTCAAAGCATCCAAGTTGTAGAAATACTCCCCCTAAATATGTGCACACAAATATAGAATACATTGTAGAAATCATGCACATTGATTTTAGAATAAAAAATACCACTTGAAAGATGACATCTCATGAATGTGAGAATCATTTTCAAAAAGATATCCGGGAGAGATTATATACAATTTGGACTTTGGCACATATTAGATGAATAATAGTAAGACAAGCTATGTGCCGTGCTTGTAAACAATTGTGAACCATGTAGGTTTGCTCCAAGGGTTAAGAATGAAACCGAGCAAGCCTACCATATGATATACCTAGTGTATGCATGACAAAAGATATAAGAATTCAAATGCAAATATAGGCATGAAGAGTAACTAGATGCTAAAAGATACCAATTGTAGGAAAATTTTGAATCTAATACCAATTGAAGTAAATTGAATCTAGTTACCTAACATGGAAAGGGAAATTTGGGTCCATAGTATTCACTAACCCACTTGGCAATGATTTTGTCCATCATGATGCACCCCATGAAATGCACCCATACTTTGCCAAGTCTCCAAATTCTCCGAGGTCCGACGGACTTCTTACTTCCCTTTCGGGATCCAAACCTTCTTGGTGCTCTTCATGTTGGAAATGATTTCCTTTGGCACCCAAAAGCGTTTGACCCCATTGTTTGCTTGCTTGTTCACCTTGATGGCCACCACCTTGTTATTTTTCTTCTTCTTCAAGAGATAAGGTGTGGAGGCCTTCTTGTCCACCTTGTTGGTGTAGGTATTGGAGAGCTTGCTTGTTTGCTTTTTCTCCTTCTTCTTTGCTCCTCTCCCATTCTTCACCTTGCACTCATAGGACTTGTGGCCTTCTTTGTGGCACATGTAGCAAACTACGGTTTGTCCTTCATCAAGCTTCTTCACTCCCTTGACGGTGTTATCTTGATGAAGTTGGGTTTGCTTCGCCTTGCCTTTCATTTGAGTCAAGTCCTTGGTGAGGGGAGCTACTTCTTGCTTGAGTTGCTCATTCTCTTTTGCAACCTCTTGTGTGCATGTATCTATAATCACTTTCTTAACACAAGCTTGGTTGCACAAAGGTGAGTCTAAACATAAATCATTGCAAGAGGTAGATGCATCCTTTTTAATTATGTTATTTCTTTTAGATGCCTTGGTGGGGGTATTTTTTACGGCCTCAAGATTAGCAACTTGATTTGTTAGCTCATCACAATGTTTGCACATGATTTCCATTTTAGCAAGCAAACTTTGATAATCATTTTGTGAGCTAGCTAACTTTTCTTTTAATTTTTCATTTTTCTTTTCAAGTTGCTTATCATTAATTGTGCATGCACTTGTTGCACTAGCTTCAAGTTGCTCAATTTTAGTAGATAGTTCAACATTGAGATCTGCAAAGTTTTCATATTGTTCAAGCAAATTCTTGTATGCTTCTTGTGAACTACCTAGCTCTTCTTTTAAAGTTTTGAGCTTCTTTTGTTGACTAGTGCAAACTTTAGCATATTTAAGATTTTGTTGCACAATTGTATTGTAAGAAGGCAAATCATCATCATTATCACTCTCACTAGAGGATGAGCTTTTGTTACCTCGTGCCATAAGGCACACACGAGAAGAGCTTGATGATGAGTGCTTGTGACCTCGCCTCTTGTGATGGTTTTCTTCTTCACTTGAAGAATCATCCCATGACCTTATTGTTGTGAGGGCTTTGTTTTTTCACGCCTTCTTCTTTGTCTTGGGTGTGGGCTTGTTTGGACAAACTTCCACAAAGTGCCCCATCTCGCCGCATCTGTAGCATCCTCTCTTTCTTTGCTCATTTCTTTGATCGGTGAAAATGAGATCTTGAATTTGGATGGGCACACCCTTGACATTGAGCCTTTGGATCATCTTCTCCACCTTGTTGATTAATTTGATTGATTCTTCATCAAGGTCGGAGGTGGAGGAGGAAGATTGATCATCATCACTTGATTCTTGTTCATCATCATCATCATCCTCATCTTCTTCTTCTTCACTTGAGGAGCTTGAGCTTGAGCTTGACTCAACTTTCTTGCCCTTCATCTTTTTCTTTTCGCTACAAGCGAGAGCTTTGCCTTTGCTTGATGAAGATGCTTCTCCTTGACCCATCTTACGTGACATTTCAAATGCCACTAGCTTGCCAATGACAATGCCCGGGGTCATGGTGCTCAAGTTCTCCATGTTGTGAAGGATGGTGATGATGCTTGCATATTTCTTTTATGGTAGAACAGAGATGATCTTCCTCACGATGTCCGCATCATCTAGCTTTAATAATCCGATTGAATGGAGCTCATTGATAATTAGATTCAATCGAGAATACATATCACGAACAAGCTCATCATCATTCATAGCAAAGGAATCAAAATTTTGCTTAGCTAGACAATGTTTTTGCTCACGGACATTACTTGTACCGTCATGGAGCTCTTGAAGTTTTAACCAAATTTCATGTGCCATATTTAAGGTGAACACTTGGTTAAACACATCTATGCTAAATGATTTAAACAGGCAATTCTTAGCTCTAGCATTAAAGTGCATTTCTTTTTCATCACTCTTTGTGGGTTTTTCGGGATTCTTGATGGGTTTTATCCCATCACGAGTGGCTCTCCATACACCCAAATCAACCGCCTCAAGGTGGCAAGCCATTCTAGCTTTATAGTATGGGAAGTTAGTGCCGTCAAATTGTGGACGCCTAGCGGTATCCATCCCAACCACTCTACAATAGTGTCGGCTCAACAGCGGTTAAGCCAAAGGTCCAAATATGAGCCAACCGGCTCTGATACCACTTGTAGGACACGTGGACGCCTAAGAGGGGGGGGGTGAATTAGGCAACTTAAAAATCTAACTCCAAACTCTGGCCTCTTTTTCTACTTCTAGCAAAACCTATGCAAAAGATAATCTATCTAGATGTGCAACTACGGTTTTGCTAGTGTGTTGCTATCTCTACCGCAAAATGATAATAATATGATCAATGTAAATGCGGAAGCTTAAAGAGCAAGGTAGAGATATGCAAACTCCCGTCGACGACTCCTGTATATTTACCGAGGTATCGAGAAGCGCAAGCTTCCCCTAGTCCTCGTTGGAGCCCCTCGCAAGAATCCCTCACAAGGGCCAAGCTCCCGGTCGGGATAACTCCGTGGATAGCCTCGGGCCTTCCCCACGCACAAGTGGGTCTCCGATGTGCCTTCCGCAAGCCTCTCCGGATGCTCCCGTCGTCTTCACTATCAAGCTTTTGGCCAAACGCCAGCGGGCCTTGATCCCTTGATTACACGGTGGCGGCCGCATCACAAAACGCGGTTGGTGCGATCTTGAAAGACTTCAAGCCCCTCCGATGTACAACTCTTGTGCTGCTCGCAAGCACGGGGTGGCAAGAGGTATGCAAACCTCACTAAACACAAGGCATACACCTAGAGCAAGCGCATAAGCGGTGGTCTAATCAACCTAAGCACTTCGCAAAGCACCTACGCTAATCACCTGATGAAACACTAAGCACTTAGCAAGTGGAGATCACTAAAATGGTGTATCAACACCCTTGGTATGTTTCCTCAGCTCCACTGTGTTCAAATGGCCGGTTGGGGGTTGTATTTATAAGCCCCACTGAGAAAGTAACCGTTGGGGTCGAACTCCCGCAAATCTGCTACTGACCGGACGCTAAATCGTCCTGACCGGACGCATCCGGTCATCCCGACCGTTGCAACCATGAACTACCGATCGGACGCTGCCAGCGTCCGGTCGCCTGACACCGGACGCGTCCGGTCGCAGTTTCACGCGCCTGGAACCTCTCTGTACTCGATCGGACGCTGTGTTCCTGCGTCCGGTCGGTTGTTTACCAGCGTCCGGTCGCTTATCGTCCGGCCGCCCTATCTGTCGAAACATCGGTCCAAATGGTCGTCGTGCTTCCAGCGTCCGGTCGCCTCTGTGAGCTCGTTTCTTCGTGATCTTGCGTACGGCTTGGTTCCTATCTTCATGCTTGGACTTTGCTTGATATCTTGGGTCTTCACTTGTGCTTCTAAAGTCTTGCTTGAGGTGTTGATCATCGGATCATCATGTCGCCTTCATCCAAGTCACGTCTTGCACCCTATTGGACTACAAAACAAACACTTGCACATTCATTAGTCCAATTTGGTTGTGTTGGTCATCAAACACCAAAATCCAAAGTAAATGGGCCAAGGGTCCATTTTCCTTACAGAGACCACATCAAAGGTGTCTTACAAGGTTTGCCATACAGAGGTTCAAATGGCGACATCTTGATACTGGCTTGGTAGCTGTTGTTGTAAGAGAACTCTGCATAGGGTAAGCATTTCTCCCAATCAGAGCCATAATTCAGTACACTAGCGCGAAGCATGTCTTCTAAGATCTGATTTACTTGTTCTGTTTGTCCATCTATCTGTGGGTGGTAAGCGGTACTGAAATCAAGTTTGGTTCCAATGGACTTGTGCAGGGCTTCCTAGAATCGAGACACAAACTGAGGACCACGATCAGATACAATACTAGAGGGAGCTCCATGCAGTCTGAGAATATGCTCAATATATAGATCTGCTAATTTTTCTGCATTGATCTTGGTCTTCACTGGTACAAAGTGAGCAATCTTGGTCAAACGATCAACAATCACCCAAATGGAATCATTGCCTTCTGTGAACGGGGCAATCCAACTATGAAATCCATGGATATGCTCTCCCATTTCCACTCGGGAACGTCAAGAGGCTTTAGCAATCCTGCAGGTCTTTGATGTTCAGCCTTGACTCTATTATAGGTGTCACATCATGCCACATGTCCCGCAATGTCTGTCTTCATGCCTTTCCACCAAAAGTGTTTCTTCAAGTCTTGATACATCTTTGAACCTCCAGGGTGAATACAGTACTTAGAATCATGAGCTTCTGACAGAATTTCCTCTCGTAGGGCTGGATCAGAAGGTACACAGATTCTGTCCTTGAACCAGATGGTCCCTTGTTCATCCTCATGGTGGTTGGTCTTGTATCCTAGTTTCATCAGACCATGGAGATATTCGATCTCTTCACAATTTTTCTGAGCTTGACGGATGCGATCTGTGAGATCATACTATATGCAGAGCTCATTCAATAAGCCATGCGATAGTATCTCAAGTTGGAAATCATCAATCTCTTCCTTGAGCTCAGGTGGTATGGATTCAGTGATCAAAGTGTGACAGTAACTCTTACGACTGAGAGCATCTGCGACTACATTAGCTTTTCCTGGATAATAGTGAATTTCCAGGTCATAGTCCTTGATCAACTCAAGCCATCGGTGTTGCCTCATATTTAAATCTTCCTGAGTGAAAAAGTACTTCAAGCTCTTGTGATCCGTATAGATATCACACTTGTTGCCTATCAAGTAGTGCCTCCAGATCTTCAAAGCATGCACAACTGCTGCTAACTCAAGATCATGAGTAGGGTAATGGTTCTCGTGTTCTTTCAACTGTCGAGAAGCATAAGCTATCACTCTTCCATCTTGCATCAGTACACAACCAAGTCCTTGACGGGATGCATCACAATAGAACACGAAATCTTTGCTGATATTAGGCAATGCTAGCACAGGAGTTGTGGTAAGCTTCTGTTTCAATTTTTGGAAGCTTTGTTCACACTCGGGTGTCCATTCAAACTCCTTAGTCTTCTTCAGGAGGTTGGTCATTGGACGGGTTATCTTGAAAAGTTCTTGATGAATCGGCGATAATATCCAGCCAATCCCAAGAAACTTCTGACTTCTGTCACATTACGGGGTTGTTCCTATTCTTTCACAGCCTTAATCTTAGCTGGGTCAACTACAACACCTTCAGCTGATAGTACATGACCTAGGAAGGCAACTTTCTGTAGCCAAAACTCACATTTGCTGAACTTTGCGTAGAGCTGATGTTGGGCTAGTTTCTCTAGTACAGTTCTCAGATGATGTTCGTGTTCTTCAGCGGTGGGTGAATAGACAAGGATGTCATCAATGAATACTACCACGAACTTATCCAGATCATCCATGAAAACCTTATTCATCATGTTCATGAAGTATGCGGGAGCATTCGTGAGTCCAAAGGATACCACAGTGAACTCAAACTGCCCATACCTAGTCACGAAAGTTGTCTTCGGGATGTCACTCTCTCAAATCTTCATCTGATGATAGCCAGATCTGAGATCAATCTTGGAGAAATACTTGGCACCTCTGAGCTGGTCAAGTAGATCATCAATTCTTGGCTCAGTACTTGTTCTTGATGGTGACTGCGTTCAAGTTTTGGTAATCAATGCACATTCTCATCGAGCCATCCTTCTTCTTAAAAAACAGAACAGGTGATCCCCAGGGTGAAGCACTAGGTCTGATATATCCCTTCGAGATGAGCTCATCAAGCTATTTCTTGAGCTTGACCAGTTCATCAACTGACATGCGATAGGGTCTCTTGGCAATGGGTCATGTTCCCGGCAAAAGATCAATGATGAACTCTACATCACGGTCTGGTGGCATACCCGGTAATTCTTCAAGGAATACATCGGGATAGTCTCTGACCACAGGCACATCATGAACTGTCTTCTCCTCTTTTTGTGATTCTGAACTTGCTTTAAGGGCACATAGGATAGAGGTGGACTTTCCGGATTGGGGTTCACATCTAATGACTTGGCCTGATGGGTGGGTCACTTGGACATATCTAGGTGAACATGATATGATACCTCGGTGAATGGTTAACCAATCCATGCCTAAGATGACATCTAGGTTCATGGAAGGTAACAGGGTTAGGTCGACTTCAAAGATAAGACCCTCAATGGTAAGACTCACTCCCTTATAGATGTGGGTGCATTTTAGGTCTCCTAAAGGTGAACTGGTGATGATAGGCTTTCCACGTGGGGTTACAGGTAGGTCATGCTCTCGTGCAAACTTGGATGATATGTAAGAACAAGTTGCTCTAGAGTCAAATAGAACTGATGCAGTATTGCCATTAACTAAAAACATACCGTACACAATGTCAGGGGCAGCCTGTGCTTCCTCGGCATCCAGATGGTTGAGACGTCCATGGGTAGCAGAACCCTTGAACTAAGACTTCTGAACGGCTGAGTTCTGAGGGCATTCAGTGGCTTTGTGACCCGGTTGGCCACAAATGAAGCAGGTGAAAAAGGCGCACCGCCTGTAGGGGTTGGCGCGGGTGCCTTCCAGTTTCTAGTGCCTGGTGCGGAGCGGTTCTATGCTGGGTGTTCATTCACAGAGCGGGAACGGTTGAAACGATCCTGAGTGTTGCGGTCCTGAGCATAACGGTCCCGGGTGTAACGATCCTAAGTAGGGCGGGAGTATTTGGTGGTGTAGCCTCCACTACCCTACTTGATCTAGGGTTGTCATCCCTGTTGTGGCGTGAGCGTTCCCTGGATGGTGCATCTCTGCGGAACCTCTTGCAATCACGGCCACGGAAGGACTCCTCAGGCTTACGCTTTCTCTCCCTATACTCTTCTCCAGCTTCCGCACGGTCCTTCTCAATCTGGATGCATCGATCCACCAGAGCACGCAACGTGTTACTCTCAATACCGCCAAACTTTAGCTTGATGTGCGGGTTAAGTCCCTTGTGGTAATAGTATAACTTCTCCTTCTCAGAGTTCACAATATAGGAAGGTGCATAGCGCAGAAGGTTGGTGAAACGAGATGTGTACTTAGTCACCCTGTCCTTTCCCATCTTGATGTTGCGGAACTCCTCGGCTTTGGCCTCTATGATACCCTTGGGAATGTGATACTCAGTGAATGCTTCGGCGAACTCATCTCACGAGATATTGGCAGGGTCCTCATGGGAATCGCTAAAACTGTCCCACCAGGCGCGTGCTGCACCTGTGAGCTGGTGTGTGGCAGCTCCAACACACTCATCGTCGGTGAAAGTGGTGAGATCAAGCTTCTTCTCCATCTCCTTGAGCCAGTCATCGGCCACAAGCGGGTCAGGGTCGGTGCCATCATAGGTAGGTGGCCTTACCTTCAGAAATCCTTCTAGCTTCCTTTGGAAGTCATTCTGTTGACCTCCCTGGCAACGGTTTGCTCCGTCAACAAGGGCTGCAAGAAGCTGGGTCTGTTGCGCCATCACTTCTGCCAGGTTTGGTGGTGGTGGTGGTGGAATGTTCTCCTCAGCAGGCGGGGGGGTATTCTCCAGGTTGAAGGGTATCCCTCCATGTCCACGGCCACGGTTGTTGCCACCACGGCCCCCATTGGGTTCGGCTGGTTCGGGGATGGGCGCACGTCCACGGTTCATTAGGCAAGCAGATCAGCGGTTCGGCATCTGCAATACGGATCATAGAATTTTAGTGCTTGTGCCATAAGTGCTTATAATTCAATATGATTACATGATTTTGATGATTTAAAGAAAAACATTTATACTATCCAACACTTAATACAAAGAAGCAATAAGATCCATAAGATGCAATAAGATCCAAAACATTCATTACATGGGTTTTATTACATAGCATCATCTCCAATAGCTACACTTGAAGATGTGCGAGAATCGTACTACGCATAGTGTCTCATAATACATCTCATAAGGGGTACATCATGGGGTACAACTTATGGAAGCCACTGACATGACTCATGACCATGTAGGGCCATCTACTCTAACTCATACACCGCAGCTGGGATACGACTGTTCTCGATCTCGATCTCCTCGTCAGACTTGTGAAGTCGGGACACGTACTTCAAGACCTCGGCGAGCTCCTCAGTAGGCTTGGCTCCAGGTAGGGTAGGGCAGGCGTCTAGGTTGAGGTGAGTCGGGGCTAACTCAAACTCCTCTATCCTAGGTTTCGTCTTGCTACGAATCTCCTTGGGTAGCTAATCCCACATACCCTTCATCTCCCTAAGGCGCTTCTTGTCAGACTTCTGCCAAGCCTGCCAAGTCCTCTCACACTTGTCCTGTAGGTACTCATTCTACCTGAGTGCCTCGATCAGGTGACCCTGGTTGCGAATGGCCTTCTTCCTGAACTCATCTAGCTCCTGGGTCATGGTCTTGTTCTGAGATTGGATTTTCAGCATATCAATCCCCTTGGACCTTTCTCTGTCTCCTCTGCGGTTGAACTTGGCCTTCTTGTCGTCCAACTCCCTCTGCAACTCCAAGACCTTGCTGTCGAGGTAGTAGTTCCTGTTGCCTAGGTCGGTTGCTTTGTCCTATAAGTCTACGACCTCGGCTCTATGGACTTCTTCACGATGGTTGAGCTCGTCCTGTAGCTTGGCAACTGCCTCGAGCAGACTAGCTCGCTCCTATGCTCCCTGCGAGTCTCACTCCTGATACTCCCATAGAAGAGCCTAGTCCTGACGTCTCTTCTACTCAAGCTGGGTCACATACCTATCCTGCTCTAGTAGGTGGATAGCTGAGACACGAAGACATCTGTCCTCCTCTACAAAGATAACTCTACCAGCTGCAAAACTCTGCTCACTAGGGGTAAGGCTGAGGTCGAGGGCCTAGGGAAGTAGATGGAACTCTATCGTCTTCAGGTGCTCGTAGTGGTCCCTCATCACTCTGTGAAGTGCCTTGTGTGAGATAGCTCATAGTCCCTCCTCAACTGTGTCCTCTATAGTCAACTCGGTGAAAGCTAGGGACAGAAGGTAAGGTAGTGCTAGCTAGGAACTCGACTAAGGTGACAACTAGTCCTTCGATTCCTCCGTCTTGAGCTGACTTCCTAGTATAGGTGACCTTGACAAGCTCATCAGGGACTCCTAACGTGACGAGAACTCGGCAGAGGGTCTGTGCAAAACCCCCGAGCTCACGTAGATCGAAGGTAAGCTTGGCGTGGTCCAGAGGTAGCGGTCCTAGAGGCGGCCATTCGACGTTCGTTGCCATCTGCATGTTTTAAGAAAACAGGTGTTAGCAAGTCAATTATAGATAAGCCTCGCATAGAAGTAAATGCAGGGTCGGTATATAACCAAAAGAAGGGTTGTTCACGTCCTATTCTATCGTCCATTTCTGAGGGTTTCGTTCTATGGTCAAGTATGGCTCTGATACCAACTGAAGCGACCTAATTTCCACAAAGGGAAATCCATAGAGTCGAAATGTAATAAGACCGTTCTAGATCATATTACCCAAATTCCAGTCGAATATCACATCCATACAATGATAATATCAGAGTACAAATAGCGTGGAATTACATAAATTATTACATCACCGCATTGGCGGAATCAAAAGTAGCATTCAATCAGAATAGCTTGAAGATAAGATCACCAAACTTGAGCATAGGAATGAACCCCTCAACCGTCAAACTCCTCGGAGCTATAATCCTCAGCAGAACCTGTGTGCCAAAATTTATCAGTACGATTTGTACTGGCCACTCCCACCCTATGAGCATTGCTTTGTGGAAATTGGATGCAAGTTGAATATAATCAAAAGGAACCTATAAGGTTGGGGTTTCCAATGTTTTAGCATATCAAGTTCATAATAATAGTTGGTCAAGTTTTAACACCATTCTCACGCACATTCCACCCCATTCCCATCCTAGAGCCAGGTTTCGATCCTAGGATCGATTTACCACCATCTCCACACCATCACCATACCACACCCATACCATCGCTCAGTCGATAGGCCAACTCCCTCTCGACACTGTCTCAAGGCCCATAGCCCCTGGCTACGTCCGAACACTCACTCCTAGGGGGAGAAGAGAAGGACTCATCTCTCTATCTAGTTTAAGCGAAACCCAGGAAAGGTCCATAGCCGACAAGTCGGCATATGTATCGATCGATCAACCATACACTCTGCAGAGGTTTTACATAACCACAAGATCCGCCTTCCTCGCCGACCATCGCTAATCTGGGCTGATTCCGCGCCACTTGCTAGCCTAGGATAATGCCACTCTACCATTCAGCCCTGGTACACCCCAAGCCCAGTCTAGGGTGGCTTAAACTGTGAGTCATGAGACGGGTCCACAAGGTCTCCATGAAGTCTCGGAAGGGTGTGGGGGAAATCCTCCGCGCCCCGTACCTCCTTACACTGTCCGCTATCAACCTAGCAGTAGTGGCAATATCCTACCAAGTAGTCCGACCGTCCCGCACCATATAGGGCAAGTGGTACATAAGGCTTCCTGGTGAATCTGAGTACAAGTAAGTCCTTAGGGATGACCAAGCCAAAATGTCTTCATCAGGGTTTCCATTTACCGTGCCACCATATCACCTCCTCCCTGGGCTCCTCCCATCATAGGATCACACCCAGGGCCACCTCATATACCATTTACCCACCACAGGTATCCATTCCAGGGGTGCCTAGGTAGCACCCCATGACAAGACTTGCCCCAGTGCTCGTCGTATACTCCAACTTGGTCGACACAACCCTCACCCTCCACGCAGCACTCTCCCCATAGTCTAGATAACACCAGTTTCTACCACGCATCAATGTAGTGCAAACGTAGTAGAAGTAATAAGCAATGAAATATAGTAGCAAGCATGTGACTAGCCTTACAGCAGGGTGAGCAGGGGTAAGGTTGCGTCAAGGTAAAGGTCATCAAGAAAGCATTCTACCATGCAAGTCCTATCATAGTGTGATCATAACAATAAAGTAAAGCACTAGCATTTCTATTTTAACCATGCATAATAGGTGCTATGAGATTGGGTGGGATGTGGCACCTTTAGTGTAGTCGTCTCCGTACTCCTCACGGTACTCTCGGTCCTTGTCCGTCTGGTTCTCCTCCGAGTCTACATACGATCGAATTATAGTCGCGTTAGCGACGCCTATAGAATAGCACAAAGAAGCAATGAAGATTCAAAAGAGCCAAATGCACTCAAACATGGGTTCATTGCGTAGAGCTCAATTTTAGATGAATTTTGGTCCTAGTCTTGTATTTTTCTGAGATTGTATGAATTAGTTATATATTTCCGAGGATTAAATTAAGGCTGATTAATTTAGGGTTGACACGTGTCAGACTATGACTTGTTCTCGTGGTCTTGGAGTGGTGTATCAGCTAGTGTGGTGGTCATGCAGAGGTCGCAGAGGTGGTCGGAAAGGTTGCAGCGGTGGTCGGAGAGATCGCTGAAGTGGTCGGAGAGCTCGCCGACGTGGTCGGTGAGATCGCCAAAGTGGTCGAAAAGGTCGCCGAGGTGGTCGGAAGGCTGGCCGAGGTGGTCGGAGAGCTTCACCGACGTGGTCAGGGAGGTCGCTGGGGTCCCCGACGCTGGCGTGGTCTCAATGACATCAGCACGGCATCATCATCCCGGTTGGTCAATGACAGGTGGGTCCGGGGTCAAATGGTGACTGACAGGTGAGGCGCGGTTCATGGTGAACCCGCCTGCGTTGGTCCATAGACCGCAGAGCCGGTCTATGAAGGACTTGGTCCACTTACTCCTTCCCAGTGCTTGGTTCACGTGCACCAAGTGCTCGGACGTGTGGCCGGCGAGGGGAAAACCACAATCTTCTTCCCCGTCGTGCTCCCGCCGGTGGTGAGCTCATCGGCGAGCCCCTACAATGGCACGGGTGTGCAATTAAGGTGGGCAAAAGCTTGGCCTTGCCATGGTGGGTGTCCCGGTGAAGTTAACGTGGTGGTCGGGCAGCTCCAGTTGGCTGGCCGCGGTGAACGGCGGCGTGGGTTCATCGGCGTGCATGGACAGGCTGCAGTGGTAGCGAGAGCCTAGTTGGAGGAGCGTGTGAGCTCCACGGTGCTTCTACGACCATGGCGAGCAGGTCGACGGGGCTCCGGGAGCTCTCGACGCCTCCGACCATGGTGGTTGGGGCAAAACGGAGGCGGTGGCGCTCCGACGAGGTGCGGTGCAGCAACACAGGGCTCCGGTGGGCTTCATCCTCGGCTAAGGTGAGCACGGTGTGTCTCTCATCATGGTGGAGCCAGTCAGGGTGTCAACATCGCCTTTACCACGACGTAGAAGACGCGGTGGTCTCGCCATGGTTGTGCTCTGACCATGGTGAGCGCGTGTGTGCGTGTGATGTGTATGCATGGCATGAGCAGAGCGCTCGGCGCTGGCGTTCCCAAGCAGAGGGCTCGGTGTCACCCCCTTTCTTCCCTTTGCTTCGCATTTCCGTTTGGCTCAACAAGAGGGTCGTGGTGGTCCTTCTATGCTACCGGTTGGCTAAGCTGGAGCAAGAGCTCGTGCTCCGACGTGGTCCGTTCATGGCGTCCGAGAGGCTAGGTATGGTCGTGCCGGTGTTCCCGAGCAGCTAGGGGTCGGTGAGGCTAGGCCTTGGGCTTGTGCGCGTGCGGTGCGTGTGCAGCGTTTCCAGGAGTGGGAATGCTCCGCCTCTGCGTTCCCTAGGTGTGGGAAAACGGTGGCGTTCATGGCGAGTACGGCTAGCGCAGTGAGCGGCGAACGACGTGGCTCACCGTAGGGCTCGTGGCGGTAGGATGGCGGTGCGGTGGTGAGGCAAGGCTGTGATGAGGCGATGCAGTGCCGTGCCGAGCAGCTATGTCGCTGTAGCCGATCGGGGCGGCGCTCCTGGCTCTGGCGAGGTCCGGTTCCGCAGCGGCTTCCTTCTCCTCCTTGCTTCTTCCTCCTCCCTCTCTCTCGGCTTAACGCGGGGTGGTGCTGTGCCACCAGTGGCGGCGGCGAATGGGCTAAGGGTTAGGGCTTGCGGGCGTTGGCTTTTATAGCCGAGCTCTAAGGGCTCCAATGGCGGATGGTGATCGGACGGTGGTGATGCGTGCGACACATCCAACGGCCCGCGTGCGGTAGCGTAGGCGCGGCGCAAGGGGAGATAGGGTGATGCAATGTGCATGACCCCGGGCCCGCGTCTGCTCTGTGGTCGGCTCCCGGTCGCGGAAGAGGTTGGCGTGGGGAGGAAGATGATCCTATAGCTGGGGTGGCTGACGCGTGGGGTCCAGTTTGTCAGCTTGTCCTTATGCGGTGGCGTGCGGTGCGTGACGGCTGACAGGTGGGTCTGGCTTGTCAGCGGCTGCGCGCGTGAAAGGGCAGGCGAGACTTGGCTGGGCTAGCTGGGCCGGTCGAGGCAGGCTGGGCTGAGCTGCTGCCGCCCTCCTTTTCCTTTCTCTTTTATTTCTTTTGCTTCGATTCAAATTTAGTTAGAGTTTAAACTTTGAGCTTCGAGTTATGTAGTGGGTCCCACAAGGTGTTTCAATTGGTGGTCAAAATACATCCCATATATTAGGGATTATTGGCTATTTTTGTTATTCAAAAATAGTTGAAGTTTTATATAGGGGTGTTTTATTCTTCCAACAAATAATTCTTTACTTAGGGTTTATCATAAATATTAAGTAAGTTTGTTAAACATCACATAAAGCAAAAGAATCCAAATCACAAGTGGAATTAAGGATGCATGCATGATTTGTTTATTTAGGAATTTAATTACACATGTGGCATAAAACTAAACTATGCTTATGAGTTTAACCTAGTTGGGTCACATCTAATCCAAAACTAGGGTTTGGCTTCTACATGTGTCACTCAACATCACATAGGGTTTAAATAAAAATTTTGTAGTTGTGATTTTTGGTGTGTGGATTTTTGGATTGTTACAACAAGTTTACTGTAACACCCTCGGTGTTACGCCCTAAATAAACTACTAAATCATGTCATGAGCATCATGTTTATGTAATAATGCATGTGATAGATGGTGTTGATAAATTTCTTGTAGCCTAAAATGACCGATAAAAGTGTTAAATAGAAATTATTCAATAACTCATGTTATATCAAGTAGGGTGGAAAACCAATTTTTATTGAGCAAAAGTATTATAGAACATGTGTGGGACACCTAAATAAGGTTTGAAGTACAACTTTGTAGATGACAATGCAACTCTTGCTGTAGAAAAATAATATGACTAGCAAGTATTTTTAATGGTTTGGAAATGGAACTTGAAGTCAAATTCAGCTCAAGACTTGGAAGAAAATTTAAGTTTAAAAACAGTGTGACAATGCCATGTTGGTGAATTAATTCTAGAAAATTTAGCTAAAGGTCAATGCTGTGTTTTTGCTCCTTATGGTAGACTGATGTACCCTCGTTAGCATGGTCGGGGGTAGTTTAGCTTCAACTGTGTTAGGTTAGTTTTTAGACGTGCTTTAAAATGCGCACACATCACCTAGGGTAGCCGTTCGGACTGTGCGCGGTCACCGTGTTCGGGTGTGCGGCATCGCGCGTGGGTGCTCGCGCCATGGCACACACGCACCGCGCGTGACCTTGTCGGTGGCGGTCTCGTCGCCGCCCGTGCTGTGCGTCGGTCCGGCCGAGCTATGCCCTGGCCTCGCGTGCACAAGAGCGCTACGCCGATGCAGCCGCTGCGTGGTCACGTGGCGAGGCATCGTCGCAATACGGTTGTTGTGTGCCCCCGTTGTCACTGCATGCGTGTGCCACCTGGTCCGCTGAGCCACATGTGGGGACGAGCCAAGGTCGTGGCCATTGTCGCTGTGTCGATGTGGCAGTCGCCCTGCCCTGCATCTCACCTACCGTGAGCCCGTGCCGCCACCCACCGTGTCTGGGTCAACCGACCCTAGTCACAGGGTGACGGCGATGCCTCTCTGCTCGTCCTGCCTCACTTGCCCCCGCTAGCCGACGCGGGTGACCCCTGCTCGGGTCTGGCCGCTCCAATTCAAGCGCATTGCGCCAAGCCCTCCACTGTCTCATCACCTATGCGCATGTGCTCGTATTACAGCTATCGATCGGAGCCACCATCTTAATCCGCTCGTGCTCACTCGTGTGCCTCTCCACGGCATGACCACGACTTGAGCTTTTCCTTTCTGCCCTCCAATTCGCCTAGCTCAGGGCTTCATAGTTTGATTCCTCACACCAGTAGGTGGCATAAGAAGTCAACTAGCAGCCCCATTTTCCCCATGCTCGGCCAAGCACTACTGGCCGCCAATTTGTCGTTTTTCTCGCCGTCGGCCAGGTGCGCCGCTGTGCCAGTGAAATTGGAGCAAGGTCTAAATGGGTTCAATTGTTTGTATCCATGAGCTCGCTTTAACCTCCTCTATCTGGTGCTTGCGCCATTTTGCCAGGGCGCTTGCCGGAGACGTGGTGACGCATGGGTGTCCATCCTAAAGCATCGCTGCCTCGGTGGCTCGCACGTGGCCAGGCCACCTCGGTACTCCTCCGCCTCAACCATCATCGTAGCATGAATTCCGGTGAGCTACTGGTGCTTACTCGCTATCTCTACCACCCCGATAGAACCTTAGGCCAACGGAACAGTCACACCACCACCGTGGATAGCCACTCGCCGTTGTAGCCCATGACAATGCGCCTCTGAGTCCCTAACCACCACCCACCCTTGCGCGTTTAGTTGTAGATAGTGGTCAGCCCCTTACTCCCGTCGTAGCACGCCTAGGTTGCCCAGCGTAACCGCCTTATGTCATCGGCCGCCGCGCCAGCGCGCGCGGGGATCCCCATGGACGTCCCCGTGGTAAAGGTGAAAGCACTCGAGGGTTTGGTTGCAATATTACTGATGGTAGGAATAGTGCGCATAGTAGTCATGTTATTATCTAAAAGCACGGGGGCTTTTCTACAAAGTTGTTGTGGCCTCCCGACCTTGGGCCGTGTTGGGCCATGGCGACCCACGCGAGGCCACGCCCGCGCTAGGCCGCTAGGCTACCTGGCCAGAATGGGTTGCTGCCGGCCCTTTTTCTTTTTCTAATGCATTTTTAATTTAGTTTCTAAGGTAAAATTGTAAATTCAGTATAAAATTGTGTAGTTAACCAAAAATTGTGAAACCAATTTTGTTCAGTTTCTAAAATCATGATCTATCTGCTAGTATATTTTGTTTACATAGTTTTATAATATTTTCATGAGTTATCTAATTAAATTGAGATGCTTAATATTGTAAGATATAAACTTGTAGCAATTGTTGTGATAAATTGATGATAGTGTTGGATCTGAAACTTTCACAATAAATTCTTAATATTATTAGGTGCTCACTATAATTTTTGTAGCTCCATAGTAATTAGTTTGTTAAGGTAGATAAATGAGCTCTAGTTTGAAATATATATTTAATCAATGAAATACCAAAACACCTTGGAATTTTAGAACTAAAACATTTTTCCGGAGACAAGCCTTACTTGACAAGGTGAATACGTAGACTAGTACGTTAGTCATGGGTTCTGGCTCTTTCTAGACCGACTGATTGGAGGCGGGAAAGGTGGAGGTCTAAGCACCATATTGAGACCGGGTCTCAAGTGTGGGGGCTTGGAGTCTAAGTTTGGACGGGGACCTGGACCCCTTGACAGGAGTGGAACGGGTTGGTCTTGTTTGTGCCTGGGGTACAAACGGGGCGTGTGTTTTGGGATACCCAGCTGGGAATACATTGGTTCATAAATCACCGTTTTTATGAGATGGTACGACTTGGCTATGGTCTAGCACCATAGTAAGAACTTGAATATGAAAGATGGTAAAATGGTTTTGATTGCTCACCACCTGCTTGAAAGTAGCATATGTGCTTACATAGAATGGTTAGTTAATGAACTAATGATGACTGGTAATAAAATTGAATATAAGGATGCACGTTTAGTAATGCCTCCTGCAGATGCAATAACCCACAAGCCAGATAGCCTTGCATATCCTTAGAGTCTTTTATTTTTCTCCTATCAGGTAAGTCTTGCTGAGTACATTCGAGTACTTAGGGTTTTATTCCCCCTGTTGCAGGTGATCGATGGATGGTAGAAGGCTTTTGTGTGTGGAAACCTCCTGGTGGGCTCAACGAGGATTTTCTTATGTTGCTGACCTAGAGTTTATTCAAAATTTTTACAAAATATTTTTGCAAAGAAAAAGACTTACAGCTTGTTATCATTCCATGTATATAAATGTTCCTCATGTTAGCACTTAAACTTGTCGTTATATACATTTCCGCTGAAAACTCTGATAACATTGTTATTTTCCGTTATTATAATCAATTGAGGTAATATTCTGCTACTGTAATTAAGTGATGTAAGAAATTGCTTAAAAATGTTGTACGCTTTATTCTCTTATTTATGATCCTGATAGAAAAATATGGATTTTTGAGTTCTCCCTTGGGTGTGCTCGACGGAACAGCACGATTTAGTGCACTCTCTTGGGTACTTAGTGTCTAATGGAGGACAAGTATCCTTGAGAGATCATTAGATTAGGCGGTTCTGCCATAGGTGGTATCAGAGCATAAATGAGGAGATAAATCTTCAAAACCCTTTTTCTAAATTAAAAATTTGATAACCTATTTTTGCAAAAAGTTAGGGCGTTTGCATACAAAGTATATAAGTAGCCCTATTGTTATGGTTAGGTATTTGGAATAGGTTTAACTAGGCTTTCTTCGGAGAGCTAATTCTTGCATAGTATATGATCTTTAAGTCCGTCGCATTGGTACTGCCTAGTTGTCATGCCAGTATTGTTTGCAGGTGCGCCATTAATAGGTGTCATGTGCGTCGAATTGTGCACGGCCGACCAGTCCTTGTTCGGGAGTTACTGCTGTACTGTGGCTTCGTATTTCATGTTCACCTATGATTTAAGCCACTGAGGTTCATGTTCCTATACCCTTTTTCTATGCTCTTGTCGGATCCTGGCCCTGCAGCCGTACTAGTCATTAATGGCCTCAGACACTGCTCGCCTCAAGCGCACAAAAATTCTAGCTAGTTTATTTGTAGTTACCCCACGCAGAAACTGAAGGTGGACTATGCCAGGACCACTGACCGCTCTGCCATTACAAAAGGGCCTAGCCATTAGTATCACCACTCGGTGCACTCCAGCTCATCTAGCCCTTCCTCTTGAGCAAGCTTTTCTCTCAATCCTCCTTTGCAACCACCCATTAGGATGGCAGGAGCCTGGGTTAGTAGTTACTGCCTGAACACTGAGGGTTTCCCAAAATCCTGTATGCCACCCTACAAAAACTCAGAGTCAAAGATCGTCCCGAGTATGAGGGCCGTGAGTATGAAAAGCATGGCACTAAGCGGTATGAAGTTACCATCTATATTGGGAAGAGTGAGGAGTTCCCCGACATCACTGAGGCCTAGAATGTGACCGCAACCGGGTTTCGCTTCGTCGACACCTACCAGGTTATGGCCCGCAAAGCCTTACGGCACCTTTGCCAGATCTATGAAGAGCCCATTGCTCGTATCCCCATGAGGTTCTTTCCACCTATGAAAAAGAATCGACGGGTATGGAGGGCTCGCATGGAGGCTTTGAAAGGGCAAGATGCGCAAGAAGACAGTCCAACTGTGGTGCACTTAACCACGTACTTGCTCACTTTGGATGAGCAGTATGACCGGCAAGCCTTGGAGCTGAGGAAGTGCCTCTGGCTAGCCGAGGAAGCTGAGATCTTCTCCATGATGCTCCAGGTGTAGCTATCTGAAGCGCATGCTAGTGTGGCAGCCACAGAGAGTCGTGAGACTACCATGTCGGAAGCCCTAAAGGAGGTCAAAGATTGGCATGCCCATCAGCTAGGAGAGGCCTACCTTGTCACCAGGGCTAAGTGTACGACGCTGGCTGCTGAAAGGTAGGATCCCTTGATCTTGGAGGGAATCCTTGTCCACCCGCCGTAAAGAAGGAGAATCGGTGTTGCAGTACCGCTAGCACCCCCACCCTCGGAAGTGTTAGAAGTAGAGTCCTTACTTCCCCTCACTCAGCCACTGCAAAGAGAGGAGGCAGATCCATAGCCAGGGTGATAAAAGAATCCACCGAGCCTAGGAATGAAGATGTGTAGTCCGACAAAGTAGATTAGTTGTCTTAGAAAGATGTACCCATAGTTAGTGGTGTCTTTCATCACTGTCCTCTAGTATTGTAATCTTTCCGTTGTATTTCATCCGTAGTTGTTGAGATCGTCTGGTCGTAGGGAAAGTGAACTATGTGTCGAGAATGGGAGAGTGAGTGCTTGTACGTTGTACCTGTATAAGGACATTTGGAATGCGCATTTTATTTATTTCATTGTGTTTATTGTATCCATTTACCCTTAGGTTCTGTTAGACGTGCTTAGGGTTCTCGAGACGACGTCCAGCGGTTACAAAAAAGAAACCATTCAGATGCCAGCAGACCAGCCATGATTGGATAATAGAGGACACTGTATCGACTAATTGTGGATGTCCCAGCAGAATAACACTTGAATCTCTTAAATCAAATCCATTGTGGGATTTGAATTCCTTATCCCTTGTTGCGGAAGGAACCCTTGTTGTTTGAATCTTCCCTTGCAATACTCCTCTGATTCTGTGGTCTATGACCCCACCTCCTTCATTGCGTGTAAGTTGGTAACAGTTGCTTGGTTAATAGCTTATGGTGCCACGAAACTGAGGCCCCTATGGAACAACTGCCACATGGTGACGCCGCTCGGCATGCGCTAGTATCGAGGTTGTTGACCAAGCACCTTTACCAAGTTACACCACCATACCACTCTTGATACAAAATATTCTTCTTGGAAATATTCGGGTGTTCGAACGGGAAATCCATAATGGGTTGATAAAATTGTGTTCCCTCAAAGTAAACAAGAGAATGTGGTTTTGGAGGAAGCATGTATGTCGCGATCTTAGGTTGACACATATTGTGGTCAAGGAAGGGAAGGAAAAGAAAAGCAACATGGAAAAATTTAGCCATGGGTAGTCGGGAGTGATTGGA
This sequence comes from Miscanthus lutarioriparius, assembly GCA_904845875.1. Classification (NCBI taxonomy): domain Eukaryota; kingdom Viridiplantae; phylum Streptophyta; class Magnoliopsida; order Poales; family Poaceae; genus Miscanthus; species Miscanthus lutarioriparius. The sequence goes on along the minus strand of CAJGYO010000005.1, from coordinate 35,908,853 downwards.
AAAGCCTGAGTGGACGTCATGTCCCAAGCCCTGTGTCCCGCTCAACCACGCTACGCATGCCAGTCACTATTGCCATGTGCCCTACGGACGCCATCAGTGTCAGGGTCCACTAGTACCCCGTTCTCGTGTGACCACGGTATTATGCCGCATCCACCGTACTAATGCACTGTGCACTTCCCCTTTTCCCGACACCCTATTGGCTCTCGATCCCTGCCCTCGCTCCTGTACTAGACCCCCCCTTTCCCCTCTCTTTTTCTCCTTTTGGGGACATGGCCGCCCGTACGCCTTCCTCATCAAGCGAACCCCTCTCCTCTCCTTTATCCTCCCTCCGCTCAAGCTCGTGCAGGGAGCGCACCATGGCCAACTCTTTCCCCACCTCGTGAACCATCAGTGTCTCCCATCCACGTCGCCTCCATTTCCCGGTGCGCTGCACCACCACCTCCATCCACCCACTATAAGATGCCCTTGCTCTCCTCCTTCATCCCCATCCCCCTCGAATCCGAAGCAGAGCTCATAGAGTAGATCCTTCTGTCCGTGTAAGTTGGAGTCGCTCGGGAAGTAACTAAGGCGAGAAGAAGCAGTCGGAGATAGAGCTACGAGATCCAGTCATCGCTCATGAAACGAGGGTCGCCAGTCAGAGGTGATTGCGTAATTTGAGAAGAAGGGATCTGGTTTTGTCAAGGAAGTTCAAGTCCAACTCTGGTTAGTTTAAGTCTTAGGGTTCACGATGATCGATTTCTCACCCTCGTGCTTCTGGATCTGTTGGTCACACACCATGTTTTGGTTGATCATTATCTTGCTGTTTCTCCATTACCCTCGTCTGGCTAGACTTCTGGATTAAGCCTTGGTTGTGCTAGGTTGCTCTTAATTGTGTATCTCTAAATCTCTGTGTGATTTAGTATTCGAAGTCGTGTAATCTTCTATGTAATTTTAGATCTGCGAAGTGTAATTGTATTTTCCCTTTCGATTCTACTTCGAATCTTGGGACAATATTTTGTTTAAGGGGGTAGAGCTGTAACACCCTCGGTGTTATGCCCTAAACAAACTACTAAATCATGTCATGAGCATCATGTTTATGTAATAATGCATGTGATAGACGGTGTTGATAAATTTCTTGTAGCCTAAAATGACCAATAAAAATGTTAAATAGAAATTATTCAATAACTCATGTTATGTCAAGTAGGGTAGAAAACCAATTTTTATTGAGCAAAAGTATTATAGAACATGTGTGGGACACCTAAATAAGGTTTGAAGTACAAACTTTGTAGATGACAATGCAACTCTTCCTGTAGAAAAATAATATGACTAGCTAGTATTTCTAATGGCTTGGAAATGAAACTTGAAGTTAAATTTAGCTCAAGACTTGGAAGAAATTTTAAGTTTGAAAACAGTGTGACAATGCCATGTTGGTGAATTAATTTTGGAAAATCTAGCTAAAGGTCAATGTTGTGTTTTTGCTCCTTATGGTAGACTGATGTACCCTCGTTAGCATGGTCGGGGTAGTTTAGCTTCAACTGTGTTAGGTTAGTTTTTAGACGTGCTTTAAAATGCGTGCATGTCACCTAGGGTAGCTGTTCGGACTGTGCACGGTCACCGTGTTCGGGTGTGCGATGTCACGCGTGGGTGCGCCGCCGTGCTAGTGAAATTGGAGCAAGGTCTGAATGGGTTCAATTGTTTGTATCCACAAGCTTGCTTTAACCTCCTCTATCTGGTGCTCGTGCCATTTTGCTAGGGCACTTGCCGGAGAAGTGGTGACGCATGGGTGTCCATCCTGAGCACCACCGCCCTGATGGCTCGCATGTGGCCAAGCCACCTCGGTACTCCTCCGCCTCAACCGTCACCACAATACGAATTCCGGTGAGGTAATGGTGCTTACTCGCTATCTCTACCACCTCAATAGAACCTTAGGCCGACGGAACTGTCACGCTGCCGCCGTGGATAGCCGCTCGCCGCTGCAACCCTCGACAGTACGCTTCCGAGTCCCTAACCACCACCCATCCTTGCGCGTTTAGCTGTAGATGATAGTCGGCCCCTTACTCCCGTCGTAGCATGCCTAGGTTGCCTGGCGTAACCGCCTTATGCCGTCGGCCGCCATGTCGGCGCGTGAGGGGATCCCTAGGGACCTCCCCGTGGTAAAGGTAAAACAACCGTGGGTTTGGTTGCAATATTACTGACAGTACGAATAGTACGCATAATAGTCATGTTATTATCTAAAAGCACGAGGGCTTTTATGTAAAGCCGCAGTCGCGCGCGGGCCTTTCGGCCTTGGGCCATGTTGGGCCATCGCGACCCACGCGAGGCCACGCTCGCGCTTGTTCACTGGGCTGCCGGGCCAGAATGGGTTGCTGCCGGCCCTTTTCTTTTTCTAAGGCATTTTTAATTTAATTTCTAAGGTAAACTTGTAAATTTAGTATAAAATTGTGTAGTTAACAAAAAATTATAAAACCAATTTTGTTCAGTTCCTAAAATCATGATCTATCTGCTAGTATATTCTGTTCATATAGTTTTATAATATTTTTAGAAGTTATCTAATTAAATTGAGATGCTTAATATTGTAAGATATAAATTTGTAGGAATTATTGTGATAAATTGGTGTTGGTGTTGGCTCTAAAACTTTCACAGTAAATTTCTAACATTATTAGGTGCTTATTGTAATTTTGTAGCTCCATAGCGATTAGTTTGTTAAGGTAGATACATGAGCTCTAGTTTGAAAATACATATTTAATCAATAAATTGCCAAAACACCATGGGATTTTAGAACTAAAACATTTTTTCGGAGACAGGCCTTACTTGACGACGTGGATATGTAGACTAGTACGATAGTCATTAAAGCTAGCTCGTTAGCTTGTGGAGCATAATCGTATTTTAGTTGCAGTTGTCGTTGGCTAATTACGTTTTCTGCGTTGCATCCACGTATATCATAATAGGAACAATGATGGATCGTGGAGTTAACCAAACAAGCAGAAAAGATGGTGCCTAATGATTGTGTCGCCATGATGGAATGATAACTTTTGGTTATATCTTACCCAGGCAAGCCCCGGTGCATAACCTCTATTATTTTGCACTTTATTTTATGCTTGTGCATTAAGTTTTAAGGAATTGAATGAAACCACTTGCATATATATATATCCTGATCCTATGAGTCATACTAGTATGTTAGGATCGTGTAGATTGCTCTGCTATAGGACCCGGTAGAAATCAAGTGATTACCTGTCACTTGCGAGAGATAGAAAAGATATTATTGTTGTTATTATATTACTATCACATAGAATATATATGAATGATAATTAAAGATTAGGCGGAATGGTACTTGGATCTAGACTTGGTTAGGCATTCGAGCGAGGCTCGGATTGTACTTGTTCCACCTGTGTCAATTGAGGACCGTCCGATGTTGTAGATGGTAGTCAGGTCACAGACTTATTATCCTGAGCACATACTTGCTTATGGGAGCGGAAAAGCTTGTTACGCTCTTGTCGTGGGTTCCGGCTCTTTCCGGACCGACTGATTGAAGGCGAGGAAATGTGGAGGTCTAAGCACCATATAGAGACCGGGTCTCAAGTGTGGGGGCTTGGAGTCCAAGTTTGGACGGGGACGTGGACCCCTTGACAGGAGTGGAACGGGTTGGTCTTGTTTGTACCTAGGGTACAAATGGGCGTGTGTTTCGGGGTACCCAGCTGGGATACATTGGTTCATGAATCGTCGTTTCTGTGAGACGGTATGACTTGGCTATGGTCTAGCACCGTAGTAAGAATTGAAATATGAAAGATGGTAAAATGGTTCTGATTGCTCACCACCTGCTTGAAAGTAACATATGTGCTTACATAGAATAGTTAGTTAATGAACTAATGATGACTGGTAATAAAATTGAATATAAGGACGCACGTTTAATAATGCTTCCTACAGATGCAATAACCCACAAGCTAGATAGCCTTGCATATCCTTGGAATATTTTATTTTCCTCCTATCGGGTAAGTCTTGTTGAGTACATTCGAGTACTCAGGGTTTTATTCCCCCTGTTGCAGGTGACCGATGGATGGTAGCAGGCTTTTGTGTGTGGAAACCTCCTGGTGGGCTCAGCGAGGATTTCCATACGTTGCTGACGTAGAGTTTATTCAAAATTTTCACAAAATATTTTGGCAAAGGAAAAGACTTACAACCTGTTATCATTCTATGTATATAAATGTTCCTCATGTTAGCGCTTAAACTTGTCGTTATATAAATTTTCGCTGAAAACTCTGATAACATTGTTATTTTCCGTTATTATAATCAATTGAGGTAATATTCTGCTACTGTAATTAAGTGATGTAAGAAATGGCTTAAAAATGTTGTAAGCTTTATTCTCTCATTTATGATCCTGATGGAAAAAATGTGGATTTTCGAGTTCTCCTTTGGGGTGTGCTTGATGGAGCAGCATGATTTATTCCACTCTCTTAGGTACTTAGTGTCTAATGGAGGATAAGTACCCTTGAGAGGGCATTAGATTAGGCGGTTCTGCCACATTTACAGATCTACTCATACTTCAACGGAATCATGAAAACATGTTATAAGAGTGTAGGCACAAGCTATCGGCTAAATAGCCGATGCAGACATGATGAACAAACAAGATCATATTCTTCCTATAAACAAACCCATTAGTTGATAAGGTTGTAATCTATGATTACTATCAAACAGGTCGATAAGATGCATCAAAGATAGCAACCAATAAACTAAAAGTTATTAACTAATGAATCTATCTATTGTGAAATAAGATCTCGCACTTTCAACACGTTTGACCAAGATTAAGATGAATTAGTCGATATAGCAGAATCTGACGTCAAAACCAAGATTTAATCGTGATATAATATGAGACGACAGATTAATATGATAAAAACCAATGAGTTTCAATCTTGATCGGGTAAATTGGTGATATTGCTAAATCTAGTAAAATACTAAACTTAACAAGATCGATAACTGGTGATTATATTAAAAACAGTAAGCGGTCAAATGATGCAACCTTACTAATCTTAATAAAATCGATAACTAACTTATATCAAGATGTGTAAGAGATCAAACGATGCAGCCTTACAAATAATAATACAAGTCATGACGATACTCACAAGCAAACTGGAGATCGAAAACTGATGCAGCCCTGCTCACCGAAGAACTCGCCGAGATCTACCGTATTCCTACTCCTAAGGGGTGGCGTGAAGCCAAAAAGTAATTGTATTGGTTGTGTGATGATTGATTGATGTCCATTACAATAGTCAGGGTGTACTATTTATACCCAGAGCCTAAACACGAGTCCTAGTCGAACAAGACTATTACAAACTTGGAATAAAAGAAAACATCCTAAATTAAGATATCTTGGACTCCACCCTTTCCTTTCTATGAAGTCTGCCACGTCTTTGCCTTGGCCGCTACTATCTCTTCTATTGGTAGAGTCCGAATCTGGTCTGATGATGATGTCATAGCCAATTAGCCGGTTCCGATACCGATTTAGATTAGCCGATTCCACAATCATCGAGGCCTTCATAACAGATCCCTAAAACTTCGGGCTCCCGTGTTCTCATTCCAAAATCTGGTGTAAACACACTATATTGAGACTGCCTCTCATTTGCACATTGAGTTGAACTTGAGCAGTGTAGTGGATGACCAAAACCGTGGCCTTCAGCTTCTGATTGCATTTCTACATAGGCTGCGCCCGGTTGAAAAGTTGGACTTGACGGTGCTTACAACCTCTTGCACTCACATGCTTTGACTAAATCTTGTGTATTGCTACAAACTCTGATAATTTGATAAAATTTGATCAAACACAAGTTTTAGGATCATTTTTGGCATGATGAGTGACTGTTGTTTGGGGTAGTTCACCTTGTATACTCTTGTTAGCACTAGATTGATTTCCTGCTTACATATTCTAAGTGCTATTTTAGTGGTGAACTCCTGCTTTGAAATGCTTAAAACTGCTTATAATTCTTAAACTTCACAACTTGTGCATATGATCAACTTGAGCATCTGCTAGCACAACAATCAATTGCTGCACACATAGAACATCACCACTTAGAGCATCTTTTCATTTTGATTGCTATACCCCTGAAGCTCTTGCATTTGCTGTAATCCTGTGCATTCATATTTTGAGGGGGAGTTGCAGTTTTGGATAGCTTGTTGGGTGCATGTATCAACAAGGGGGAGTAACACACAAAGTTTCCAAGGGTGAGAAATCCACCCAAGAGGGAGAGTACCCAAGTTGAGCGTGCATTCATTTGTGAGGAACTCCATTTGTTCTGGGGGAGTTGCATTTCAGTTGCTTTGCTTGTTGTGTTGAGCCTTTGCCTCTTTCTGGAGGACTAGCAATTTTAAGGCGTTTTGAGCTTTGCTAGTGGTGTTGAGCCCACTCTTCCTCTTCTTGAGGGCTAGTTATGTTTTGCTTGGTTGCATCAAGCCGTTGCCCATGTCTTTGGGGACTAAGCTTTGCTCATTTCAAATGACCCTGTTTTGGCTTTTCACTAGCTTTTGGTCATTTGGATGAGCTCTCTTTTTCTTCTTCTTTCTTCTATTCTCAGCTATTTGTGTGTTGGTGTTGACAATGCACTCATCAAGGGGGAGATTGAGAACACATGGTTGATATGTGCCCATGGTGTTCAGTGTGATGAGTGATTGTTAATGGGATTCGCGCTTCGGGTTGAGTGTGTTCACTAACCGTGGCATGAGTTGGGTTGTGCAACATGTCTCTTGACTATGTTGGTGCGTAGGTGTGGAACTCGGAGGTGGTGGCGACGTGAAGGTCAAGTAGAGACGGGCCGTGTCGATGGACCGGGAGCAGTGAAGGATGAACGTGAGGCTTGGACTGAGGGACCGGAGCGCCAGAGGACCAGCCACTGTGGCTGACACATGGGGACATCGATAAACACATGTGTACATGGCAAGTCAAGATGGCAGTCGAGCAAGTCAAGCGGAGGCTGGAGAACTTTGTAGCCCGGCGGTCGAGGACGATGGTGACACATGTTGGAGCACGGGGGATGCATATAGAGTACGCTACTCATGGACGGTTTGGTGGTTTGAGCCTCAAAACCACTGGCAGACGGTTTCTGGGTTTGGGCCTCAAAACCCGGGCGGAAGTTCCGAGGAGGAATGGGGTGGCACGTGGCATCATCGCGAGGCTTGCCTCAAGGCAAAGCTAAGTCATGAAGGGCGCGTGGCCGTCGGATTAGCAGAACTTCGAGTTGGACCATAATACCCTTTGGGTTAGGTGGTTCGCTCAAAATACCTAGAGGCACAAGTGGAAATGTGTAATAGGCCTATAAATAAGATGAGGCTGCCTCCACTCAGTCTTGTCACTGTAGTTTTAGTTTCCAGTTCATCTCTCTAGGCTTTCTCTCCCTAGCCCTCTACTGTAGTGATCCGCAGGTGATTTGAACTTGTGTTCATCTGTGTAATCCAAGATCCAGATCAAGCTTCTTGAAGGCCATAAACCCCAGCTCTTTATGGACCACCATATTGTCCTTAAAGAAAGGGTTAGCAATTTTCATGTGCTTTAAGTCTGCCATATACAGAGCGAGTGATTCTGAACGAACCAAAACTCGTATACGGTCAACTAACATATACGTCCTTTTTTTGTCACGATGACCAAATAGTCTGTGATTTGGAATGGGGGTGAGAAACGGGCCCTCTTTCAAGAAATTCTCAAGTGACTGGCACTTGATGCCGGGGACGGCGAACTGTCCTTCATAGCCACTGCAAATGATTGAATTGTTCTCTTTAGATATCCAATATCTGAATTCTATCTTTAGATATTCAATATATGAATTGTACAGAAATTAACAAGAGGACTATAATCAATTGAATATACACGTAATTTACAACTTCTATGTTTTTTAATTGACTTACATCATGTAGCAGACATCTGGCATATGAGAGCTAGAGCTGAAGAGACGTGTTACTCGATGGCAATGGAACACTGTGTGGATTGATTCGGGCAGTTGTTCATGAACACCAAAACATCCGCGTCTCAACACTGTTATATGACTTCGCTTCAAGGCATCCCCATGGACATGATACTTTTTGCCAGAGACTTATTAACTATGAAGCCTGCAAAAAGTTGGTATAGGTTAATTGATTTCTCTTTAAACAGTCGATAACCGATGGTATAGAAAATTTTTAAAAAATGACAACAATTAACATTAGTAAAATATATAGGCATAAGCATAACTATAGCATTGCATGTAGACAACTATTAACATGAATAGTATAATATATTGGCAAAACGGAAAGCGTAGCACGTAATTTGCAGAAAAATGCAACACGCATTCAGAAAATAACAGTAACGACATTCAGGATCTAAGAATTTTGACTTACCCGTGATAGTCTTCTGGTCCTGCTCCACAAAGACATTTAGTATGCCTTTATCAATAGATCGCAGAAATGTGCCACGTGTACTGACTTCTGGTGCAGGACAGAGAACACTATCAACAACCTTGTAGTTCTTGCGTGAGCCTCCAGTCTTTCTCGACCTGCAAAAGAGATGAGTTAATATATTGGCAAAAGGGAAAGTGCAGCATGTAATTTGGACAAAAGTGCAACACACACTTTACAAAATAAGAAGTTACATATACAGTAATGACACCCAAGACCTATTAATTCACTTACAATGGCACTCCTCTTGAAAATGATTCACAGGGACCTTTGACATGCCTTTTTTGAAAGGTCCACGCTTGAGAACATCACTGTACTCATGGTAGTACTTGATCCTTTTGCAATAACTACTCTCAAGTTCTTGAATACTAATCAGCATAATATATTCGTTCGATCATCAACAAGTTGCTTTCAAAAGAGTGTACCCTAAAGTATGAAATATACAAGCACAAACTAAAACAGCATAGGATTCAAACAGACAGCAAAATCCAGGATCAACAGGCAGTGTGTGGTGTGCAGCGGTTCGGCGCAGCCTGCATGCGGCACCGTTGCTCCTGTGTATGCAGGTTATGGCTAGACTGAACGACTTCTTTACTATTTCTGAAGTGTGATATATCTGCTATTTTGTACAGATCCTACCTCATTCTTTGTCCCCGTTCCCCCCTGCTTTTTTTTTGTTCACCTTACTAGATCAATGTAGGTTCTTTGATGTTTCCTGTGATACATTGAGGCTGCTTCTATGCCTGGGTTGTACAGTCAGCATAGATGGTGGTCAGGATAACATGAACAGAAAACATGTCATTGTTTAAATTGTTTGCCTACCTATACCATCCCCAACTATACATACCTCAAGCTCAAGATCCCTCTTTGGTCTACTGAGAACAACTTCATGTTCTCAGCAAGCAGAACAGAGAACGAAAATGCTGAAGGTACACTCCTGGAAATGAAATTAGGAACATCAGGAGGATGCCCAAAGCAACAAGACTCTAAGAGAGTAGCACATCCTGGGCCAGCGTTTGGTAGAGAATGTGAGATGCAATCAGTTAATGCTTCTACCACCAGTAAAGGGAATGATGTGGGGACTGGTGATCATGGTATGGTCTTTGCTAATCCATTACAAAATGAAAATGAGGATCTGCGTACACACATAGTGAATTCTACAATAAAGTTAACAGAATCTTGCAACTTAAATGGTAAAATTGAAAACATGGTGCCAACGAAGAGCAAGGGTGAAACATTGGCTCTTCTGAAACCACCAGATGGCAAACGAAAGGCTCCCTGCTTATTTGGAATGCTAACACTGCATTCCAAATCACAAGCCACATATTTCAATGATTCCATATCTCCGGGCATTTGTTCGTTGGGTGCGTAGAAACAGTTCACGACTAAAACTAATACTTTGTACAGTGGTACAAATCATGCATCAGGTGAGGCTATTATGAGATAATCTATCTTGGAGCTTACTCTTCTGGTACATCTGCAAAAAGCAAAACCTATTTACCAGGGTGTTTGTGTTGAAAGTTTTACCTCATAATGCCACTAAGAAAAAAAATAGATTCAGTCTCATTGCAAAACTGTAATAGCTTTACTCACTGTAATGCTATTTATATATTTGTTCTTACTTCTTTGTAGGCTTTGTGTCATCATCAACACACAAGGTACTATACCAGCCTGGTTTTTGCAACCAAAGGGGGTAGTCCTCACAAACCATGGAATCATAAAACTTTATCTAACTTCATGCATGTAGTACACGTGAGGCAGATAGAGCTTTATTTTCCTCCATGCAATCTTCTTTTAGTTTATGTAATTTTACCAAGTCATTGTGCTATCCTGCATATAGAAAATTATGAAACTAATTCTTACACACACAAAAAGCCTGAAATTTAAAACGTGCATAATGCAAAACACAACCAAAGCCTGAAATTTAAAACGTGCATAATGCAAAACATAACCTCAGTCTCTACAGTGTTTTGCCTTACGATATGTTGGATACCTTTCCGCTCGTTCCGCATTCATCATGAAGAATGACATCGTAAAAAGTTATGTCATAACTTGTACTCCGTCTGTTCCAAATTATAAGACGTTTTGCTATTTCTAGATGCATCACTTTTGCTATGCACTTACATGTACACTATGTCTAGATACATAATAAAAACAATGTATCTAGAAAAGTCAAAACGTCTTATAATTTGGAATGGAGGGAGTAGTTCTCATTATTTTATTGTGAACAGCTTAGAACTTTTCCACAGGACTCTGGTTCTCCAAACATTGCAAAATCTGAGCAGATAGTAACTTCATCTATCCAAGGAGTTTCAAGCTGCAGTGGAGGAAATAAAACTCTGAATGTGAGTGCAGAAAATTACAAGTCTTGTCCGAAAGAAACATGCACCAATAAGAAAGAATGGAGCATGTCAAAGACATCAAGCATGAACATGGATCTAGTTCTTTTTCAGATGAGCAGAATGACAAATCCAATTTCCAGTGCTCTAATTGAGTCAGCAGTATGTTTGGAGCCAAGTGACAAGTGGCTCAAACGTCTGCAACATGATATCTTAGATCATCATTTGCCTTGTTCCAAGAGATCAATGGTTGGGGATGGCCTGCCACCGGAACGAGCATGTACCGTCTTTGGTCAAGAGGTTAATTTTGATATTAAAAAAGCTGACGTAATCAACCAGGCAAAGGAGGTCCAGCTAAGGTATGGAAGATTGATTAACAAACAAAACCTAAAAGGCTCTCATTTCGGCAAAAAATCTTAACCGTTGGATAGGAAGATGGTGCCAAGGTAGTGCCCCTATTTCCCATGGTGCTTCAAATGCTGAAAACGAAACTCAAATGCTGAAAAGGAAAACTGAAGTTTAATACGCCACCTGATGGTCTTGAAGGTCAGTTTCCAAGCATTGCTGCAATGGCAATGACGGGGCGAGCAATGAACAAGCTGCGACCGTGTGAACTTCAGAAAAGGGGCCCTTCGGTAGCGTGGAAGACACAGGGGTTTGTGACAGTTGAGAAAGTGTGCTCATCTTTGTTCTGCGCATTAGCTATTTAGCTCTCGCCTGTCAGCAGATATCTACGGGTAAAAAGATTGCTACACTAATATAACTGTCAAACTGTGACTACCATGAGTGAGCATATGTGTTTTTTAATCATGTTTGTGAAGTCATTAGCTATTTAGTTTCTTCGTCCTTTTTTTGCCTCTTTTAATTGTAGTATAATGGTTGTATGATGCATTGATTTTTTGTGAAGTTCCTTTTGTGTTCCATGAAACACAAGATTGCAATATTAATGGATCTAAACAAGCGTGCCTTTATCCTTCCTTGAACAATGTTGAACAGCACCAGTGTAACTTGGTAGTATTTGTAATACGATTTTTGCCCTATAATTCCACTGTAGTCGACGCTAGAAAGGTCCTATATGAAATATACTGAAGTTTATTGCGATAAATTTTCCGTTCTTTTTTTACTTTGTTTCATCAAGTTAGTTTCGGTGTAAATATGCAAGTGTATCACAAAACAAACTCTGAACAGATATTACTTTCGTCTGGAAATAACTATACCTTCTTATTGTTAGGAGAAATGGAGCTCACTCCATTCCAGAGGCAACAACCCAAACATGTACATGAGCTAGGCATATATGCATTAGGCCCTTACACAAAGAGGAAAATATGCTATACAACATATACATCTAACACTCCCCCTCAAACTAAGGGTGGACCACGAAAACTGAGTTTGGAACGAACTGATGCTGGGCTCTCGTCTGTGCCTTGGTGAAGAAGTCGGCCAACTGAAGAGTAATGACATCATCCTGCACTTGTGCCCGAGTGTAAGACACATCAACACCGATATGCTTGGTGAGCTCATGCTTCACCGGATCACGAGCTATGCTGATAGCACTAGTTCTGTCAGACAAGAGAGGGCCGGGGTTGGCACAAAAACTAAAACATCGAGATTCTCAAGCAACCAGTGCAACCAAGTAACCTGGCCTTATACCATGTTAGATTTCATGTACCAACTAGATGAACCCAAAAGCTTAAGCGATTAGGAAGAGATGGGCAATCCAATAATACTTCACAACACTCCCACTCACGTGCAACCAGAATAAGACGTAAACGTGGAAATAAAGAAGGGAGCGGATGACTTAAAAGATTCTTCTACCAGGACTCGAATTCGAGACCTCTGGCTTTGATACCATGTCAGGAGGAATGGAGCTCATTCTATTCTAGGGGCAACGGCCCAAACATGTACATGAGCTGGGCATATATACATATAGGCCTTTATACAAAGAGGAAAAATATGCTATACAACATGTACATCTAATACTTATCTCCGGTCTTAGTTTCCTTAGGAAGATCACTGCTTTTCTCATGCTCGTCTGTTTTTGCCATCTTTCTCAATCTCCTCTCCTCTAGTTGTGAATCTTAAGGGCTCCTTTAGATCATAGGAAATTTACAGAAATTATGTACAGTTCATTTTCACATGGAAAACACAGGAAACATGATTAAATCCTAAGCGATCTCATTTCAATCTCATTTCGATTTCGATGGTTGAAACATGAACCAAACACACTAGTGGCTTGCCTTGCCCCTGCCATGTTGGGTATTTTTTGGAAGCCCTATTGGGTTGGGTGGCAGGCCACGGTGGAAGCATGACATGAGTAAGATGAGTAATTGGAGGTGGTGGGCCCAATCACTATTCGGTGCAGCGCGTCGTCATTAACCATAACCACACACACGACGCGTGCATAATCAAAATGGAGGAAGAAGGGGACGGGGCAAGGCGGGTGATGGCGGGTGATGGGCAATGCGCGAGGCGCCAGGCGCCATGGCGGCAGTGGGTGGGCAGGCGGCGGCAGTGATGACGACGACGACGGAGGTTAGGGTTAGGGTTAGGCCTCTCTCTCTCTCTCCCTCCTCGGACATTTTGGCCGGCCGGCCTAGCGGTGGGCGTGACACAGCGGTGGTGGAGGGTTGGCCGGTGGCAGCGAGGTGGCGGCAGCGCCGCCGAGCGGGCGAGGTAGGCGGCGGGGCGAGCGCCGGCAAGGTTTGGGGAGGGCGGGCTCATCCGGCAGGGGCCGGAGGTGGGCAGGGAGGTCACTGGCGGCCTAGGCGGTGGTCGAGATGGGCGGGGGAGGGGACGGCCGGGGAATAAGATGAACAGTGGGGAGGTGAGGGAGAAGAGAAATAGTGTGCGCCAGTAACCGTCTTGGCGCGCGCGTCGAGGTAGAGTCAGGTGGTGGGCCGTGTGAAGCAAAATCAACTAGTCTGTTACTATTTGGCCTTTAGAAATACTGCCACGCCAGATTACCGGGCCGTCAGCTACCCATAAAAGTATCGGCCCGCCGAAGTCCACCTAGTGGCTACCGATCTTTTCCTTCCAGCCTCAAATCCCATTTTCCCCATCCAAACAATCCCCACGAGGGGAACCATGGCGCGGTACTCCCCACCGTCGCTGCGACGCTTCTTCCACTGCGCCGCCAGTTCCGCCTCCCGAGCCGGAGGCAGCGGCACTGGGAAGAAGAACCTTGTATTCTTGGGATCGCCCCAGGTACTACCGCGCCTGCAGAATCCCAGCTTCTCGGTTCGTACTCAGGTTTTGGTGGTCTTATTACTGAACTCGGACCGCACCTCAGGTGGCCGCGTCGGTCCTGGACAAGCTGCTGGGCGCGTCCGGCTCCCCGGAATCCGCATTTAAGGTGGCTGCCGTCGTGACGCAGCCGCCGGCCGCCAAGAACAGGGGGAGGAAGCTGATGCCGTCGGCCGTCGCGCAGTTAGCGCTCGACCGCGGGTTCCCAGAGGAACTCGTCTTCACGCCAGAACGAGCCCGGGAGGTACCTTCCTGACAACTACTCTCGAGTCTTTCTTGGTGCTCCTGTAAGGCTATGGAGGACTTGGGTTCTAGTGATTTCTGGAGCAATGCAGGAGTCGTTCCTGTCGGCCTTGAAGGGAGTGGAACCGGATGTTTGCATAACTGCTGCTTACGGGAACATTCTGCCCCAGAAATTTCTTGATATCCCATCGTGCGGTACGACTGGTTGTCCAGTACCTGTTTTGCCTTTTTGTTACCCAAGTTTTTGCTGTTGTTGCACAATGCACAAGAAGTGCCTCATGTTCAAGCATAAACAGTCAGTCAACTAGGAGTCCACTGTAATTGACTAGGAGGTAGGAACTGCTCTTCACGTTTCCGGGGTAAAATTGAATTTACTAGCAACTACTGCATGTGTACTGCAGTAACATTTATGTGTATCTGGCTATTGCAGTTATACCTGCAATGATTTCGTAACACCTATAATTGTAATTCAGATCTTGAAACTAAAGAAAAAGTGACATTGTCATGGCTTGTATATATAAACATTGGTTCATATGTAGGCTGTATAGGTATGGCATATATTACCATTGGTTTCATTATGGAACTCCCATCCACTTCTCAGATAATCTTATCTTTCCAATGGTAATCAAATAGCTACTGGTTTCTATGCAATACAATGGATTATGAGTTTGTCCTTAGTCAAACTATTCTAAGTCTGACCAGTTTATTTATAGAGAAGTGTATTAACATCCCCCAAATCAATGAGGTAAATTATGAAAATATATCTTGTAATGTATATAGTAATGCTCATTTGATATCTCAAATATCATTGTTCTTTTCTATAAGCTTGGTCAATTAGGACAAACTCAGAATCCATTTCGTTCCAGGACAAAGGTAGTTATCTAAAATATGAAGATTAGGGCCAGGCCTGAGGCATACATTATGATTCAGAGTTCAGGCCATATTATCAGATTCTATTCAGAGTTCATAGTTAAGCTAATTTAGAAGAATTGG
The DNA here is from genome assembly GCA_904845875.1 of Miscanthus lutarioriparius. Classification (NCBI taxonomy): domain Eukaryota; kingdom Viridiplantae; phylum Streptophyta; class Magnoliopsida; order Poales; family Poaceae; genus Miscanthus; species Miscanthus lutarioriparius. The sequence continues at coordinate 35,893,647 of CAJGYO010000005.1, read as the reverse complement.
TGTTTAAAACCTTAGTTTGATAAAATTTGGGCATGTTGTGTTTTGGGTATTCAAATGCCTCTCAGAGCCGTAAGTCCTGATCATCTGTCATGTATCCTTTTATTTAGGCACAGTTAATATACACCCAAGTTTGTTGCCTCTATATCGTGGTGCAGCTCCTGTGCAGAGGGCACTGCAGGTTTTAATGCTCTCCATTTACAATAAATTGACACTGGAGTATGTGATACCTTTTATTTTATATATTCTTTATTTCTGTAGGATGGTGTTGCAGAAACAGGTGTTTCCCTTGCATATACTGTTCGTGCGTTGGATGCAGGTCCAGTGATTGCGTGTGAAAGGTTTTCTGTTGATGAATGTATTAAGGTAGGTAATATTCAGTATCTTCCTAGTTTGATGTTTCATCTTGACGATCCAAAGTTATATAATAGAAATTCTGCAGTTCTCTTTTTTTTTTAACATGGGCATGGATATATGATTAAAAAATAAATAAATGGTACCAAATGGACATTTAGGCCTCCCTGTTCTTGTTCGATCATATAATATTAAGTGGAGAAATTGGTTGGTGAGTCCCAGGGCCCCATTAGGGATAACTTGATTCGCAAAATTGTGCTTTGGCTGCTCGTTATAAAACTGGATGTCACATGTTGAAGAATTTAATGCATTGTAGATTATGAATTATCACTGTGCATTTGTACTTTATGTGAGGTGCATTTCTGGAACTAAAACCTTCCACTGCTCAACTAACATGATATGATTTTCGTTCTACAATCCACTGAAACACATTTCTTTGCAGAATTTGGTTAGTTAGCACTAAAGAAAAGGTGAAGCATCAGAATATGGCTAGATGTTTGGTTATCAGCATGTTACTATCCTTCATTGATCATATTGTATGTCACTTTGTTTGTTTGCAGGCACCAGAGCTACTTTCTATGCTGTTTGAGTTAGGTAAAGACCACAGACTAACCATAATCTATGAAAGGTCATTATTCTACGTGGTCATTGTCATGAAATTGGTCCTTGTATAACTTCTAGAAGCATACCTGCCCTAATGGCAAGTTTTCTGCTTTACTTTCTCACTCTTAGCTGGGTCTTCAAATTAGTTGTAGTTGACTGAGTTTTGTGAATAAATAAACAGGATGGATGATTTTAGCACTTTGTTTTCTATTCAGACCTGGTAATGCTGATACTTGTATTGACAGGATCCAAGCTATTGATTAATGAACTGCCATCCATTCTTGATGGTTCGGCTAAAGAAAAGGCACAACCACAGGATGACTCCAAAGCTACACTGGCACCAAAGGTAAGCATTGGCAGAAGTAGGCCTAAATGTGTGCTGTCATATGTTACAACTTGATTTAGTCTTCTCATATGAAACCAGAAATATAATCATTAGCTCCATTTAATGACAGGAAAAAACACCATTATCTTGATATCATGCTCAGTGCTATAAAGTTCGACATCATTCAACAAAGAAAAGTCTCAAGTTACATGAGCTTTTGTCAAACTTTCTTCCTGCTGTTTGCTCATAGTCTACTCTAGATGAACCCTTCACTTGTGGTATACTATTTATAAATTGTTTATTTCTTTGGGGTCCCTCTGAACTGATAATGTAGGGACTGGAATTTGAAAGAGCTTCTGTCAAACTTTCTGCTTGCTGTTTAGCTCATAGTCTACTCTAGATGACTCCTTCACTTCTGGTATACTATTTATAAATTGTTTATTTCTTCGTTGTACCTCTGAACTGATAATGAAGGGACTGGAATTTGAAAGAGCTTATTTTACACCAAACTGTTCCATGCCTCGTGGGTTCAGATTTCTAAAGTTATACAAATTCAACACTGTTATTTTGTTGAATTTTAGCCGCCAGTAGTCATACCTGCTTTTCAATGGATAAGATGTACTCCCTCCGTTTCAAATTATAAGTCGCTTTGACTTTTTTGGTTCATCCATTTTGCTATGTATCTAGACATATTATTATATCTAGATGCATAGCAAAATGAATGTACCAAAAAAGTCAAAGCGACTTATAATTTGGAATGGAGGGAGTACTAACTTAATCTTCTGTACCTACTACTGAGACTTGAAATTCTAATCTACGAGCACTTCAAAACTTAGTGGGTTAATGCAGTCAAATGTTTCTCCACGTTTTGATAAATCCTGACTAAACTATCATGAAGAACTGTTTTACTACCTTATCACAGTGACATATGTTTTCCAGTTAAATTCTGAGGAGTCATGGCTATCGTTTGACCAAGAAGCTAAAGTGCTCCATAACAAGGTGAGTTTCTAATTCTTAATGTGTTCAACAAAGCTATTGCCAACCAACTCTGGTAGGTGCGGGCATTTGCAGGATGGCCTGGGACACGTGCAAAGCTGCAACTCGTAAACCAAAACAGTGTACCTGACGTGCTAGAGATTAAGGTTATCAGCACGAAGGTTTCAACATCATGTGTCAAAGTTGGAGATGAAAACGAGATACTATTCTCCGGGAGCTCGTTGCTGATTCCTTGCAGTGGTTCAACCTGGCTCGAGGCATGTATTGAGATTTGCTGACCGATAACAGTTACTTGATTTCCTTATGATTTTCTTCAGTGCATCTAATGGCGCGTATGACAGGTGTTGGAGCTTCAACTCCCTGGAAAGAAAGTAACAAAGGCACAAGATTTTTGGAATGGTTTGCGTGGTCAGAAGCTGATGAAATTGCCTTAGGGAGTCTGCATTCGCAGCACAGCAGTGTGTCTATATGCACAGCAAGGTACATTTGCATGGTTAACATCTAAATGGTAGTGTTACCATATATAACAGATAGATGAGTGTCATGCGACATGCTCTGTTGCCGCATTTTTTGCAGGGTTATTGACGTCAGTCATCCCGCGAACATATGCAGGGGAGCGCTAGAAGCCTATATGATGAGATCTCAGTTTTACTGACTACCTTTTCATTTTTCTGGTAAACTTGGCGCTATGTACTCAGTAAACTGTGCATTAGGCATGTCATATGTATTGCTTCCTCAATTTCAGAAAACACACGAATGGTTAATTGTTTGCTGTAACCATTTCAGTTGAACAATTTTTCACTAATGCCATCGCTAACTGAGCTACAAGCATTTGAGAATTAATACAGTTGTGTGGTGAGTAAAAACTAAAAAGGCAATAATTTGTCGTCCCTTCTTGAGGACGTCGTGGCCCTTTCTGCACAGCTGCATATCTGAATGATCTACGAAATGTCTTGCTTCTATCTCTTGGTCTGATCCATTGGAACAAACTGAAGGGTCTCCATGCCTGGCAGTAACTTATAGAAGTGAAATGTTCATTATATTTTCATTCAAAAGTTGGACACAGAGTTATTTTATACTGAACAAAAATGACCAGGATAAAAATTTGTAGGTATGGGGGACACTGGTATGGGCAGCCCCACCTACCCTACGTCCGTACCCCTCACAGCAAAGGGATAAGGATTAGGAAAGATATTATTGGTAGATTTGATCAGGTTAGTCCCTTAATTCTAGAGATTATTTAGATTCTTAAGGGTCAAGTCTTCTTACCTCCTTTCAGTCAAGCAGTGAAGAAGAATTAAACTATTCCTCCCTATACTTCTGTCAAGCGTAGACTACGGCAATGACCTCTCCGGCTCTCCCCTGTCATCGAGTCGCGGCGAGATTGTAACTTGTAAGCCAGTCCGTGTCGCCAAATGCAGCCTGCCGTGTCCCAGCCAAGCTCCCAACCTACGAGCAGCCAACGCTCCCAACCTACGAGCAGCCCGTTGGCCGGTTCGTATCTTGCTTATAAGTCATGATTTATCAGCCAATAAATAATATTTTTTTCTCACACCAAACCAACCAACAGTATTTTCAGTCATGGTTTATAAGCTAAACCAACCCAAACGAACAGGGCGGAGAACGTGAGCTGTGCACTGCTGGTTAGCCAACTCGACGCATGCAGCTGAGCAACAGTGGTCCACCGTGAGTGGCAGCGCTGCCGCACTGATTTATCTCCCGTGTTCCCCGACTCATGGAGGCCGCGCGTGCCGTGCCAGATTGCCAGCTGACTAGCTGAGTTCTCATCTCCATCCTCATCCTCATATCCACTGTCCACGGTGCTGTTATGGTCTGTTCTTCCCAATTTCTTATTTGTTTGCTTTGAGATCAGTACAAAGAAAGGAACGTACGGTTTACGCAGATCGCAAAAACAACAACGGTAACGCTTATATAGAGTTAAAATAATCACCCTAGCGACGCCCACCTCTCCTTCTAATTTACAAAATACACTCGGTTATGTAATTAACTGATCGCATGCACCGGAAGTGGGAGAAACACCCAAACTGTTTGGAAGGGTCAATTTAGTGATTTACTGACATGAAGTTGTTGAGTAGACATTTGGGGTCTTGTGCACAATCCTGTTTTAACTTTTTTTTTTGACAAACAATCCTGTTTTAACATCGTTCGACGTTCCCCATAGTTTTGTAAAAGAGGTGTGGCAAAAATCATGGAAGCTCGTATTATTATTTATAACATAATTGTTGGAGATGAACAAAAAAATAACTGCTGCTCCTTTGGACTCGCATGAGGCTCCAGGTTCATATCCGGTTCTAGCGCCGGATGTCAAGAAAGGGCGTTCCCTTTGACAAAGTGCTGGATGTGGGCTTTCCATATTTGTGATGGGACATCAGTACATCACATACACAACAAGAAGGATTAAATTGACAACATTTGAGAAAAAATTCGGAACAAAGTGATGTTGTGAAGACTGGAAGCTAGTTTGAATAACCATCTAATGTATATATTTTTTTGTCAATAGATTTATTTCAAGATGTACTTAGTCAATTTAGATTCCTCCATACAAATAAATTTATCGTTTCACTTGTAATAATGTGTCTTTGTAGAATAACAATTTCATACTCATTATGTTCAACTTCATTTCCTGTAGCAAAGTTTATCTTCATATGTAGTGATGTATCCAAGTTCCTTAAAAAATGTTCATGTGAAATAATTTACTCTGTATGTTCGAAGAAACAAACACAAAGTAGTGCACAAAGTTTAGCCAGAGGTGATAACAGAATGATTAATTGCATGCAAGGATTAAATGATGTAGAATCCCATATACAATTGTTTGTAGATGACAAGAAAGAGTGTTACAAACAACCACCGTCTAGTTCAACTTACATTATCCATCTACTCTACTTTTCTAAGGGGTGGGTAGGGTTAAGTTCAAATTCAGGCTCCATTCTTCACAAGATGCCAGATCTGTCACACGCTGGCAAATTCAAACTTGAGCAGGGCCGATACAAACTTCATGTATTCGAATTCTGCCGCAACTTCTGAGCCCGATCTCTCCAGGAACCTTTTTGCATGGCCAGAACCTAAGGACATTGTTTCATGAGTGGCTTCGACACACACAGAAATAAACAAAATGCCAGGAAAACAAACTTGATAGTATTACTTTATCGCTGATGAGGGAGCTGCAAGGTTCATCAGCTTCTATATCTTCAACTTTCCCATGTTCATGATTGGTTTCAAGCTCGTCCCCCCCAGTTTCAGTATCAACAAATGAAATTGTAGGTACACCAAATATAGCCTCATCATGCGCATCTCTTACTTTATCTTCATGCTTTGACTAGGATAGGTGAAGAACAAGGAATGGGAGAAAAAAATAATGGTTAATAATAATGTAAAAAGTGCAGAATATATAACCCATTGCTTTTCACTGTATACCTCCACAGCAGAAAGCCGGAAGCTCTTTCCAATATTCTTCACCAGTGAAGCATCATCATTAGCAACTACAGATACAAAATAAAGGTAAATTATGGGATCTGGGTTCCCAAGCAGAATGCATAAACGGCCACAAATTTTTGTATATATTACTGCACTAAAACCTCTCTAAATGTTAAAACCACCAAGCCTATTATCACAGAAATAGGGCAATCATGTGTATCCCATTTTCAACAGTTTGAAGCAGCTCAAGCAGTTGAATATAGCATAGGAAACCACGCTATGCAAAGGTTCCGGCAGATTCATTCATCACTGATAAATAGCAGAGACACCAAAATAAATTATTCTCCTGCCCACTAAGCCTGAATGATAGAGTGCTGGCATGACATGAGCCATGAATGGAGCTTTTGCCACTGCCCGAACACTCATTTATCATTTCCAACATCTACTTACCAGTGTACACTCCAGAAACTACTACTAATCTTGTAATTCTAAAGATTTTGTATCAATCTGTTAGACAGGAAGATGGGCCTAGAGCCCGGTACAGCTGTGTTGCCTTGGACTCCAAATCTGGCACACCAGTAGATTAGTTGTATTAGGCAAGGATATCAGAAGACTATTCCCATAAGCCGCCCCTATCCGTGCCTATACATACATGTATCATGTATTCCTATAATCAATCTACTAATTCCGCATATCAATCCAACTTACATGTATGAGAGACCAGATTCATTCCGAATTTCTGATCCTTCTTTTCCGCTGCCCCTAATCGTGCCATCTGCCTCTCCATAACCCCGTGCTTCCCCTGCACCACGCCGGTTAACCAGATACACGGAAATCCACCTTGGGCTATGCTGTATTTCTTGGTGACAATTTCATCTCATGGTTCTCCAAGCGTCAAGTTCAGGTATCTTGCTCCAGCATTGAAGCAGAATATCATGATGTGACCAACGCTGGCTCTGAAGCCACTTGGTTGTGTCAATTACTGCTTGAGCTCTGAGTCCCCTTTTGTCAAGCCACATTGGTTTACTGTGACATAAGTGTCGTACTGTCATCTACATGTCTTCAAACCCTGTCCAGCATTAGCGCACCAAGCATGTGAAGATCGATCTTCACTTTGTTCATGAAAGAGTAGCTCTTGGAGATGTTTGCGTTTTTCATGTTCCCACTTCATCCCAGTACGCCAACATCTTTACCAAGAGGTTGCCTTCTTCAGTGTTCAGGAGTTCAGGTCCAGTCTGAAGACTATGGGGGTGTGTTAAGACAGGCGGACGGGCCTAGAGGCTAGAGCCCGGTATGCACGGATGTGTTGCCATGGACTCCGAAGTTTGGCACACCTGTAGATCGAGTTGTATTAGGCAAGGATATTGGAGGACGGTTTTGTTTCCACAAGCCACCCCTATCCGTGCCTAATGTACTCCTATAATCAATCTAGTAATTCAGAATATCAATCCTACTTAAACAATCAACATCGCCTCGTATCTTGTATTAGTTGTCTTGATGATTCTTCAGAGAGGCTATGTTGTTGTGTTGATGATGATGATTCTTCAGAGAATGTAATCATATCTAGGAAAGTATTTTATGCTCAGTAGGCTGTTCTGTTGCTGTACAGTCATTGGACAGTCCCTGCATTAATCTAGACCTCCGTGCTATCACTCTAGCAATCAAGAGCTCAAGCTCCCCAATCCAAACAAAAAGGAAGTTCCTTTTTTCTGCATTGATTGTCAGCCTAAGCTATGCATAAGTCTAGAATGGTTGAACTAATGCAGTCAGTGGACATATGAAAACTGAGCATTCTAGACTCACACTTAAATATATACAAAATGTAGGGCTATTTTGTTGAGCACAAAAACTGAAAAATAAGAGGGCAACTACCAAAATAACAATAACCTCTCAAGGTTAATACATCTTAGCTTTATTGAGGGAATCTGAAAACTTGAATACAGAATGTATTTTAGCAAGAAACATCATGAGATGGTGAAAAGAAAATTACCTTGAACATGTAAAATCAATTGTGTAGCCTTTACTAGTGCTAAAAAGCGCTCTACAGCATAGAAATAAATCGCAAATTATAATTCTAGGGCCTTCAAAACCAATCATAGGCAGATGTCTAAAATGATAGCACGCCAAGTTGAACAATAACTAGATGAATAACCATTTCATGCAAAGCATCATAAGGAATAATCAAGACTGACATGATGAAGAACCAAACTAATGAAAATTGGAAAGCCATATGAAGCAATAATTAAGACAATGCAGCCATCTCAAAACCAACCTTCAACATCATCATTATCTTCATCAAGTGGAGCATCCTTATTAAATTGAAATCTTTCCCACCCCACAGTTGCAGTTCCAAGAGTGGAATCTTTTGCGGCTGCCAAACATTGAAAAGGAAAGCAATACAATCTTTTAGAACAATGAAAATATCACCAAGAACCATAAAGATTGTAAACCTATCATGGAGCATGATCAACAGAAGAAATTGCAGCCGCATGCGCATTTGAATGGCATTATGCTAGTGTACCCAAGGGTCGATTTTGAGTTTTGGAGCTACATAATATAAGGATAGCTACATATCCAAACTAAAAATACACATAAGCACTGCAGTGCCTAGATTTATGTATAATCAATTTCCACTGATCAAGCTAGCATAGCAAATGCAGACTTATCTACAATCAGTTTACAACATTTCTCTACACTGCAGAATCACATATTCAGTAGAGACATGCTACATTCAAACTAGTAGCCTTTAGTCGAGAAAGGCACCATCCTAGCTCATAAGAACTGAAAGAGTGATCACCTGTCTCTGAAAGCTGAAGCTTCATCTTTGCTTTAACTCTCTCAGCTGGAGTCTGCAAGAGAATGAACAGTTCATGGAAGCTAACAAAACAATTGTACAGCAGACACAAATCAACGAAGCAATACGAGAAATGCGCGACCAACCATTTTATCATATCCTTCTATGAGCCGCGAGTAGTCCATTTTGCCTCCGTCCCTATCACCGCGACCCTTAGAGCTCTGATGGCCGTCGTCGTGCCGCCGCCGCCGATCCCCATGCCGTTCCCACCGGCCTTCCGAGTGCGAGCTCCTGCCGCTCCGGCGAGAAGGCGATCTCGACCCCCGCGACCTAGAGCGCCTACGGGATGCCCTGCGGTCCCTCTCCCTAGACCTGGAGCGGCGCCTGCGCTCCCTCGACCGGGACCTTGACCTCGATCGGCGCCGGCTGGAGCGAGAGGGGGACCTGGACCTGGAGCGGATCCTGGGAGGCGAAAGAGGCGGTGAACTGGAGCGACGGCGCGGACTGGATGGGGGCCTGGAATGCGGCGGCGGCTGTTTGGCGGGATTAGGGAGTTGGGCGGCGGCAGGGGCTGCGCCAGCGCGAACGAAGCCGGATAGGAAGGAGGAGGCGGTGGGCTTGGAAGGGAAGGCGGCGGCGTCGGATGAAGAGGAGGAGAAGCCAAGCCCCTGCTTGAAGCGGCGGGCGCCCTCGCCCTTGCGGTTGAGCTCGTCGTAGTACGCCGCCGCTTTCGCTTCCTCCATTGCCCCCGGCGTAGGGGCGTTTTCAGTTTGTGAATGAATATCGTTATAAGCCCAGTCTGGTGTTATTATTGATTAATTTATGTCCTGAAATTTACAATTATCGCTACTCTGCTGGTCACTTTTTATCTAAAGTCCGTGTTTAGGTCTACATAATTAATAAGTACTCCGTGGTCAGGACTCAGGAGTAGCTGCTAATTAGCCCCGGTATAGAACCAAACAATTCAACTAACAGTGAAACTAAGGGTGCGTTTAGATGCCAAATTTTTTTGGTTTTGGGTACTGTAGCCCGTTTGTTTGTATTTGGCAATTAGTATCTAATTATGGACTAATTAGGTTCGAAAATTTCATCTCGCGATTTCTCACCCAACTATGTAATTAGTTTTTTTCGTCTATATTTAGTACTCCATGCATATACGCAAGATTCGATATGATGGGTACTGCACAAAATTTTTTGGAATCTAAACAGGCCCTAATATCAGGGGCACTGGCGACCGGACGTTCAACGCCCGGAGTGTGTCCGGACGCATCTCCCAGTCCTCAGGCAATTAAACCGTTGACTGACGTCGTGGCCCATCAACAGGACTATCTCAGCATTCCGCGTAAAATAGAAAATTAAAGGGGACCGAAGTGCTACCAGCCCGCGTAACGGAAGGAGACAACATGCCCTCGCATCCGCGTCGCAATCCCCTGGCGCGTCCCATCCGTCGGTCCTCGCTGCGCCCCCTCCGCAGTCTGAGAAGGATGCAAGGTAACAGAAGACGAGGAGGAGACACCAAGACGAGGCAGCAGAAAGCGAGGGAGGGAGATGCAACACCGATCTACTTTTGAAACATCCAGATACAACACTTGCAACATACGTCCGAAGATAGATGAAACATTCAAAACATACGTCTGAAACACTTTAACAATTGCAACACATACACAACATCCAGATAAAATGCTTGCAACATATGTGTAAAACATATGCAACATCCGAATAACACACTTGCAACATACGTCTGAAAAAATAGATAAAATATTGGAAACAGACGTTTGCAACATACATGTACAACCATTACAACATATGCAACATCCATACGAAACTCTTACAACGTACCCCTTAGACATATAAAATACTTGAAACATACGCTTTTACCGCAAGTGCAATGTCACCTTGCTGCTTGGATGAATGGAGCTCGTCGTTGTGGAATTCGACACTGGCGCAGAGCTCGATGCCACGGAGTGCGCGGAGGTCGCCGATGCGAAGCTCGGTGGTGGCACGGACCTCGGTAGTGGTCATGGCAGGTGGGTGAAGCGCAGCCATGATGGGAAGCACGAGTACGGGCAGGGGCGCGTAGCTCGGGCGAGGGTGGCGCCGGCGAGCAGCGCAGGCATAATCCGTCCTACGACCGCGAGTGAAGGCGCACAACACTGAGCGGCGCTAGCAATGCGGGCGAGTGGATGAGGATGAGCCACGAGGTCCGAATAGGAAGTCACGCGAGCAACACGAGCGAGTGGATAAGAATGAGCCATGTCCAGATAAGAAGTCACGGGTGAAAGCCCTAGTCTGGTTTTAGATAATTGATGAAACCTAAGTGTACTAACCTTTGTCATGAGTGAAATGCAAAGCTAGCTTGGTACACATCAAGTGATGGAGCTAGATGATGGTCATAGTGATGGTGATGGCCAAAAGAGATGATCAAGTGCTCCAACTTGAAAAGAAGAAAGAGAAAAACAAAATCCTATGGGCTCAAGGCAAAGGTATAAAATAGGATGTTTGCTTTGCCGATCAATACGCAATAGAGTGCGTGATCGGATTTAGAATAGATAACCGTACTATAAAGAGGGAAAATCTTTAATTGCAATGGTTATCTAGTGCCACTAACCGTGAGTCTCATTTGTATATATCTTTGTGCTTAGTGACGTGGTGAGGTTGCATGAGAAAGCCCTAAAAATTCTTTGTGAAAATGCTAGCTTAAGTGTTTAATTTATTTTGGAATATCTTGGTGAAGTTAGTACTTGACAAGGGTAGAAAGACAAATGGATTAAGATGAGCTATTGTTGCCCAGCCAAAATTTCTTGCTCACGGAACTGAATTGCTTGCCGAGGGTGCTCAGTTGAAAAGCTTGCGCAACTAGCAATTAACGGCAATTCTTGCTGCTCAACAAGAATTTCTTATTGAGGAACAGTGGACCACCTGCATGCTATCACAGAGAGAGAGAGAGTGGCATGAGAGAAAAAGAGGCTCAACAAGCAATTCTCTTGGCTCAACGAGAATTTCTTGTTGAGGAATAGTGCTTGTGTTAGGAGAGAGAGAAATAGAAAGCGCGTGAGAAGGAGAGCACTCTGCAGCGCATACAGTCGCTGGCGCATGGGGCTACCTATCGTGTGGGCCCGCACGTCATTTGCAAGTTTGGAGGGAGCACTGGTGCTTGTGTTTTTTCAGCTAAGGGAGCGAACTGCGTGGGCGCGTGAAAGGAGGCCACTGCGTTGTTTCCTGTTGTGCGCGTTGTCGCCCTCTAGTTGGTTGCCGACCTTTTGTCATCGCCGCGCCGTTTCTCCTGTGACTCGTTGTGAGGGACGCCAATAGCCGTTGGGTAGGTTGGCCATTTGGGCCAGAGTTGGTGCGTCGTTTGGTCGCGCGGCCAGTGGGCAAAGGGGCTGGCTGGCTGAGATATATCCTGTGCCTCCCCCTTTCTCCTTCTTTCTCGCTCACTCTCTTCCTCATTCTTTCGAGAACAAAAAAAGAACAAGATCTCCTCTCATCTCTTCCTCCCAAAGCTTTGTGCTAACCCTAAGTGAGAGATTGAGGATTCAAAGTGTTGATCTTGTGAGCTTGAAGAGCATCTCCTCCATATTCTCTTCCTCTCCTAGCTTGTTGCTCTTTTGAGAGAGGATTTGGGAAACCCTAATGTTGTGCATTTGTGATTGCATATTTGGTGGCACTAGGTGGTGATTATGATTTTGGATTTCTTATTACTCTTGGTGATTGCCGTCACCTAGACGGTTGGTGATTTATTGATTGGTGAGGGGATTTGGTGATTGTGTCCGCCCCTAATCAAGGATATATTTGTGAGGGGTTCTTGGGCTTATTCCCCAGCGAAGCGCCAAAAGCCACTGTAGTAAATTGCTCGTGTCATTGAGTTACCTCACTTGTGGGTAGGTTCTTGCGGCGCCCATTTGTTGGGCTAGGTTTGTGAAACACCTATCAGCCATCGAAACACCAAGTGTTGGTCGACACAACGGGGACTAGCGTGCCGGCAAACACGTGAACCTCGGGAGAAAAATCTTATGTCAATTGTGATTGGAATTCTCCCAGTGATTCACATGGTATTCATATTATGATTGGTTCATCTCTCTTTCCACGGTGGTATAATCACCCTATTCACTCTCTGGTATTTACATTTGATATATAGTTGTGTAGCAAGCTCTTTAGTGTAGCTAGTTTGAGAGCTTGCCTGTTAGTTGAGTAGCTCATTTAGTGAAGCTCTTTAGTGTAGCTTGTTTGAGAGCTTTTAGTGAGTAGTGACTTAGCAATCGTTTGATCTAGAGATTATAATTAACTAGAATTATTGAAATAGGTGGCTTACAACTCTTTGTAGAGCTAGAGCAAAAAGCTTCACTTTCTTATTGACTAATTAGTTGCTCTAGTGTCTTGTAGAAAATTTTATTAGGCTATTCATCCCCTTCTAGCCATTTAGGACCTTTCAAGTGATATCGGAGCCGTGGTCACCGTTTAATCAAAGCTTAACAACCTTCGGTGTCAAAAGATGGCTCAAATAGTGTTCAATAGTGTTGGGGGCAAACCACCGCACTTTGATGGCACATGCTATGTCTATTGGAAGAGAAAAATGAAGATGTATTTGGGTTCGATCAATGAAAAGGTGTGGGATGTGGCCGAGAGTGATTTTGTGATTCTTGATCCCACCAATCCAACCCCAAGAGAGCTAGAGAACAAGCAATGCAACACCATGGCTCTAAACACCATCTACAATGCAATTGATTCAAAGGTGTTTGAGCAAATCAAATATCTTAAAAGAGCAAGTGAAGTATGAAAGAGATTGGAGGAAATATAAGAGTGCCAAATTGTACATTCTCAAGGGCAAGTTGACAAGCTTCAAGATGAAGGATGATGAGAGCATTCTAGAGATGTTCCATAGGTTGCAAGTGTTTGTCAATGATCTCAAGAGTTTGGGTGAGAAGGTGCAAGATGATGATTTCTCCCACCGGTTCTTGATGTGCCTACCTCCAAGGTTTGAGACATTGAGATTGATCATCATAAGAGGAGAATTGAAAGATATAACCCCTAACCAAGTATTAGGTGATGTCATGACACAAGATACATACCGTGTGGAAAGGGAGGGGGTTGACAAAGATGAGAAGAAGGATGATGACAAGAAGAAGAAGAAGAGTGTAGTATTCAAAGCTAGCACCTCATCCAAGAGCAAGGGCAAAGCTAAGAAAGAAGAATCAAGTGAAGAGGAAGAAGCTAGTGACTTTGATGATGAAGCTATGGTTCTCTTTGTGCGTAAGATGGGCAAATTCATGAAGAAAAAGGGATATGGTGCAAGAAAGAGAAGAGATCACAACAAGGAGTATGTGAGGAGATGCTATAAATGTAAGAGCAAGGATCACATTGTGGTGGATTGTCCCTACAATAGTGATAATGATGAGGATGAGAAGAAGAGGAAAAGAAGGAGAAGAAGGAAAAGAAAGAAAAGATGGCATTCAAGAAGAAGAAGAAGGGTGAAGGCTATGTGGTCACTTAGGATAGTGATGGCTCTTCGGATGATGTTGATTCTAGTGATGATGACAAGAAATCTCTCAAGAAAGCACTAGCAAGCATCGCCATCAATAACAAGCCTTTCATCTTTGACACTCCATCGACTTGCCTCATGGCAAAGCCTACCAAGATAAAATATGATATGAGTAATAATGATGATTGTGAGAGTGATGATTATAGGAGTGATGATGATGAGGAGTACACCAAGGAGGAGCTCATGGGCATGTTGGAGCAAGTCCACACTTGCTTTGAGATGAAGAGAAAGGAGTGTAAAGAATTACGCAAGAAGGTCAAATCTCTTGAGCAATCCTTTGATGAGCTCAATGTTTATCATGAGATTCTAAAGGAAGACCATGAGGAGCTTGGCAAAGCTCACACTAAGCTTAAAAAGCTCACTCCTCTCTCCTCAAGGAAGCCAAGAAGGAGCAAGTGATTATGTCATGTGATGTGGGCTTGACTTATGATATTCTTGATGAATCTTTTTATAAGCCTATTGTTGTTGCTCCTACTAACCATTCTTATAGCACTTCCACTTCTACTTCACCTTTGAGTGATGGTTTCATTTGTCATGCCACACTAATGGTGGAAAATGAGACCTTGAAGGAGGTGAATGAGCTCACTCGTGCCTTAGGCAATGCCTATGGTGGAGATGCCCGCTTGCTAAAGTGCTTGGGTAGCCAAAGATTTTCTCTCAACAAAGAGGGATTGGGCTATACCCCTAGAAAGGCAAAGAGGAGCAAAGGCCACCTTGTCTTTCTTGGGGGTATAGCCCAATCCCTCTTTATAGAGAGAAGCTCTTTGGCGACCCAAGCACATAAGTAAGCGGTCCTCACCACCATAGGCCTTAGCCAAGGTGTGAGTGAGCTTATTGACCTTCTTCTTGAGGTTCTCATTCTCAACCATTAGTGAGGCATCACAAGTGAAACCATCACTACTAGATGAGGTGGAAGTAGAAGTACTACAAGAAGGGTTAGTGGGAGTAACAATGATAGGCATAGATAATGATTCATCAATTATATCACAAGTTAAGCCTACATCACAAGTCTCAACATGCTTCTTTTTATTTTGTTCATTAAGCAAAGAAGAATGAACTTTTTCAAGCTTCTTATGAGCCTTGCCAAGCTTCTCATGGGCTTCCTCTAGCCTCTCATGAGATGCATTGAGCTCATCAAAGGCTTGCTTAAGGGCTTTTAGTTCCTTACACAAGCTTTTGCATTCCTTTCTCTTGATGTCAAAGTGTTCTTTAGCATCTTCTAGCATGTCAAATAGTTCATCCTTAGTAGGTTCATTATCATCACTATCACTTTCATTTTCATTTTCATTATCATGTTCCTCATCACTTCCATCATCACAAATTTGTACCTTAATGGCCTTAGCCATGAAGCATGATGGAGTATCGAAGAGAGAAGGCTTCTTATTTATAGCAATGCTTGCAAGTGCCTTCTTCTTGGTGGTCTTGTCATCATCACTATCATCATCATCACTTGAGGAAACATCGCTATCCCAAGTGACCACATATGAACCACCCTTCTTCTTCTTGAAGGTCATCTTGTCCTTCTTCTCTTTCTTTTCCTTTTTATCCTTCTTGTTCTTGTTGTCATCATCATTGTTGCTCGCTATTGTATGGACATTGAGCAACAAGATGATCTTTGCTTCCACATTTGAAGCACCTTCTTGACTCTTCCTTGTTCTTGGATGAAGATTTCTTTCTTCTATCACGGCACCCTTTCTTTATCATGAACTTGCCAAATTTCTTGACAAAGAGAGCCATCTTCTTATCATCACCATCATTCCATGAGCCATCATCTTCACTTGATGTATCTTGCTTTGCCTTGCCCTTGGATGATGTGGCCTTGAATGCCACGCTCTTCTTCTTCTCATCCTTCTTCTCATCTTTCTTCTCATTCTTTTCTTCCTTCTCATCATCATCTCTATATGTATCATCGGTCATTATATCTCTCAACACTTGATTTGGTGTCATGGTGTCCAAACCACTCCTCACTAGAATAGTGACCAATGTGCCAAATCTTGAAGGCAAACATCTCAAGAACTTGTGGGAGAAGTCCTTGTCCTTCATCTCTTCTCCAAATGCTTTGAGATCATTGACAAGCACTTGAAGCCTATGGAACATCTCCGGTACATTCTCATCCTCCTTCATGTTGAAGCTTGCAAAATTCTCTTTGAGAATGTATGCCTTTGCACCCTTCATGGCTTGAGTGCCCTCAAATAATTCCTCCAATTTCTTTCATGCCTCATGAGCTCTCTCAATGTTCTTGATTTGCTCAAATGTTCTCTCATCTAAAGCATCATGGATGGCACTAAGAGCAATGTCATTATTTTGGAGTAGCATTTCTTCAGCGGCGGTGGGAGCCTCTTCATCTTCAATCTCAATCTTTGTCTCTACCACCTTCCAAACCTTCCTATTGATTGAATTGATATAAGTTATCATCTTAGCTTTCTAATAGGGATAATTTGAGCCATCAAATTAGGGTGGCTTCTTGGTGTTGTTGATTTGAGCCATTTTTACACCGAAGGTTGTTAAGCCTCAAATCACGGTGACCTTGGCTCCGATACCACTTGAAAGTTCCTAATGACTAGAGGGGGGGTGAATAGTCTATTAAAAAATTTCTACAACAACACTTAACAAACCGGTTAGATAATTATAGGCGAAGCAAGTGTTGCGCTAGCCTACTAAAATAGCAAGCCACCTACCACAATTCTAGTTTATATAGTTTCTATCCACACAATAGCTATGACACTACACTAAGTTAGTGTGCTCTCAAAAGCTAACTAAAGAGCCACACTAACCAAACTAACAAGCTCTCACAACTAGCTACACTAAAGAGCTTGACAACTAGTTTGCGGTAATATAAAGAGAGTGAGCAAGAAGGTTATACCGCCGTGTCGAGGAAGGAGCCAATCAATCACAAGAATGAATAGCAATGAAGACAAATCACCTCGAAATCAAATGATGACACAATGATTTTTTACCGAGGTTCGCTTGCTTGCCAGCAAGCTAGTCCTCATTGTGGTGATTCACTCACTTAGAGGTTCACGCGCTAATTGGCATCACACACCAAACCCTCAATAGGGTGCCGCACAACCAACACAAGATGAGGATCACACAAGCCATGAGCAATCCACTAGAGTACCTTTTGGCTCTCCGCAGGGGAAAGGTCAAGAACCCCTCACAATC
The DNA here is from genome assembly GCA_904845875.1 of Miscanthus lutarioriparius. Lineage (NCBI taxonomy): Eukaryota > Viridiplantae > Streptophyta > Magnoliopsida > Poales > Poaceae > Miscanthus > Miscanthus lutarioriparius. Next base: position 35,876,442 of record CAJGYO010000005.1, on the reverse strand, counting down.
ACCATGATCGGAGCCGGAGACAATCACCAACCTCCACTCGACGATCCTCGCTGCTCTAAGCCATCTAGGTGGCGGCAACCACCAAGAGTATCAAGTGAATCCCACAGCGAAACACGAACACCAAGTGTCTCTAGATGCAAACACTCAAGCAATGCACTTGGATTCTCTCCCAATCTCACAAAGATGATAAATCAATGATGGAGATGAGTGGGAGGGCTTTGGCTAAGCTCACAAGGTTGCTATGTCAATGTCAATGGCTAAGAGAGTGAGCTTGAGCTAGCCATAGGGCTTAAATAGAAGCCCCCACGAAATAAAGCCATTGTACCCCTTCACTGGGCACAACACGGGGTGACCGGACGCTCCGGTCATATCGACCGGACGCAGGACCCAGCGTCCTATCATGCGATGCACGCCACATGTCTTCTCTCTTCAAACACTGAGCGCCAGATCCCAACGGTCAAGTGATGACCGAATGCGCTGCTACAAAGTGATCGGACGCTCGACCTCAGCGTCTGGTCATTTCCAGTAAGCATCCAGAAGCGAAAAATCACGATCGGACGCGTCTAGTCATGCTCCACTGGACTCACCCAGCGTCCGGTCACTCGGCGTCTCCTTTGTGCGCTGCCACATCAGCAGGACCGGATGCACCCCATCAGTGTCCGGTCACTAAGTGACCCAGTGTCCGGTCACGGACCGACGCTAGCGTCTTCATGCATCCACTGACCGGACGCGCTGGTCCTACCAAGACCAGCGTCCGGTCACTTACAGTGACCTCCATCTTTTTGTATAGAGCACCGGTGGCACCGTCGGACTGTCTGCACTCTATGGGCGGATACTCCGCCGGTGAAGTTCCTAACCCTTGCTCAAATGTGCCAACCACCAAGTGTATCACCTTATGCACATGTGTTAGCATATTTTCACAAATATTTTCAAGGGTGTTAGCACTCCACTAGATCCTAAATGCATATGCAATGAGTTAGAACATCTAGTGGCACTTTGATAACCGCATTTCGATACAAGTTTCACCCTCTTGATAGTACGTCTATCAATCCTAAATGTGATCACACTCACTAAGTGTCTCGATCACCAAAACAAAATAGCTCCTACCATTTATACTTTTGCCTTGAGCCTTTTGTTTTTCTCTTTCTTCTTTTCAAGTCCAAGCACTTGATCATCACCATGGCATCACCATCATCATGTCATGATCTTTATTTGCTTCGCCACTTGGAATGTGCTACCTATGTCATGATCACTTGATAAACTAGGTTAGCACTTAGGGTTTGATCAATTCACCAAAACCAAACTAGAGCTTTCAATTGGGTGCTTGATAGTGGGTGCACACAACATATGACCGAAGATTTAAGAATGTTCAATTCAATCAATACAAATGAGTAGTAGGGTTGATAGTATAACATTTGGTGATTATGGCAAAGACAAGGTCAAAGGGCTTGGTAAGATTGCAATATCCAATGACTTGAGTATTTCCAATGTGCTATTAGTAGAAAGCTTGAACTTCAACATATTGTTGATAGCTCAATTGTGTGATCTTGGTTTCAAGTGCATATTTGGTGTGGATGATGTAGAGATCATAAGTGTAGATGACTCTAACTTGATATTCAAAGGATTTAGATATGTGAATCTATACTTGGTTGATTTCAATGCTAGAGAAGCTCAATTGTCAACATGTTTGCTCACTAAGTCTAGCATGGGTTGGTTATAGCATAGAAGGCTTGGTCATGTTAGAATTAAATAATTGAATAAATTAATTAAGCATGATCTAGTAAGAGGCTTGAAAGATGTCACATTTGAGAAGGATAAGCTTTGTAGTGCATGTCAAGCCGGAAAGTAAGTTGATAACACACATCCTAAAAAGAGCATGATGAATACATCTAAGGCATTTGAGTTGTTGTACATGGACTTGTTTGGACCAACCACATACACTAGCATTGATGGAAGCAAGTATGGATTTGTGATAGTGGATGATTTTACTAGATACACTTGGGTGTTCTTTCTTGTTGATAAGAGTGATGTGTTTAAACCTTCAAGACATTCATCAAGAGAATTCACAATGAGTTTGAAATAACCATCAAGAAAGTGAGAAGTGACAATGGTAGTGAGTTCAAGAACACAAGAGTTGATGAGTTGTGTGATGAGTTTGGAATTAGACATCAACTCTCGGCTAAGTACACTCCACAATTAAATGGCCTTGTTGAGAGGAAAAATAGAACCTTGATTGACATGGCAAGATCAATGTTGAGTGAGTATAATGTGAGTCATTCATTTTGGGCTGAAGCAATCAACATGGCTTTCTACTATAGCAACCGCCTCTATTGTCACCCAATGATGGAGAAGACACCATATGAGCTCTTGAATGGTAGAAAGGCCAATATTGCATACTTTTGGGTGTTTGGTTGCAAATGCTACATATTGAAGAAAGGCACTAGATTGAGCAAATTTAAGAAGAAATATGATGAAGGTTTCTTGCTTGGTTACTCTACTACTAGCAATGCTTATAGAGTTTGAAATTTGGCTAGTGGTACTCTTGAGGAGGTTCATGATGTGAAATTTGATGAAACAAATGGTTCTCAAGAGGAAGATGAGAATCTAGATGATGTGAGAGGCACTCAATTGGTCAATGCAATAAAGAACATGGATATTGGTGATATAAGCCCTAGAGAGGTGGTTGATGTTGAAAATGACAAGAATCAAGTGCTCTCTAACTCAAATGTGCAAGCTAGTGGTTCTCATTACCAAAATCAAGCTAGTACAAGTGATGACAAAGTGCAAGATCAACAACAAGTGGCTAGTTTATCATCTCAACCAAGTGACCAACCAAGTGCAAGCAATCAAGTTCAAGTGCTCCAACCAATAAATATTGCAAGAGATCATCCATTGGACTCTATAATTGAAGATATTTCTAGAGGTGTACAAACTAGATCAAGATTGGCTTTATTTTTTGATCATTTCTCATTTGTGTCATCAATTGAACCAAAGAAGATAGAAGAAGCTTTGAAGGATGTTGATTGGATCAATGCTATGCATGAAGAGATAAACAACTTCACAGGAAATCAAGTATGAGAATTAGTTGAGAGACCTAAGGATCATAATGTGATTAGAACCAAGTGGGTCTTTCGAACAAGCAAGATCAAGATGGGATAGTAGTAAGGAACAAAGCAAGATTGGTAGCTCAAGGGTACACACAAGTTGAAGGTCTTTACTTTGGAGAAACTTATGTCCCGGTTGCAAGATTGGAAGCAATTAGGATCTTGTTAGCCTTTGCTTATGCCCACAATATCAAGTTATATCAAATGGATGTGAATAGTACTTTCTTGAATGGATACATAAATGAGTTGGTGTATGTTGAGCAACCACCTGATTTTGAAGATGAAAAGAAGCTCAACCATGTTTATAAGTTGAGAAAGGCATTATATGCAAAGTAAAAAATAGCGGATAGCGGGTTGGTAGCGGATTGGCGTTGAGGTAGCGGATTGCGGATAATGGGCGATATTACAGACGATAAGTTCCAATAGCGGCACCTAATAATTTCACATAATTTTATGTACATATATCATGAATAATGTGTATAAATAGACATTTAATTGCACTCAAATAGTTGATGTCTCACATACTTAAATTAAGAAAACAAACATGGTGTTCCACACATTAAATCATCACATTGAGAGTTTGCAAACGAACATACTATGAGCCATAAAATAGTTCACAAGACTATCACTCGGCATTGTCAATATCATAGGCCCCATGAAACCTAAACCATCTCCATTTGCATAAGGGATATTCTCTTCCTCTTCCTCTTCACTTTCAGAACAATCAAATTCTTCCTCATCTTTTGCAACAACTCGTGCTTTCTTTGCTTTGCTTGATGAATTTTTATGGATTAATCTTCGCTTGCCTCTCACACTGCCATTTTGAGCATCATCTTCTAACTATGGTGCTGGTGCATCAGGATCTACAATCCATTCGTTTGGTGGCTCATCATCAACAAATTTTGCAACCAATGGGTCCCTATCCTTTTGAGAATACTTCCATTGCAGCCTCTTGTTGAACATGACGAAGACAAGAGCATTCAGTTTACGCTGACCCAATCTAGTTCTTTTCTTAGAATGCACCTACAACAATATAATGTCCATGCATTTCAGATTATTGATGATACTAGCAGTGCATAATGGAATGTCTATTTATAGTCCAAAGTTGGAGAACTTACTCTCTCAAATGCACTCTAGTTTCTTTCACATGTAGAAGAGCTACAAGTCAGACTTAAAATTCTGATAGCCATCTTCCTTAGATCCTTTGCACTAGCTCCATGTATAGACCACCAGTTTGCTACAATGCATGGACAGAAAGAGCATATTAACAAACTTGAAAATATTTTCATTTGATGAGAGAAAAAAAAAGAATGAACTGTACATACTAACCTAGGGAAATTGTTTTACTATTTCTTTGTCTTATAGCCATTGGTGTTCCAAAAGAACCTGTGCCTTCAATGTACATAGTAAGCTGAGAAACAATATTATCTTGCATTTCTAAATCATCACGGTACATCTGAGCTGCACATTGTACAACAGCTTTCATCATGACCTCTTCCTCCATTTCTTTCTTATTGTCATAGAAGTAGCCTGGATTTAAGAAATACCTAGCTTTATGCAATGGAGTCTTAAGCTTGTTGTCCCACCTTTCATCTATGATTTTCCAAATAGGACCATATTTTTTCTCATTTCCATTTAGGCGTGTTGCAATATCTTGCTTTGCTTTGAGAAGATCACCATAAATGTACCCCATTGCAGGAACATCACCATCTACTCTCCGAAGTACATATGCAAGTGGCTCAAAATAATTTATAACCTCTAGCATTTGTGACCAGAACTTGTTGTTTAGGACCAAGTCATGTGCATTCTGTCATGTAATCTTTTTGGACCAAGAACTTTTATCCCATTCTTGTGATGCAAATAGTTGCTTCAATTCATTTCGTTTATCATAGAGACTTCTCAAGTTCAAGTAACTAGTGGCAAATCGAGTAGTACCAGCTCTAACTAAATCACATTTGGTATACTGACGCATAATGGCTAGCAATCTGGTATGTGCATAAAGTAAATTTGTGATAGCCTTGGCATCTCGAATAATGTTATGCGCCATAGGTATCTTACTAATACTCTCTAGCATTAGATCAACAGAATGTGCAGCACATGCAGTCCAAAATATGTGAGGATATTTCAGTTTAAGCAACTTTGATGCAGCAATATTATTTGAAGCATTGTCAGTGACCACTTGCACAACTTTCTCAGGACCAATTTCTTCAATACAAGAGCTTACCAAGCTGTAGATGTACTTCCCATCATGAACCTCCAGGGAAGCATCAATGGCTTCAAGAAAACACACACCTCTAGAACAATGAGCAACCAAGTTCATTAGGCTTCTTCCACAACTGATCTGTCCAAGCATCTGTCATAATGGAACATCCAGTTGAAGACCATTGCTCCTTTTGCACTTGCAAAAAATCCTAGACCAGATTGACATGTTTGTTCAATAAAGGGGTTCCAAGCTGGTAAGGAGAAGGTTTCTTCAATCCTGGGCCAAATTGACCAATGGCCTCTAGCATTAGATCAAAAGAATCAAGAAGAACTGTATTGTGCGGAATTGTTGTTTGGTAAAACCAATCTGCAATATACTCATGAGCCTTTTCCCTTTCTTTGACCTTATAGTGTTGGCTCATTGTAGTCTGTAGATGCTTTCCTTTTGCACGAGCTTGCTCTGGCCGCATACAATAGATGTCCATTGGTGCCTTAGTTTTGGGCTTCTTAGGGACTAGGGCGCTTGCTGCACCTGATGAAGCTCCTTGATCTTCAGCTTCTCCTTCAACTTCAACTACAACACAATCCTCCTCATCATTTTCATTGATATTAACTTGTTGCCTCATACGCATCTGGCAATCCAATTTTGCATTCTTCTCATCATATGCATCCAACATTGCTTTAATTTTCTCCTGAACATCTTTAGGAACCTGAATACAGGAAATACTCTGCCCTTTAATTCTAGCCAAGTGCTTCTTAAACCTTGTTATTCCACCGTTGAAGTAATTTTTGCAGTATTTGCATCCAACTTGATTCTTGGTTTCCTTTCTAGTTAAAGGTAAGGCATGCTCCCAAGCTAGATCCTTCCTTGATATTGACTGGCTTGTATATGCAGTTGATGCAGCAGACGACATTTTGCAAGTTCTATAATCTGTAGTAAATCGCAAAATCTTGTAAAGGTCAGTAAGAAAGTAAGACGACATTGATGCAACGTGACTTTATGTTGAAAAAAGGTCTTACCAGTATGTGGACTCCACAAAGGGTTGGACGCCGAATGGCTGGCCGGAGCTTCAGAGGCCCTGCCGCATGGAGTTCCACTCGAGCGCTCGATCTGTCGATCTGAATGGGGAGGGAGCTCGAGCAGAGTGCGTCCCTCCCTTTTATGACCTCCATGGTGGCGTGGTGGCATGGCGCACGTGAAAGCTCTAGTTTGGTTTTGGTGAATTGATGAAACCCTAAGTGCTAATGTAGTTTATCAAGTGATCATGATATAGGTAGCACACTCCAAGTGGTGAACCAAATGAAGATTATAACATGATGATGGTGATGCCATGGTGATGATCAAGTGCTTAGACTTGGAAAGAAGAAATCGAAAAACAAAAGGCTCAAGGCAAAGGTATAAATTGTAGGAGCCATTTTGTTTTGGTGATCAAGACACTTAGAGAGTGTGATCACATTTAGGATCGATAGCCATACTATTAAGAGGGGTGAAACTCGTATCGAAATGCGGTTATCAAAGTGCCACTAGATGCTCTAACTCATTGCATATGCATTTAGGATCTAGTGGAGTGCTAACACCCTTGAAAATGTTTGTGAAAATACGCTAACACATGTGCACAAGGTGATACACTTGGTGGTTGGCACATTTGATCAAGGGTGGTGAAGTTTAGGTGCAAGGGTAAGAAACTCCACCGGCGGAGTGTCCGCCCGTAGAGTGCGGATAGTCCGATGGTGCCACCAGCGCCCTAGATAGAAAAGACAGAGGTCACTGTGAGTGACCAGACGCTGGCCTCGATTGGACCGGGCGCATCCGGTCAGTGGCAGCAGAGGGCGTGCGTTTCGGTCTCATGACCGGATGTTGGAGTCGCTTCAATGACCGGACGGCTGCAGTGCGTCCGGTCGAGGCCGACATATCTGTTGACGTAGGGCATATAGAGGAGACATTGTGTGACCGGACACTGGCTTTGTCCGGTCAAGCATGACCGGACGATCGCGTTTGGAACCTTACTGGAAACGACCGGACGCTGAAGTCCAGCGTCCGGTCACTTTCTAACTGACGCGTCCGGTCAACAGATGACCGTTGAAATCTGATGAACTGTATTTGAAGCAGGGGACACGTGGCGTGAATCACGTGATCGGACGCTGAGGTCCAGTCACCCTGCATTGTACCCAGTGAAGGGGTAGAATGGCTCTATTTCATGGGGGCCTCTATTTAAGCCCCATGGCAGGCTCAAGCTCACTCTCTTGGCCATTTGCATTGACATAGCAATCTTGTGAGCTTAGCCAAAGCCCTCCCACTCATTTGCATCATAGATTAAACATCTTTGTGAGATTGAGAGTGATCCAAGTGCATTGCTTGAGTGATTGCATCTAGAGGCACTTGGTGATTGTGTTTCGCTGTGGATTTCGCTTGTTACTCTTGGTGGTTGCCGCCACCTAGATGGCTTGGAGCAGTGAGGATCGTTGAGCGGAGGGTGGTGATTGTCTCCGGCTCTGATCGTGGTGATTGTGAGGGGTTCTTGACCTTTCCCCGGTGGAGCGCCAAAAGGTACTCTAGTGGATTGCTCGTGGCTTGTGTGATCCTCATCTTGTGTTGGTTGTGCGGCACTCTATTGAGGGTTTGGCGTGTGAAGCCAATTAGCGCGTGAACCTCCAAGTGAGTGTATCGCCACAATGAGGAGTAGCTTGCCGGCAAGCAAGTGAACCTCGGTAAAAATCATTGTGTTCATCATTTAATTCCGAGGTGATTGGTCTTCATTGGTATTCATACTTGTGATTGATTGGTTCATACATATACACGGTGGTATAACCTTCTTGCCTACTCTTTACATTACCGCAAACTAGTTGTCAAGCTCTTTAGTGTAACTAGTTGTGAGAGCTTGTTAGTTTGGTTGGTGTGGCTCTTTAGTTAGTTTTTGAGAGCACACTAACTTTGTGTAGTGATATAGCTATTGTGTGGATATACTTCATCTAAACTAGAATTGTGGTAGGTGGCTTGCATTTTGGTAGGCTAGCGCAAAACTCGCTTCGCCTCATAATTGTCTAATCCTTTTGTTAAGTGTTGTTGTAGAAATTTTATTAGGCTATTCACCCCCCTCTAGCCATTAGGACCTTTCAAGTGGTATCAAAGCCGAGGTCACCGTGATTTGAAACTTAACAACCTTCGGTGTAAAAATGGCTCAAATCAACAACACCAAGAAGCCACCCCAATTTGATGGCACAAATTATCCTTATTGAAAGTCAAAGATGACCACACATATCAAGTCAATCAATAGAAAGGTGTGGAAGGTGATAGAAACAAAAATTGAGATTGAAGATCCAGAGAATCCCACCGCGGCCAAAGAAGTGCTTCTCCAAAACAATGACATTGCTCTAAGTGCCATTCATGATGCAATTGATGAAAGAACATTTGAGCAAATCAAGAATATTGAAATGGCTCATGAGGCTTGGAAGAAGTTGGAAGAATCATTTGAGGGCACTCAAGCCGTGAAGGGTGCAAAGGCATACATTCTCAAAGAGAAGTTTGCAAGCTTTAAGATGAAGGAGAATGAGAGTGTGCCGGAGATGTTCCATAGGCTTCAAATGCTTGTCAATGATCTCAAAGCACTTGGAGAAGAGGTGAAGGACAAGGACTTCTCCCACAAGTTCTTGAGATGTTTGCCTTTAAGATTTGGAACATTGGTCACTATTCTAGTGAGGAGTGGTTTGGACACCATGACACCAAACCAAGTGTTGGGAGACATAATGACCGATGATACATATAGAGATGATGATGAGAAGGAAGAAAAGAGGGAGAAGAAAGATGAGAAGAAGGATGACAAGAAGAAGAGCGTGGCATTCAAGGCCACATCATCCAAGGGCAAAGCCAAGCAAGAAACATCAAGTGAAGAGGATGATTCATGGGATGATGATGATGATGAGAAGATGGCTCTCTTTGTCAAAAGATTTGGCAAGTTCATGGTGAAGAAGGGCTATCGTGCTAGAAGAAATAAGTCTTCATCCAAGAACAAGAAAGAGTCAAGAAGATGCTTCAAGTGTGGAAGCAAAGATTATCTTGTTGCTCAATGTCCATATAATAGCAACAATGATGATGACAACAAAAAGAACAAGAAGAAGGACAAGAAGGAGAAGGACAAGATGGCCTTCAAGAAGAAAAAGGGTGGTTCATATGTGGTCACTTGGGATAGTGATGCTTCCTCAAGTGATGATGATGATGATGATAGTGATGATCACAAGACCACCAAGAAGAAGGTTCTAGCAAGCATTGCCATCAATGAAAAGCCTTCTCTCTTTGACTCTTCATCATGCTTCATGGCTAAGGCCACTAAGGTACAAACTTGTGATGATGAAAGTGATGAAGAACATGATGATGATAATGAAAATGAAAATGATAGTGATAGTGATAATGATGAACCTACTAAGGATGAATTATTTACATGCTAGAAGATACTAAAAGCCCTTAAGCAAGCCTTTGATGAGCTCAATGCATCTCATGAGAGGCTAGAGGAAGCCAATGAGAAGCTTGGCAAAGCTCACAAAAAGCTTGAAAAGGCTCATTCCTCTTTACTTGATGAGCAAAATAAAAAGAAGCATGTTGATACTTGTGATGTAGGTTTAACTTGTGACATAATTGATGAATCACTATCTATGCCTATCATTGTTGCTCCTACTAACCCTTCTTGTAGTACTTCTATTTCCACCTCATCTAGAAGTGATGGTTTCACTTGTGATGCCTCACTAATGGTTGAGAATGAGAATCTCAAGAAGGAGGTTAACAAGCTCACTCACACTTTGGCTAAGGCCTATGGTGGTGAGGACCGCTTGCTTATGTGCTTGGGTAGCCAAAGAGCTTCTCTCTACAAAGAGGGATTGGGCTATACCCCCAAGAAAGGCAAGGCGGCCTTTGCTCCTCACAAGACTAGTTTTGTGAAGAACAATAGTCGGTTTTGCACTAGTTGCAAGCAAGTTGGTCATAAAGAGCAATAATGCACCAACAAAAGCAAAAATGCTAATGTATCCTCCATTAAGCTTAATTCTTCCTATATGCTTATTAAGGGTACAAATGGTGTAAAGGCTAAGTTTATTGGTAAACCATGGATGGGCTCGAAGAAGAAAGCCATTTGGGTGCCAAAGAGCCTAGTGACTAACCTTCAAGGACCCAAGCAAGTTTGGGTACCTAAAAAGAATTGATCTTCTTTTGTAGGTCAATTACAAAGCCGGAGGAAGGCATTGGGTTCTTGATAGTGGGTGCACTCAACACATGATCGGTGATGCAAGAATGTTCAACTCAATCAACACCAATGACAATGATGGATATGATAGTATCACATTTGGTGACAATGGCAAAGGCAAGGTCAAAGGGCTTGGTAAGATTGCAATATCCAATGACATGAGTATTTCCAATGTGTTGCTAGTAGAGAGGTTGAATTTCAATTTGCTATCCGTGGCTCAATTTTGTGATCTTGGATTCAAATGCATATTTGGAGTAGATGATGTAGAGATCATAAGTGTAGATGGCTCTAACTTGATCTTCAAAGGCTTTAGATATGAGAATCTATACTTGGTTGATTTCAATGCTAGTGAAGCTAGATTATCTACATGCTTGTTCACTAAGTCTAGTATGGGTTGGTTATGGCATAGAAGGCTTGGTCATGTTGGAATGAAACAATTGAATAGATTGGTTAAGCATGACTTGGTTAGAGGCTTGAAAGATGTTGTGTTTGAAAAGGATAAGCTTTGTAGCTCTTGTCAAGCCAGCAAACAAGTTGGAAACACCCATCTTAAGAAAAGCATGATGAGCACTAGTAAAGCATTTGAGTTATTGCACATTGATTTGTTTGGGCCAACTCAATACACTAGCATTGGTGGTAACAAATATGGCTTTGTAATAGTGGATGATTACACTAGATACACATGGGTATTCTTTCTAGTGGACAAAAGTGATGTGTTTGCAATATTCAAATCATTTGTCAAAGGCATTCACAATGAATTTGAAACAACCATCAAGAGAGTTAGAAGTGACAATGGTAGTGAGTTCAAGAATACTAGAATTGATGAGTTATGTGATGAATTTGGAATTAGACATCAATTCTCGGCCAAGTACACTCCACAATCAAATGGCCTTGTTGAGAGAAAGAATAGAACACTCATTGATATGGAAAGGTCTATGCTTAGTGAGTACAATGTGAGCCAATCCTTTTGGGCCAAAGCTATCAACACGGCTTGCTATTGTAGCAACCGCCTCTATTGTCACCGATTGAAAGAGAAGACACCATATGAGCTCTTGAATGGTAGAAAGCCCAACATTACATATTTTCAGGTCTTTGGTTGCAAATGCTATATCTTGAAAAAAGGCACTAGATTGGGCAAGTTTGACAAGAAATGTGATGAAGGATTCCAACTTGGTTATTCCACTACAAGCAAAGCATATAGAGTTTGGAATTTGGATAGTGGTACTCTTGAGGAAGTTCATGATGTTGAATTTGATGAAACCAAGGGTTCACAAGTAGAGAATGAGAACTTGGAAGATGTTAGAGGCATTCAACTTTCAAATGCCATGAAGAATATGGATGTTGGTGAATTGAGGCCTAGGCAAGTGAATGATGATGAAGATGATCAAGTGCAAGTGCTCTCCAACTCAAATGTGCAAGATGATACAAATCAAGCTAGTACAAGTGGCTCTCATGAAAATGAACAAGATCACGTGGCTAGTACATCATCTCAACCAAATGATCAAGCAAGTGCAAGCAATCAAGTTCCAATCCTCCAACCAACCAATATTGCAAGGGATCATCCATTGGACACTATCATTGGTGATATTTCAAGAGGTGTGCAAACAAGATCAAGATTGGCATCATTTTGTGAACACTTCTCATTTGTGTCATCCATTAAACCAAAGAAGATAGATGAAGCATTGAAGGATGTTGATTGGGTGAATGCTATGCATGAAGAATTGAATAACTTCACAAGAAATCAAGTATGGGAATTAGTAGAGAGACTAAAGGGACATAATGTGATTGGAACCAAATGGGTCTTTAGAAATAAGCAAAATCAAGATGGGATAGTAGTAAGGAACAAAGCAAGATTGGTAGCACAAGGCTATACACAAGTTGAAGGTCTTGACTTTGGAGAAACATATGCCCCAGTTGCTAGATTGGAAGCAATTAGAATCTTGCTAGCCTATGCTTGTGCCCACAACATCAAGCTCTATCAAATGGATGTTAAGAGTGCATTTCTCAATGGTTATATCAATGAAGAAGTATATGTTGAGCAACCTCCCAGTTTTGAAGATGATAAGAAGCCTGACCATGTGTACAAGTTGAAGAAGGCATTGTATGGCTTGAAGCAAGCACCTAGAGCATGGTATGAGAGATTAAGGGACTTCCTACTCTCTAAAGGGTTCACAATGGGCAAAGTTGACACCACTCTTTTCATCAAGAAGATTAGAAAAGATCTATTTGTTTTGCAAATCTATGTTGATGACATCATATTTGGATCAACCAATCAAAATTTTTGTGATGAGTTTGGAAAGATGATGGCTAATGAGTTTGAAATGTCCATGATTGGAGAGTTGAGTTACTTCCTTGGTCTTCAAATCAAGCAATTGAAGAATGGTACTTTTGTGAGTCAAGGCAAGTACATCAAGGACATGATCAAGAAGTTTGGCATGAGTGATAGCAAAGTCATTAGCACACCTATGGGAACCAATGACAACTTGGATAGTGATGCAAGTGGAAATATGGTGGATCAAAAGTTGTATCGGTCTATGATTGGAAGCCTACTCTATGTGACCGCATCAAGGCCGGATGTCATGTTTAGTGTATGCATGTGTGCAAGATTTCAATCCTCACCAAGAGAAAGTCATTTGAAGGCTACAAAGAGAATATTGAGGTACTTGAAGCATACACCAAATGTTGGCTTGTGGTATCCCAAAGGACCAAAGTTTGAGCTAGTTGGTTACTCGAACTCGGATTATGCGGGATGCAAGGTTGAAAGGAAGAGCACCTCGGGCACATGTCAATTGTTGGGAATATCACTTGTTTCATGGTCATCAAAAAAGCAAAATAGTGTTGCATTATCAACCGCCGAAGCCGAATACATATCCGCCAGTAGTTGTTGTGCACAAATACTTTGGATGAAGGCCACTTTGAGTGACTTTGGAATCAAGTTCAAGAAAGTGCCATTGCTATGTGACAATGAGAGTGCAATCAAGTTAACCAACAATCCGGTTCAACATGCAAGAACAAAGCACATTGATGTCCGCCACCATTTCATTAGAGATCACCAACAAAAAGGGGACATTTGCATTGAGAGTGTAGGCACCGAAGATCAACTTGCCGATATATTCACCAAGCCATTGGATGAGAAAAGGTTTTGCAAGCTACGAAATGAGTTGAACATATTGGATTTCTCAAATATGTGTTGATGCACCCCCACTTATATGACATGCCTCTCCTTCGAGCACTCCAAGGTAAAAGTTGATTGGCATGGCATACATCCTTGCTAAGGACATGTTTAGTGCATCTAGTCATCTCTCCATTTTATTAGGCTCATTCATGAAAACCAAATGAATTTGATGTTTATATGGTATCACTATTGCTTTTATGTTTGACTTGACCTAGTGATAGCATATGACATGTTTGTGGGCTTGTAAACCTAGTGTTTAATCTAGAAAATGAGCTCTAAGTGTTTAACTCAACATGGTACAAGATAACCCTTATTAGAAGGTGTGAAGAAGCTTGTCCTTGGATCAAACCGAGTTAAATATCTTTAGCAAAAGATCTAGATTGAACCAAATTTGGGAAAATGATCATCACCCCATTGATTGACATTGATAATCTCAACCTATCTATTTTTTAAAACCTTTATGGTCATTGATGACAAAGGAGAGAGAAACAAAGATATAAGTGATAGGGGGAGAAATAACAAAGAAATTAGTACATGGGAGAGAAACAAAAGATATTAGTGATATTAGTGTACTATGATGGTGAAAAGACAACAAAGAGGGAGAACTTGACATAGGAGAGATATGATAAAGGAAATGGATCAATTAAAATCTTTGAGCACACAAGTAGGGGGAGCAAGCTCATGAACTTGTATGGTGCATTTGAATGTGCATTTCATATGTTTGCTTACATGGCATAAGTTTTAAATTTCAATATCCATGCTTGTGTGGTGTATGTTAGTTGTAGGTTTGAATGATGAATTGAAAAACTAGCATGCATAGGACATCTAATGATTTCATTTCCAAAGTATTGTTTCCAAGTGGTATCAAGCTAACCATGATGCTAAGGATGGTATATTGGTGCACTCCGATTGGTATCACGCTTCAAAGGTCCATCTTTTATACCTTAGCATCACTTGGTAGACATTGTCTCCTATATTTCCTATCTAAGCATATGTGCAAGCTAAAATCCAAACTCTTAGCACATATATAGGGGGAGAAATTGCTACCATTTGGGGTTCATGAAACTTGTCCATATCTATTTACAAATGGTAAAAATGCTTGGACAAGCAACATGGATTCAATTGAATTTTAATTCATATCTTTGTATAAGGGTTGTCATCAATTATCAAAAAGGGGGAGATTGAAAGCTCTAGTTTGGTTTTGGTGAATTGATGAAACCCTAAGTGCTAACGTAGTTTATCAAGTGATCATGATATAGGTAGCACACTCCAAGTGGTGAAGCAAATGAAGATCATAACATGATGATGGTGATGCCATGGTGATGATCAAGTGCTCGGACTTGGAAAGAAGAAATAGAAAAACAAAAGGCTCAAGGCAAAGGTATAAATTGTAGGAGCCATTTTGTTTTGGTGATCAAGACACTTAGAGAGTGTGATCACATTTAGGATCGATAGTCGTACTATTAAGAGGGGTGAAACTCGTATCGGAATGCGGTTATCAAAGTGCCACTAGATGCTCTAACTCATTGCATATGCATTTAGGATCTAGTGGAGTGCTAACACCCTTGAAAATGTTTGTGAAAATACGCTAACACATGTGCACAAGGTGATACACTTGGTGGTTGGCACATTTGATCAAGGGTGGTGAAGTTTAGGTGCAAGGGTAAGAAACTCCACCGGTGCCCTAGACAGAAAAGACAGAGGTCACTGTGAGTGACCGGACGCTGGCCTCGGTTGGACCGGAGCGTCCGGTCAGTGGTAGCAGAGGGCATGCGTTTCGGTCTCATGACCGGACACTGGGTCGCTCAGCGACCGGACGCTGGCAGGGTGCGTTCGGTCAGTGCTGACGTACGCTGACGTAGGGCGTATAGAGGAGACATTGTGTGACTGGACGCTGGCTGTGTCCGGTCAAGCATGACCGGACGATCGTGTTTGGAACCTTACTAGAAACGACCGGACGCTGAAGTCCAGCGTCCGGTCACTTTCTAACTGACGCGTCCGGTCAACAGATGACCGTTGAAATCTGACGAACTGTATTTGAAGCAGGGGACACGTGGCGTGAATCACGTGACCAGACGCTGAGGGCCAACGTCCGGTCGATCGGACCGGAGCGTCCGGTCACCCTGCATTGTAACCAGTGAAGGGGTACAGTGGCTCTATTTCGTGGGGGCCTCTATTTAAGCCCCATGGCCGGCTCAAGCTCACTCTCTTGGCCATTTGCATTGACATAGCAACCTTGTGAGCTTAGCCAAAGCCCTCCCACTCATTTGCATCATAGATTAAACATCTTTGTGAGATTGAGAGTGATCCAAGTGCATTGCTTGAGTGATTGCATCTAGAGGCACTTGGTGATTGTGTTTCACTGTGGATTTCGCTTGTTACTCTTGGTGGTTGCCGCCACCTAGATGGCTTGGAGCAGCGAGGATCGTTGAGCGGAGGGTGGTGATTGTCTCCGGCTCCGATCGTGGTGATTGTGAGGGGTTCTTGACCTTTCTCCGGCGGAGCGCCAAAAGGTACTCTAGTGGATTGCTCGTGGCTTGTGTGATCCTCATCTTGTGTTGGTTGTGCGGCACCCTATTGAGGGTTTGGCGTGTGAAGCCAATTAGTGTGTGAACCTCCAAGTGAGTGTATCGCCACAACGAGGAGTAGCTTGCCGGCAAGCAAGTGAACCTCGGTAAAAATCATTGTGTTCATCATTTGATTCCGAGGTGATTGATCTTCATTGGTATTCATACTTGTGATTGATTGGTTCATACATCTACATGGTGGTATAACCTTCTTGCCTACTCTTTATATTACCGCAAACTAGTTGTCAAGCTCTTTAGTGTAACTAGTTGTGAGAGCTTGTTAGTTTGGTTAGTGTGGCTCTTTAGTTAGTTTTTGAGAGCACACTAACTTATTGTAGTGATATAGCTATTGTGTGGATATACTTTATCTAAACTAGAATTGTGGTAGGTGGCTTGCATTTTGGTAGGCTAGCGCAAAACTCGCTTTGCCTCATAATTGTCTAATCCTTTTGTTAAGTGTTGTTGTAGAAATTTTATTAGGCTATTCACCCCCCCTCTAGCCATTAGGACCTTTCAGCACAGCAACTCAACGACGGTCGGCTAGCACAATGGCGGTGGTGCCAAACCTAGAGGCCAAGGGTGGCGGTGGCGGCGCTGAATGGAGCCTACAACCGATGCGTGGGGGTGTCTGAGTTAGGGTTGGGGTGTGAGTCATTCATAGTGGGTTGGCCTGCTGGTTAGGGTTACTGCACCCATGCTATTGTGGGCCGCTACATGCAATTGCGCCCGCTATATCGGCCAGTTGCATCCGCAAAGTTCCACGCCACAAATTTCAGAGTGCAACCTAGTAGCAGTAGCGGCAATGGGCCGCTACCGCAATTGCGGCTGCTACCGCCACTACCACCACTATTTTGTACTTTGATTGTATGGCTTGAAGCAAGCACCTAGACCATGGTATGAGAGGTTGGGGACTTCCTACTCTCTAAGGGATTCATTATGGGCAAGGTTGACACCACTCTCTTCACTAAGAAGATTGGCAATGACTTGTTTTTGTTGCAAATCTATGTTGATGACATCATATTTGGATCAACCAATCAAGATTATTGTGAGGAGTTTGAGAAGATGATGGCAAGTGAGTTTGAGATGTCTATGATTGGAGAGCTTAGTTACTTCCTTGGTCTTCAAATCAAGCAAATGAAGAATGACACATTTGTGAGTCAAGGCAAGTACATCAAAGACATGTTCAAGAAGTTTGGAATGGATGATGCTAAAGCTATTAGTACACCAATGAGGACAAATGGAAACTTGGATAGTGATGCTAGTGGCAACATGGTGGATCAAAAGATGTATCGGTCTATGATTCGAAGTCTACTCTATGTGACCGCATCAAGGCCAGATGTGATGTTTAGTGTATGCATGAGTGCTAGATTTTAAGCCTCACTAAGAGAAAGTCACTTGAAGGCAACAAAGAGGATATTGATGTACTTGAAGCATACACAAAATGTTGGATTGTGATATCCCAAAGGATCTACATTTGAGTTGATTGTATATTCGGACTCTGATTATGCGGGATGCAAAGTTGAGAGAAATAGCACATCAGGCACATGTCAACTATTGGGAAGATCACTTGTGTCTTAATCATCAAAGAAGAAAAATAGTGTAGCACTTTCAACCACCGAAGCGGAGTACATTTTGTTCGGTAGTTGTTGTGCTGAATTACTTTGTACGAAGGCTACTTTGAATGATTTTGGAATCAAGTTCAAACAAGTGCCATTGCTATGTGACAATGAGTGTTGGGGACCTAATACCGGGGTACCCAATGAGGTAGAATTAATAACCATCGAATGTTGACGCTTCCGGTCAGACAAGAATGCTACTACGCTTCTTGCCCGAACGATGGAAGATTGGTTCCGCCTCGCCCGACCCCTGAGGGCTAGACTCTGCCTCGCCCGACGGCTGAGGGCTGGCTCTGCCTCGCCCAAACATCTAAGGGCTAGCTCCACCTCACCCGATGTCCGAGGGCAGGCTCCACATCGCCCGAGGGCTGAGGGCAGGCTCCGCCTCACCCGATGCCTAAGGGCTGGCTCCGCCTCGCCCAACGCCTAAGGGCTAGCTCCGCCTCGCCCGACGGCTAAGGGCAGGCTCCGCCTCACCCAAAATGTCTAAGGGCAGGCTCCGCCTCGCCCGACGCCTGAGGGCTAGCTCCACCTCGCCCGACGCCTGAGGGCTAGCTCCGCCTCGCCCGATGCCTGAGGACTGGCTCTGCCTCGCCCGATGTCTGAGGATTGGCCCTGCCTTACCCGACGGTCGAGGGCAGGCTCCACCTTGCCCGACGACTACACCCTGTTCCTTCATAAAGATGAACACAAGGTACGACAAGACATTCGAGTCAACCGCAGTACTGAGGGCCATGCCCTGCGTGCCTACAGGAAGGTACTATTAGGATACGATGGGCCGTGCGCTTTAGGCCCTTTCCGACCAGATAGAGCCCGAACAGTGTTGTAGGCACCGACTTTTGTCCCACAGTGTTGTAGGCGCTGCCATCAGCCCTCGAACATGGATACTAACATGAGCATACGACAACCACTATGATCCAAGACAGAACTCACATCATCTACAGTGATGGATGTATGGTCACTTCCCCATCTACTCCCCGAAGGGTCACGGCCCGGCTCTCTGGCAAGCCGCACCATCCGCCAGTGTAGGATGGGACGTACCCGCTTGCTGAAAGAGGCCAGGGCATGGCCCTATAAGGATCAACGAACACGCCATTCTTGACACGGTCTGCTATGTTAGCATGACAGGCACAAGGGAAAAGGAAGACCCGGTTCCCTCGAAGGACCTTCTCTACCTTTGGTTTTTTCCTCTTTCTCCCATCTGTAACCCCTGCTCCTCCCTTGGTCTATAAAAGGGAGGGTAGGGCGCCCCACTAAGGGGATTGATCATTTTCGACACACAAGACATAGCCAAGCAGCAATCGAGCTCTTGGCGTCCTTTTGACATTTCCATCAGAGACTTGGGACCCGTCCCTCTCTCGACCGTTTGTACACCCTACTATGGACCTTTTTTGGTACTAATAACACAAGCAGTAGCAGACTGGACGTAGGGACGTTCTGCCCAAACCTGTATAAACCTTGTGTCCTTTAGTACACCATCTGAGCCTAACGCACAACAATTATAAATTTACTAGCCGGTGTTTGTTCGAAACACCGACAGTTGGCGCGCCAGGTAGGGGCATTTGCGCATTCCTAATCAGGCCTTGGATGGCTAGCCACGCAATCAGCTAGGTCCCGGTGCACATGTGTGTTTCGGTGACCTAGACTTCATCATCACGGTGGGAGGAGAGTTGGCGTTGGCCCACATCGCCATCCAATCTCTCCCCTCCAACGACTTCAACTATGGGAGGCTTGAGCGCCAGCTCGGTGCCTCCCTCGGACCCCAGCCGTCCAGGGAGGACCCACACCGCCTCACCCTCTCTCCAGAACACTCCGCATTGTAATAGAACCGACCAATTATACGAGATTAAGTAAGGAAATCTTCCACCGAAGCAGATAATTTAGTAAACTTAAGCCCGTATAACCCGGTAGTCCGTGAAACCACAAAGGATTTCAAACCAATCGACATAAAACCAAGATCGTACAAGTTTAGCAGTCACCATCACATGTTATATAAAGTTTGCAATGACAGTGGATACATCAGAGTTTAGAACATAAAGTTATTACAACCCAAGTTCCAACTGAAATAGCGGAAGCAAATAGTTTTAAAGCCACACACACACTTTTAGTTCAGATACAATGCCAGTAGGTAGTCATTTCCAACAAAAACATCAGATGAAAGATACGGAGTGACCATTGCCCTTGGTCCTAGTTGTCACCCATCGTCGGGTATAGGCAGTTAATGCAATAGCCGTAGTACATTTGACCATCTGCAACAACAATGGGAACAACGCCCTGAGTACGAGAAGGTACTCAGCTAGACTTACCCGTCTTAAACCAAAATAAAGCGACACCAAGGATTATGCAAGGCTTTCTTTAGTGGGCTAGCCGACTTGTTTGCGAAAAGCATAATTTATCATGAAGACATCATTTTGAATACTTTGCATCATCTTTATTAGGACCTATCCATCTAGGTAAGCACCTGTACTATAGCAATCACTTGATTAACCAATAACATCCAGTTACCAATTTAGATTTAGCATATCCCATACCATCCAGATAACCATCATTGTTCCATAATAATTACTACGATGTCGTAGCTTGAGTCAAGTGCTCACTATCCAGGAGCGATGGCGATTCGAATCGATTCCTAACCAGCTGGTGATTTATTCCTCACACAAACCACGCTTCCCCCATCAGGGTCGCTTAGATCACCAATGACACTTTCCAAGTAGCCGCGGGATAACAGTCATGGACCACACTACCCAGGGACCGCCCGACTGCCAGGACGCACCTTGGGCTCACTCTTCGCGTCCCCGTCATACCCTCTTCAGCACCAGTCTACGCATCTGAGTTTATCCCGGCTCGAAATAGTGTCACTAGCTTCGCGGTCGAAAGGTACTTTATTCGGTCAGCTAAATGTGAGGCATGCGTTCAACATGACAAGAGGGACGAGCAACGATCGGTCCTTAATCGACACAGATGGAAACTAATAGCACCCCAGAACCCTGTCTGGTTGCCTCCAACTTTTTCCGTCCGGTCTCCAATTATCCATCACACATGGTTAATTCCAGGATATCATTCTTTCTATAGCTAAATTCTTCCAGTAACCACCTATAATGTAGGTGACCGGATATCGCCGACCGCTACCGGTCTAAGCAAGGCTAAGCAGTTATTCGATCCTGACCTAACAGGGTAAAAGGTAATAAGGTAGGCAAGGATAGTAATAAATGCATCAACGGTTTCAATCAACTCCTACAACTTAATGCAACAATATATAAACTCATATATAGGAATAATTGCTTTTATAAAGTAGGAGACTTAGAATGCTCCAGGGATTGCCTCGTTCAAACGAACTAGGATGATGATCCACGCACTCGGGCAAATCCTCTCCCGGCTCCTCTTCCTCTGGCACCTCCTGTGCCTGGACTTCTTGTGGATCTGTCCCGGTCTGCTATTCCTGCACTACTACTAGCAACTCCTCATGCGATCCTGTATGATGCAGATGTATAAGTGCTAATGCATAGGTGCATCGGAGAGATGACTTGTAATGATCATGATGCATGAAATGTAGATGAACATGTTTAACTTTATTGGACATAGTAGAAGTAAAGCTCTTCTACAAGGTAGCCAACATCATCCAAGAACATGTACTACTATTCTACTACTACAACCACTGTACTAACATGCCGAGTCACCATAGCAAGTTAAGATGCATCAAAGGTACACCAAAGCAAACATTATTAACTAAACATGCATCAAAGAAGATTATTTGATTTCATTTTAAACTAGGGCTACAACAGCAACATATATTTCTGGTGCTCATAAAAATCTAAGAAAATTACAGTAGCATAGTACTACTCTAAGTAGACTACCATAAAATTTTTATGGCATTTGGATAAGTAAAATAGCCTACACAAAAATGACAAGACATAATTGCTTAAAAAGGCATAAATAGGAAACCTTAGTGAAAAGTATCAAGAAACAGATTTCATATTTTTCTTAACATCCTTAAGGTACTGATATACTTCCCACAAAATTTCGTGGTCATAGGATTCCTAGATAATTTACAAAAATTCACACAAGTATCAATCAATGATGAAAGGAAAATCTATAACTCAAAAACCATACATGCAATGACTCTAAAATTTTTACCAGAGCTTCTACTAAGAAAAAATAGCTTAACCACAAAATTTCATAATTTTTGGAGCACGGAAACTCAAGATATAATTTAAACCAGTTTGCATGCATTTAAAAACACCTTTCAAGTTCCTATTTAATTCATCCAAAATTTCCACACCAAGTGTTCATGTCATATTTTTACTAAATACTAGACTTCACTATGATTCTACAAAAATTAGAATCACACCATTTAGATCTACCAAAATGGAGATACAAAATTCACAAAACAGCATTCAAATCTACACAAATGAACTATCTTTCTGGATCTAGGCCATTGACATTCGGGACCCACGAAACAGAAGGACCCACACGTCAGCGACCGAAAAACAGGGCACGGCGGGAAACGGCGCGGAATCGATGCCATCTCATCGGTGGCGATTTCTCCGGCGGACCCGAGGGCACCGGCGTGTTCTACGAGACAAGACGCACCTATCTATGCCCTTCCCGCAACCGCTACCTAGCTCTAGCAACGACGGCGTCGGCAATGGCGGACTGCGGCGAGGTTCCGAAGGCGCTCCGGCGAAGTCCAGCTATGTAGGCGTGGCTAAGCTCGGTACAGGCTTCTAGGGCTCATGGGGAAGCTAATGGAAGGAATAACGGGGAGCAAGAGGGCTCCGGTGATAGACGACCATGTGAGCTTCAACACCGGCGAACCTCAGCCATGGCGGCGGCGGAAATGGCCAATAGGCCCTCACCTAGGCTTACCCGATGTTGCGAGTGGGTGGATATGGTGGCTCGTAGCACTTCGGAGCTCGTGACTAGCTGAAGGCGGCAAAGACACAGTGGCGAGGGAGATAGGCGATGGCGACTCACTCGGCGGCAATGGTGGAGGCGCGGCGCTCGGCTCTGAGTGAACTAGCGAGGTGAGGAGGCGAAGGCGAAGCAAATAAGTGAGCCGTCGAGCGCGTGGCATCATCGTGGAAGCAACAGCCTGACCAGTGGGGGCAGCGCCGGCGTACTGCCGCCACTTGGCCGCCGTGGCCTGACGGTGTCGGCCAGCTGACCCGCCTGAACCCGTCCATCAGAGAACGCCGAGACCGACTAACGGCGAGTTTTCCAAGTTTCCAAATTCAAAAACGATGGTGAGTTAGCAGAACTTCCTTGAATAAAAGTTGTATATCTACGATAGGGCTACAACATTTATTTAGAAAGGATGAGCAAATTCGCAAAGGATCACGAGTTAAATCAAGCCAAAGTCAGCACCATCAAACTAGAAACGCAGGAAACACTTAGAAAAATTCTAAGTGTAGAATCAGCACTGATATCTGGCTTGTGGGCCCAAATTGAACATGTTGTTCTCATTTTCATGGCTTGGCTTCTAAACAAAGTTTGTTCCTTATAAAATTTGCTACAACTTTGCTTTCGGCTGCTCAGACATGCATACACTCTAAGTTGTACTTTTTAAACAGTCAAACATGAGAGCTCTAGTGGTCAACGCTAGTCAAACTATTACTAGAAAGTGAAATTAGGCAATATGGTCAACATGAACAATGTTCCTAATGACATTCTAAGTGTCACTAAGTTGTTTAAGAGAATTATTATCCACAGCACACATTGGTCACACCAGAATCAAGCACTGTATGTACTGAAACAATGAAAAACAATTGAAATGTTACCTTTGTTTCATAGTCATGTTTCACACGTTTCATGCACACACGGCAAAACAAACGTAGCACCCAATCTAGTAAAACAAAACTATGCCACATACATGTTTCATTAGTATGTTTCCATTCTATATTTCATGTCATGCGTATGAATGCATAATAATGATTATGCTCATAATTTGCAAAATGTTGATGCATGCTTAACACTGAGGTGTTGCACGCATGGAGCACCTCAACGGTGCTTCCATTTGGTCTCCGCAATGCTACGACGACCGTAAGCCACCTTGTGGCACAGTGCATGATCCCATCTCCCGACGAACAATGAGTTCGTGGGGATGATCGAAAGCATCAGGGAATCCCTCCATGGCCTCCTTGTGGAGGGGCCAAGGTCGAACTCTGGCTCTGACTCTAGCAGGGGGAGCCATCACCCCTCCTAGGAATGTTTCATGGCGGAAACCCCTGAGGGACACGTCAAAAGCGTCTCCATGGAGGAGACTACTCTAGCGGTGGAACTGAAGAGGGGGACAGCGGCCCCACCGCACGTAGGGGTGGAGCAGCTGAGAGCCCAAAATGGGAGATGGACAAAGCTGGACAATAGCTTGTTCGGGAGTACGCGAGGTCGATCAGGAGATCGAACGCCGTGAAAACGGTTGGCGCGCACGCACCGTGGCCCATGACGTAAACCAAATGATCATTATCGACGGTGAAACCCTTCCTCACTTCGCTCGGGCAAGCCAGAACATCGCCGTCGCAACGGCCTTGCTCCATGGCCTTCCAGAGGCCGCAACGCCCGAGGATCGTCGGGCCCACCGTGAAATTCGCACGTTGCTCGAGCGTGTGGCGGCACAATAGGAGGAGAGCTCGTTGTCTCAGCGATGCGACCTCAACACCAGCCAGCGCATGCCCTCGGTGCATCCCGCTAGGGATGCATCAGTCCACCAAGCACCACAAGGCACCAAGCAACGCGCTACGGTGGCCCAGATACATCAGTGTCTCAGCCGCAACCACGACGCACGCAACACCATCGACGCCCGTAGACGCACCTATAGTGACCCAAGAGAAGGAGCCTACCGTGGCTATCATCCTCGACGTGGTGGATGCTACGACAGCGGCGAGGACCAGAGCCTGAGCCCTGGCCTGCTAGGGCCTCAGTTCTTTAGCCGGCACATCCTCAACACTGTATTCCTGCCAAGGTATCGACCACCTACCAATATCCCTAAATACTATGGGGAGACAAACCCTGGACTTTGGCTTGAAAACTATCAGCTTGCCTGTCAAGCCAGTGGTGCGGATAATGATGACTTCATTATCTACAACCTTTCACTGTTCTTGGCCGATTCAGCACGAGTGTGGTTGGAACACCTGCCGTCCAACGCAATCTAGAGTTGGGCGGATCTGAAGGAGATCGTTGTGGGAAACTTCCAGGGCACGTACAAGCACCCTAGGAACCCATGGGACCTCAAGAACTGCCATCAGAAGGCCGGTGAGACCCTCCGCGGGTACATCTGGTGCTTCTCCCGGCAGTGCAACGAGCTCCCTAACATTGCCAACGTCGATGTAATAGGAGCCTTCCTGTCCGGGATGACCTGCGAGTCCTTAGTTCATAAGCTAGGATGCAAGGGCCCGCGAACCACCAAGGAACACCTAGACATCACCACCAGGCATGCCTTAGGAGAAGAGGCGGTCGGAGCGATCTTCGATCACCTCGATGGCAAGGCAAGGCGGGACGAGGATTCCGGCGAAGGCACCTCTAATCGTTCTGCCAAAAGGAAGAACAAGAAGCAACGGCACGAGGACTTGCTCGTGGCTGCTGCTGACCGTAAGGGTGGTCGGAAGCCCACAGAGGGCACTCCGAACCACTTCGAAAAATTACTCAAGGGGCCATGCCCGAACCACGCCTTTCCCGTAAAGCGTCTGCTCAAGGACTACGGCCTCATGCAAAAGTTCTTGTCTGCAAGCTCCAACAAAGGGGAGCAGGGGAAGGAACCTACCCCCACTGCGGATGATGCCACGGAGAAGGACGATGGCTTTCCAATGCTGGACGGCTACCTTATGATCTTCGGAGGCTCAGCGGCCTATGACTCTAGGATGCCGTCAGAAGGTCGCACGCCACGAGGTCTACATGGCCCAACCGGCCACACCTCCCTTCCTCCGGTGGTCAGAATCCGCCATAACCTTCGATCGGACCGACCATACGGATACCGTCCCGCACCCGGGGAGATATCCGCTTGTGGTCGACCTGATCATCGGCCCAAAGCAACTCACCAAAGTACTGATGGACGAAGGCAGCGGCCTCAACATCATGTACGCTAAGACGCTCGACGTGATGGGCGTCGACCGGACTCGCCTCTGCCCCACCCGAGCGCCTTTCCATGGCATCATGCCCGGGAAACAGGCCATGCCACTCGGGCAGATCGATCTACCCGTTACCTTTGGGGATTAGTTTAATTACAGGACTGAGACCCTCACCTTCGAGGTGGTTGGGTTCCCTGGAACCTTCCACGCCATCCTGGGACGACCCTGCTACACGAAGTTCATGGCCGTCCCTAACTACACATACCTCAAGCTAAAGATGCCGTGCCCCCATGGGGTCATCACGGTTGGCACCTCCTTCCAGCGGGCCTACGAGTGCGAGGTCGAGTGCTATGGCCACGCCACAGCAATCGTCACCTCCGGGGAACTCGCTGCCCTCAAGGAGGAGGTCACCGAAGAAGCGCCCGATGCAAAGAAATCGACCAGGTCGTTCGAATCGACAGAGGGCTCCAAGGGGGTCCTCATAGATCCTAGCGGCTCCGAGGGTAAAACGGTATGCATTGGTACCACACTTTCCTCTGAATAGGAAAGCGCGCTCATCGACTTCCTCCACGGCAACAAAGACATCTTTGCGTGGAAACCCTCGGATATGCCAGGCATTCCGAGGGAGGTCGCCGAGCATACCTTGAAAATCCATCTAGGCTCCAAGCGGTGAAGCAACACCTGTGTTGCTTCGATGAGGAAAAGCGCAAGGCCATTGGTGAAGAGATAACAAAACTATCGGCCACCGGATTCATCAGGGAAGTACACCACCTAGAGTGGTTAGCTAATCCCGTTCTCGTGCGAAAGAAGAGCGGAAATGGAGGATGTGCGTAGACTATACGGGTCTCAACAAGGCATGTCCAAAGGATCCGTTTCCTTTGCCACGCATAGACCAAATAGTCGACTCTACCTCGGAGTGCGAAACCCTCTCCTTCCTTGATGCCTATTCCGGCTACCATCAAATTGCGATGAAAGAGTCCGACCAGCTCACGACGTCTTTCATCACCCCCTTCAGATCATTCTGCTATGTCTCAATGCTGTTTGGTCTGAAGAACGTTGGGGCTACGTACCAGCGTTGTATGCTCAAATGCTTTGGGGACCTCATCGGGTGGACCGTTGAGGCCTACGTCGACGACATCATAGTTAAGTCCAAATGGGCTGACCACCTCATCGCCGATCTTGAGCAAACCTTTGCGAAACTCCGAGCAAATGGTATCAAACTCAATCCCGAGAAGTACATTTTCGGGGTCCCGAGGGGCATGCTGCTCGGCTTCATCATCTCCAAGCATGGCATCTAAGCCAACTCGGAGAAGATTTCAGCCATCACAAGGATGGGCCCAATTCAGAACATAAAGAGGGTTCAGCGGATCACAGGGTGCCTCGCCACCCTCAGCCGATTCATCTCGCGCCTCGATGAACGAGGTCTCCCCCTTTATCGACTCCTGAAGAAAGCCGACCGCTTCGAGTGGACATCCGAGGCCCAGGAGGTGCTTGACATGGTCAAACTACTTCTAACAATGCCCCGATCCTAGTTCCTCCAAGTGACGGAGAATCCCTCCTGCTATACATAGCAGCCACCACACAAGTGGTCAGCGCCGCCTTGGTAGTAGAGCGGGAGGAAGAGGGGCATGCACTCAAGGTGCAAATACTGTGTACTTCATTAGCAAGGTACTATCCGACTCCAAGACCCGCTACTCCCAAATCCAGAAGCTCCTGTATGCTGTCCTCATCACCAAGAGGAAGCTACGCGACTACTTCGAATCACACACCATGATGGTTGTGATGTCATTCCCCCTCGGTGAGGTCATCTAGAGCCAGGACGTCACGGGAAGAACTACAAAGTGGGCACTTGAGTTGATGGATCAAGGCATCACATATGCCTCCCGAATGGCGATCAAGTCCCAGATGTTGGCTGACTTCATCACGGAATGGATCGAGGTCTAGACACCATCGGAGGTCATCGATCAAGAGTACTGGACGATGTACTTTGATGGATCACTGATGAAGAAGGGCACCAGTGCGGGGCTAGTCTTCGTATCACCCCTTGGGGTTCCGCATGAGGTACATGGTTTGGCTCCATTTCCCCTCATCAAATAATGTGGCTGAGTATGAAGCGCTCATCAACGGCCTACGAATCACCATCGAGTTGGGCATCCGATGCCTCGACATCCGAGGCGACTCCTAGCTGGTTGTCAACCAAGTCATGAAGGAGTCCAGCTACCATGACGCCAAGATGGCTATGTACTACCAGGCGGTTCGACGACTAGAGGACAAATTTGATGGCCTCAAACTCAATCACATCCCAAGGCGCCTCAACAAGGTGGCCGATGCGCTTGCAAAAGCAGCATCTGGTCGAGAGTCGGTGCCAACGGGCATCTTCGCCAGCGACCAACATAAGCCCTTGGTACGCTAGCGAAGGGTTGGAATGGGCCAACGATGGCCCGTCTGATCCAGCCCCAAGGGGCTGACCAACCAATGGCTCCCTCTGGCCCCAAGGTCATGGAGCTTGAAGAGGAACCGGCGATAGAGCTCAACCCTCTGGACAACTAGAGAACACTCTACCTTGACTACCTCCTCCATGACACGCTGCCGATGGACAAGACGGAAGCTCGATGGCTCGTACATCGCGCCAAGTCCTTTGTTCTTGTAGAAGGCAAACTCTACAAATGGAGCCACACCGGGATCCTGCCGCTCTATATCCTCGTCGAACAGGGGAAAGCTTTTGCTAGAGCGATATCCACGGTGGGGTCTATGGTTACCACGCCGCGCCTAGAACCTTGGTTGGGAACAAATTTCAACAGGGCTTCTACTGGCCCACTGCAGTATCCGATGTCGAGCAGATCGTATGCACCTGCAAAGGGTGCCAGTACTACGCTCAATAAACTCACCTCCCAGCCCAGGCACTCTAGATGATCCCCATCATGTGGCCCTTCACGGTCTAGGGGCTCAATCTAGTTGGGCCTCTCAAGAAGGCACCCGAGGGCTACACCCACTTGCTTGTCACCGTAGACAAGTTCACGAAATGGATCGAAGCTCTACCGATCTCCGTGATCAAGTCCGAGCAAGTTGTGCTATTCTTCCTCGACATCATCCATTGCTTTGAAGTACCGAACTCCATCATCGCAGATAATGGCACATAGTTCACCAACAAGAAATTCATTCAATTCTGCGATGAACAACACATCCGGGTCGATTGGACCACTATCGCGCACCCCCAAACGAACGGGCAGGTCGAGCGCAAACGACATGCTCTTATAGGGCCTTAAGCCCATGATCTTCAACCGGTTGAACAAGTTTGGTGCATGCTGGGTCATCGAGCTCCCTGCGGTGCTCTAGAGCCTGAGGACAACTCCTAGCCGGGCCACCGGCTACATGCCTTTCTTCATGGTCTACGGTTCCTAGGCTGTCCTCCCAACCGACCTCGACTATGGAGCACCAAGAATCAGAGCATATGACGAACAGGGAGCCGAGGCATCCCACGAAGACACCATGGACCAGCTAGACGAAACTCGTGACATTGCTCTCCTCTGTTTGGCCAAGTACCAGCAGACGCTGTGTCGGTACCACAACCGACGGGTGTGGGACCGAACCTTCAATGTCGGAGACCTAGTTCTCCGCCTCGTGCAGAGCAACAAGGACCGCCACAAGCTCTCCCCACCCTGGGAGGGACCGTACGTCATCATGGAGGTACTTTGGCCAGGCGCCTACAAGTTGAAAACCATCGACGGCGAGGTCTTCACCAATGCCTGGAACATTGAGCAGCTACGTCATTTTTTCCCTTAAATAAACACATACCTTTTCTTATCAGTTTTTGTCTTCAAAAATCCCTGATCTTTAGTGATATCCGCCCCCTACAAAGTGTGAAGGGTCGGACCTCACTCGGGGGCTGATATAAGTACTTTTAGCTTACAAACACTCTCTGTGTTATCTTGCAAACATTCTCTATGTTTTTCCTCTTTTCTCATGGTAAGTCCTAAAGGCTAGAATTTTGAGAACAAAATCTTAGTATAACTGGTAGGTTTGCGGGAAACCCACGCCCCAGTGGCTATGGCCTCCTTGCTCACCAGCGTGATCAGAGTTGGCTCTCCCATACTCCAAGTTTTTTGCGACCTTAACTGTGAGAAGGGTCGGAAGGCACAAACCTCTTTTACAAAAAGAGGGAGAAAAGTCGAAAAGTTGTTTGCCGTAACAAAAGTTGAAAACTTATTCATTTTTCACACAAATTCATTGCTTACAAAGTAATTTCATCACGAAAAGGGCTGATGTATTCATAAATACAAAATTGTTCACTCGGGGCTCCCCCACAAACTTATTGAATTATAGTTTCTAACCAGTTCTACTATGAGTACTACTACGGTCACCGCGCCACGCTCTCCATCGGTGATGTCCTACCGCTCCATGGGATCCTCGGTGGCACCCTACCAATGTCGAGCACCACATGGTGATCTATGGTGCCTCTGGCCGGGCATCCGAGACGCCATCATGATCAACCACAACCCCGAACACCTCACCAGGCGTCCTAGGGACTACGCCATCGTGATCGCCTATGCCGACAATGGCATCTCCCCGGGGTGTCCAGGACTATGCCATCGTGATCATGATCGATCTCGATGGGGGGCGTTTCCCATCGAAGAAAGGCCACCATGAATGACCGCAAAACCGACAACAACGCCACCACCCTCCAAAGGCACCTCCTCCTTCGGGACTACCTTCATGGCAAAGGTGGCCGACACCATCTCATCTATGGCATGACCTCTAGCTCGACATCACGCGTTCATGAGTAGATCTGTGTGAGTTTTTCTTGGCATTACCCTCTCTCACTTAGGAACCATCGCAATGCAAACACATTCGGTGGAAAGGAAGGAGAAGAGGTAGCGGCTCGATGGGTGAAGCGGGGACGAGAACTCCCTCCCCATCTTTAAAGGAAGAGGCCACCAGGAAAGAATTGCCCTCTTCCTTCCCTAAAACCGATGGGAAATCGCCGACGAAATCCGGCACTTCCCGACGAGACGCGCTTAGATCAACGAGACGTCGCTTTGGTCAAATAGGAAGTTGCCTAGGCATGGCCCACCACTACCGGGTGTCGGCAAAGAATCGGCCGCACACCATCTCATCTATGTTGGATGACAACTCTAACCCTCGACATCATGCTAAAACGACGAACAAATTCATGAGCGGGATAAGCAATGGCGAGGGCACGGACATCGCTTTCGGGGTGAGAGTTTCTCTCCTTGGCATCCTCACCCTCTCTTACTTAGGAACCGGACGCAGGTGCGGGTGTAAAACTGCAAGAAAACGACGAACACCCTATTCGGTGGTTCAAAGGAAATTGAATTCATAGAGGTAGCTTTTTTGCATCCGCCTTCTCGAGAAGGGTTCGTTGAAAGCTCTAGTTTGGTTTTGGTTAATTGATGAAACCCTAAGTGCTGATGTTTATGAGATAGAATGGCAATGACGAGATCATGACAATGGTGATAGCATGGTCCCCATCTGCTTGAACTTGGAAGGAAGAGAAAAAACAAAGGCTCAAGGCAAAGGTATAAAATGTTGGGACCAAAAAACTTTTAGTGATCAAGACACTTAGTGAGTGTGATCACATTTAGGATAGATAGCCATACTATTAAGAGGAGTGTAACTCGTGTCGAAATCGGTTATCAAAGTGCCACTAGATGCTCTAACTCATTGCATATGCATTTAGAATCTAGTGGAGTGCTAACACCCTTGAAAATATTTGAAAAATATGCTAACACATGTGCACAAGGTGTTTGCGGGGTTGAGATGGGTTTGGGTCCCTCTCAACCCTGCAAACACCTTGTGCACATGTGTTGGCACATTTGAGCAAGGGTGAAGAAGTTAGAGTTGAAATGGAGTTGGTCGAAATGATGTCAAGGCGGTCTCACAGACCGGACGACTGTCACTCAAATGACCGGACGCCGAAAAAAGCTGCGTCTGGATCGTCAGCCGTCGATCAACAGCACAATGGCTAGGGTTGAGCAATCGGACGCTGGTCATGTCCGGTCAAGGTGGACCGGACGCGTCGTCAAGAAATCGCCTCGAGGAGCTTATCGAAATGACCGGACGCTGGGGCTAAAGCGGCCGGTTTTGACCAGAGCGTCCCGTCGGCTTCACCAGAGCCGTTGAAATCGATTTGAAGCGGTGACGCGTGGCGTCCATCGAGCGACCAGACGACGAGGGACACAGCGTCCGGTCGGTATGACCGGCGTCCCGGTCGAGCGTGTTTTGCCCAGTGAAGGGGTACAACGGCTCTATTTGATGGGGGCTCTATTTATAGCCCCATGGCCGGCTCAAGGGTAACTCTCTTGCACATTTTCATTGACATAGCAACCTTGTGAGCTTAGCCAAAGCCCTCCCACTCATCTCCATCATTGATCCATCATCATTATGAGATTGGGAGAGAATCCAAGTGCATTGCTTGAGTGATTGCATCTAGTGGCACTTGGTATTCATGTTGCGCTGCGGATTTTGCTTGTTTCTCTTGGTGGTTGCCACCACCTAGACGGTTGGAGCAGCGGTGAAGGATCGGCACGAGTTGGTGATTGTTCGTGGCCGCCTTCGGTGATTGTGAGGGGAGTTGTACCTTCCCTGGTGGAGCGCCGAAAGGTAACTCTAGTAAATTGCTCGTGTCATTGAGTTACCTCACTTGTGGGTCGGTTCTTGCGGTGTCCAATCGTGTGGACGAGGTTTGTGAAACACCTCTTAGCCGCCGAACCACCAAGTGTTGGTCGACACAACGGGGACGTAGCGTGTTGGCAAGCACGTGAACCTCGAGAGAAAATCGATTGTCTCTCTTCTTTGTCATTCTCCCGGTGATTGGCTATATATTCATCTTGTGATTGGTTCATCCCCTACATGTCGGTATAATCACTCTACTCACTTATTTACATTCTTGCAAACTAGTTGATACAAGCTCTTTAGTGTAATTAGAATTGAGAGCTTGCTTTATTATTTACATTCATCTAGTTGAGCTCTTTAGAGTAACAAGGTTGAGAGCTCTTAGTGAGTAATTACATAGCTAGTTTGTGTGCCTAAGTATTCATTGCAACTAGAATTATTGGATAGGTGGCTTGCAACCCTTGTAGAGCTAGGGCAAGTTTGCATTACGCTATTTGTCATACTAATCAAATTGCTCTAGTTGATTTGTAGATTTTTAAATAGGCTATTCACCCCCCCTCTAGCCATATTAGGACCTTTCAAGGGGTCCGCCTACAGAATCTCCTTCAAGGAGAAGTTGTCAGGTCACCTAAAGTCAATCGAACGGCTTGAATCGCCACCGAGAGACAGAAATGAAAAATCACGATGCTCGTGCAGGTCACGCTGGCCCCATCGCAAACGTTGGACTCGAACCCCACACGGACATGTCCGGTAAGAGCTTCTCATCGCTCATGCCACCGAGGTAACATTACCGACCCACGCTTTCATTTCAATTAAATCGTACATTAATCCCATCATCCAAACATTGCATATGCAATCGCTACATCCCAACGCTTCGTGTCGCGTCACGAAGCGGCAGTCGCCTCATTCGATATGAGTGGCATAAGACCGAGGTTCGAAGGCTGGCCCATGAAGGGCTCGAGGCCACCTCGCGTCAAATAGAGCCAGGGGAGAAAAAACATGATGAGCCCTAGCGGCCTTGTCCGACCCCGCTCAGAAGCGGACAGGGACATCTCGACCTTTCTCATTTGATTCTAACCTCGAGACAAACCCATAGAATCTCCATCGAGGAGAGGCCAACGGGCCACCTGAGCCTACCGAATGGCTCGGGCATCTGTTGGGAGGCGGGTTAAGAAGTAGTGGAATGCCACATGAGGGCTCTGCCGACCCCGTCAGCGAATGATGGACCCGGATTCCATAAGAACATACCTATTAGCGAGCTCATTGAGCGCGACACTTGAGCCATCGTGGCAAGTGTCATCAACTCAGCCCCTCCGATTGCGGAAACCTAAGACGGGGTGACACGCGAAACACGGCCGACCCCTATCAGACCCCAAGGGGCTCGGGGGCTCAAGCCGTTCAATCCGAGATTGAGAGACCGAGGTTTGAAGGCTAACCCACGAAGGGTCCGAGGCCACCTCGCGTCGAACAAAAGCCAGGGGAGAAAACGTAGATGAGCCTCAGCGGCCTTTGTCCAACCCGCATTGAGGCGGATAGGGTCATCTCAACCTTCTAAGTTCAATCCAGCCTATTGCCGAGCCCATAGAATCCCCATTGAGGGGGAATCTATTGGAAGGTAGGTCAAGGAGCAATGGAACGACACCCGAGGGCTTTGCCGACCCTGTCGCAAAGCGACGGGATCGGATTCCATCCGAACATCCCCGTTAGCGAGCTCATCAGGCACGTCACTCGAGCCATCGAGGTAGGTGACGCCGCCTCAACCCCTCTAGTTGTGAAAAACTATGGACGGGGCGACAGTCACAAAACGAGCCGACCCTTGACCAAATCCCTGCCACGCGCGGGGGCTCGGAGAAGGCCGGGCGAGCAATGGGACCAAACGCACGGTCACGGAACAATCGCCAAAATCCTAAGTAGGGGGTACGTGCGAATACGAAAGTAAGTTCGCTACCCTTGCTCTGGTCTCCAGTAACATCCGGCCCCAGCGACCGCAAGGGGTCGGATCTCACTCGGGGGTTGATAAAGGTACGAATACCTCCTTTTTTTCAAAATAGTCATTGCATCAAACCTTTTCCTCGCATCGAGACTGGCGGCAAGGTTTGTGGGAACAGATAAACGAGCACGCCTGGTAAGACTGCAAAAAGCCCACGCCCCAACAGCTACAGTAACTTTGCTCACCAGCACAATCGAAATTTCCCCTTATACACCTCGGGCCCTATAGTCTTAACGAACGGAAAGATCGGATCGCATAAACCTTTTTTTCTCGAATGCAAAATGGAAGAAAGTAAGATCAAAACGAATGAAACAAAATTACGAAACAAAACTATTTTCGGACACAAAAGTACCGGCACTTGTCCATATATTACAGAGAAATATTTATCAAACTTATTCAACTAACTACTTCCTTGAAGGGAGAACCATGTCTTTCAGCCTGTTCGCCAGGTTCCGCGCAATGGGAGTCACCACCTTCTCAATCTCATCCAGCTCGGAGTTTTTGTAGCCAGGCGTGAAGCCGAGGCTCATTATCTCCAAGTTGATTTCCTCATCATAATGAGAGTGGGCAACAGTAAAGGCTTGGGTGATCCTAGCGTGAAAGGCGTCCTCCTCAAGCTGGCCCACCCGCGCCATGATATCCACGGTATGGGCCGCAAGTGAGCTGGTTTCCTCCGGCCGCGCCACCCCCAGGTCATCGAAGACCACCCCGACGGCGGCGCGCAGAAGATCATGCTCGTCACTCTCGGCCTAAAGAGTACCCCGCACCTCGGCAAGCTATGTGCCCAGCCTAGTAGAGATGCTCTCGGCCTCCAACCTTTGGGTCACCATGACTCCAAGATCCGCCCGGAGGGAGCTGACCACCTGACGCTCCTCATCGCGCTCTCGGATGGCCCGGTCGCGCTCCTCGCGACCATGCCATGCTCCGAGCAGAGTCTTTCCATAGTCTGGTGTAGCTCGTCTCACTCCCTATGTAGCCGGGTGATCACCTCGGCATCCTGATCCACCCTCTGCTGCAGTGCCGCGGACCTGTCCTCGGCTTTCAGCTTGAGATTTCGCTCCGTCTCTAGCTCATCCAGGAGTTCAACGGCCCGCTGGCTGGCCTCGGCATCCTTCTAGAGCAACTCGTCCTGCTCCTTTTGAATCTAGGTTACCGCCTCCTCGTCCTCCTACACTCTCGCCGATAGATCCTGGAACATCCCATGGATCTCCTCCGTGTCCTGACGCGCCTCGGCTTCCCGCTATTGGGAGGCAGCAAGCTAGGCGCCCACATCTCTGCGTAGCCAGGCCTCCTCGGTGAGGCGGTCCCATTCTGCCTTCTGCTCATGGAGGAACCAGGATTTCTCCCGGCTATGAGTAATGAGGGACTGAAAAAAGACCAATGTCAAAAATACAAAAATACATGAAGAAAGAAGAGTGCAAAAGGAAAGATCAAGCGGATACCCGGCCATTGGGGACGATGATGTCACGTAGGATGACCTTGGCCTGATCCAGCAGACATCCATCATCGTCGAGATCCCTTCATCAAGACTCCCCCGCTCTACGCTCTTGGTAGCATCGTCGAGCGAGAAAAGGGTCGAAGTTGGATCTCGAGGATCCATCCACTGGAGCGGCAGCTCGCCCCGCGCGGGCGAGCGGTTGCCCCCCGACATCAGGGCTGAAGGCAACCTCCCACTGGTCCTCTCCACCACCGCCATGATGCCCGAGGACCCTCTGGTGTGTCCCCCTCCATCCGGCCCTCCTCGGGCTCCGTCGCCTGGGCCGCCGAAGGCGCGGATTACGCCGCCCCCTTAGACACCACCGCGGCTACGTCTGACTGCTCCTGGTTTGGTGCAGTCATGGCCACCCGCACTTACGATGCTAGTCCCTTGGCTTGCGACACCGTGCCCACCACGAAGGGCACCACAAGCGTGGGCGGCAGCTCCGTCCGCTCCAACGTAGGTGGCGGAGTCACTTCCACCGTCGTCTGCTCGGTGACCCCCGAGGGTGCTTCTTCAGCCTCGGCGCCTGCTTGACCCGCCGAGGGCGCGAGCGCCACCACAGGTGGCACTAGACCCGCCGACGAGGCCGCAACATCAGGCGACGGCACCTGTACTGCCTGAAGAGGAACACTCTTCTTGGGCGCCAACGCCAAAGAACGGCCCCGTCGCAAGAGTCTGCAAGAGGTAAAAGGCATAAGGCCAAATAGAAAAAATAGAAAAATAGAGGAATCGGTGACTTACTCTGGCGCTGTTGGGCGGTAGGAACATTTTGGGGACAAACCCCCAGATTCCTGCTCCAACTCGTCCGGGCAGGACCGCTTTGAACCCGCCCCCTGCTCCCGGGCAGAGGGTCTCGCCTCCCTTATCTCCGAGGGCGCGGCGGCGGAGCCACCCCTCTCTGTCGGTACCTCGGGCGTGGCGGTAGGTCCGCCCACTCCCATCGGCTCGTGGGGCGCGGCAGCGGAGCCGCTCCCCTCCATCAGCACCTCGGGCGTGGTGGCAGATCCGCCTCCCCCCATCCATCGATCCTCCGCCGGCACCTCGGGTGTGGCGGCGGATCCACCGGCTCCCACCGAACCTAAGGATGGGCCGATGATTTGGCCCGCCTCTGCCGGCCTCATGGACTCACTTCCCCCACGTGGAATGGGAAGGGTTCCTACGTGGACAATTGGGTGCTTGTCAAAGAATCCTCACCCTCTAGGACATCCCAATCCATGTCTGCTACTACCTCATCAAACTCCTCATTGTTGTCATCGTTGTCATTGTCACTACCTGTCTCCCCTCCTCGATCCCGTGCTTGCTGCTTCCATAGCATCTTCTTCTTCTTGAGCTCCCTCGTCCTCCTATCCCACTCAGCCATGGTGCGATTCGCTGTTGCCAGAATCTGATCCTTTGGCAGCAGAGCCGGGCTATCCCCGAGGACGAGTCTCTTTGGCTGGTCCCTCTATCCCGAGGTCAGCATCAAGGGGTTAGAAATTCAAGTGACAAGGAGGCACGGGAAAATAGAGAACTTACGAAATCGATGAACCCTGGTTCCGGCCACATTGGGGGATGCCTCGGCACCGGATACACAAAATCAAGGACAACGCCAACACTGTCCTTTGAAGGCTCCATCGCCTCCTTGATCCATTGTGCCACTTTGGTGGGGGGAGCACTTCGTCGAACGAGCGCCGTCCCTTCAGGTGATGCCCCAGCGCCATCAGGAATAGAGGGAGCATGCGGCTCATCAGGGGCGCCACCCTCCGCGTGTGGTAGGCACCAATGATCCTCGATCCCTTCACGCCCCTCTCCTTTAGAATTTGGAGGGTGGCGAGATGGTCCTTGATCCTCTTCTTATCTTTGTCTAGGACACCCCACTTCCATGACCCTAGGACCTCTTTGATGATGTGCTCGGAGAACACCAGCAAGGGGGCAGCCACGTCATCCTTGACGTAAAACCAATGCGAATGCCACCCCTTATTGGAGGTCGATAGATGCATCGATGGGTAGTCGTTCACCCGGTTGTTGCGCAGATGAATGCTGGCACATCCCATCGGCATGCTTAGCTCTTGCTTCCCAACCCGCTTCTTCGATAGGTTGACGACGAAGAGATACCACCACAGATCAAAGTGGGGACTAATCCCTAGGAACCCCTCACATAGGGCGATGAACGCCGCAAGGTGCTGGACCCCATTGGGAGTAAGATGTTGCAACTCCACCTGGTAGTAATCCAACAGCCCTCAAGGAACTTATGAGCAGGTACGGTGAATCCCCGCTCGTGGAAGTGAGCAAAGGACATGACATATCCTTCAGGCGGCAATGGCTCATCCTCATCACTAGGCAGCCGCCACTCCTCGATGGCGGTCAATGGGCAAAGGAGGCCACGGTGAACGAGGCCCTTCAGGCGCTAAGGGGTGATGTTGGATCTACACCATGGCTCCATTGAAATGATGGGGAAGGGGGTGGATGCGAGCTTAACAGCGGCTGCGATGCGGATGCGAGCTTGACGGCGGCAGCGATGCGGGTGCGGGAGACTCAGGCGATTGGCGGTGGAGGTTGTAGATGCGAAGGCGAGGAGACAAAATACGGAACCCTAGGGGTGAACCTCGTGGTTTTATAGGGGCGACGGATGTGAGAAGAGCAACCACCGCCTCGTTCTCTGAGCCTGCCACGACACATCGCCGCGTCACGTTGCGGGATACGCGCCCGTGATCCCTATCCTTTCTCACCAAAATCGTGTCGGACAGTTCGCCTTCCCAAATAGACCAGGACTCTTTTCCCACAGAAGGGATACGGGTCAAAAAGCTTTTTCTCCGGCCCGCCTGGGCCCAGGAGTTCAAGGGCTGACCCAACAGTCTCGACGGCCGTCCCAACGAGGGATGGGCCCACGAGCAGCCAGAACTTAGGAACACAAGCCTCAAGGGAACCTCGATCCGCAAATCAGATCCCAACCGGGCTAACCCTGGACGAATCCCCACGAATGGGATACCAAGGTCTCCTTTAAACTGTCTAGATTGACAAAAAATCAAATCTCACAGCCATACCAGCGAAGGGTCCAAAATTACCCCCCGGGCGATTCTATCCGAATCACCCGGGGGCTCGGGGGCTACACCCGATGGGTGCGCTCGCGCGCACCCTCTGGCATATCAAAATACCCCCGGGTGATTCTGCCCGAATCACCCGGGGGCTCGGGGGCTACACCCGTCGGGTGCGCTCGCGTGCACCCTCTGGCAAGTCAAAATACCCCCCGAGCGATCCTATCCGAATCACCCGAGGGCTACTATCGGGGACCTAATACCGGGGTACCCAATGAGGTGGAATTAATAACCATCGAACATTGACGCTTCTGGTCAGACAAGAACGCTACTACGCTTCTTGCCCGAACGACGGAAGATTGGTTTTGCCTCGCCCGACCCCTGAGGGCTAGACTCTGCCCCGCTCGATGGCTGAGGGCTAGCTCCACCTCACCCAATGGCTGAGGGCAGGCTCCGCCTCACCCAAATGTCTAAGGGCTGGCTCCGCCTCACCCGACGTCCGAGAGTGGGCTCCGCCTCGCTTGACGGCTGAACCTAGAGGCCAAGGGTGGTGGAGGCGGTGCTGAATGGAGCCTACAGCAGATGAGTGGGGGTGTCTGAGTTGGGGTTGGGGTGTGAGTCATTCATAGTGGGCTGGGCCGCCGGTTAGGGTTACTGCACCCATGCTATTGTGGTCCGCTACATGCAATTGTGCCCGCTATATCGGCCCATTGTGGCCACAAGGTTCCACGCCGCAAATTTCAGAGCGCAACCTAGTAGCAGTAGCGACAATGGGCCGCTACCGCAATTGTGGCCGCAATTGTGGCCGCTACCGCCGCTATTTTGTACTTTGATTATATGGCTTGAAGCAAGCACCTAGACCATGGTATGAGAGGTTGGGGGACTTCCTACTCTCTAAGGGATTCATTATGGGCAAGGTTGACACCACTCTCTTCACTAAGAAGATTGGCAAGGACTTGTTTTTGTTGCAAATCTATGTTGATGACATCATATTTGGATCAACCAATCAAGATTATTGTGAGGAGTTTGAGAAGATGATGGCAAGTGAGTTTGAGATGTCTATGATTGGAGAGCTTAGTTACTTCCTTGGTCTTCAAATCAAGCAAATGAAGAATGACACATTTGTGAGTCAAGGAAAGTACATCAAAGACATGCTCAAGAAGTTTGGAATGGATGATGCTAAAGCTATTAGAACACCAATGGGGACAAATGGAAACTTGGATAGTGATGCTAGTGGCAACATGGTGGATCAAAAGATGTATCGGTCTATGATTGGAAGTCTACTCTATGTGACCGCATCAAGGCCAGATGTGATGTTTAGTGTATGCATGCATGCTAGATTTTAAGCCTCACTAAGAGAAAGTCACTTGAAGGCAACAAAGAGGATATTGAGGTACTTGAAGCATACACAAAATATTGGATTGTGATATCCTAAAGGATCTAGATTTGAGTTGATTGGATATTCAAACTCTGATTATGTGGGATGCAAAGTTGAGACAAATAGCACATCGGGCACATGTCAACTATTGGGAAGATCACTTGTGTCTTAGTCATCAAAGAAGCAAAATAGTGTAGCACTTTCAACCACCGAAGTGGAGTACATTTTGTCCGATAGTTGTTGTGCTGAATTACTTTGTATGAAGGCTACTTTGAATGATTTTGGAATCAAGTTCAAACAAGTGCCATTGCTACGTGACAATGAGTATTGGGGACCTAATATCGGGGTACCCAATGAGGTGGAATTAATAACCATTGAACGTTGATGCTTCTAGTCAGACAAGAACGCTATTGCACTTCTTGCTCGAATGACGGAAGATTGGTTCCGCCTCGCTCAACCCACGAGGACTAGACTCTGCCCCGACTCGATGGCTAAGGGCTGGCTCCGCCTCCGGCAGCTGAGGGCAGGCTCCGCCT
Source organism: Miscanthus lutarioriparius (assembly GCA_904845875.1). Lineage (NCBI taxonomy): Eukaryota > Viridiplantae > Streptophyta > Magnoliopsida > Poales > Poaceae > Miscanthus > Miscanthus lutarioriparius. Next base: position 35,835,456 of record CAJGYO010000005.1, on the reverse strand, counting down.
CACCCAAACGTCTAAGGGTTGGCTCGCCTCACCCAACGTTTGAGGGCGGGCTCTACCTCACCCGATGGCTGAGGGCAGGCTCCGCCTCGCCCGATGCCTGAGGGATGGCTCCGCCTTGCCCGACGACTGAGGGCAGGCTCCGCCTCACCCAAAACATCTAAGGGTGGGCTCCGCCTCACCTGATGGCTGAGGGCTGGCTCCGCCTCGCCTGATGCCTGAGGGCTGGCTCTGCCTCGCCCAATGTCTGAGGGTTGGCTCCGCCTCACCCGACGACTACACCCTGTTCCTTCATAAAGACGAACACAGGGTATGACAAGACATTCGAGTCAACCGTAGTACCGAGGGCCATGCCCTGCATGCCTGCAGGAAGGTACTATCAGGATATGACGGATGGGTGCTTTAGGCCCTTTCCGACCTGATAGAGCCCGAACAGTGTTGTAGGCGCCGACTTTTGTCCCACAGTGTTGTAGGCGCCGCCATCAGCCCTCGAACACGGATACTAACATGAGCATACGACAACCACTATGATTCAAGATAGAACTCACATCATCTACAGTGACGGACGTATGGTCACTTCCCCGTCTGCTCCCCGAAGGGTCATGACCCGGCTCTCTGGCACGCCGCACCGTCCGCCGGTGTAGGATGGGACGTACCTGCTTGCTGAATGAGGCTAGGGCATGGTCCTATAAAGATCAATGAACACGCCATTCCTGACACGGTCCACCATGTTAGCATGACAGGAACAAGGGAAAAGGAAGACCTTGGTTCCCTCGAAGGACCTTCTCTACCTTTGGTTTTTTCCTCTTTCTCCCATCTGTAACCCCTGCTCCCCCCTTAGTCTATAAAAGGGAGGGCAGGGCGCCCCACTAAGGGGACCGATCATTTTCAACACACAAGACACAGCCAAGCAGCAACCGAGCTCTTAGCGTTCTTTTGACCTTTCCATCAGAGACTTGGGACCCATCCCTCTCATGACCATTTGTACCCCCTACTACGAACCTTTTTCGGTACTAATAACATAAGCAGCAGCAGACTAGACGTAGGGACATTTTGCTCGAACCAGTATAAACCTTGTGACCTTTAGTACACCATCCGAGCCTAACGCGCAACAATTATAAATTTACTAGCCGGTGTTTGTTCGAAACACCAACAATGAGAGTGCAGTTAAGCTCACCAACAACCTGGTTCAACATTCAAGAACAAAGCACATAGATATCCGCCATCACTTCATAAGAGATCACCAACAAAAAGGGACATTTGCATTGAGAGTGTGGGCACCGATGATCAACTTGATGATATATTCACCAAGCCACTTGATGAGAAGAGGTTTTGCAAGCTAAGGAATGAATTGAACATACTTGACTTCTCAAATATGTGTTGATGCACCCCACTTATATGACATGCCTCTCCTTCGAGCAAAGTAAGGTAACATTGATTGACATGTCATTCATCCCTTGCTAAGGACTTGCTTAGTGCATCTAGTCATTCCTCACATGATTTAGGCTCAATCATCAAAATCAAATGAATTTAATGCTTGTATGGTACCACTATTGCTTCTATGTTTGAAATGATCTTATGGTAGCATATGACATGTTTGTGGGCTTGTGAACCTAGTGTTTAATCTAGAAAATGGGATATAAGTGTTTAACTCAACATTGTCAAGATAACCCTTGTAATGAGGTGTGAAGAAGTTTGCCATTGGATCAAACCGAGTTAAATATCTTTTACAAGTGATCTAGATTGAACCAAATTTAGGAAAATGATCCTCACATAACATGATTTCACCTCACCTATCTAAAATTTGAGCTCACCTTTTGTGGTACATAATGACAAAGGGGGAGAAGTATCTCACAAAGATAAGAAAGATAGATAGATTTGACAAAGGAAGGGGGATCGATTAAAATTTGAAGTACACAAGTAGGGGGACCAAGCTCATAAACTTGTATGTTGCATTTGGATGTGTATTACATATGCTTGCTTGCATGGTACAAGTTTTTAAATTTCATATCCATGCTTGTGTGGTGTATGCTAGTTGTAGGATTGATTGATGATATGAAAAACTAGCATGCATAGGATGATAGTTAGATATGTCTTGCATGTCTTATAAGTGGTACTAGAGCCTTGCTTATAATGTTGATCTCATGAGGTATCTAGTGTTTGTGTTTTGCAAGTGCTATCTAACTAACCTTGGTGCTAAGGTGGTGTTCAAATGGCAACTCCAATTGGTATCATCGCTTCAAAGGTCCATTCTTTACACCTTAGCATCATTTGATCGACATTACTTCCCCATAATTTCTATCCTTGCATATGTGCAAGCTTTCTAATCCAAACTCTTAGCACATATGTAGGGGGAGCTAATGCTACCAATTTGGGTTTATGAAACTTGTCCATATCCTTTACACATGGTAAAATGCTTGGGCAAGTAACATAAATCCAAAATAATTTTATTGAATATCTTTGTGAAAAGGTTGTCATCAATTACCAAAAAGGGGGAGATTGAAAGTCCTAGTCTGGTTTTAGATAATTGATGAAACCTAAGTGTCCTAACCTTTGTCATGAGTGAAATGCAAAGCTAGCTTGGTACACATCAAGTGATGGAGCTAGATGATGGTCATAGTGATGGTGATGGCCAAAAGAGATGATCAAGTGCTCCAACTTGGAAAAGAAGAAAGAGAAAAACAAAATCCTATGGGCTCAAGGCAAAGGTATAAAATAGAATGTTTGTTTTGCCAATCAAGACGCAATAGAGTGCGTGATCGGATTTAGGATAGATAACCGTTCTATAAAGGGGAAATCTTTAATTGCAATGGTTATCTAGTGCCACTAAGTATGAGTCTCATTTACATATATCTTTGCGCTTAGTGATGTGGTGAGGTTGCATGAGAAATCCCTAAAAATTCTTTGTGAAAATGCTAACTTAAGTGCTTAATTTATTTTAGAATATCTTGGTGAAGTTAGCACTTGAAAAGGATAGAAAGGCAAATGGATTAAAATGAGCTGTTGTTGCCCAGCCAGAATTTCTTGCTCATGGAACTGAATTGCTTGCCGAGGGTGCTCTGTTGACAAGTCTTGCTGCTCAACAAGAACTTCTTGTTGAGGAACAGTGGATCACCTGCATGCTATCGAGAGAGAGAGAGAGAGTGGCGTGAGAGAAAAAGAGGCTCAACAAGCAATTCTCTTGGCTCAATGAGAATTTCTTGCTGGGGAATAGTGCTTGTGTCAAGAGAGAGAGAAATGGAAAGCACGTGAGAAGGAGAGCACTCTGCAGCGCATACAGCCGCTGGCACATGAGGCTGCCTATCCTATGGGCCTGCACGTTAGTTGTAAGTTTGGAGGGAGCGCTTGGTGCTTGTGTTTTCTTAGCTGAGGGAGCGGACAGCATAAGCGCATGAAAGGAGGCCGCCACTCCGTTTCCTACTGTGCACGTTGTTGCCCTCTGGTTGGCTCCCAACTTTTTGCTGTCACCACACCGTTTGTGAGGGATGCCAATAGTTGTTGGGCAGGTTGGCCGTTTGGGCCAGAGTTGGTGCGTCGTTTGGCCACGTGGCCACTGAGCAAAGGGGTAGGCTGGCTGGCTGAGAAGATATATCCCATGCCTCCCCCTTTCTCCTTCTTTTCTCGCTCGCTCTCTTCCTCATTCATGCGAGAACAAAAAAAGAACAAGCTCTCCTCTCATCTCTTCCTTCCAAAGCTTTGTGCTAACCCTAAGTGAGAGATTGAGGATTCAAAGTGTTAATCTTGTGAGCTTGAAGAGCATAAACTCCCTCTCCTCTCGCTCTCCTAGCTTGTTGCTCTATTGAGAGAGGATTTGGGAAACCCTAGTGTTGTGCATTTGTGATTGCATATTTGGTGGCACTAGGTGGTGATTGTGATTGTGGATTTCTCATTACTCTTGGTGATTGCCATCACCTAGATGGTTGGTGATTTGTTGATTGGTGAGGGGATTTGGTGATTGTGTCCACCCCCAATCAAGGATATATTTGTGAGGGGTTCTTGGGCTTATTCCCCGACGAAGCACCAAAAGCCACTCTAGTAAATTGCTTGTGTCATTGAGTTACCTCACTTGTGGGTAGGTTTTTGCGGCGCCCATTTGTTGGGCTAGGTTTGTGAAACACCTATCAGCCGCTGAAACACCAAGTGTTGGTCAACACAACGGGGACTAGCGTGCCGACAAACACGTGAACCTCAGGAGAAAAATCTTGTCTATTGTGATTGGAATTCTCCTAGTGATTCACTTGGTATTCATATTGTGATTGGTTCATCTCTCTTCCCATGGCGGTATAATCACCCTATTCACTGTCTGGTATTTACATTTGATATATAGTTGTGTAGCAAGCTCTTTAGTGTAGTTAGTTTGAGAGCTTGCTTGTTAGTTGAGTAGCTCATTTAGTGAAGCACTTTAGTGTAGCTTGTTTGAGAGCTTTTAGTGAGTAGTGGCTTAGCAATCATTTGATCTAGATATTATAATTAACTAGACTTGTTGGGATAGGTGGCTTACAACTCTTTGTAGAGCTAGAGCAAAAAGCTTCACTTTCTTATTGACTAATTAGTTGCTCTAGTGTCTTATAGAAATTTTTATTAGGTTATTCATCCCCCTCTAGCCATTTAGGACCTTTCAAGTGGTATCGGAGCCGTGGTCACCGTTTAATCAAGGCTTAACAACCTTCGGTGTCAAAAGATGGCTCAAATAGTGTTCAACAGTGTTGGGGGCAAACCATCGCACTTTGATGGCACATGCTATGTCTATTGGAAGAGAAAAATGAAGATGTATTTGGATTCGATCAATGAAAAGGTGTGGGATGTGACCGAGAGTGATTTTGTGATTCTTGATCCCACCGATCCAACCCCAAAAGATCTAGAGAACAAGCAATGCAACACCATGGCTCTAAACACCATCTACAATGCAATTGATTCAAAGGTGCTTGAGCAAATCAAATATCTTAAAAGAGCAAGTGAAGTATGAAAGAGATTGGAGGAAATATAAGAGTGCCAAATTGTACATTCTCAAGGACAAGTTGACAAGCTTCAAGATGAAGGATGATGAGAGCATTCTAGAGATGTTCCATAGATTGCAAGTGATTATCAATGATCTCAAGAGTTTGGGTGAGAAGGTGCAAGATGATGTTTTCTCCCACCGGTTCTTGATGTGCCTACCTACAAGGTTTGAGACAATGAGATTGATCATCATAAGAGGAGAATTGAAAGATATAACCCTTAACCAAGTATTAGGTGATGTCATGACATAAGATACATACCATGTGGAAAGGGAGGGGGTTGACAAAGATGAGAAGAAGGATGATGACAAGAAGAAGAAGAAGAAGAAGAAGAAGAAGAAGAGTGTAGCATTCAAAGCTAGCACCTCATCTAAGAGCAAGGGCAAAGCTAAGAAAGGAGAATCAAGTGAAGAGGAAGAAGCTAGTGACTTTGATGATGAAGCACCGGGGGAGCTCCTACTCAATGTAGTAAGCAAAAGCACAAAGCTCCTAAGCTCACTAGCTATGCTCAATAACAAGGCTACACAAGCCAAATTATAAAGCGTAAATTACTTAGCTACACAAACTAAGCAATGTGACTATCAAGGTTACTAAAATGAAATTAGCCACACAAGGGAGCTACTTCTATGCTACACAATCAAGAAGGCAACTTGCAAGCTACTAAAGCCAAACTAGTCACAAGAGCAACTACACAAGCACAATGTAAATAAAGTAAAACAAGCTTGTGTTTTGTGGAATGCAAACCACCGAGAAGATGATGAAGACAATGTTGACACGGTGATTTTCTCCCAAGGTTCACTTGGTTGCCACCAAGCTACTTCCTTGTTGTGTCGACCGCTCACTTGGTGGTTCAGTGGCTAATTGGCATCACTCGCCAAGCCCGCATGTCGGGCACCGTAAGAACCTACCCTGAAAGTGAGGGTAGCTCAATGACATGCTCAACTAGAGTTGCTCTTCGCGATCCCCACGGGGTGAGCATAATCCCCACACAAATCCTTCTCCGGAGCACCGCACAATCTTCTTGCATGCTTCAATGGAGTCACAAGCCACCAAGTCATCTAGGAGGTAGCAACCTCCAAGAGTAACAAGCACCACCATCTTGCAACACGATCACCTAGTGCCACTCGATGCAACCTCACAATGCAATCGTACAAGAATTGCTCACTCACTCGATCGGATGATCACTATCAAGCTCAAGTGAGTTAGAGGGCTCCCAAGCACACCTACACAAGACACCAAGGCTTAAGGGTGCTCAGCAACCAACCCAAGCTGGAGCTCCACCTCTATTTATAGCCCCCAAGCCAAATAGAGTCGTTGGAGCAAAGCTGCTGGTTTATGCGAGGGCATCGGACACGGTCGTGCCTGACACTAGACATGGTGGTGCCCTCCCCAATGGTCAAATTCCAATGGCTAGAAACTAGCCGTTGGTCACCGAACAGGGATCGTGGTGGCACCGCCCTAGGGGTGGCGGTGACCACCTAGGCCAACCCCCCAAGAGACCACCTCTCTAAAAAAATAGGGCGGTGCACCGCCCTAGGCACAGCGGTGCCCGCGACATTGACCCCCTCGCCTTCTCCTACTCTCTGCCGAAAAGAGGTGGTGGCACTGGACCGCACCTGGCGGTGCACCGCCCTCACCATGGCGGTGTGCACCACCACTTCCAATTACCACCCCAGCTCCTGCACTGCTCGGCCAAGCTCAAGGGTGGCGGTGTTGGACAACACCGCCGGTGCCCTCGGGCAACATGCCATCGGACAACCACAATAGGGGGTGGTGCACCAGATGTGCCACCATGCAAAGCCCATGAGCCTGGTTTTGCCTCCTCTTCTTTACCAACTTCTTCACCTTTGTAAATGTGCTAACACCACCAAGTGTTTACCAACTTGTGCACGTGTGTTAACTTTTCACAAACATTTCCCAAAGGGTTAGTCACTTCTTTTTACCATGCCACTCGATCCTAACACGTATGCAAAGTTAGATCGCTCAAGTGGCACTAGATGACCGATATGCAAACAAGTTTGCCCCTCTTAATAGTACGGCCATCTATCCTAAACCCGGTCATAAACTTCTCTACTCACCTATGACTGGTGAAATGAAATGCCCTATAGGCTATACCTTTGCCTTATGCATTCCATTCCATCTCCTCCAATGTTGATACAACACATGCACCAACCTTGATCAACAAATGATATGATCCACTTCATATCATCATGTGACCTTATTGGTTCATCGATCTTGACTTCACTTGTTCTTCACCATTGCTTTGGTCCATCGGCGCAAAGTCATCACTCAACTTGCCCTTCACACTTACAACCGGTCCATCGAGCCAAGCCTTATCTTGATCTTCTCCACCTTAGTCACATGACTCAATGTCATGTCTTATATGCAATGAGCACCTTCATCACATGTGTGAGCTTTGCAACATCTTTGAGCCATTTTCACCTCTATGGCATATGTTGCTCACACACATGTACCTATGGACTAATCACCTGTGTATCTCACATAAACACAATTAGTCCACCTAGGTTGTCACTCAATTACCAAAACCAAGCAAGGACCTTTCAATCTTCCCATTTTTGGTAATTGATGACAACTCTACAAAGATATGGAAATTAAGCTCAAATGGATTCATGTTGCTTACCCAAGCAATTTTACCATGTGTAAATGATTTTGGACAAGTACCATGAACCTGAATTGGTAGTATTAGCTCCCCCTACATATGTGCTAGAGTATTTGGTTTGAAGCTCACACATATGCATAGATTGAAATTGTGGAAGAGTAATTACTACCAATGATGCTAAGGTGTAAAGAATTAACCTTTGATACGTGATACCAATCAGAGTTGTACTTTTGACACCATCCTTAGCACCATGAGTAGCTAGACATAAAAAATACTAGAAACCCCGTGAGATCAACATTATAAGCAAGGTTCTAGTGCCACATGTAAAAATACAAGTCTATCTATTATCCTATGCATAATAGTTTTCATTTCATCAATCAAGTTCTATAACTAGCATACATCACACAAGCTTGCATATTAAATTTAAAACCTTATGCAATGCAAGCAAGCACATGAATATGCACATATCAAATGCAAACAACCAAGTTCATGAGCTTGCTCCCCCTACTTGTGTACTTTTCTTGTCCAAGAATGTTTTATCCTTCTCAATTGCTCAATGTTGCTCCCTCCTTGTCCAATGTCAAAGTCCAAATCCCCAATTGTCATATCTTTGTCTCAATCTCTCTCCCTTTGTCATCAATTTCCATAAAAACTATGCCTCTTTTGATACAAAGGGTTGGGGTAGATGGTTGACACTTGAATCTTGCATTTTTTATGGACATCACTTGTATATCTCTTTAGACACCATGTGTAGGATCTTATAACCTTGATACCAATTGGTGGGGCACCTCCCCTATGTCTAAGCATGGGTCATTTACTTGATAATCTTGAGCTTGTGTACCACATGTTGATGAGGGATGCATTCTTCACTTGATGATCACTTAAAGTCAAGGATCACTTGTGGAACCACCATCTTGTATGAATGATACCATGTGTAGAAATGTGATACCATGTGTATGATTGATTTGTCGATGAAACCATTTCTTGAACATTTGCTATTATCATGAGTACCATTTGTAGAATATCACTTATGAGTTGGTCTAGACACCACTTGTGAATTCTTGATGAAATAATTGAGTCTAGATACCACTTGAAACAAACAAACTAGATATCCATTTGCATTGTTGTCTTGTGCTTATACTCTTGTCACTATCATGAGCTTCTAATGTTGACTTGAACTAAATTGATTTGTTTAAGCTTCCAAGTCCTGTTTGAACCAATGACAAGCTTCTTCACACCTCTTACAAGGGTTATCTTGCCAATGTTGTACTTGTCACTTGTTAGCAATCTAAATTAAATCAAGTACTTGGGTTCACTAGCTCATGAACAAACTTATATACTACCACTAGATCAATCAACCATTCAAGCAATAGTGGTAGGCTATGAATTTTAAAAATTTATTTGTTATGCATGATCCTATAATCATGTGCTATATGCACTAACCGCATATTAGTAAGGGATGAGATGATCATGCATATTATAATGATACATTTGCTATGTTGGAGTAGAGAATAGTCATTAGATTCCAATTTATTACTCCAATAGCAATATGAATTCCAATTATAAGTTTGGTGAAGACCAATCATCAATATTGAAATCCATTCTTCAACCATATGAATTGAGAACCACTAATAATCAAGTGCATTTTCTTGTTGTGGTTGGCTTGCTTCTTTTTTTGATCAATGCTTGCATGAGAGAACTATTTAGAATACTACTTGAATTACCATGACTAGCTCTCTTTTGGGTGTTGCTTGGCATTTCAAATGTTCCTTGGATCACCACTTCCATATTAGCCTTCCAAGTACCACACTTGGTTTACCTACACATAGGCGGCAAGCCCCTACACTAGGGAGAAGTGACCTCTCTCCAAAGAACAATCCTTGATACTCACTTGAAATAACTTGATTGATTGATCCAAGTGATGGACTTAATTTGATGAGTAACCTTGAATCCTTCTTTAAGTCCTTTTCTTTCTACCAAATGATCTCCAATAATCACTAGAACTTAAACTTTATCTTTATCTTGAGCTTGGTCTTGATCTTCAATTGAGTACCAATTGTGTGCCAAGTACACTCCACAATCAAATGGCCTTGTACTCTTTGCTTGTCATGCTTCTAGATCAATTCAAAATCAAGCTTAGGTACCTCAAACACTTGTAAGCACATTTCCAACTTTAGGACCTTTCAATCAAAGTGACTCTTAATCAATCCAATAATTGTCACTTTTCTGGGCAGATTTTGTACCCTTCAATGAAAAATGCATATAATCCAATATACATATCCAAATGTCATGAAATTTGGTGGAGATGTGCCTTACTAAGTCATCTAGTAGCTATAAAAATTGAGCTTCATTTGACTTCTAGATTTCTACCAGATTTCAATTCTTCCACCACTGCTATATGCTGAAAACTGTTGCACTACAGCTAATAAGATCTACTCCAAAACCAAAGCATCTCTTATCCAATTCTTATGAAATTTGTGCAGCATCTTATATCATAAGTCTAGAGCGTGCATACCAAATTTTAAGCCAATCCAATAAGGTTTGATCACTCAAGCATGGCTAAGATCATAGCTAGCTCAAATTTTGCAATATAGGGCATATTTCAATTACTTGAGCTATTCTTCTTCAAATTGAACCAAACTTGAAATAGACTTGTTTGAATACTTTCACAAGACATATATCCATTCAATCAACTTACTAAAGGTCATCTTATGAACTTATCCAACACAAATCAATCCAAACTTGATTACTAATCATTCAATCCATTCAATCATCTTATAGCATGCAATATCATATATATATTTCCAATTCAACCAACTCATATGCACCCAAATGAAATGATCAAAAGAGATATACCTTGGTTAGCTCATGATCATCTAATTAGCAAGCTTTAACTCAATTCTTTGCAAGCCATCAAATATTCCAATAAATCACCAACAACTTGACACAATGCACTTGTATGTTGATAACTCTTGGACTTCACTATCTTGTCATGGCATTGGGGTAATAATCATCATTTGTTAATACTTGGCTCAATCATATGATCAACACAATGAATACCACTTGAACCAAGCCTCCAATGCCCATGGTACCTACAAACAATCATCCACTTTTTTATGGTACCCAAACTAGTTTGGGTCCTCTAAAGTTAGGTGCAACATACTTAGGCATAGCCTTAATATGAGTAGCAGGATGTTTTGCAATTGCAACCAATGAGGTACCATTGCCATCCTTTCTAAGCACATCATGATCATCAATTGAAATAGGCTTAGAATTATTACCTAGGGGACATGAATGAGCCATGTGTCCCCTTTCCTGGCATGAATAGCACACTCTCTTTGTTTGACCCTTTTCTTCCTTGCTCATATGGTGCTTCCCATTGCCTTGCCTCTCATGAGTTGCTTGAGCCTTCTTCTCAAGCTTGGTAGGACACCTTGAGGCAAAGTGTCCCGTATCTCCACACTTGAAGCATTTGATGTGAGCATACACCTTCTTCTCATCTTGAGTCTTGCTCATCACCTTGGCATCTTGATCTAGCAATGGATGCCTTGCATTTTTACTCCTTCTTGTCTTCTTCTTTATCATCAAGTCACCACCATCTTCATGGTTGATCTTGATTTGCTCTTGGGGTGTCTTTTCTTGCTCAACTTGTGGCTTTGGTTGAGGCTCTTCTTGTTGCTTCACCAATTGCTTGGTTGGGCACATTGAGGTGAGATGTCCCCAAGTGTAGCACTTGAAGCACTTCACATGCTTGAGCCTCCCTTCTTCCTTCATCTTCTTGAGCTTCTCAATGTTTGGGCATCCATTTGTAAGGTGTCCTGCTTCATGATATCGAAAGCACATGGAGTGAGACAACTTCAATTGTAGTTGCTTCTTCATCTTCTTTGCCCTTTTTCTTTTGCCCTTTGTCATCTTCCTTTTGAAGCCAAGGCCACTCTTATCACTAAAGTTTCTTTGAGTCTTCAACATATGCTCAAAGGTGACTTTTGAGTTGTAGCACCTCTCTAACTTGTTGCTCAATTTCTTTACTTCATTCTTGAGCTCATTGTTCTCCTTCAAAAGGTTAGTCTCACAAGACAAGAAAGTAGAACAAGCATCTATATGTGAATAGCATGGCATATCTAATAAATCATCACAAGAGATGGATACATGCTTCTTCCTTAAATCACAAGAGTTAGTCACATGTTGCAATTGATCACTTGACTCATGTGATGAGCTCTCATTATTTTTAAGTTTCTTTGAAAGCAATTTAATGAGGGAAGCATGTTGATCTAATAATTCTTCATGAGATGCAAGTAGTGTCTCATGAGTTAATTTTAGCTCACCATGTGAAGATTTAAGAACATCAAGTAGTTTCTTATGTTCTTCACATGAGTTCTTTAGAAATGAGTTTTTATTTTCTAATTTCATTGTTTTAACTTTCTTATTTTTTAAAGACATGGTCATGCTAGCAAGTCTACTAACAAGCTCATCATATGAATCAACATGATCAACCACATTAGCATTTGATACCTTGGTGTCACCTTGTGACATGAAGCAATGTGGTGTAGTGGATGGGCTTGTAGTAGCAATATCATCCGAGCATGAACCATCATCATCACCATCAAGTGTGCATGGAGTAGCATCATCATTTGCATCACTTGAGGCATCAACATCAATCTTGTCAAGTGAACTTGTAGTGGATTGATCATCATCATTACTTGACCATGAGGTGGAGCAATCTTCCACAATCACCAAATTATGGTCATGCTCAACACACTCACGCCCCTCCACCTTGGGCTCATCCTCCTTCTTAAACTTGCCATCATCCCATGTGGAGGAGTCACCGAAGGTGTGCTTGATTGATTCTCACAACTCATGGGCGGTTCCTTTGTGGTTCACCTTGTAAAATAACTTAAAGCTCAAAGCATCCATTAGAAATAAATAAGCATAGGAATCAAGTTCAAAGAGAACCTTTTGAGCTTGGGTTAGATTTTTATGGTCCAAGACATGGGTGAGACCACTTGTGACAACCCACCAAAACTTAGGTCCCTTTGCACGAAAATGATCAAGCATATGGTGTTTCCACCATGCAAAGTGTGTGCCATCAAAAATGTATGTGTCACTCATCTATCCCACTAGATGCCATCCTCTCGGGTCGGTGAAGACCACAAATGAGAGATCAAGCTCCGATACCACGTGTAGGGTCGAGATGGCGGACTAGAGGGGGGTGAATAGTCATTTCTAAAATTAATCGTGTCGGCTAACCGTAACAAATACGGAATTAAAACTATCGGTCTAGCCAAGCCTACACCCATCTATCTAAGTTACAAGCACCTTACAAAGATCCTAATTAAGCAACTAAGGTGTTGGGCTAGCTAGAGCTCACCTAACCAATTCTAGAAGCAAGGCCACACAAATCTATGCAACTAGTACATCAAGCACCGGGGGAGCTCCTACTCAATCTAGTAAGCAAAAGCACAAAGCTCCTAAGCTCACTAGCTATGCTCAATAACAAGGCTACACAAGCCAAATTATAGAGCACAAATTACTTAGCTACACAAACTAAGTAATGTGACTAACAAGGTTACTAAAACCAAATTAGCCACACAAGGGAGCTACTCCTATGCTACACAAGTAAGAAGGAAACTAGCAAGCTACTAAAGCTAAACTAGTCACAAGAGCAACTACACAAGCACAATGTAAATGAAAGTAATACAAGCTTATGTTTTGCGGAATGCAAACCACCGAGAAGATGATGAAGACAATGTTGACACGGTGATTTTCTCCTGAGGTTCACTTGGTTGCCATCAAGCTACGTCCCTGTTGTGTCGACCGCTCACTTGGTGGTTCAGCAGCTAATTGGCATCACTCGCCAAGCCCGCACATCGAGCACCACAAGAACCTACCTCGAAAGTGAGGGTAGCTCAATGACACGCTCAACTAGAGTTGTTCTTCGTGATCCCCGTGGGGTGAGCACAATCCCCCTCACAAATCCTCCTCCGAAGCACCTCACAATCTTCTTGTGTGCTTCAACGGAGTCTCAAGCCACCAAGCCATCTAGGAGGTGGAAACCTCCAAGAGTAACAAGCACCATCGGCTTGCAACACGATCACCTATTGCCACTTGATGCAACCTCATGATGCAATCGCACTAGAATCGCTCACTCACTCGATCGGATGATCACTATCAAGCTCAAGTGAGTTATAGGGCTCCCATGCACACCTACACAAGCCACCAAGGCTTAAGGGTCCTCAACAACCAGCCCAAGCCTGAGCTCCACCTCTATTTATAGCCCCCAAGTCAAATAGAGTCGTTGGAGCAAAGTTGTTGGTTTATGTGAGGGTGTCGAACACGGCGGTGCCCTCCCCAATGGTCAAATTCTAACGGCTAGAAACTAGCCTTTGGTCACCGGACTGAGGTGGCGGTGGCACCGCCCTAGGGGTGGCGGTGACCACCTAGGCCAACCCTCCGAGAAACCACTTCTATGGAAAAATAGGGTGGTGCATCGCCCTTGGCACGGCGGTGACCTCCTCTCCTTCTCCTGCTCTCTGCCGAAAAGAGGCAGTGGCACCGGCTCCTGCTGCGCTCGACCAAGTCTAGGTGGGCACCGCCCTAGGGGTAGCGGTGCCACTGGACAACCAGTGGTGGTGCCCTCAAGGCAACACACTGCTCTTGGCCCCCCAGTCGATCACCGCCATAGGGGAGGCGGTGCCACCCAGGCAGCACCCCGAGCCCGGTTTCGCCTCCTCTTCTTTACCAACTTCTTCACCTTTGCAAATGTGCTGACACCACCAAGTGTTCACCAACGTGTGTTAGCTTTTCACAAATATTTCCCAAAGGGTTAGTCACTTCTTTTTACCACGCCACTCGATCCTAACACGTATGCAAAGTTAGATCGCTCAAATAGCACTAGATGACCGATATGCAAACAAGTTTGCCCTCTTAATAGTACGGTCATCTATCCTAAACCCAGTCATAAACTTCTCTACTCACCTATGATCGGTGAAATGAAATGCCCTATAGGTTATACCTTTGCCTTGCGCATTCCATTCCATCTCCTCCAATGTTAATGCAACACATGCACCAACCTTGATCAACAAATGATATGATCCACTTCATATCATCACGTGACCTTATTGGTTCATCGATCTTGACTTCACTTGCTCTTCACCGTTGCTTTGGTCCATCGACGTCAAGTCATCACTCGACTTGCCCTTCACACTTGCAACCGGTCCATCGAGCCAAGCCTTGTCTTGATCTTCTCCACCTTAGTCATATGACTCAATGTCATGTCTCATATGCAATGAGCTCCTTCATCACATGTGTGAGCTTTGCAACATCTTCGAGCCATTTTCACCTCTATGGCATATGTTGCTCACACACATGTACCTGTGGACTAATCACCTATGTATCTCACATAAACATAATTAGTCCATCTAGGTTCTCACTCAATTACCAAAACCAAACAAGGACCTTTCATCGCCGCGGGCTGCCACCGTTGCCCCTACCGATGGCAGCTGGGCGCAGGTGTCGAGGCGCCTCAGGTCGTCTCCAGCCAAGCCAAGGGGCACCCACGAGCGTGGTCGGTGCTGGCGGTGCTCGCATGCCTCAGGCTCTCACTCCGACGGCCGGAATCGACCGGCCTCATTCTCTCTCCCTATGTTGCAAAAGTATGTTTAACTTGTTGCAGATGTTTCAGAGGTATGTTGCAAGTGTTTCGTTTAGATGTTGCAAAAGTAGATCGAGATATTGCATATGTTGCAATGGTTATACACGTATATTGCAAGCGTCCTTTTTCAAATGTTTCATTTATTTTTTCAGACGTATGTTGCAAGTATTTTTATTTGGATGTCGTGTATGTTTCACACATATATTTGCAAGTGTTTCGTCAGGATGTTGCATATGTTTTGCAATGGCTTTTCAATTGTTTTTAGGTGTTTTCTTAAGTGTTTCAGACGCATGTTTCAAGTGTTTCATCTTTCTTCAGACGCATGTTGCAAAAATTTCATATGGATGTTTCAAAAGTAGATCAGGTTGTATATGTTGCAATGTGACTCACCTGCTACAACCGTCTGCTGCAGCTGCTAGGGCGCCGTGCATGTTGTGGGAAGCGGAGGGATGGAGCGGTGCGTGGCTGTGGGCGCAGGAAGCCGTGCCAGCGGTCCCCGCCTGGCGTGGGCATGCAGCAGCCACGGGCGTCCATCTAGACATCCCGACGCTAGTACTGCCCTAAAATAAAGTATCTAGCTAATAAGAAGTTATTGGCCGGCTCCCTCTAAGGCCAGTCTCAATGGAAGGTTTCACCTCCTAGTTTCTAAGACGTGACACTCATCATGAAACAGGGTGAAATGGGGTCTATGAGTGCACAGTTTCATAGGGATATTTTAGCCATTCGTGGGTCCCACTGTTTCTTCCCTGAGCTCGCATCGCAGCCGCTGCTCGCACCACGTCCACCGGAGCTCGCACCGCGCCCGGCGGCGGAGGAGCCCCACTCGCGCCCGGCGGCCTCGGCGGAGGAGAATGCAAATGACCATCTAGCAGTTGATAATTAGCTGCTTGGATCGATCTAGTTTTTCAAAAAAAAAAAGCATCTACAAGTTGGAGTATACAAACCCTAATATATAATAAAGCTAAATTGAGGTTTTATATGTTGATGAATGATGATACATTTTTCTCTAAACATAATTAAAGTTTGACTTCTAACAAAACAAAAGTAATCTGTAATTTGTAGGGAGTATCCCCTACCGTAGCATTTTTGCACAGTGATAGTGTCCGTTCTAACAACAGTTATGGTTACATCAGCATAATCCATGATAATAAAGCAAATGAACAGTAAATGTGACATTCTTGCTTTCCAAACACAGGCCCTTAAGATGAAACCACAAACATTTTCTTTGATTACATTCAAAGGAAGACGGGAAGCCTAGCTCCTCATATGATGTGCTAAGTGCTCACAAAGGGTATACACGGTAACAAGTTATTCAATGAAATATATTCAGTCGGTCCTGATGCTGCGTTGCCAGATTCGTAAATCGTGAATTTCTGAGTCGCCTTGCTGTAACTGGAGGCGTCACTGACTTGTAATTTTAACTTTTGCAAGTTCCGCTGCCGCACGAGCAGCAGCAGATGCACGGGTGGCGGCTGCAATAGCAGCTCGGGCTTTCTCCAGCGCGTCTGACGAACTTGGGCTGGTGGAGGACATCTCCTCAGCGGGGGAGGGATGCTCCTTGGTTGCCACATTTCCCTTAGTGGCAACACAAGCTCTTGTACCTCCTGCTGGTGAAGTTGGAGACTCGCGAACTTGATGCTTTTGGGTGTCAATGACAGGTGAATTCAATGCTGGCGGCTTATCTCTTGAAGCAGAAGCAACTGGTGAGCTCACTGAACCCTCAATGATAGGTGGGTGGACCTGGTGGACTGAAGATCCCGAGCCGTCCTGCATACCAGCACATAATAGATGAAGTGATTTCTAGATTACTCTCATTTCAAACTTAGCTGAACATTTAGTTCTCGATGGAGTTATGGAGGCATATATATTCTTGCAGTTAGTTGGTTTTGATTATCTTCTAAATTCCTTAATCAACTGCATCATGTTTAAAAGGGCCTGTTTGGATCATGTCCTCTAAATTTTAGAGCTCTAAAAACTTTAAGAGCCATTTAGCTCAGTTTTGAGGTCTAATGCTCTAATGTGAGGTGTGCTAAAGTTTAGAGCTAATTTTAGACTACCTGTTTGGAGCTTTAGCTCTAAACTTTAGAGGTCTAAAGTTTAGAGGGGGGGATCCAAACAGGTCCAAAGTCCCCGATTCACAGTAAACAGCCAACAAACCCCTTCTACATTACCAGATTGTTTTTGCAGTTCTCATTGTGCTGTGCAGCAACCAAAATCAATCCACGAACATGCTAATTGTGGTAAGGACATAAGATTAGACCAAACCCACAAGTCCAAAAATGGGGGAGAACTCTATAGTCTATAAACTGGACTAGAAATATAGGGACACATAACCCTAATGTGACAACGCATGTGGAATATGCAGCCGACAGTCCAAGATTCTTAGCTGAATATTTGATAGAGAAAACAGTGTATTGTGAGCTAATGGTTTCTCAGGATGAACGTAAAGTTACACTGAATTGCTTCAACTGGAACATATGGCCTATGTTAAGCCCAACCATGGAAATATCAAACGTGCAGTTCTTCAAGCATTGTTATAGTTTTATTCACTATAGAAAACAGTAATGCAAACACCCGCTTTGAAGATGTCACATGAAACACCTTTCATATGCATTCATGCCTAATAATCAGGGAATAAGTAATGAGTTAGAAAATGCTACCAGTAGATCTTCATATTTCTTATCGAATTCTGCTTCAGTATTAGATGAATCCCATTCAATATTGTACTCTTGGGCAATAGCTTTCAAGACTTTTAGCTTTGATTCACCTGATGGAGCCTTCACCGAGAGCTTTTCGATTATCTGTATAAAAGATGCACAATATTTTTGTAAGTGTAAGAGATCCTCACCTTTGTGAGCAATCAATTCTTAATTCTGAAATACAAAAGGCACATGCTGGAGCTTCCACTTACTGTGCGGTTGACACTGCTGTCAGGGCGCAATTCCATAGCACCAGCAACAAACTCCTTTCCATACTTGGTGGTAAACAAATTACGGAGATGCATTAGCTCAGGCAAGTCTGAACATCTTCCTGATGCAAAGATTATACTAGCAATTGCTTCACGCAGTTCTAAGGGGCATTCCCTGCTCCATGATAAAACTAATAGCTGTTAATCATATTCTGTTAAGTGACAAAAAAGAATCTTGGGTCATGGCTTAGAAATTGTAATTCGATCAAAATTCATAGAGCAAGACCTACTTTTGGACCTCAATAATAGGGACTCTTGCCAGAACAAATTCACAAAAAAGCTCTACGATCTCGTAGGCAGCCAATATATTTTGCTCCCGAATAATGTGCTCCACCTATGATCAATAATGATATTATTAGAAAATGTTAAGAACAAAAAAGGAAAAGTCCAAATTACCCCCCACCCCCAACCCACCCACCCACACACGCGCACGAGGGCGTGCATCTGGTACTGTGTGGCCTTTTTATTTATCAATCTCCACGCTTCGCTCACAATAAAGTATACAGATCACTTTCAGATGTAATTGAGGTTAAAGAGGGGAGAGTAATCTGCCCCTTAATAAGATTTGTCGTCTTGTTTCTCCTCGTGCAAGTTGAGTTTTAAGTCCAAATTCTACAAGTGAGAACAAACGTCATAACTTATCTTACAAAAATACACTGAAATTTTCATAATTATTATTAGATGTACTAACCTATCAAAAATAGTAACAAAATATTTATAATGCATTTTTCTAACATAAGTTATGGTGTTCTCTACACTACAAAATTTGAACTAAAAACTCAGCTTGTACAAGAAGAATAAGAAAAGACAAAACTTATTAAGGGGTAGATTTGACCAATTGAAATGGTTGGGGGAGGGGGTGTAGATTGAAAAAAAATTGGTTCAGGAGGTTATCCAGACAATGTTCATATGTGGAGCGAGTAATTTATTCTTTTTCCAAGAATAAAATAGTGAGAACTATGTCAATGAAACAGCTATAACTCCAACTTACTCGAATCCTTGCAATAGATTCCTGGCCAGTCTGAAGATATTGAACCATTTCTTTGCGCATATTTATCAGTTGTAACTCCCTCCTGTTGCGCAGCAGCTTGATCCTCGAAATGACGAGATTTAAACATGTTTTGCTACATAAAGCACAGAAAATAAGTTAATTAAAGATCTAAACAACATGAAATTTTGTTTCCTCCAAATCACACCATGTGTGTGAATGGATAACACTGTAAGCACTAGCACAGAACATCAACTGACACTGGGTAAGAACATAGCAATATAATAATTCCTCATAACCAATGAGCACTTCCACAACTGAAATAAAGTAAGTCATCAAAGGCCATCGGCTGTTGTTGAAGCAGTGGAAGCCACAGGGGTACTTACTAATTTAGTTTTTCCAGCTCAATACTAGTCAATTTTCGTTGGTTCATGGTGGATTCAGATATCTTTACTGAAGTAGACATCCTTACTACCAAAAATGAAGCTGCCAATCAATATTCCACTACCGTGTCGAATTAACATATAACATCTTCAGCAACATATGAAAGTCCTGAAGCAAGATGTCTTTCATCCTAATTCGCATTTTAGGCATACATTAAATTGCCCCCACAACATCTAACATAGGGCATTAATATGGCAATTCGCTTTTCTATGAGGGGAAGGGGCAAAGAAAGGCAGACTCATATCCTTCGGATATCTCATAAGAAAGCACACTAAAATTCGCGATCTTATAGAAAGTTAAAAATCCACCCTTTAGTCGAAACGGGAAATTACCATTTTGTGCCGAAGGTGGAGCGGTTGAAGAGCGAGTTGAGAGACGACATCGTCGGCAGCTTCGCCAAAGGCTGCCCGCAGATGCACCCGCAGATGTTAACAGCTTGACGACATCTGTAGCGTGCGAAACAAGGGAGTCGTAAGACCTTTAAAGGTCGACCTCATACACTACGGAATTAACCCCACTGAGACCTTAAGCTCAAGAAATCTAAGGTCAGTCTCGAGCTTACGGGCCGAACTAAGGTCGGTGAAACCACTGCGGCGCTAGACCACGCTCGCTTGCCGGCGGCGGAGCTGAAAGATCCAGCCCAGCTAGCGCGCACGGGTATGATGGCCGCCGGCTTCGGGTGGGATCTAGTGCAGGCGGTCGTGGTGGTCAACTGGCCGTGCTAAAGCGGTGATGCAGAGATGTAGGAGGTGCGGCACCGAGGAGGCGAGGACAAGAGCCAGAGGGGCGCCGCCGGGGACGGGGGCGATTGGAGATGTCACTGGGAGGAGTCGACGAGAAATTTCTTTTTTTTTTTAATCTTGAGTCGAGGAGAATTGAGGAAAGATGGATGGCTTTCTTTATATTTTTTCACAACAACTTTTTTATATTGAATTGAGTGAAGCGGTGGGTCTCTAAACTTTCTCTTGTTCTCGTTTGACTTCGTCAACTCTCAAAATGAGCATTTTGTTCTTCAATCCTTCAATGACCAAGATCATTTTTTGCTAGAGAGAAATAATTATTGAGTCTTTTCGATTTCATTCTTCTATGATTTGTCTTTCGATATGAAAAATTGTTATTTATGATGTACGATGATCCCTATTAAGCATTCATGGTTGAATGGTTAAAGCGCTCAGGTCATAGTTGGTAAATTTGCGGGTTCAATTCCTAGACGTTTCATAAGTCTATTGGAACTGACTCTCTATCCATGGAATTGCATCCATCATTCATACATAATGAATTGATATGGTACATTTATAACAACAATAACATAAGAACAATAATAACTCGAATTTGTATCGATACTAGAACTCAAAACATAGGAGATAGTAGATTTATGGATAGAATCAAATACGCAATATTTACATAAAAGAGTCTTCGTTTATTGGGAAAGAGTCAATATACTTTTAATGCCAAATCGAATCAGGATTCACTAAGACAGAAATAAAGTATTTGGTCGAACTCTTTTTTTTATGTTAAGTTAGTAGTTGTGAATAGCCATTGACTACCAAAAAGGATAGAAGAATGCATGGGACCTTTTCTAGGACTCTGGGTAGAAGAATGACACATATTTTGGGACATACAATGCATTACATATGTACGATCATTACTCTTCAACCGGGTTACTCTATTCCATGTCTAGATAGAAAACGAGCTAAAGGAGAAATGTCTTCGGATAGTTTTTGGACTGAACAATTAACGTCACTTGTCATGTATCAAATAGACTATATTGCCATAGATTATTGAAGAAGACACCTTGTAAGTTGCTCATTAGAAGAAAGCTGAGCATCTCATATTTTTGGATCCTTGGTGTCAAATGCTACATATTGACAGAAGGAACCTGATTGTCCGTTTGAAAGAATGTACAATGAGAATTTCTTCTTGGATATTCATCAAATAACAAAGCTTATCAAGTATGCAAAAAGACTCAAGATATTGTTGAAGAGGTGCATGATGTTGGGGTTGATGAAACAAATGGCTCACAAATTGAATAAGAAAATCTTGATGATGTGAGAAGAATTGAGTTGAGCAAAGCCATGATGACCATGTCAATTTGTGATGTCAAGCCAAAAAGTGAAGATGATCCAATAAGAGTTATTCGATCAAGCTCAATTATAATATTTATATTTAAGCTAGTTCAATTGAGAGTTAGAGTTGAGTCGAGCTAAGCTCGAAGTTACAAGAGTAGTCTTTGGAAGTCTAGTATAGCTCATGTATCGTTTGTTTTGTAAGACAATGAGTTTTCAATATATCTTCTCTACTTTACTTGAGTACTTTATTGTTGTGAAACAAACTTGTTGTAGTTGCTTTGATATTTAGTTAGACCTTAGTTGTATAACTATGGTCTTATATACTATAGTTGACTCTTTCTTAGCATCAGTTTTCTCGTTCGTATCAAAAGCTCTGATTTTACCCGTCACGCGAGACTAGAGTAGTACACTAGTACTCCCTAGCAAAATAGATGTACCAAAAAAGTCGAAGCGACTTATAATTTGGAACGGATGGAGTATCTTATAGTGTAGTACCTAGGTTTATGGCCTGCCCACAACTGTGTGGTAGCCCGCAGGTAGTGATAGTCCTATCTAGCTTACATAATCCTCCACATCGAGGCTCATTCTTAAAACATAGGGCTCTTTACGCCAGAACTTAGCATCATTCTCACCCCTTTTCATTGCTATTTTGGGTCGTGCCTCGAAGTGCTATAGAAGTTTTATTGTGCTATAACTTGAATCTTGTTGTGTTTTCTAAGTTCTATACTAGAGTTGGTCCTTAGTAATAGATAAGAGCTTAGGAACCTTAGTACTCACTTGTTATCCTCCAACTAGGTACGCCGTTTATTTTTATTTAGTTTGTATTTTTTTTGGTTATCGCATTACTTTATATCGTGGTTTACCCCACTAGACATTGGTAGCAGCTGATTGTGATACAAACTATATTTATCAATACACTTAGTTAGAGTTTCCACTAATGAAAAAATACGATACTTTGGAATATTTTTCGAAAATAGTGCCATAATGATATTCAGTCCGCTTACGAAATTACCTACTTAAGCATAAGAAATATCAATAGTGGCTACTACCTCCGTTCTAAAATAACTACGCATCTCGTTTCTCGAGTAGTAAAACTTTTTAAAATTTGACTAGTAATATATAAAATTATATCAATATTTGTATCTCTAAATAAATTTATTATAAAAAATATATTCTACAAATAATCTAATAATACTTATTATATATAATAAACATTAATAATTTTTGTATACTTAGTTAAATTTGAAAAGATTTAACTCCTCCATAAATGAGATGGGCTAGACAGAGGGAGTATGTCATTGCCTGCGTCAATGGTACAGTCAAGCTGAGTAGGTTCTCTATGGCAGCTCATGCCATATATTATGCTTTGACATAGGACATATGTACGGTCGACAAAAGTATTTCCAGATAAATACTATGGTATAAACAACTATTTTACCAATAGAACTGGTATTGTCCTTGATGATGGGGAAAAAACCCCGAATGGGTACCATCTTCTTGGCAGATTAGATTAAATCTTGGCTTGAGGATTGGACCATGGTTGAGAAAGAAATTATACAATGCGGTGTCCGCAATTAACAAAAAAAAACACTTAACAACGTCAAGATAGCAAACACAACTAATTAAATTCGAGAGATACTTATCTCTGCACATCATGGCAAAATTTAAAGCACTAGAGTCCCATAGTACCCTAAGGAACTATAAATCCAAAACAATGGATGAGGACATGAGAGGCTATAGACAAAGGGTATTTAACAGTGTGAATCTAGCCATGAAATGATGTCGTTAATGGCAGTTGAAATCCGGTCATCTGGCTCTCCCTCTAAGATTGAGTGGTAGCTGCCTTCATAGAGCTTGAGGGTCTTGTCCTTCGTGCTGGCTTTCTCATAAAGGAATTTGCTGACCTGAGGATCGGTTACCATGTCCGCGGCTCCGTGAAGAATCAGCAATGGGGAGGAGATCTACATAGGAATATCATAAAAGTGTTTTTGTGTTAGGTACTTCAACGAGAAGGAATGTACATATAAAAAATAATGAGAAGAAACGCAGTGGTCTCATGACTTGCATTCAGATTATTTTTAAACGATATAAAACAGAGAGATTCAGATCCATGAGAAAAAAGTGCAAGCGATAGTGACCTTCTCCAACTGTGATTCAATGTCCTTCGTGGCTTTTAAAAGTTCAACTGCTGTTCTTAATCTCATTTGATCAGAATATGAGATGGCATTGTACTCAGCCTGAAAATGAAAATGCCAAGGTAAATAACTTCAACAAATATTTCAACCAGCAGTGCTATATTGATTCATTTCCTAGAGGTAACATAAACTATTACTAGAACCTCATGGCAAACAAGGCAGATTGTATGAGACTTAGTCTTGCACAAACTAACCTATGCAAGATGTGGCATACTATTAAAATACTGCAGAGAAGAGAGACAAACCACAAAATGCACATGGATAATAGGATATACGCTAGGTGTTACATTACATTCGTGCAAATAAAGTTGAAGATAATAGCGCAGAAACTGTGCAAGAAACTTACTACTTTCCTTTTCCTTGGATCTCTCAATGCCAAATCTCCTATATCTTTCTGCGGAAATAACTTAGCCTCAGGAAGAAGACATGACAATATGCTCAGTGCCTTCAATACAGGTGCAGGTGGTGTTACATCTTCTGAAATCTTGCCAAAGAGAAGCCAGTCTTATAAAATCACTGAACAAGAATGAGGAGACAAAAATAAATCAAGTACATATATCCTTGGGCTTTAAAAACATGCAAAAAGACTTCCAAGGGAAATTCCAACACCAGTTGCTAGCTTTCCTGGTAGATAAGTAAAGAAAATCTAGATAATTTCTTCATGCATTCTTCAGATTAGTTGTCCTACCGTGAAGTAAAACCGGAAATATGCTATGATTTGATTGCAAGAAAAATTAAATTTGGCATGGACTTAGGGCCTGTTTGGATCCCATGGCAAAACTTTAGTCCTGCACTTTTAGCCCATTTTTTTGCCATGGGGATCCAAACAGGTGGACTAAAAGTGACTAAATGGGAGGAAAAGTTCATTTGCCCATTTGCTCCTCAAGAGGCCCTAAACTGGGCTAAAAGTGCCTTGGGGGTGCACTGGACACCCTATACCCCCACCCACCCACCTGCAACCGCTGATGCTGTTTTGGGAGAAGGGATTGAGGGGCAAATCAGTCATTGTAAGATGGAGGACTAAACTTTTGCCATGGATCCAAACATCCCAACAGGGCTAAAGTTTAAGGGCTAAACTTTAGTCTATGGCAAATGGATCCAAACAGGACCTTAGTTAGTAGTTATTAGTAACTAGGAAATAAATTGTTTTTGCAAACGTATCAATAAGAAGTCACTTCTTGACCAGCGGCTCCCAAATTTCACCTAGCACTATATTTCCACCTACTGTCAACTGTGAACTACAATCCACTATTGTACGCTAGCACAACTCATGATTGGATAGTTAGTGGACAGTGAAAAATATAAACACCTTATACTAACAGAAACAAAACGATGTGATTGCGTGCTGACCTAATCTGATGATAATTGGGAGTTTGAGAATTACCTTGCACATAGGTGCGACAAGAAGCACACCGTCCCATTCTTTTTGCTGCTTCAAGTGTACTTTCAGGGCAACTGCACCTCCCATTGACTGTCCCAAGAGAAAGTGTGGCAGCTCACACACTTCCTTCATGCCTGAACATTGATAGTCATTATACCATGATGCAAAGACTATATAATTACGGATATACTCTTATATACAGAAGATAAGCCAAAAAAACCTCTTATTCGTGCATACTGTTCAATGACATGGTCCACCATTCCATCAAAGCTTGCAATATAGCCATGGAGACCATATGACATGCCAAAACCAGGATAATCCATAGCATAAACTGCATAACCAGCAGCAGCTATCCTCTTAGCAATCCCTGTAATCTCAAGCTTGTTAATAATAATTAATAAACATGCAGGCAAAGCAATGATAAATGCAAATCAAAACATAACGGAACAAGTAATGTCACCTTCAAAAAAGAAAGTGCAGGTATCCCCATATCCATGGCAGAAGAAAAGTGCAGCCTTAGTTGCAGTGCCCTCTCTTGGCAGCCAGCTCTTCCAGAATATTTCAACGCCCTTTGAATTGGTCTCGTAATTCTACAGTAACGAGCAGTATCTATCAATACCCAAAGCAAGGAAAGAAGCTCTTGAATCATTTAATGGTCATGGTTGCCCGTGCCACTTTATTTCAGCGAGGGAACTACTTGAACGTTGAACAAAATGGAATGCAAGGTCAATTCAGAAATCCCATCATGCCCGTACCTCTTCCATCTGGATTTCCTTGGGAGCCATCTGCAAAATGAAAAGTAGGACACAGAAAATGAGAAAAATGGGACAACTGATATCATATGAACCAATATTACAAGGATACCAAATTAGTAATTGGAACTCAATAACAGATGCGGATGGTTCATCGTGTTCTCAGAAGGGAAAACTAGGAAAAGTTCTACTCTTATTAGCATGGGCTGGCGTCCGGGCTCCTGACCGTTCTGTTCTCTGGCAAAAAAAAAAAGGTTCACCTTTTTGTGTCCTATTCCTATATTAATTGCCATAAACCTGATTGTTGACGACTTGGGTTATACTGTATAGAATTGCATGAGGGTACTGCGAATTGCACACTGAAGAATCGGGCTGCTCATTTCTCGTACTCAATTTGTTGGGCATGCAGCGGATCCTACCAGTTGAGAAAATTCTGCTCGCACCTAAATGAGGTGGCAAGCTCCGCAGTACTGGAAGCGTTCGACCATTTCCCAATAAGTAATTTCGACAACCGAACCTCCGCTACAGCGTACGAGACCAAATCAAGCTAAGAGCGACCAGCACATCGAACCTTGAAGAGGCAGTGGTCGAGGGTGGGGAGCACGGGCGCGAAGGTGGCCCGCACCCGACGCCGCGCGGGAGCCCAGTCCAGGCACTGCGCCGCGGCGGCCCTCAGGTCGTCGCTCGCGCCCTCCAGCGTCCGCTCCCGATGTGCGCCCTTCGCCGCAGCTCCCGCGACCACGGCGGCGCGCCCCCGCGGGCGAGGCGGCGCCACGACGGCGACGCGCGGGCCCGACCCTGCGATCCGGTGCGAGATCGTCGTCATGTGAGGAGGCATGCGTGCGGTGTGCCTGCTCGGCCGGCTCGTCGATCGGGGCTGTGGCCTGCGCGCACGTGCTGCTGCGGCGCTCTGCTTGAGAGGGAATTTCTCGCGTGGCGTTGCCGGCTTGCCGTGCGCGTGGGCAAGTGGGTGCTTGTCTTGACTCTTGCCCATGTCTGGGAGCTGGCCACTCCGCTCAGGAATTCAGGAGTCGGATTGCAGTTGCAGTGTAGAGAGGCTTGTTTGACTTTGCACAGAGCAGCAAGTGCGTCATGTTGGGCTGAGAAATGGGCTGAACTAGCACATGGCCCTACACCTGGTTGTGTTTGGGCTTTCCTAGGAGAATCACAGGAGAATGGGCTAAGCGCATGTGCGCTGACGATACGATTTGGCCTGCGCGGCGCGCACCCATGTTGACTCCGTGGACCTAGTGGAAACTTGCAATTGAGTACCCCCAAATAATAATAACCACTCTCTTTAACCAGGCAGGAATCCCTGCCTCCTCCGCCCTCCTCCCCTTTTCAACACTGCTCACTTTTCCATTTTTATTTTTATTTTTGTTTTTGTTTTTTTTTCTTATCCCCCTTTTCCTTTTCCTTTTCCTTTTCCTTTTTTTACAGTTTTTTTCCCTTTTTCCTTCTTTTTATTCTTTCCCTTCAAAAAACACATGCAACGGGCGCACGCAGCGAAGCGTGTGTACTGTGCTAGTGTTCATTGCTCAGGCATAAAAAAAAGGTTCATAGCTCAATTATACTATGTGAACGGTTTCAAACGAAATAGGTAATCTTTCAAATATAGAAAAACTAATCTATCTATCTACCATCCCTATAATACACCGAGCTGCCGCGCACACACAATGTTCGCTCACAGTCATGACCTATGCGCCCACACTCATAAATGCACCCTATAACACCATCAAAACGCGCCGGCACATTATCTCTTAGCTTTCTCTCATTACCATTCCGCGCGTCGCCCTCTTCGCGGCAGTGCATGTTTCTTCCCCGTGCGTCGATCCTCCACACCGGCCCAGGTCCCTCCTTGCGCGTCGGCACATCCGCGCCAGCGTCGCACCATCCCTGGGCGCCGCCCCTCAGCACACCCTCCGTCCCCAGTCGCGGCTTCCTCAGTGGCACCCTCACCCCCACTCTGTTGCATGCGCCGCTCCCCCCCCCCTCCCCCATGGCATGCAGTGGCAGTGGTGGAGGCTGGTCCGGATCCATGGGGCAGTGGAGGAGGTCGGTACCATGGCAGCCTTCCTGAACATCGCTGTATCGCTCCCACTACAGCTAGGTACCTCTCGTATCCTCTCCGCCTTCTCGCTGTGTCTTGCCCTTGGGATTTGCCACATCAATGATCGGACGGTCTCGTGTGTTACCACTGATCTTTAATTGTGTTTATTATTTCATTTGGTTCCTTTGTCATGACCAAATTATAGTGGATGGGTGATGGGAACATGAACACAGGAGCAACGTGGATGGGTGATGCATGCCTTCAGGCATGATGTGTACAAGGCAATGCTACTTGTGCTAGCGAAATTACTAACAACATGAGGATAACCTGATAAGGCTTTTCTTTAATTCAGATCCACTTTAGTCAGTTGAGTAGAGTTCAGGTTTAGAATAGTAAAACAAATTACTATATTATAATTTAACTTTGCAGTCATTATACACTGAAATTGTAATTTAACAACACTCTTGTTATTCTTTTTATGATCGCTTACAACATGTTTAGTTAATTGCCACCCAAGAGAGTTTGTATTTGCAAATACTGCAGGAGCTTCTGCGCACCGGAAATAAGGAAATCATGAGTTTAAATTGTGACCCAAGATTTTTTACTATTTTCTTTTCCCGCAGTTAATCATCGACAGTTTTCCTGCATCTCTAAATAAAGTGCTCTTGGCTGTTGTCCATTCAAATTTTAATTTCCTTGTCCTCTATTTGCTTAACTTGATGGGAAGCGGTTGTGGACGTTGCGCCAAGAGATTGCGGAGCCCTTCTACGATAAGAAGGAGGTCATATTTATTTGGATCAGCAAAAGCAACAAATAATTTGTGTAGTTCTTGAACTCCATGGTAACTGAACCATTGCAGCAAAATCAACTAATAATTTGTTAGTTGTTGGGGTCTCTTGTAAAACGAGTTTGTAGGGATAATAAGAAGGAACATATCTGCAAATTATGGTTCTTGTGAGGCACCCTGGGTACCATAAGTAAAAAAAAATCTTCATTTGTTAACAGGGTTATTTTGGTATAAAAGTTTATATAGCAAAATAAATTATAAACTGGAACATATCTGCAAATTATGGTTCTTGTGAGGCACCCTAGGTACCACAAGTAAAAAAATATCTTCCGTTTGTTAACAGGGTTATTTTGGTATAAAAGTTTATACTAAAAAGTTTATACAAAAGTCGGATTATCATCTTGTCTCGTGATATTTTTAGAAAGTGTATCATGATGTCTGTTTTCATCAATTACAAATTTTTTTCTTGTTAGCATAGGCCAATGCCAGTCCCATTAGATGTGTGGGGTGTGTCTATGTGAGCAAGTCCCATGATGTCATGACAAATGTGATTGTAAGGGGTTCAGCAATGAGACAAGATGCTGTGAACAAGGCTAATATTAGTTGATAATGAATAGGTGAATTCAGTAGACTAAAGATTGCATGTTTCTGAAAAAAATGATGGCTGATTTGCTGGCTGCAGAGCACAAGCTAAATGATACATGCTCTGAATTAAAAACGAACATGTCTCTTCTTGTCTATGATTTTGTTAAAGCAAAAATAAAATGTTTAAATATATGGCTTAGAATGAATGTACTAGCGAATCTCTTAAAGGACCTATCTCCTTTATTTTATGGGTTTATTTAGAGATTGTTGATTTCTTCTATATTTTCTCCATCTTGCAGGTTTGTGTCTGTCGGAACAAGCTGGCTGAATGGTGATTTTATGAAGCTTACTGAGTTATAGTTTTATATGCTGTGAATACTTCTAATTTTTGTCAAGAAATAGGGCTCTGCTGTTGTTGCTTGAGCTTCTTGTGCTGATTATGGAAGCTCTTCTTCCTAAGGAAAATCTATTCGAAGCGCTTGTGCAAACATCTCACATGGATTGTGTGCATAGTGTGGAAAGTAAGTGTGTTTCACTGTTATCTTGTTTGTTTTTCTTGGGTGCAGGCTATTTGATAATTCTTGAGGTTTGGTATATAGACGAGCTTAGATTTTGGTACTTTCAAACCCCCATTCTTTTAGTATTAATGTTAAATTTATTATAGGCTGTTGACTTATGCATCTCTGGATTTCCCAGAACTCTTTCTCCAACTTAGAAATTTGAATCTTGACCAATGGAATTGGGATTGTGATGCTTATTATCGGTTCTGATGTTATATTGGATTTTGGACATGTAGCAACTAGCAATGGAGTACAATTTTCTTCCATTGTTTTTTTTCATCCTTTCTGCTCAAGCTTGCCAAACAATTGTATAAAAGCCTTTCATGGGATTATCATGACTGCCGGTGTCAATTTAAACAACCAATTATCTTTTAAAATTATATCTTAAGGATTTTATGACAGTTGGAATCATTCTGATCTGGCATGCCACAATTATGCACTATAATTGATTCACTATATTTCCCAAAATGATCCAAATCTAATCAATTTTAGGTTATTCCTTGTTTGCTGACTCAAAATACCATGGTGGCAAAGATATTGGAAGGAAGATTGTTAATGTGAACATGGACCTAACCAAGACCATCTATGAAGCTTTTTTTTTTTTTTTTTTGACAAACGCGTGCTATGAGTATTATCATATATCTTGTATATGAGGTCAACAGGTGTCGGTGTTTCAAACAAACACGAACTAGTAAATTTATATTTGGTGCGCGTTAGGCTCGGATGGTATACTAAAGGACACAAGGTTTATACTGGTTTAGGCAGAATGTCCCTACGTCCAGTCTGCTGATGCTCATGTTATCAGTACCGAAAAAGGTTCATAGTAGGGGGTACAAACGGTCGAGAGAGGGACATGTCCCAAGTCTCTGATGGAAAGGTCGAAAGGATGCCAAGAGCTCGGTTGCTACTTGGCTGTGTGTTGTGTGTGGAATTGATCCGTCCCCTCCGTGGGGTGTCCTTCCCTCCCTTTTATAGACCAAGGGGGGAGTAGGGATTACAGATGGGAAAAAGAGGAAAAAACCAAAGGTAGAGAAGGTCCTTCGAGGGTGCCGGGTCTTCCTTTTCCCCTGAGCCTGCCTTGCTGACATGGCAGACCTGATAGGGCCGTGCTCTGGCTTTGTTTCAGCGAGTGGTCATGTCCCATCCTCCCCCGGCGGACGATGCGGTGTGTCAGGATGCCGAGCCATGACTCTGTGGGGAGTAGACGGGGAAGTGACTATATGCCTATTACTATTGATGACGTGAGTTCTCTCTTGGACTGTAGTGGTTGTCGTATGCCTGTGTTAGCATCCGCGCCCAAGGGTTGATGGCGGCGCCTACAACACTATAGGACAAAAAGTCGGCGCCTACAACACTGTTTGGGCTCTGTTAGGTCGGAAAGGGCTTAAAGCGCCTCTCCCATCGTATCCTAATGGTACCTTCCTGTAGGTGTGCAGGGCATGGTCCTCGGTACTGCGGTTGACTCGAATGTCCTGTCATACCCTGTGCTTGTCATTATGAAGGAGTAGGGTGCAGTCATTGGGCGAGGCGGAGCCAGCCCTCAGCCATCGGACGAGGTAGAGCCTATCCTCAGACGTCGGGCGAGGCGGAGCTAGCCCTCAGCCATCGGACGAGGCGGAGCCTGCCCTTAGCCGTCGGGCGAGGCGAAGCCTGCCCTCAGACGTCGGGCGAGGCGGAGCCAGCCTTCAGCCATCGAGCGAGGTGGAGCCTGCCCTTAGACGTTGGGCGAGGTGGAGCTAGCCCTCAGCCATCGGACGGGGCGGGGCCTGCCCGCAGCCGTCGGGCGAGGCGGAGTCAATCTTTCATCGTTCGGGCAAGAAGTGTAGTAGCGTTCTTGTCTGACCGGAAGTGTCAACGCTCGATGGTTATTAGCTCCACCTCATTGGGTACCCCGATATTAGGTCCCTGACAGTAGCCTCCGAGCCCCCGGGTGATTTGGATAAAATCATCCGGGGGGTATTTTGATTCGCCAGAGGGTGCTCGCGAGTGCACCCGTAGGGTGTAGCTCCCGAGCCCTCGGGTGATTCAGATAGAATTGTCCGGGGGGTATTTCGATTCGCTAGAGGGTGCGCGTGAGCGCACCCGTAGGGTGTAGCCCCGGGTGATTCGGATAGAATCGCCCGGGGGGTATTTCGGACCCTTCGTGGGTATGACTATGAGATTTGGTGTTTTGACAACTGGACAGCTTAAAGGAAACCCTGATATCCTGTTTGTAGGGATTCGTCCTGGGTCAGCCCGGTTGAGATTTGTTTGCAGATTGAGACTCCTTTGAGGCTCGTGCACCTGAGTTTTGGCCGTTCGTGGGACCATCAAAATTGTTGGGCCAGCCCTCAAACTCCTAGGCCCAGACGGGCCGAAGAAATGCTTTTGACCCGTATCCCCTCTGTGGGAAAAGAGTCCTGGTCTGCTCGGGAAGGTGAAACGTCCGGCGCGATTTTGGTGGGAAAGGATAGGGATCGCAGGCGCATATCCCGCGACGTGACGTGGTGGTGTATCGTGGCAGGCTCAGAGACCTAGGCGGGCGGTTGCTCTTCTCGCATCCGTTGCCCCTATAAAACCAAGGGGTTCGCCCCTAGGGTTCCGTACTTTGCCTCCTCGCCTTTGCATCTATAACCTCCACCGCCAATCGCCTGAGCCTCCCGCACTCGCGTCGTAGCCGTCATCAAGCTCGCATCCGCATTGCAGCCGCCGTCAAGCTCACATCTACCCCCCTCCTAATTGTTCAATGGAGCCATGGTGTAGATCTGACATCATCCCTCAGCACCTGAGCCTGGAGGGCCTCGTTCACCGTGGCCTCCTTTGCCCACTGACCGCCGCCGAGGAGTGGCGGCTGCCCGGTAATGAGGACGAGCCATCGTCGCCCGAGGGGTATGTCGTGTTCTTCGCTCACTTCCACGAGCGGGGATTCACCATACCTGATGAGGCCCAGAGCGTCGCTCGAAGGGGCGGCGCTTGTCGACAAAGCGCTCCCCCCTCCGAAGTGGCACAACGCATCAAGGAGGCGATGGAGCCTTCGAAGGACAACGCCAGCGTTGTCCTTGATTTCGTGTATCCGGTGCTGGGGCATCCCCCAATGCGGCCAGAATCGGGGTTCATCGACTTCGTAAGTTCTCTTTTCCCGTGCCTCCTTTTCACTTGAATTTCTGACCCCTTGATGCTGACCTCAGGATAGCGGGACCAGCCAAAGAGACTCGTCTTTATGGATAGCCTGGCTCCGCTACCGAAGGACCGGCTCATGGCGACGGTGAATCACACTACGGCCGAGTGGGATAGGAAGATGAAGGAGCTCAAGAGGAAGAAGATGCTACAGAAGCAGCAAGCACGGGAGCGAGGAGAGGAGACAGACAGTGACGATGATGATGAGGAGAATTTTGACGAGGTAGTTGCTGATGTGGAGTGGGATGTCCTAGAGGGCGAGGATACGCTGATAGGTACCCACTTGTCCACGCAGAGACCCTTCATGTTCCATGCGGAGGGAAGTGAGTCCATGAGTCCAGCGGAGACGGGCCAAACCATCGGCCTGTCCTCAGAACCGGTGGAAGCCGGTGGATCCACCGCCTCGCCGGGGGTGCCGGTGGAGGGGGGCAGCTCCACTGTCGTGCCCCATGAGCTGATGGGGGCGGGCAGATCTGCCGTCACGCCCGAGGTGCCGACAGAGAAGGGTGGCCCTGCCGCCGCGCCCTTGGAGGAAAGGGAGACGAGCCCCTCCACCCGGGAGCAGGGCGCAGGCTCAAAATGGTCCCGCCCAGATGAATTGGAGCAGGAATCTAGGGGTTCATCCCCAAAATGTTCCTACCGCCCAACAGCGCCAGTGTAAGTTACCAATTCCTCTATTTTTCCTAATTTTCTATTTTTCAGTGTGACCTATGCCTTTTAACTTTTGTAGAATCTTGTGACGGGGCCGTTCTTTGGCGCTGGCGCCCAAAAGAGTGTTGCTCTTCAGGCGGAATGGGTGCCATCGCCCGACGTCGCTCCTGTTTTAGGTAGGAGGGGAGCCGATGTTGCGGACTTGTCAACCAATTAGGCGCCGCCAGCAGGGGCGCCCGTGCCCTCGGCGGGTCAAGCAGGCACTAGGGCTGAAGAAGCGCCCTCAGGGGTCACCGAGCAGACGATGGCCGAGGTGACTCCGCCGCCTACGTTGGAGCAGATGAAGCTGCCGCCCGTGCTTGTGGCGCCCTTTGTGGTGGGCACGGCGCCACAAGTCGAGGCCCTAGCGTCGTAAGCAGAGGTGTCCACAACCATGACAAGCCAGGCGCAGCCGGACGCAGCCACGGTGGTGTCCGAGGGAGTGGCACAATCCGTGCCACCGGCGGCATAGGCGGCGGCGGCCGAGGCAGGCCGGACAGAGGGGGACACGGCCGGAGGGTCCCCGGGTGTCATGGCAGTGGTGGAGAGGATCAGCGAGGGGTCGCCCTCAGCCCTGATGTTGGGGGGCAGCCGCTCACCCGCGTGGGGTGAGCCGCCGCTCCAATGGATGGCTCCTCAAGACCTAACGTCGACTCTCTTCTCGCTCGACGATGCTACTGAGAGCATAGAGTGGGAGAGTCTCGACGTTGGGTTCTCGGCTATGATGGATGCCTTGAGCCAGGCTAGGGGCGTCCTGCGTGATGTCATTGTTCCCACTGGTCAGGTATCTGCTTGATCTTCCCTCTCGCTTTCTTCTTTCTTCATGTATTTTTGTATTTCTGACACTGGTCTTCTTTTCAGTCCCTTACTGCTCGTAGCTGGGAGAAGTCCTGGTTCCTCCATGAGCAGAAGGTGGAATGGGACCACCTCACCGAGGAGGCCTGGCTGCTCGGAGATGTGAGCGCCCAGCTTGCTGCCGCCCAACAGCGGGAAGCCAAGGCGCGTTGGGAAGCGGAGGAGATCCATGGGATGTTCTAGGATCTGTCGACGAGGTTGTAGCAGGACGAGGAGGCGGCCGCCAGGGTCCGAAAGGAGCAGAACGAGCTGGTCTAGAAGGATGCCGAGGCCAGCCAGCGGGTCGTCGAGCTCTTGGAAGAGCTGGAGAGGGAGCGGGACCTTAAGCTGGAAGCCAAGGAAAAGTCCACGACCCTGCAGCAGAGGGCGAATCTAGATGTCGAGGTGATCGCCCGGCTGCATAGGGAGCGAGACGAGCTACGCCAGACCGTAGAAAGACTTCGCTTGGAGCACGGCATGGTCCACGAGGAGCGCGACTAGGCCATCCAAGAGCGCGACAAGGCGCTTCAGGGGGTCAGCTCCCTCTGGGCGAATCTTGGAGCCACGGTGGCCCAAAGAATGGAGGCCGAGAGCGTCTCTACTGAGCTAGGCACGGAGCTTGCTGAGGTGCGGGGGATTCTTTAGGCTGAGAGTGATGAGCATGATCTCCTACGCGCCGCCGCAGGTAGTTTTCGATGACCTAGGGGTGGCGCGGCCGGAGGAAACCGGCTCACTTGCGGCCCATGCCGTAGATATCACGATGCGGGTGCGCCAGCTTGAGGAGAACGCCTTTCACGCCAGGATCACCCAAGCCTTTGCTGTTGCCCACTCTCATTATGATCAGGAAGTTAACTTGGAGGCAATGAGCCTCGGCTTCGCACCTGGCTACGAAAACTCTGAGCTGGATGAGATTGAGAAGGCGGTGACTCCCATTGCGCGGAACCTAGCGAACCGGCTAAAAGACATAGTTCTCCCTCTGAGGAAGTAGTTAGTTGAATAAATTTGATAAACATTTATATGTAATATGTGGACAAGTGCTGGTACTTTTGTGTCCTAAAATAGATTCGTAATTTCGTTTCGCAATTTTGTTTCGTTCGTTTGAGCTTACTTTCTTCCCTTTTGTAATCAAGAAAAAAGGTTTATGCAATCCGACCCTTCCATTCATTAAGACCATAGGGCCCGAGGTGTATAAGGGGGAAATTTCGATTATGCTGGTGAGCAAAGTTACCGTAGCCGCCGGGGCGTGGGCTTTTTGTAGTCTTACCAGGCAAGCTCGTTTATCTGCTCCCACAAACCTTGCCACTAACCTTAACGTGAGGAAGAGGTCTGATGCAACGACTGTTTGAAAAAGGAGGTATTTATACCTTTATTAGCCCCCGAGTGAGATCCGAACCCTTGCAGTCATAGGGCGGATGTTACTGGAGACCAAAGCGAGGGTAGCAAACTTACTCTTGTATTCGCATGTATCCCTTACTTAGGATTTTGGCGATCATTCCATGACCATGCGTTTGGTCTCATTGCTAGCCCGGCCTTCCCCGAGCCCCCGCACGTGGTGGGGATTCGGTCAAGGGTTGGCTCGTTTTGTGACTGTCGCCCCGTCTGTGGTTTCCGCAACTAGAGGGGTTGAGGCGACGTCACTTGCCTCAATGGCTCGAGTGACATGCTTGATGAGCTCGCTAACGGGGATGTTCGAACAAAATCCGATCTCGTTGCTTTGCGATAGGGTCGACAAAGCCCCGGGTGGCATTTTGTTGCTCCTTGAACCAGAAGGTTGTGACAAGGTCGACAGATTCCCCCTCAATGGGGATTCTATGGGCTCGGCAAGAGGCTGGATTGAACTAGAAGGTTGAGATGACCCTATCCGCCTCAATGCGGGTTGGGCAAAGGCCGCTGAGGCTCATCTGTGTTTTCTCCCCTAGCTCTTGTTTGACGCGAGGCGGCCTTGGACCCTTCGTGGGCCAGCCTTCAAACCTCGGTCTCTCGATCTTGGATCGAGCGGCTCGAGCCCCCGAGCCCCTTGGGGTCTGATAGGGGTCGGCCGTGTTTCGCGTGTGACCCCATCCTCGGTTTCCACAACCGAAGGGGATGAGTAGACGGCACTTGCCTCGATGGCTTGAGTGTCGCGCTCAATGAGCTCGCTAACGGGTATGTTCGTGTGGAATCCAGGTCCGTCATTAGCTGATGGGGTCGGTAGAGCCCACATGTGGCATTCAACTACTTCTTAACCCGCCTCTTGGCAGATGCCCGAGCCATTCGATAGGCTCAGGTGGCCCATTGGCCTCTCCTCGATGGAGATTCTGTGGGTTTGGCTTGAGGTTAGAATCAAACGAGAAAGGTCGAGATGTCCCTGTCCGCTTCTGAGCAGGGTCGGGCAAGGCCGCTAGGGCTCATATCGGTTTTTCTCCCCTGGCTCTGTTTGACGCGAGGCGACCTCGAGCCCTTTGTAGGCCGGTCTTTGAACCTCGGTCAGTTGCCGCTCATATCGAATGAGGCGGGTGCCGCTTCGTGGCGCGACACGAAGCGTTGAGATGCGACGATCGCATATGCAACGTTTGGATGTATAGGTTTAATGTATGATTTAATTGAAACAAAAGCGGGGGTTGGTAATGTTACCTTGGTGGTATGAGCGATGGGAAGCTCTTACCGAGTGTTCATGTGGGGTTTGAGTCTAACGTTCGCGACAGGGCCGGTGTAACCTGCATGAGCATCGCAATTTTTTGTTTCCGTCTCTCGGTGGCGATCCAAGCCGTTCGATTGGCTTTGAGCGACCTGACAGCTTCTCCATGAAGGAGATTCTGTAGGCGGACCCCTCCGAACCCTTCTCGAGAAGGCGGATGCTAAAGCTTGGGGTACGAGGAACTGTGAATTCGATTATACTGGTGAAGAAAAACACCATAGCCGTCGAGGCGTAGGGTTTAGTGGTTCGTCTAGTTTTACTCAAAGTTTTACACCCGCACGCCATGTCTCCGGTTTTTAAACGTAAGGAGGGGTCAGGCGATGAGGATGTCTAAACAACTAGACACTCTTGGTAGCCCCCGAGCGATGTCCGTGCCCCTACTGTTGCTGGGGTCGGAAGCTCGGTAATGAAATTAACACGCAAAGTAAGTAAACAGAGGTGCTTATCTTTCAGCGATCGTTCGTTCATCATTTTACCTGGGCCGTCCGATCGACCCAGGAGGCCCGTTGGGCCCCCCTGGATGGGGGTTCTGTAGTCAGGTCGTTCCGTGGTCCTGCCTGGGGAAGCAGAGAGTCGCTTGCATGTGGGTGCGCCCTGATTCTCATGCCCGATGTGCGGTAGTGGTGGGCCATGCCCAGGTAACATCCTGTTTGACCGGGGCGTGTCCCGTTGGTCCAGGCGCGTCCCCTTGGATTCCTGTCAGCATCGATTTCCCATCTGCATTGAGTAGGGGAAGGGAGAGAGTTTTTCATCCCAACCTTTCGCATTTCCTCAGTTGCTGTGCCTCTTCCTTAAATAGGGGGGAGAGGAGTTCTCGTCCCATTCCTCCACCTATTCCTGAGCTGCCGCTTCTCCTCCTTAGATCCGTTCATGAATTCGGAGTGCGATGTCAAGCTGGAGGTCATCCAACGTAGATGAGACGGTGCTGGCCGCCTTCGCCGAGAAGGGGCCGCTGCTGCCGAAGGAGGAGGCGTACTGGAGGGTGCTGAGCATCATTGGCTTTGTCGTCGTCCGCGAGGCCTTCGTCGGAATGGAGCCATACGGGGACTTCTTTCGGCGGATCTTCTCCGGGCGAGCCTTGTTGGTGGGGAAGCCGCCCAGGACTACGTCGATAGGGGGTGGCGCCCTTGCAGTTGCTCAGATCGGCCAGTTCATGAAGCTTGATGAGATGTCAGAGACGTCCATCAACCATGGCAGCCTTTCTTCGGCGGGGGGCGCCCCCCATCTAGGTGCCATTGTCAGGGTTGCGGCTGATCACGATGGCATAGTCCCTAGATGCCCTGGCAAAGGCACCATAGTCACTGGCGTGGTGCTCGACATTGCAGACAACGGCGCCCTCAAGGATCTTAGGGAGTGGTAGGACGTCACCGATGGAGAGCATGGCGCGGCGACCGTAGTAGTGCTTATAGTAGAACTGGTCAGAAACTATAATCGAATAAGTCATGGGGAAGCTCCCGTGTGAACAGTCTTTTGTATTTATGAATATATCAGTCCTTTTCAAGATGAAATTCACTTTGTAAGCGATGAATTTGTGCAAAAAATGAATAAGTTTTCAACTTTTGTTACGGCAAACAGCTTTTCAGCTCTTCTCCCTCTTTTTGTAAAAGAGGTTTGGTGCCTTCCGACCCTTCCCATAGTTAAGGTTGCAAAAAACTCAGAGTGCGGGCGAGCCAATTCTGATCACGCTGGTGAGCAAGGAGGCCATAGCCGCTGGGGCGTGGGTTTCCCGTAGTCCTACCAGTTATAATGAGATTTTGTTCCCGAAATCCTAGCCCTTAGGACTTGCCATGAGAAAAGAGGGAAAACTCAGAGAATATTTGCAAAGATAACATAGAGAGTGTTTGCAAGATAAACATACTTATATCAGCCCCCGAGTGAGGTCCGACCCCTCGCACTTTGTAGGGGTCGGATGTCACTAAAGATCGGGATTTTAAGACAAAAACTGATAAGAAAAAGTATGCATTTATTTAAGGGTAAAAATGACGTAGCTGCTCAATGTTCTAGGCGTTGGTGAAGACCTCACCGTCGATGGTTTTCAACTTGTAGGCACCTGGCCAGAGTACTTCTGTGACAATGTATGGCCCCTCCCAGGGCGGGGAGAGCTTGTGACGATCCTTGTTGCTCTGCACGAGGCGAAGAACCAGGTCCCCGACGTTGAAGGCTCGGTCCCGCACCCATTGGTTGTGGTACCGACGCAACGCCTGCTGGTACTTGGCCGAATGAAGGAGGGTGATGTCGCGAGCTTCGTCTAGCTGGTCCATGGCGTCTTCGTGGGATGCCCCGGCTCCCTGTTCGTCATATGCTCTGTTTCTTGGTGCTCCATAGTCGAGGTTGGTTGGGAGGACGGCCTCAGAACCGTAGACCATGAAGAAAGGCGTGTAGCCGGTGGCCCGACTGGGAGTTGTCCTCAGGCTCCAGAGTACTACAGGGAGCTCAGTGACCTAGCGTGCGCCAAACTTGTTTAACCGGTTGAAGATCCTAGGCTTGAGGCCCTGTAGGAGCATGCCGTTCGCGCGCTCGACCTGCCCGTTTGTTCGGGGGTGCGCGACGGCGGCCCAATCGATCCGGATGTGTTGTTCATTGCAGAATCGAAGGAATTTCTTGCCGGTGAACTCCAAAGCGATGGATGATGTCGAGGAAGAACAGCATAGGCTGCTCAGACTTGATTACGGAGATCGGCCGAGCTTCGATCCATTTTGTGAACTTGTCTATGGTGATAAGTAAGTGGTTGTAGCCCCTAGGCGCCTTCTTGAGAGGCCCAACCAGATCGAGCCCCCAAACCGTGAAGGGCCACGTGATGGGGATCATCTAGAGTGCCTGGGCCAGGAGGTGAGTTTACCGAGCATAGTACTGGCACCCTTCGCAGGTGCGTATGATTTGCTCGGCGTCGGTTACAGCAGTGGGCCAGTAGAAGCCCTATCGGAATGTGTTCCCAACCAAGGTTATAGGCGTGGCATGGTGATCGCAGACCCCACCATGGATATCGCTCAGCAGAAGCTTCCCCTATTCGACGGGGATATAGAGTTACAGGATCCCGGTGTGGCCTCGTTTGTAGAGTTTGCCCTCTATAAGAACGAAGGACTTGGCGCGATGTGCGAGCCATCGAGCTTCTGTCTTGTCCGTCGGCAGCATGTCACGGAGGAGGTAGTCGAAGTAGAGTGTTCTCCAGTCATCCAGAGGGTCGGGCTCTGTCATTGGATCCTCTTCAAGCTCCATGACCTCGGGGCCAGACAGAGCCATTGGTTGGTTAGCCCCCGAGGCTAGATCAGATGGACCGTCGTTGGCCCGTTCTGACCCTTCGTAGCGTACCGAGGGTTTATGTTGGTCGCTGGCAAAGACACCCGTTGGCACCGGCTCTCGACCAGATGCCGCTTTTGCAAGCGTCGGCCGCTTCGTTGAGGCGCCTTGGCATGTGATTGAGTTCGAGGCCATCGAATTTGTCCTCCAGCCATCGGATTTCTTGGCAGTACACAGCCAT
The DNA here is from genome assembly GCA_904845875.1 of Miscanthus lutarioriparius. NCBI lineage: Eukaryota > Viridiplantae > Streptophyta > Magnoliopsida > Poales > Poaceae > Miscanthus > Miscanthus lutarioriparius. The sequence continues at coordinate 35,794,577 of CAJGYO010000005.1, read as the reverse complement.
CTTGGTGTCGTGGCAGCTCGACTCGTTCATGACTTGATTGACGACCAGCTGGGAGTTGCCCCGGATGTCGAGGCGTCGGATGCCCAACTCTATGGTGATTCATAGGCCGTTAATGAGCGTTTCATACTCAGCCACATTATTTGATGAGGGGAAATGGAGCCGAACCATGTACCTCATGCGGACCCCGAGGGGGGATACGAAGGCCAGCCCTATGCCGGCGCCCTTCTTCATCAGTAATCCGTCGAAGTACATCGTCCAGTACTCTTGATCGACGACCGCCGGTGGTGTCTAGACCTTGGTCCATTCCACGATGAAGTCAACCAACACCTGGGACTTGATCACTGTTCGGGAGGCATATGTGATGCCTTGATCCATCAACTCAAGTGCCCACTTTGCGGTTCTTCCCGTGGCATCTTGGCTCTGGATGACCTCACCGAGGGGGAACGACGTTACAACTATCACGGGATGTGACTCGAAGTAGTGGCGTAGCTTCCTCTTGGTGATGAGGACGGTGTATAGGAGCTTCTGGATTTGGGAGTAGCAGGTTTTAGAGTTGGATAGTACCTCGCTGATGAAGTACACAGGGCGCTGCACCTTGAGGGCGTGCCCCTCTTCCTCCCGCTCTACTACTAGAGCAGCGCTGACCACTTGCATGGTTGCCACCATGTATAGTAGGAGGGATTCCTCGTCGCTTGGAGGAACTAGGATCGGGGGCTTTGTCAGAAGCAGTTTGACCATGTCAAGCGCCTCCTAGGACTCGGATGTCCACTCAAAGCAGTCGGCTTTCTTCAAGAGTTGATAAAGGGGGAGACCTCGTTCGCCGAGGCGCGAGATGAATCGGCTGAGGGCGACGAGGCAAGCTGTGATTCGCTGAACCCCTTTATGTTTTGAATCGAGCCCATCCTTGTGATGGCTGAGATCTTCTCCGGGTTGGCTTCGATGCCACGCTCGAAGACGATGAAGCCGAGCAACATGCCCCTCGGGACTCTAAAAACACATTTCTCAGGATTGAGTTTGATGCCATTCGCTCGGAGTTTCGCAAAGGTTTGCTCAAGATTGGCAACGAGATGGTTAACCCGCTTGGACTTAACCATGATGTCATCAACGTAGGGCCTCAACGGTTCACCCGATGAGGTCCCCAAAGCATCTGAGCATACAGCACTGGTACATAGCCCCAACGTTCTTCAATCCGAACAGCATTGAAACATAGCAAAACGATCCAAAGGGGGTGATGAAAGACGTCATGAGCTGGTCGGACTCTTTCATCACGATTTGATGGTAGCCGGAGTACACATCAAGGAAGCAGAGGGTTTCGCACCCCGAGGTAGAGTCGATATTTGGTCTATGCACGGCAAAGGAAATGGGTCCTTTCGGCACGCTTTGTTGAGACCCGTATAGTCAATACACATCCTCCATTTCCCCCTCTTCTTTCGTATAAGAACGGGATTAGCTAACCACTCTGGGTGATATACTTCCCTGATGAATCCGGCCACCGATAGTTTTGCTATCTCTTAACCGATGGCCCTGCGCTTCTCCTCGTCGAAGTGACGCAAGCATTGCTTCACCAGCTTGGAGCCTAGATGGATCTTCAAGGTGTGCTCGATGACCTCCCTCAGAATGCCTGGCATATCCGAGGGTTTCCACGCAAAGATGAATTTGTTGCCGCGGAGGAAGTCGATGAGCGCGCTTTCCTATTCGAAGGAAAGTGTGGTACCAATGCGTACCGTTTTACCCTTAGAGCTACTAGGATCTATGAGGCCCTCCTCGAAGCCCTTTGCCGATTCAAATGACCTGGTCGACTTCTTGGCATCGGACGCTTCTTCGGATACCTCCTCCTTGAGGGTGGCGAGTTCCCCGGAGGCAACGATTGCTGTGGCGTGGGCGTAGCACTCGACCTCGCACTTGTAGGCTCGCTAGAAGGAGGCGCTTGAGGTATGCGTAGTTGGGGACGGCCATGAACTTCGCGTAGCATGGACGTCCTAGGATGGCGTGGAAGGTTCTAGGGAACCCAACCACCTCGAAGGTGAGGGTCTCAGTCCTATAATTGAACTGATCCCCAAAGGTAATGGGTAGATCGATCTGCCCAAGTGGCATGGCCTGTTTCCTGGGAACGATGCCATGGAAAGGCGCTAGGGTTGGGTGGAGGCGTGTCCGATCGACGCCCATCTCGTCGAGCGTCTTGGCGTAAATGATGTTGAGGTCGCTGCCTCCATCCATTAGTACTTTGGTGAGTCGCTTTGGGCCGACGATTGGGTCGACCACAAGCGGATATCTCCCTGGGTGTGGGATGGTATCCGGATGGTCGGTTCGATCAAAGGTTATGGCGGACTCTGACCATCGGAGGAAGGGAGGTGTGGCCGGTTGGGCCGTGTAGACTTCGCGGCGCGTGACCTTCTAACGGCGTTAGGAGTCGTAGGCCGCTGATCCTCCAAAGATCATAAGGTAGCCGTCCAGCGTTGGAAAGCCATCATCCTTCTCCTTGGAGTCGTCTGCAGTGGGGGGAGGGTCTTTCCCCTGCTACCCTTTGTTGGAGCCTCCGGACAAGAATCGCCGCATGAGGCCATAGTCCTTGAGCAGATGCTTAATAGGAAAGGCGTGGTTCGAGCATGGCCCCTCGAGTATTTTTTTGAAGTGGTTTGGAGTGCCCTCCGTGGGCTTTTGACCACCCTTGCGGTCGGCAGCGGCCACGAGCGAGTCCTCGCGCTGTTGCTTCTTATTCTTCCTTTTGGCGGAACGATTAGAGGTGCCTTTGCCGGCACCCTCGTCCCACCTTGCCTTGCCCTTGAGGCGATCGAAGATCGCTCCGACCACCTCCTCTCCTGAAGCGTGGCTGGTGGCGATGTCTAGGAGTTCCTTGGTGGTCCACGGGCCCTTGCGTCCCAGCTTATGAACCAAGGACTCATAGGTCATCCCGGACAGGAAGGCTCCTACCACGTCGGCGTCGGCGACATTAGGGAGCTCGTTGCACTATCGGGAGAAGCGCCGGATGTACCCACGGAGGGTCTCACCGGCCTTCTGACGACAGTTCTTTAGGCCCCATGGGTTCCTAGGGTGTTTGTATGTGCCCTGGAAGTTTCCCACAAAGATCTCTTTTAGATCCGCCCAACTTTGGATTGCGTTGGACGGCAGATGCTCCAACCACGCTCGTGCTGAATCGGCCAAGAACAGTGGAAGGTTGCGGATAATGAAGTCATCATTATCCGCACCACCGACTTGACAGGCAAGCCGATAGTCTTCAAGCCAAAGTCTGAGGTTTGTCTCTCCAGAGTACTTAGGGAAATTGGTAGGTGGTCGGTACCTTGGCGGGAAAGCAGCGTTGAGGATGTGCCGGCCGAAGGCCTGAGGGCCTGGCAGGATAGGGCACAGGCTCCGGTCCCCGCCGCTGTCGTAGCGTTCACCGCGATGAGGATGATAGCCGCGGTGGGCTCCTTCTCTTGGGTCGCTGTAGGTACATCTGCGGGTGTCGAGGGTGCTGTGTGCATCACGGTTACGACCGAGACGCTGATGTATCTGGGCTGTAGCGCGCTGTCTGCCGCCTTGTGGTGCTTGGTGGACTGATGCATCCCTGGCAGGGCACACCGAGGGTGTGCGTTGGCTGGTGTTGAGCTCGCATCGTCGAGACAATGAGCTTTCTGCCTGCTGCGCCGCCGCACGCTCGAGCAGCGTACGAATTTCATGGTGGGCCCGACGATCCTCGGGCGTTGCGGCCTCTGGAAGGCCATGGAGCAAGGCCGTTGCGGCGGTGATGTTCTGGCTTGCCCGAGCGAAGTAAAGAAGGGTTTCATCATCGGCGATGATCCTTCGGTTTACGTCACGGGCCACGGCGCATGCGCGCCCACCGTCTCCACGGCGTTCGATCTCGCGATCGACCTTCGCATATTCCCGCACAAGCTGTTGTCCGGCTTCATCGATCTCCCACTTTTGGGCTCTTAGCTGCTCCACCCCTACGCGAGGTGGGGCCGCTGTCTCCCCTTCGGTTTCGCCGCCGAGGTTGCCCGCCGGGGTAGCCTCCTCAGTGGAGACGCTTTCGACGTGTTCCTTGGGGGTACCCGCCATGAAACATTCCCGGGAGGGGTGGTGGCTCCCCCTGCTGGAGTTAGAGACAGAGTCTAACCCCAGCCCCTCCGCGAGGAGGCCATAGAGGGATTCCATGATGCTTTCGATCATCGGGGGACGGGATCGTGCGTTGTGCCACAAGGTGGCTAACGATCGCCGCAGAACGGAAGCGCCGTCGGGGCGCTCCGTGCAGAGTGTTCTAGAGAGAGCGTGAGGCGGCGACGGGTCCTCCCTAGATGGCTAGGGTCCAAGGGAGACGTCGGGCTGGCACTCAAGTCTCCCATAGTTGAAGCCGATGGAGGGGAGAGATTGGATGGCAGCGTGGGCCAACGCCAACTCTTCTCCCACCGTGACGATGAAGTCCAGGTCACCAAAACGCATGTGTGCGCTTGGGACCCAGCTGATTGCATGGCTAGCCATCCGAGGCCTGATTTGGAACGCGCAAAGGCCCCTACCTAGTGCGCCAACTGTTGGTGTTTCAAACAAATACCAACTAGTAAATTTATATTTGTTGCACGTTAGGCTCGGATGGTGTACTAAAGGATACAAGGTTTATACTGGTTCAGGCAGAACGTCCCTACGTCCAGTCTGCTGCTGCTCATGTTATCAGTACCGAAAAAGGTTCGTAGTAGGGGGTACAAACAATCGAGAGAGGGACAGGTCCCAAGTCTCTGATGGAAAGGTCGAAAGGATGCCAAGAGCTCAGGTTGCTACTTGGTGTGTGTGTTGTGTGGAATTGATCCGTCCCCTCCATGGGGTGTCCTGCCCTCCCTTTTATAGAGCAAAGGGGGAGCAGGGATTATAGATGGGAGAAAGAGGAAAAACCAAAGGTAGAGAAGGTCCTTCGAGGGTGCCGGGTGTTCCTTTTCCCTTGAGCCTGCCCTGCTGATATGGCAGACCATGCCAGGGATAGCTTGTTTCGCCGATGCTGATAGGGCCGGGCTCTGGCTTCGTTTGAGCGAGTGGTCATGTCCCATCCTCCCCGGCGGACGATGCGGTGTGTCAGGGCGCTGAGCCATGACTCTGCGGGGAGTAGACGGGGAAGTGACTATACGCCTGTTGCTGTTGATGACGTGAGTTCTCTCTTGGACTGTAGTGGTTGTCGTATGCCTGTGTTAGCATCCGCGTCCGAGGGTTGATGGCGGCGCCTACAACACTGTAGGACAAAAAGTCGACGTCTACAACACTGTTCGGGCTCTGTTAGGTCGGAAAGGGCTTAAAACGCCCGTCCCGTCATATCCTGACGGTACCTTTTTGTAGGCGTGCAGGGCATGGTCCTCGGTACTGCAGTTTATTCGAATATCCTGTCGTACCCTGTGCTCATCATTATGAAGGAGCAGGGTGCAGTCGTTGGGCGAGGCGGAGCTAGCCCTCAGCCGTCGGGCGAGGCGGAGCCTACCCTCAACCGTCGGGAGAGGTGGAGCGTGCCCTCAGCCGTCGGGCGAGACGGAGCCAGCCCTCAGCCGTCGGACGAGGCGGGGCCTGCCCGCAGCCATCGGGCGAGGCGGAGTCAATCTTAAGTCGTTCGGGCAAGAAGTATAGTAGCGTTCTTGTCTGACCAGAAGCGTCAACGCTCGATGGTTATTAGCTCCACCTCATTGGGTACCCCGGTATTAGGTCCGCGACAACATAGTAGGAATATTTTCTTATATGATATAGTAATTGACTTGTTAAACATTTGACTTCTATATTAATCTATCTTGATATATATTGTTCAAAAACAACGTGCATGTCGCATGTGCATGTTCACTATATTCTCTAATTATATTCCGTACACTATACAAAAAATTAATAACTTAACTTATTATATCTATCATGCACAACTATCAAAATCACTGAGGATAGAATTTTTTGGGGACATTCTTAAGAGCCATGTAAACGAATGTTTTGATAACTTTTCTGAAGATCTCCAAGTCATGATTAAGAACTTAGATAAAATGTAACTTAAATGATTATATGAGAAAAAACTTTACTATGACTTTTAGTTTTCTGGATTGTATACATGTTCAAAGATATTGTGTAAAAGTTGAATTATGGAAAAAAAAACATTAGTTGTTTTTATGTGCGTCTCCGAGATAAATCCGTTGCGTTAGTATGAACATTATACTAATACTACCTAGAACATGAGTTTTAAGTTAAAATTACAAATCTAAACACTTGTGTACTATGTACTTTGAGCACCTCCAGTGTGAAGGCGAACTGTAGGAGCCGCGAAAAACGAACACAGCTAAAGTTCGATAGCTGGAATGTGCACATCGCTTTGTGGAGCACTGGAGCCTGCCTAGAACAATAAAAAAATGTATTTGTAAGCAGCTGGCGTGGAAGGAGCACGTGCTACGCTCGGTTATTTGTGGATGTAGCGGCCGCATGGATTATTTTAATCTCCTCGGTTCGAATGCTCTGTGAGGTTCGATTTTCAGCTCTGATCAGGGATGAAAACGGTTGGGAACGGTCGGGAAAATGTCTTAACCATTTCTACTTCTGTATTTTTTGGACGGGAACGGAAACGGGAAGGCCGGACGGAAAACGAATCCGGTATTACGGGATATCGGGAACGGAATATTTCGAACGGGATCGCGTCGATTACAATCGGGAAGCGGTAACACAAAACGGAAACATCGATATATGTAACCACTGAAAATAGTGAGCTCAATGCAACAATAGCAACCATGCATAATCCATATGCAAACAATAGCAAACAGTGAGCTCGTCAGAATATTTATGCAAAGAAAACTACGGAACTAAAAAAAGAAAATGGAAAAGAAAAATGAACAAAGGGCCAAACCTTGTTGCTCCTGCGCTCCATGTGTGAATTCCTGGGCCAAGCATGGAATGATGGGCCGCATGCTCTCCTCTCTTCCTAGGCCAAACCTTGCTTCGTGGGCTGGATCAAACCTTGCTGCTCGGCTGCCACTGTCAGTAGCACAGCACAGTGGGGGTGTAGCATTTTAGTCCCACATCGGTGGAGCTCAGCAGGTCGCACACCAGCGGCTGCATTAAAGAGGTCCGGGGTGCGGCCATGGGAAAAACGGGAATTTCCCGCGGGAGGTTTCTCGGACAAATACGGGATCCGCTAATTCGGTCGGAAAATCACTCTAACCGATTTTGAAACTGGATTCGTTGGATTTTCCCGAATTTTTTCTCGAATCCGTTTTTTCCGGAGAAAATGATATCCGGTCGGGAATTTCGGTATCGGTTGGTACGGGAATCTCCCGTTCCCGCTTTCATCCCTAGCTCTGATAGCCTCGGTCTTTCATCCCTAGCTCTGATAGCCTCGGTTCGACACCTCCAATGCCGATGGTTCGCTTGCCACAACCCTCCGTTTGCATACATTATAATCCGTACTATTCAATTTGTTTTTTTTTTCAGTCGAAACAATATTTTTCTCTCACAACAATTCAGCTAGAACAGTATTTTATCTTGTTTTTTTAGCCAAGCGAACGGGGCCTACGCTGGAGCTGCTCTTAGGCCCTATTTGTCACAACTTAGCTTTACTAGAAAAGCATTTTTTTGTTTTAGCTCCACGAATAGCCCTATCAGTGAAACTGAAACTATTTTGGAGAACTATTAGACAAAACAGTTTCACATAGTAGATAAAAATGATTAAATATCTAAAATACCCTTATCTTTCCTTCTCCTTTATTTCTCTCATGTTATTTCCTTCTCTCTCCCGACGCCTCACTCGTTCTTCTCCTATTCTTGGCGGCGGAGCCCAAGCGCGCCCCAACGGCTGAGGCTGCATGTTCCAACGGCGGAGCCTGCACATGCCCTGACAGCCATGCTCGACCGCCTCGGTGCCAGCATGTCTTCATCTTTTTTTCTCGCGGGGCAAATCTGAATTCCACACGTGATGCGCCCACTGGTGTGAGATGAAGCTTGGGAAAGCTACTATTTGCATTTTCATCCCTCCCCACTCTTATGTGAAAGCAGATTTTAAGGAGTTTCATCTGTGAAGCTGTTTACAAAGTCCCATTTCACACAAAACAACTTCAAATAGCTCATGAAGCTTGTGAATAAGCTATGTCAAATATGACCTTACACTCTTTTATTTTATATATGTATGGCCATTTGTAATTTTTTAATCGGGGTTTGACTTTTTGTTTGTAACTTGTTTTTATTAAGAATCCGGAGCTAGCACCACCGCACCAATGCCATCCTTTAACGCATCAAATACGGTTAATTCACATCACATGATAGCTTTCAAATTCAAGTGGTTTAAGTATCTGAGTGCTTGTATTTTTCTGAATTTATTAATAAATTTAGCAACGTTATTTTTTAGTGTAAATGATGTGGTGTTTTATCAACTTTGAGAGTTGTTAGCTCAATCCTAAGGAATATATATAATTTGAAATGGAGGGAATAATTTATATATTTTGATATTGGGTAAAACTAGTCGGCTAATGTACACAGGTCGGAACCATTCCTTGTATGGGGTTCCAGAGGCCAGAGCTCAACTGTGACTTTCTCAGACGCCTCTGCAAATACCATTACTAGAGACGCCTAGGCATCCGCCACTACAAAACACCGATTTATAGAGGTGGAAAAGAGAACCGCCTCTATAGAGGCTTTTTAGCCGCCTCTACTGTGAAAAACTATAGTAGTGTGGTGGCACCCGCTAGGAGAGACAGTTGTGGGTCCATACTTCAATGTTAGGGTAATAATTGTCTATGAGTCGATCAATGTTTGTGCATACAACCAGGCGTGAGTTGAATTCTATTCCTGACGCCTTCCATATCTATACTATGCGGGAGATATGTCATTGGTAACACTAGCTGTTGTCGTGTTTATTTGCTAGTGCGTTGTTTTTCTTTTGTTTTAGCAAGTAGTGCCGATAAATAGATGTGCATATATATAAGAGGTATATGGGCCAAGTCTCCCCCTGGAAGAGGCCCAACTAGTAGCTAGAGTAGTGTTATATAAAATCCAACCCCGCCAAGGATAGCCAATTGACTATATATAAGCGCCCAAGGGCATAAGAGCAAGGGACCTCATCTTCCATTCATTTCCACTTGTTCAAAACTCTAGTGTGTCTTGTCTCTACCGTCGAGATCTCTCCTCCCCCTCTCTCTTTTTTCCAGAACCGCCGGTTCCAACATAATGGGCTTAGAAATATATTCTCCTAGATATTCATGTATTTGTGTATTGTGTTGATAATTTTTTTTGTTTAGTTAAATGTTTATGTGCGGAATTCATTAAGAATTTTCATGTTTCTATAAAACTGCAAAATGAATAGCTTCCGTTATAGCCTGCTATAGATTTTTTATAGCTTTTGTAGAAGGTCATCGCTAAATATCGTAGCCCGCTATTTTTGGGTGCTCCATGTGACGAAAATCCCATGTTTTTTCGTGATTACTTGACCTTGATTTAGTTTCTGCGAAGGCGTGTATATGTGTTTGTTGATCAAGCCGTGGTTCATGGGAAAGAAGTGCATGTCTTTAGTTGCTTGTTTGTTCAAGGATTCAATGGTGCCATATATGCATGAATCGCATTTAATTTCACGTGGGTTTGAAGTATTCACTATTGGTGCAAATGCTCGAGAAAGAGGTTTCCACAAGCTGATGATCAGAAGGCTCAAGAGAATTTCAAGCATACGCTCCACTACAGTGGTCGGCGCACCCGTGTTGCCGCCAAAATTCCTTCCATGTGTCGTCCTTTTACACTAGAAGAGCAATATACTCATCACATTGTCAAGATCATTGGTGAGGATGGTCGCAGTATCTAGCTCCTTTTCAGAGGAAGAGATATGTAATTTATAGGGTTTAGACTGGATCACCAAGACATAGGATCCAAAGCTATCACCACTCCTTGGTTCAGGTTGGATGATGATGAGGGGTCAAGCTATCGTGAGATGTGTGTATGCTAGCATATCTATTTTGCATAATTATTCACTTGGAAGGTTATCACTTCAATTGATACCATTTCCTTCTTTTTACTTTCAGCAGGGACATTGAAATTGTCAGTGGATGTTTTTCTGAGATATGTGATGTGCTATCAAGGTACATAGTTGAAGATGCTATGGAATTTAGTCCTGAGAGACGCAAGCTCCTTAGTGTGCTTCCATTATGCTGAGTGAGGCACAGAGACTCTGAGAGATACAAGTGCTGATAACGAGCAAAGCGCGACACTTTTCTAAAAAAATTTGGCGATAAAGATACGTTCCTGGAGTGTTCTATATCGTTATACCTGTAATTCATCACTTATGTGGCCAAGAGCAAGCTTTTGAAGCTGCTGAAGGCCTGGCTCTGCATCTACAATCTCAAGAATAAGAGATATGAGATTTGGAATATGGTAGCAAGGAGGAAAGCTGAAGAAATGGAAGACTGCAAATTTAGAAGGAGATTGGGGAAATAACTCTTGGTCCTATGCTATGATTCTGACTATACCATTGGAGATATGCTGAAGCAAGAGACTACAACAAAAAAGCTAAAAACTGATCATCTTAAGGTGACAAAATCACTGATCACTCATGTTATCCCACAGCTACATCATGTGTGCCTATTGTTCACTGTTTATACCGTGAACCTCAATTTTGTTTGCAGAAGGAAGTAAAATATAGAGTCCTGGACAAGTCCTTTCGAGTCCCACACCTGCACTTGAAGCACAAGGCTTCGGCAGAACAAGTACTACCTCGAAAAGGACAAGTATCCAACCGCACTTCCTGCACTTGAGGACAAGCTGTAGCCGAGTCTAGTCTTGGACTGCAGGCTCAATGCTTCTCCAGCTCCTACAACAAGAAATATGAAAGCTTATTATTTAAAGTTAACAACACTCACAGTATTCCACAGTTAACATCACAGGTGCGTTTTTTCCTTCCTTTATAGTGTGTCTTTGAATTTTGTTTGTGCATCTCAATTTTGTTTCCTTAAAGGAGAAACCAAATCAGAGAACACCAGACAGCTCCGTGAAAGGTCCTAATGGCTAGAGGGGGTGAATAGCCTATAAAACTTTTACAACAACACTAAGCAAAGCGGTTAGACAAATATGAGACGAAGCGAATGTTGCGCTAGCCTAATAAAAATGCAAGCCACCTACCACAATTCTAGTTTCTATAATCTCTAGACACACAAAGGCTATGTCACTACACTAAGTTAGTGAGCTCTCAAAGACTAACTAAAGAGCCTCACTAACCACTAGACAAGACACAAGCTAGCTCTCAAAACTAATTACACTAAAGAGCTTAGGTACACTAAGAAATATAAATACACGAGAGGGATAGTGAGTTATACTATCGTGTTGAGGAATGAGCCAATCACAAGATGAAGTCAATCAATCACAATGAAATCCAATGAAATCCTCGGAGACAATGATGACACAAGATTTTTCATCAAGGTTCACTTGCTTGCCGACAAGCTAGTTCCCGTTGTGGTGATTCACTCACTTGGAGGTTCATGCGCTAATAGGCATCACACGCCTAACCCGCAATCGGGTGCCGCACAACCAACACAAGATGAGGATCACACAAGCCACAAGCAATCCACTAGAGTACCTTTTGGCTCTCCACCGGAGAAAGGTCAAGAACCCCTCACAATCACCACGATTGGAGTCGGAGACAAGCACCTTCCTCCGCTCGATGATCCTCGCTGCACCAAGGCATCTAGGTGGTGGCAACCACCAAGAGAAACAAGCGAATCCCGTAGCGAAACACAATCACCAAGTGCCTCTAGATGCAATCACTCAAGCAATGCACTTGTATTCACTCCCAATCTCACAAAGATGATGAATCAATAATGGAGATAAGTGGGAGAGCTTTGGCTAAGCTCACAAGGTTGCTAGTCAATGCAAATGGCCAAGAGAGTGAGCCCAAGCTGGCCAAACAATATTTATAGACACCGCCAAACAATAGAGCCATTAGCTTAATTATTGGGCAGTCTGCGCACTGACCGGACGCGTCTGGTGTGGCGATAGTCCGGTCGCTCCACGAGAGCCACGTGTCCCTATTCAAATGCGTTAGCTGTTGGCGCCCAACGTGTTGACACCAAATTTTGGTTCAAAAAGAAAAGATTCCAAGGTCGAGATTAGTCAAAAGAAAGCCAAGACCTTCAATCAAATCGTCTAACCAGGTTGCTAGATTAGTTAGCAAGATGATGTCATCAAGGGAATGAGCCCTATCGGCAACATCAGCAAGAACACACGTCGAGCTCCATAGAAAGGAAAGATTGGAGTCCAAGTTATCTTAAATTAGGAAGTTTTGTTTTCTTTTCTAAGTTTTCATAACCAGTCTTGTTCGACCAGGACTCGTAGACAAGCTTCGGGTATAAATATTGAACTCTGGACATTGTAATGGACATCTCACATCGATCAATCAAAACCAGTACCTTTACCTTTTTGGCTCTGGCCACCCCTTAGGAGTAGGAGTAGAGTAGATTTCGATGAGTTCTTTGGGCAAGTAGGGCTGCATCAGACGACCAGACCTCCGGCTTGTTTGTGAGTATCCGTCACGACTTATATTGTTCCTTACAAGGCTGCAACAGACGACTGATCTCTTGTGAGTCACGATATAAGTTAGTTATCGATCTATATTGTTATTTGTAAGGCCGCAACAGACGACTGATCTCTTACAAATCACGGTATAGATTAGTTATCGATTCATATCAACTTTTACAAGGCTGCAACAGACGACTGATCTCTTGTAAATGTTGGTATTAATCAAAGTTATCGATATTGTGTTAGATAGTTCGCTATTTAATACAATATCACCAATCGCACAATCTAGATTGAGATTCGTTGGTACTATCTGTTTTGATCTATCATCTGCTGATTACTATCACGGTTGAATTTAATTCTTGATGTTAGATCCTATTTTACTGACCAACCTATCTCGATCCTGATCGTACATGGCGGGTGTTTAAAGTCGTGTTCCATTAGGAGGTAGATCCATTAATCGTCAGTATCCGGTATGACTCCGCTATCAATGCTGTATCAGACGACTCGATCTGTTGATAGCGTGTAAGATTGGACACTGGTGGTTAGTAGATCTATCTGCTAAGAAGAGCACGGCGTCAATCACCCGCTATGTCTCCATCGGCTATTTAGCCGATGACCTGAGCTCTAACGCGTATGACATGGCTTTCATGATTTCGTTGCGACATAAGTAGATCTATCGATTGCTGGCCTCCGATCTAGGGTCCTACCGTCAATTCTGCATCAGATGACTCGACCTGTTGGCGGTATAATAGATTTGAGTCTAGTCATTTGTAGGTTTATTTATATCCAACGGATGAGTGATCGCGTGCCGAATGACACGATCACCGAAATTGGCTGTTTTAGCCGACAACCCGCTTTATTGAGGATGTATTGGTTGTTTATATGCTTTTACTTGTTTTTATCCTGGTTAACAGCTAGTATGTTCCTCACATGTTCGCTTACATGCCTATCCTTACATCTTTTGTATGTTTTCAAGATCATCGGCTAAGTTAGATCCATGTAACCGAGTAAACCACAATTGTCGATATGCTCGTTTTGCTTACATTACATAATGAACATGCTGGATATCGACTCTCTAATCGATAGCCTTATTGTGCTGGCCACTTAGCCATATATTTGGAACTATCTGGACAAACACCGGCATGTTCCTCCTTAAATTACTGATCAACTTTTCTCTCCTTCTCAATTGTAGGGTCAAATTGACTGGCACGCCCTCAGTCACGACCATCCTGTCCGGCACCCCACCTTTTAAGTTCGGAGAGAGCTCAGGATCTGCTCCGCATGGTTTCTCCCGGCTTTCTTACATGTCGGTGGCTCCCTGTTGCGCGTATTTTTGCCATCGACACAGATTGGCACGCCCGGTGGGACCACAATCGTTTGATCAAAAGTCAACCACAATTGTCAGCATGGATAATCAGACGATCCTCAAGGTCAACCTTGAAGACTTGCCCGATGACTAGAAGGCGCTCATTGAGCAAGTGACAGAGGAATTCAGAGAAAAGTGCCTGTTGTCTTATAGTAGGACGCGTGATTCAGTTGTTCAAAAGACTCCCCAGCCAAGCGTTCACCTGCATGGTCAAAGTGAAGATGTTGAAGCAAGGACCACTGCTCATTTGGTCCACAAGACTATCCATGAAGCCTTCACAAACCACAATAAGGTGTTGGCTAACACGATTGGCAACGTTATGAAAGAGGTTTTCTTTAGAGCGCCAGTTGATCAAGTTGGGCTAGCATACCCTAATGGCTTGAATCTTTTAGCTATGGGAAGCAACATACCTGGTACTAGTCAGTAGCCGAATGGTGGGCAGTTCCAGCAGCCACCAGTGCAGCAGCTTCCAGGAGGACAGGCTCAAGATCAGACCCTCCAAACATCAAGGGGACAAGGTCAAGCCTTACCAGCGGCAGGGGCAAGCTCAGATGACAGGGGAGCAAGCTCATATGATAGGGGGTTAGCCACCAGCACAGCAATCACCAAGTGCTCCTATCACACAGATAGTCCAGCAGCCAACCTCTCTAGCTATTCAGCAGGTTGTGCAATGGCCGACTCAGGGAAGATTCAGTACTTCCTATCAAACACCTCAGTCGGCACAAATAATTGCTCCATCAGTGCAAAGGATCATCAAGAACGTTGATCCTAACTACTTCAATAGTCGATTGCAGGGATATGCAACTCACAATGCCCAGATTGACTATCCAGAGGAATACCACTTGGTTTTTGATGCCAGTATATATGAGCTTATGCCACATCCTAGGTATCAAAACCCTTACAATTATAATGCACAGCAACTCCAATAGTCTCCGGCTCAAAATTAACAAGTCCAAGTACAAGAATCTTAGCCTCAGTCTCAAGGGCAGTCGAGACAAGAGGTTGCTAGCATGGATGCTGAAGAGTTTGTCAACTGGATAACTGCTATGATGCAAAACCAGTTTGGTCTAAAGCCTAAAAGGCAAGTTGGCTCTTACCAGCGCCCATACCCTGCCTGGTATGACCTAGTGCAACTCCCACCATGCTATAGAGTCCTAGATTTCTCCAAATTCACCAGGGTAGATGAGATGACAACCATGGAGCATATCAGCCGCTATCTCGTTCAGCTTGGAGAAGCATCTATTGAGGAGGCACACAAAGTTAGATTCTTCTCCTTGTCCCTGTCTGGACTGGCCTTCAGTTGGTTTTCATCACTAGAACCAAACTCAATAACTGGGTGGGCTGATCTAGAAAACAAGTTCCATGCATATTTCTACAGTGGGATAGGTGAAAAGAAGATTACAAACTTGACAAGCATGAGGCAAAAAAACAATGAGTCAGGCTCTAAGTTAGTCCAAAGATTCAGAGAAGTGAGGAGCCGTTTCTATTCATTGAATTCATCTGATGGCTAATTGGCTGAATTGGCCCTTCAAGGGATGTCTCCATTGATTAGAGAGAAATTTGATGGCCATGAGTTTGAAAGCTTGGCCCACTTAGTTTAGAGAGTATCTGCCTTTGAGAGTCAGCACTAGACCCTGCACAAAGAGAAGTATTTAAAGGGTACTGCTGCTATGACTGATCCTTTGATGCAGACTCCGATGGGGATGATCTAGAAGTTGCAATCGCTGAATGGACATGGGTCAAGACTCCTGTATCTTGTCCATGGGTAAAGGAGTCAGAGAACACCTATGACTTCGATGTCAAGAAAGCCAACAGGATCTTCGACTTACTGCTAGAGAAGAAGCAGTTGAGATTACCTGCAAACCATGTGATCCCTTCAGCTGAAGAACTTAAAGGGAAGAAATACTACAAATTCCACAATGTTACCAACCACAGTACCAATGAGTGCAAAATCTTCCGCTTCCATGTTCAGAAGGCCATCGAGCAAGGGAGGATCAAGTTTGAGCCAGCTAAGAAACCAACGATGGACATAGACAAGCATCCTTTCCTAGGGGTGCACATGGTGGAATTCCAGTTGGCTAAGGGAAAGATGAAGGTCTTGACGTTGGCCAAGGCCAAAGAAGATGCAGTTGACCCCGAAGTGCAAATATCGGCTAATGAGTATGAAGAAACTAAGAAGCAACGTGATCAGCAAAAGAGTTGATACGAATAGGGTGAGACATCCAAAGCTAGTGCTTTACGTCCTTGGGTACTTTCAGGATCTTGTTGAATAAGTGGCAATGCTAGAAGGAGGACTATCAGCGCTGGCTTGAAGAAGAAAAATATGAGCGTCGGTGTGAAGAAGAAAGATACGAAAGAGTACAAGCCGAGCTACATTAGAGTTATCCTTTCTTCATACATTGTTGGAACGAAGGATTGAAATTACCTACAAAACATAACTTCCTAGAGTGCAGTAATCAGTATGTAGAATTCAGGCAATCTCAGTCCAACTGCCGGTCCATCCATGAGCATTTGAATTATCAACCTAACATCATGGATCGACGCATAAAAAAAAAGGAGTTCACGATCGGTTAGGCAAGCGTGTTCATGATCAAAACTAGGCCGATCGTGATAAAGAAAAGGATTATGTTTGCCAACAGGGCCAATGGTGTCCAGGAGGTCTAACAAGGAGCCAAAAAAGAAGAGTGCAATGTCTGAGGAATAGAGAATTGGAAGCTCAGAAGTATAGCAGACCCTGGACATGGCGCGTCAAGCAAACAACCGACAAGGGTAAGCCATCAGCTAATATTGATATGGTCTTCATCCTACCTGTAGAATTTAGAGCTCCCTCCAAGTATGAATAAGAAGAGTCTGATAGGGAGGAGTATGATGGAGAAGAATTAGGAGAAGCAATAGCTCAGTTAGCCCTCCGACCCCAGCAAGCCACGTTTGATAAGCCATCTCAGCATCGACACTTGAAGGCTTTATACATGAAAGGATTTGTCGATGGGAAGCCGATGACCAAGATGTTAGTCGATGGAGGTGCTGCTATCAATCTCATCCCTATACCACTTTCCATAAGCTTGGGAAAGGCCTAGAAGACCTGCTTGAAATAGATATGACGTTAAAAGACTTTAGTGGCAATGCATCTAAGACCCGAGGGGCAGTTAACGTCGAATTGACGATTGGAAGCAAGACCCTGTCCACTACCTTCTTCGTCATCAATGGCAAAGGAACATATAGTCTGCGCTTGGGTCATGACTGGATCCATGCCAATTATTGCATCCCTTCAACAATGCACCAATGCCTTATCCAATGGCAGGGAGACAACTTCGAAGTGGTTCCGACTGACACGTCCATGAGTGTGGCGACAGCTGATCTAGCCTATTGGGAGTTTGAAGATTGTGAATGCTTCTCTAGAAGAGTCTAGGAAGGAGGTGTCATCATGATCAATGATGAACGTCAATAGCTGATCCAAGCAATCGGCTCTAAGAGTTTATTTTAGTGACTCCTCCTATTGGTTATTACGAATCGGCTAAACATTACTTTTTTGAGTTCATCGAATATTGCCTTTTTGTTTCAAGGAGTCGGATTTGGATTTAATTGCATAATACTTTGAAGGAGCTTGATAGCCAATGATTTTTGGAGTTCATAAGTGATTTGATATGTGAATCATCATTGGCTATTTTGGAAACAATTGTTTATTGTGGAGTTTGGACTGGTGATTAAGGTTAAGCATTCAAAGTATGGATAGCCGCCAAGCCTAATAGCTGATACCAATAAAGTATCACCTTTAGAACAAAAATAAAGAATCTTGATTTGGCCTAGGGAGACAAAAGCCGATGCGGCATGCATCGCCTATAGTGCAAAAAATGAAAAAAAAACAAGTCATATGAAAGAGCGTTAATGGCATTCACAGAGTCAAACAGGGAAATCAACACAGGAGGAGATTAGCTATTTTATTCATGATTGAGTCCCTAAGTACAAACTACTGGACGGAGAAGACCTTGTTCACAATCTCCCCTGTCGAAGAAGCATTCATTGTGGCGTTGGCGTGCCCAGCAAAGTCCTCCACCAACCCATGATGGTCGTCGCCGCTTGCAAAGCTAGGCTGATGCCATCGGAGATCATGCCCAGAGTTCACCTGAGCAATTATCAGGGCAACCACCGCGCCGTGCTGGACACCATGGAGGGCGATCTCCTAGGCACGTATAGGGATGTCCTGAAGGCGGTTCACCACCAGGTCGCCTCGAGCATTTAAAGCCCTGGCGACATTATTCGTCGCAAGCTAGAAGGCCTCTAACTCCTCCGTTAAGGCTGTGATAAGAAAAGGGAGGAATCATTGAAAAAGGCATAATGGAACAAAATACTAGAAGAATAGGGTCCCTTCTAAAGATCTTACCCACAACCCTGGTGTCAGATTCAGCCAATCGCGCTTGAATGATGCCTCTCTCCCCCTCCATGGTGGCGAGGGTGGTCTAGGAGGTGGTTAGGGCAGCCTCTAGACGCTCGGTTTCCTGAGCCGCCTCCCAATAGCGGCCCAACGCCTCATCTCGACCAAGAAGATAACGACGGGCGTCATCTCCATTGTACGAATCAGAAGAATCGCCGAAAGAGGACGCATATGCCGCCAGTTGGGCACCCCGGGCCGTGTGCCTCACCAACATGATGTGGGTAGCGACACAAGAAATGGTCCTACAAGATGCAAAGGGGTCAAATCTCGATGATGAACAAGAAATCCTGAAGGTGACTAAGATTACCCTGGGGCGCGAAGACGCCACTATGGTGGGAGATCCTCTTCAGGGATGTCGCCAACAGGACGCTTACCATCCTCCATTGCTTCCTACCAAGAACTGGGTTTTCTGGTCTAAGGATGAAGGGAATGGAGGATTGTGCGGCAATAAGAGTGAGAGCAAGCACAGGTGTGACCCCTCGGCCGCTCCCTTGAGATATATTTATGGCAAAGGATGGCATGGGTAGGTCCACCAAACCATGTTGGAATAAAATGCAGTTAATAGGAGGTGAGAGACCGTTCCGAAAATCGAGGAGGCCACACGTAGCCAAATGAGAAAGCAGCAGATGGGGGAAAGGAGTTACCATTTTTTAGAATTTTATAGGATTCGTTCACTATAGCTTTGTTGCCATCCAAACCTCAATATTGGCTTTAATGGTGGATCAACTGAATACGGTTGCTGAATGTAGAATTCTAAAGTCTAAAAAAGTCACTAGAAAACTGATCGCTGGATGATGGGAATTTATGCAAGATGAAGATCGGCTAAAAACATTGAAGGTTACAAGTACAAAACCACTCAGGTCGCATTTGACCAGATGACGCCGGGACTACAGTCGCATTGTCATTCAAGTTTTGAACCACGGAGCATAAAGGAGATTTGTTCAATGCGGTTTCATGTTTGCACTTAACCTTGGATGGCCTGACTCCAAGAGGATTAGCCGACTCAGCTTGATCGGCTATTCTTAAGATCAAATGAAAGCACTTGGGTTCGAGATGGTCACCAGTTCAGAGATTGTTGCTAAGAAAAGTAAATGGCAGTAAAGGGAAAGACATCTAGAACCAAATCAAGAAGATCAGGTGCGAAAGAAATTTCATTATTCATGAACATAACCCTTAGTTACAAACTAAGGGCTGAGAAAGATGTTGTTCACGACTTCCTCAGTCGAGGTTATGTCTGCCACGGCGGCACCGGCCCCCTCGAAGTTGTCCACTAGGTCCTGGTAGTCGTTGGGGTTCTCCTCCTCCAGGAAGCCAGGCTCCACCAAGCAGAGATCATGCCCCGAGCGCACCTGGGCTATTGCCAGGGCGACAGCAGCACCATGGTGGACGCCATGAAGGACCACCTCCTTGGCGTGAATAGGGACGTCTTGAAGGCTATCCCCCAGAGTATCGCCCCGTGCATTCAGGGCACTAGTGGCGTCACCTGCCGCCAATTGGAGGGCTTCTAGTTGCGCCTTCAAGGCTGAAAATGAGAAGAATGGAAGAGAACATTAGAAGATCGGCAAGATAAAGACATCAGGATGTTGAAGATCTTATCGGTGACTCTAGCGTCTGATTCCACCAGTTGTGCCCAGACCACATTCACCTCCGCCTCCGTGGTGGAGAGGGTGGCTTGGGAGGTGTTCAAGGCAAACTCTAGTTGCCCATTATGCCGGGTGGCCTCAGAATAGCGGGCAACCATCGCATTCCACTCGTGACAGAAGTGTCGTGTGTCGTCTCCATCATAGGAGTCGGTAGAGTCAGAGAGGGAAGCCACCTGCACTGCCAATTGGGCATCACGAATGGTGCCAGGGAGATCATCACTGCAAAATCAAATGGGTCAGCAAAAGGAGACGAGAAATCAAGAATAGATTCGGTCTCACCCTTGAGGATGGAGGCACTGGCGGGGGGGGGATAAGGTTCTCTTCTAGAAGGTCACCGGCGATATGCTTGGTGCGGTTCATGCTTCCTCAAATGCGGTTTTGGATCTGGAAGCAAAGGGAAGAGAAGTTGCATGATGGCAAAGGCCAGGTGCAAATATGGCTCTTCAACTTTCCCCTGGTGACATATTTATAGCCGAGAGTGGGATGCCGATGGATTTTCCCGAGCAATACAAATTCAAGATCAATAAATAGAAGGCGAAAGGCCGTCTCAAAGATCGAGGGAACCACACATGGCCCAATGAGGAGACAGCAGTTACAGAAGCAACGGATGTGAAAATTTTATTCATCAAGATTATTTATAGTTTTCGTTCAAATTCGGGATGCGGATGTGAAATATTATCCGCTGCAGCTTTGCGTTTTCACGCGCGTCCGGAGGCAGGCCCTAGAGTTGATCAACCAAAAAATCGGTTGGACCAAGCTTGAAGAGGCGATCAATCCAAAAACCAATCACTGGTGCAGCAGTCGACAACGACAAATTTGTACGCAGAAGGATACAGTATTAGCTAGACCAAGGAAGTGACGGGATATCGGCTATGTGCATGAGTCAGAAAGTTAAGGTGGATAATCACCATCAGATGACCGAATGTCATGTCCTTGATTGAGAAAAGCCAATAAGATAGATCTACAAAGAGACTAGAAAAGTTAGCATGGGATCAGAGAAGATGGTTGAAAGAACGGCGCATGCAACAATCATGAGAAGTAATTTTGGAATAAAATCATTTTATCTCAAAATTGGGGGCATGTGTTGACACCAAAATTTGGTTCAAAAAGAAAAGAGCTCAAGGTCGAGATTAGTCAAAAGAAAGCCGAGACCTTCAATCAAATCAGCTAACCAGGTTGCCAGATCAGCTGGCAAGTTGACATCATCAAAGGAATGAGCCCTATCCGCAGGATCAGCAAGATATAAGCAAGAAGGTGCATCAGGCTCCATAGAAAGGAAAGATTGGAGTCGAAGTTATCTTAAATTAGGAAGTTTTCTTTTCTTTTCCAAATTTTCATAACCAGTCTTGTTCGACCAGGACTCATAGACAGGCCTCGGGTATAAATATTGAACCCCGGCCATTGTAATAGACATCTCACATCGATCAATCAAAACCAGTACCTTTACCTTTTCGGCTCTGACTTGCCCTTAGTAGTAGGAGTAGAGTAGATTTGTGTGAGTTCTTTGGGCAAGCAGGGCTGCATCGGATGACCTGACCTCTGGCTTGTTAGTGAGTATCCGTCATGACTTATATTGTTACTTGTAAGGCTGCAACAAACGACTGATCTCTTGCGAGTCATGGTATAAGTTAGTTATCGATCTATATTGCTATTTGTAAGGCTTGCAACAGATACCGATCTCTTACAAATCATGGTACAGATTTGTTATCGATTCATATCAACTTTTACAAGGCTGCAACAGACGACTGATCTCTTATAAACGTTGGTATTAATCAAAGTTATTGATATTGTGTTAGATAGTTCTTTGTTTAATACAATATCACTAATCGCACAATCTAGATTGAGATTCGTTGGTCCTATCTATTTTGATCTATTGTCTGCTGATTACTATCACGATTGAATTCAATTCTGGACGTTAGATCCTATTTTAATGACCAACCTATCTCGTTCCTGGATATCGACTCTCTAGTCAATAGCCTTATCATGCTGGCCACTTAGCCATATATTTAGAACTGTCGGGACAAACATCGGCATGTTCCACCTTAAATTACAGATCAACTTTTCTCTCCTTGTCAATTGCAGGGTCAAATTGACTAGCACGCCCTCGGTCATGACCATCTGGTCTGGCGCCCCACCTTTTAAGTCTGGAGAGAGCTTGGGATCTACTCCGCATAGTTTCTCTCAGCTTGCTTACGTGTCGGAGGCTCCCCGTCGCGCGCATTTTTGTCATTGACACAACGGTCGCCTCTATCACATTCTGACACGAAGATTAGACGTGCAGTTAGAGAAATGATCGGACGCTAAACAGGCAGCGTTAGGTCGAGTCCAGAGAGCTCCCAGAGCTGCTCAGGGCCGACCAAACAAGTCCGGTCTCACCAGACCAGATGCACCTAGCGTCAGGTCACTCACCTCCTCATGCATTGCTCTTTCTGACCAGACGCAACGCTCAGTGTCAGGTCACATGTTGTACTGAGCATCCTATCATGACGAAAAACTACGCCAAGAGGTCCAGAGCAAGACCAAACATGTCAGATCGCCACTAAAACGGACGCACGCCAGAGTCCGGTCACCTCTGCCTTAGTCACTCACCTCGAGTCCGAATACTGGACGTGTCCGATCCCAAATCCAAATGTGTCCGGTCACATCTGCAACACAAGCCCGAGCCTAGGTAACGTAGCGGACACGTCCGGTACCAATGTCAGACGCGTCCGGTCACCCTGTGACCAGCGCGACTAACTCCTTATTCAACTTCAACTTCTTCACCCTTGCTCAAATGTGCCAACCACCAAGTGTTTCACCTTGTGCACGTGTGTTAGCATATTTTCACAAACATTTTCAAGGGTGTTAGCACTCCACTAGATCTAAATGCATATGCAATGAGTTAGAACATCTAGTGGCACTTTGATAACTGCATTTCAAAATGAGTTTCACCCCTCTTAATAGTACGGCTATCTATCCTAAATATGATCACACTCACTAAGTGTCTCGATCACTAAACCAAAAAGCTCCTACCAAGTTTCACCTTTACCTTGAGCTTTTTGTTTTTCTCTTTCTTCTTTTCCAAGCCGAGCACTTGATCACCATGGCCTCTCCACCATCACCATGATCTTCATTGTTTGCTCCACCACTTGGAATGTGCTACCTATCTTATGATCACTAGAGCAATATGTTAGCACTTAGGGTTTCATTAATTCACCAAAACCAAACTAGAGCGTTCAATCTCCCCCTTTTTGGTAATTGTTGACAACCCTTTCACAAAGATATGAATTAAAATACAATTTGGATTCATGTTGCTTGCCCAAGCTTTTTACCATGTGTAAAGGTTATGGACAAGTTTCATGAACCCCAATTGGTAGCATTAGCTCCCCCTACATATGTGCTAAGAGTTTGGATTGAAGCTTGCACATATGCATCGATTGGAAATGTTTGAGACTAATGTCTACCAAATGATGCTAAGGTATAAGAGATGGACCTTTGAAGCGTGATACAAATTGGAGTGCACCAAATATACCATCCTTAGCACTATTGCTAGTTAGATACCACTTGGAAATACTTGCAAAACACAAACACTAGATACCTCATGAGATCAACATTATAAGCAAGGTTCTAGTACCACTTGAAAAACAAAACCAGGGCATATCTAACTATCCTATGCATGCTAGTTTCTCATTTCATCATTCAAACCTACAACTAGCATACACCACACAAGCATGGAATTTTAATTTAAAACTTGTGTCATGCAAGCATACATATAAAATGCACATTCAAATGCAACATACGAGTTTATGAGTTTGCTCTCCCTACTTGTGCGCTTAAAATGTTAATTGATCCCTTTCCTTTGTCATATTTCTCCCCTTATGTCAAAGTTCTCCCCTTTTGTCATCTTTTCACTATCTTTGTGCATTACTTCTCCCCTTTGTCATTAATGACCACAAAAGTTCAATTTTAGATAGGTTAAGATTATCAATGTCAATCAATGGGGTGAGAATCATTTTTCCAAATTTGGTTCAATCTAGAATACTTGCCAAAGATATTTAACCCGGTTTGATCCAAGGACAAGCTTCTTCACACCTCATTTTAAGGGTTATCTTGTACCATGTTGAGTTAAACACTTATACCTCATTTTCTAGATCAAACACTAGGTTCACTAGCCCACAAACATGTCATATGCTACCACTAGATCATGTCAAACATAGAAGCAATTGTGGTACCATACAAGCATCAAATTCATTTAATTTTCATGAATGAGCCTATAAAACATGAGGAATGACTAGATGCACTAAACAAGTCCTTAGCAAAGGATGTATGTCATGCCAATCAACTTTTACCTTGGGATGTTCGAAGGAGAGGCATGTTATATAAGTGGGGTGCATCAACACATATTTGAGAAATCCAATATGTTCAACTCATTCCTTAGCTTGCAAAACCTCTTCCCATCTAGTGGCTTGGTGAATATGTTGGCAAGTTGATCTTCGGTGCCCACACTCTCAATGCAAATGTTTCCTTTTTATTGATGATCTCTTATGAAATGGTGGCGGACATCAATGTGCTTTGTTCTTGCATGTTGAACCAGATTGTTGGTTAGCTTGATTGCACTCTCATTGTTACATAGCAATGGCACTTTCTTGAACTTGATTCCAAAGTCATTCATGGTGGCCTTCATCCAAAGTATTTGTGCACAACAACTACCAGCGGATATGTATTCGGCTTCGGCGGTTGATAATGCAACACTATTTTACTTCTTTGATGACCATGAAACAAGTGATCTTCCCAACAATTGACATGTGCCTGAGGTGCTCTTCCTTTCAACCTTGTATCCGCATAGTCGGAGTCAGAATATCCAACAAGTTCAAACTTTGATCCATTGGGATACCATAAACCAACATTTTGTGTATGTTTCAAGTACCTCAATATTCTCTTTGTAGCCTTCAAATGACTTTCTCTTGGTGAGGCTTGAAATCTTCCACACATGCACACACTAAATATGACATCCGGCCTTGATGCGATCACACTTTTGATGAGGCTTCCAATCATAGACCGATACAACTTTTGATCCACCATGTTGCCACTTGCATCACTATCTAAGTTGTCATTTGTTCCCATTGGTGTACTAATGGTTTTTGCATCATGTCAGGTTCATAAACCCAGGGTCGCTCATGGACCGACTTCCCAGCAAAGGCTCAGCCCAGCACATGACGTTGCGTAAACTCCTGGGTCGACCCAAATACCTAAATGACAGGCCAGAAGGGCAATCCAATCTTCGACTAGAAGGCCTGGCCGAGGAGGAACATCGCCGCTTCCGACTCCGGCCCGCCTCTCCGACCGGAAGGCCTCGCTAAGGAGGAACAACGCTCACTTTCAACTGACCTCCGCCCACCTCTCCGATCGAAAGGCCTAGCCAACAGCGCTTCCGACTTTGACCCGCGTCTTCAACCGGGGATGCACCGAACCCCTGCTTATAGCTCTTCTCCGACTGGCGCAGTCGGAGCCGACTAGGACCAACCGACTGGGGACGCCCGCTTGGTGAGGACCAAGAAACGGACAGAGAAAGTAAGGCAGGGCACTCAAGTCAACCGCAATACCAAGGACCGTACCCTGTACACCTGTAGGACAGTACCAACAGGGCATGTCAGAAGGGTACCCTGCAACCTTCCTGGCATGTCAGAACCCAAGCAGTGTTGTGGGCACCGACATTTGCCCTACAGTGTTGTGGGCTCCATCAACTCTCATACCAGACAAACATGGTAAGGCTCCCCCCACATGCCTTTGGGCATCAACAGTGTTGTGGGCGCCGTCATTTACCATACATGGTGAATGCGGTAAAACCTCCCACATGCGTCTAACAACAACAGTGTTGTGGGCGCCTATCATCATCTTGTACCCGACGGCATGAGCAACAAGACTTAGTATCATACATACTCTCTCTCTCTCTCTTGTAAGGCCATCCCCTTCATCTATAAAAGGGGATGCACTCTCTCCCAACAAGGGGATCGATCAGTTGACAACTCAAACAACACACACACGATCCGAACGACCAAGGATCCCAATGAACAATAGACGTTCAAACACTTAGCTCACAACGGAGTTCCCATCACTCTCGGCCCTTCAGACTAGTGTCCGACCGGACCTCTTGCACCCCCATCTTACTCCCTTCCGTTTGTAACCCCACAGCAAACTTCGAGCACCTAGGCTCAGGAATAAAGTCACCGACCGACTCAAACTGGACGTAGGGCACGTTGCCTGAACCAGTATAAACCCTGTGTCATTGAGTGCTAGGCCACATCCGATCACAACATATGGCAAAACTACAAATATTTATGTGTTGGCCACTTTCTGTATCGACACATCATTCATTCCAAACTTGTTAAGCCTGTCTTTGATGTACTTGCCTTGACTCACAAATGTACCATTCTTCAATTGCTTTATTTGAAGACCAAGGAAGTAACTCAACTCTCCAATCATGGACATATCAAACTCATTAGCCATCATCTTCCCAAACTCTTCACAAAAGTCTTAACAATTGTTCTGAATATAGTAAAGAAATCTAAATAATCTTTAGATCAATCTAAAATTTCGATTCCTAGTAAAAAAAAATATAATAGAAAAATATGGGACAAAAAATAAATCCACTCGGTTTGAGACTTGGTACAACCCAAAATCACCATTCCTTTTGGTTCGCACAACAAAAAAATTATTCTGGTTGGTTGATCCAAATATGATGTCATCCACATAGATTTGCAACACAAACAAGTCCTTTCTAATCTTCTTGGTGAAAAGAGTGGTGTCAACCTTGCCCATCATGAATCCTTTAGAGAGTAGAAAATCCCTCAACCTCTCATACCAAGCTCTAGGTGCTTGCTTTAAGCCATACAATGCCTTCTTCAACTTGTACACATGGTCGAACTTTTTATCATCTTCAAAACTAGGAGGTTGCTCAACATAAACTTCTTCATTGATGTAGCCATTGAGAAATGCACTCTTGACATTCATTTGATAGAGCTTGATGTTGTGGGCACAAGCATAGGCTAGCAACATTCTAATTGCTTCCAATCTAGCAACCGGGGCATATATTTCTCTAAAGTTAAGACCTTCGACTAGAGTGTATCCTTGAGCTACCAATTTTGCTTTGTTCCTTACTACTATCCCATCTTGATCTTGCTTGTTTCTAAAGACCAATTTAGTTCCAATCATATTGTGTCTCTTTGGTCTCTCAACTAATTCTCATACTTGATTTCTTGTGAAGTTGTTCAATTCTTCATGCATTGCATTGACCCAATCAACATCCTTCAATGATTCATCTATCTTCTTTGGTTCAATGGATGACACAAATGAGAAATGCTCACAAAATGAAGCCAATCTTGATCTAGTTTGTACACCTCTAGAAATATCTTCAATTATAGTATCCAATGGATGATCTCTTGCAATATTGGTTGGTTGGAGTATTGGAACTTGATTGCATGCACTTGCTTGATCATTGGGTTGAGATGATGTACTAGCCACTTGATCATGCACATTGTCATGAGAGCCACTTGTGCTTGCTTGATTAGTGTCAACATTCACATTTGAGTTAGAGAGCACTTGCACTTGATCATCTTCATCATCAATCACTTGCCTCAATTCACCAACATCCATATTCTTCATGGCATTTTAAAGTTGAATGCCTCTAACATCTTCTAAGTTCTCATTCTCATTTGGTGAACCCTTGGTTTCATCAAATTCCACATCATGAACTTCCTCAAGAGTACCACTTGCCAAATTCCAAACTTCATATGCTTTGCTTGTGGTTGAATATCCAAGTAAGAATCCTTCATCACACTTCTTCTCAAACTTGCCCAATCTAATGCATTTCTTCAAGATGTAGCATTTGCAACCAAAGAACCAAAAATATGCAATGTTGGGCTTTCTACCATTCAAGAGCTCATATAATGTCTTCTTTTTCAATGGGTGATAATATAAGCAGTTGCTACAATAGCAAGCCATGTTGATAGCTTTGTCCTAAAAAAGATTGACTCACATTATACTCACTAAGCATAGACCTTGCCATGTCAATAAGTGTTCTATTCTTCCTCTCAACAAGGCCATTTGATTGTGGAGTGTATTTGGCTGAGAATTTATGTCTAATTCCAAATTCATCACACAACTCATCAATTCTAGTATTTTTGAACTCACTACCATTGTCACTTCTAACTCTCTTGATGGTTGTTTCAAACTCATTGTGAATGCCCTTGACAAATGATTTGAATATTGCAAATACATCACTTTTGTCCACTAGAAAGAATGCCCAAGTGTATCTTGTATAGTCATCCACTATCACAAAGCCATACTTGTTTCCACCGAAGTTGGCCCAAACAAATCCATGTGCAATAACTCAAATGCCTTACTCGTGCTCATTATGCTTTTCTTAGGATAGGTGTTTCCAACTTGTTTGCCAGCTTAACAAGAGCTACAAAGCTTATCCTTCTCAAACACATCTTTCAAGCCTCTAACCAAGTCATGCTTAACCAATCTATTCAATTGTTTCATTCCAACATGACTAAGCCTTCTATGCCATAACCAACCCATACTAGACTTAGTGAACAAGCATATTGACAATTAAGCTTCACTAGCATTGAAATCAACCAAGTATAGATTCTCATATCTAAAGCCTTTGAAGATCAAGTTAAAGCCATCTACACTTATGATCTCTACATCATCTATCCCAAATATGCATTTGAATCCAAGATCACACAATTGAGCCATGGATAGCAAATTGAAGTTCAAGCTCTCTACTAGCAACACATTGGAAATGCTCATGTCATTGGATATTGCAATCTTACTGAGCCCTTTGACCTTGCCTTTTTCATTATCACCAAATGTGATACTATCATAACCATTGCTATCATTGGTGTTGATTGAGTTGAACATTCTTGCATCACTGGTCATGTGTTGAGTGCACCCACTATCAAGAACCCAATGCCTTCCTCTGGCTTTGTAATTGACCTACAAAAGAAGATCAATTCTTTTTAGGTACCCAAACTTGCTTGGATCCTTGAAGGTTAGTTACTAAGCTCTTTGATACCCAAATGGCTTTCTTCCTTGAGCCCATCCATGATGCACAAATGAACTTAGCCTTCACACCATTAGTACCCTTTGTAAGCACATAGAATGAATCAAGCTTAATTGAGGATACATTAGCTTTTAACTTCTTGTTCATGCATTTTTGCTCTATGTAACCAACTTGCTTGCAACTAGTGCAAAACCGACCATTGTTCTTCACAAAACTAGTCTTGTGAGGAGCAAAGGCAGCCTTGTCTTTCTTGGGGGTATAGCCCAATCCCTCTTTGTAGAGAGAAACTCTTTGGCTAACCAAGCACATAAGCAAGCGGTCCTCACCACCATAGGCTTTGCCTAAGGCGCGAGTGAGCTCATTTACCTCCTTCTTGAGGGTCTCATTCTCAACCATAAGTGAGGCATCACAAGTGAAACCATCACTCATAGGTGAAGTAGAGGTGGATGTGCTAGATGAGATACAATAAGGGTTAGTGGGAGCAATAATGATAGGCTTATAGAATGATTCATCAATTATATCACAAGTTAAGCCTTTGTCACATGTTACAACATGCTCCTTCTCATTTTGCTCATTAAGTAGAGAGGAATGAGCTTTTTCAAGCTTCTTGTGAACCTTGCCAAGCTCCTCATGGTCTTCCTTTAGACTTTCATGAGTAGCATTGAGCTCATCAAAGGCTTGCTTAAGGGCTTTTAGTTCCTTTCGTAAGTCTTTGCATTCCCTTCTCTTAATATCAAAATGTTCTTTAGCATCTTCCAACATGTCAATTAGTTCATCTTTAGTTGGTTCATCATCATCATCATCACTTTCACTTTCATTATCATGTTCCTCATTACATCTATCATCACAAGTTTGTACCTTAGTGGCCTTAGCCACAAAGCATGTTGATGGAGTGTCGAAGAGAGAAGGCTTCTCATTTATGGCAATGCTTGCAAGAGCCTTCTTCTTGGTGGTCTTGTCATCATCGCTATCATCATCATCACTTGAGGAAGCATCACTATCCCAAGTGACCACATATGAACCACCCTTCTTCTTCTTAAAGGTCATCTTGTCTTTCTTCTCCTTCTTGTCCTTCCTCTTGCTCTTTTTGTTGGCATCATCATTATTGCTATTATATGGGCATTGAGCAACAAGATGATCCTTGCTTCCACACTTGA
Source organism: Miscanthus lutarioriparius (assembly GCA_904845875.1). Lineage (NCBI taxonomy): Eukaryota > Viridiplantae > Streptophyta > Magnoliopsida > Poales > Poaceae > Miscanthus > Miscanthus lutarioriparius. The sequence continues at coordinate 35,764,453 of CAJGYO010000005.1, read as the reverse complement.
AGCACCTTCTTGACTCTTCCTTGTTCTTGGATGAAGACTTCTTCCTTCTAGCACGATAGCCCTTCTTCACCATGAACTTACCAAATCTCTTCACAAAGAGAGCCATCTTCTCATCATCCATCTCATCAAAGCTCAAATCTTCATCTTCACTTGATGATTCTTGCTTTGCCTTGCCCTTGGATGATGTGGCTTTGAATGCCACTCTTCTTCTTTTCATCCTTCTTCTCATCTTTCTTCTCCTTCTTTTCTTCCTTCTCATCATCATCCCTATATGTGTCATCGGTCGTCACATCTCCCAACACTTGGTTTGGTGTCATGGTGTCCAAACCACTCCTCACTAGCAAGGTGACCAACATGCCAAATCTTGAAGGTAAGCATCTCAAGAACTTGTGGGAGAAATCCTTGTCCTTCACTTCTTCTCCAAGTATTTTGAGATCATTGGCAAGTACTTGAAGCCTGTGAAATATCTCCGGCACACTCTCATCATCCTTCATCTTGAGGCTTGTAAACTTTTCTTTGAGAATATATGCTTTGGCGCCCTTCACCGCTTGAGTCCGCTCAAATGATTTCTCCAACTTCTTCCAAGCCTCATGAGCCATCTCAATGTTCTTGATTTGCTCAAAATCTCAAATGTTCCCTCATCAATAGCATCATGAATGGCACTAAGAGCAATGCCATTGTTTTGGAGAAGCACTTCTTCGGCCACGATGTGATTCTCTGCATTGGCAATCTCAATCTTGGTCTCCACCACCTTCCACACCTTTATATTGATTGACTTGATGTGTGTGGTCATCTTTAACTTCCAATATAGATAATTTATGTTATCAAATTGGGGTGGCTTCTTGGTATTGTTGATTTAAGCCATTTTGACACCAAAGGTTGTTAAGCCTCAAATCACGGTGACCACGGCTCCAATACCACTTGAAAGGTCCTAATGGCTAGAGGGGGTGAATAGCCTATAAAATTTCTACAACAACACTAAGCAAAGCGGTTAGACAAATATGAGACGAAACAAATATTGCGCTAGCCTAATAAAAATGCAAGCCACCTACCACAATTCTAGTTTCTAGAATCTCTAGGCACACAAAGGCTATATCACTACACTAAGTTAGTGAGCTCTCAAAGACTAACTAAAGAGCCTCACTAACCACTAGACAAGACACAAGCTAGCTCTCAAAACTAATTACACTAAAGAGCTTAGCTACACTAAGAAATGTAAATACACAAGAGGGATAGTGAGTTATACCGCCGTGTCGAGGAATGAGCCAATCACAAGATTAAGTCAATCAATCACAATGAAATCCTCGGAGACAATGATGACACAAGATTTTTCACCGAGATTCACTTGCTTGCCGACAAGCTAGTCCCTGTTGTGGCGATTCACTCACTTAGAGGTTCACGCGCTAATAGGCATCACACGCCTAACCCACAATGGGGTGCCGCACAACCAACACAAGATGATGATCACACAAGATACAAGCAATCCACTAGAGTACATTTTGGCTCTCCGCCAGAGAAAGGTCAAGAACCTCTCACAATCACCATGATCGGAGCAGGAGACAAGCACCTTCCTCCGCTCGACAATCCTCGCTGCACCAAGCTATCTAGGTGGCATCAACCACCAATAGAAACAAGCAAATCCCACAGCGAAACACAATCACCAAGTGCCTCTAGATGCAATCACTCAAGCAATGCACTTGGATTCACCCCCAATCTCACAAACATGATGAATCAATGATGGAGATGAGTGGGAGGGCTTTGGCTAAGCTCATAAGGTTGCTATGTCAATACAAATGGCTAAGAGAGTGAGCCCAAGCTGGCCAAACGATATTTATAGACACCCTCAAACAATAGAGCCGTTGGCTCAATTATTGGGTAGTCTGCGCACTAACCGGACGCGTTCGGGGACGCGTTCGGTCGCTCCACGAGAGCCATGTGTCCCTATTCAAATACGTTAGTCGTTGGCGCCCAATGGTCGCCTCTGTCACATTCTAACATGATGATCGGACGCGCAGCTAGAGAAACGATCGGACATTGAACAAGCAGCGTCAGGTCGAATCCAGAGAGCTCCGAGAGCTGCTCAGGACCGATCGGACCCGTCCAGTCTCACCAGACTGGACGCACCCAGCGTCAAGTCACTCACCTCCTCGTGCGCTACTGTTTCTGACCGGACACGACGCTCAGCGTCAGGTCACGTGTTGTACTAAGCGTCTGGTCATGACAAAAAACTACACCGAGAGGTCCAAAGTATGACCGAACGCGTTATATCGCCACTGAACGGACGCACGCCAGAGTCTGGTCACCTCTGCCTTAGTCGCTCACCTCGGGTCCGAATTCCGGACGCGCCTGGTCCCAAATATGGACGTGTCCGGTCACGTCTGCAACACAAGCCCGAGCCTGGGTAACATACCGGACACGTCTGGTACCAATGTCGGACGCGTCCGATCACCTTGTGACCAGCGTGACTAACTCCTTTTTAACTTCAACTTCTTTATCCTTGCTTAAATGTGCCAGCCACCAAGTGTTTCACCTTGTGCATGTGTGTTAGCATATTTTTACAAATATTTTCAAGGGTGTTAGCACTCCACTAGATCTAAATGCTTATGCAATGAGTTAGAATATCTAGTAGCACTTTGATAACCGCATTTCGATACGAGTTTCACCCCTCTTAATAGTACGGCTATCTATCCTAAATGTGATCATACTCGCTAAGTGTCTCGATCACCAAACAAAAAAGCTCATATCGAGTTTCACCTTTGCCTTGAGCCTTTTATTTTTCTCTTTCTTCTTTTTCAAGCCGAGCACTTGATCACCATGGCCTCTCCACCATCACCATGATCTTCATTGTTTGCTCCACCGCTTGTAATGTGCTACCTATCTCATGATCATTAGAGCAATAGGTTAGCACTTAGGGTTTCATTAATTCACCAAAACCAAACTAGAGCTTTCACTCCTTCGTTCTAGTCCCACCTCTGCCTCTGAAGCACAAGGCTTCCGCTGAACAATTTCTGATCCAAGAAGGCCCTAATGAGAAAAAACCACATGCTCCAACACCGTTTCTTAAGGACAAGGATCCAAACAGACATGCCCCGTCTCTTGACTTGGATTTCTGCCACGATGCACTTCTAGCTCTGGCTTCAAAAACTGTTACGCTGAACTACTAAGGCATTTCTCTATACGAGTCCGACCTGAACACTCTCCGTGGCCAAGAGTGGCTGACTAACGCGGTGATTGAATTCACCTTTGCGATGCTTTCCTCCAAAATCAACAACATTGAGGATGTGCTCTGCTTGCCCATCAGCACAACAGTGATGATGAAAGAATATCTTGGCTATGTGGCGCAACTAGATGAGGATATCAAGCTTAGTTCATACTCACTTGTGCTCAACCGCCCCGGCGCCAACATTTCTTCATCATTTGCCATGGGGCATCTAAAAACATACTATTTTCATCTTCATCTCGCCCCATTCCCTTGTGAGGGCAGGTTTTAGAAGCTTCATCTGTGAAGTTGTTTACAAAGACCCGTTTGGCACAAAACAACTTCAAACATCTTATGACGTTGGTGAATAAGCTGTGCTAGACAAGACTTTAGACTCTTTTGTTTTGTATACATACGACCATTTGTAATTTTTTAACCGGGGTTGATTTTTGGTTTGTAACATGTTTTCATTAAGAACCCGGAGCTAGGATCACCGCACCAATGCGATCCTGATTAGCACATCAAATATGGCTAATTCATGTCACATGATAGCTTCTAAATTCTAAGTGGTTTAAATCTCGGGGTGCTTGCATTTGTTTGAATTTATTAAGAAATTTAGCAACGTTATTTGTTTAGTGGTAAACCAAATGTCCATCAATAGTGTGAGACGTCTACGATGATTTCGTCAATATTGAGATCTGTTAGCCCAATTCTAAGGAATATACATGCATATATGTAAGTGCCTAAGTCTATTTTTACTGCGTATTTAAACATATCGAAAAAGACCAAAACATCTTATAATTTAAAATAGAGGAAATAATTTGTATATTTTGACACTCTAAAACTAGTCTGCTAACGTACACAGGCCTGAACCCTTCTTCGTGTGGGGTTTTGAGGCCAGAGCTCAACTTTGGCTCGCGTGTCGCAAACCCCTGTCCCGCTAGGTGGATGGCGTGACGTGGCAGGGGAGTTTGAGTCGGTGCTGCCTCCGCGTAACTCGAATGGGACTCGAAGTCGGAGTGGCGATCGAGCCGGCGGCCATCATGTCGGTGACGGCAGCAAGCAGTCCTGGACGGGAGATCGGTTTTGATTTTTGAACCGGCCGGCGCCGTAATTCCCAAGCCGAGTCGGACTCCGCCTCCGATCCGTGTCCGTGAGGATGGCCAGTTACCCGCTCGGCCCACATTCCACATTCCACATTCGATAGATTCCGCCGCAAAACAAAGCACCGAAAGATGTCGCCGTGTTTCGCCGGCTCCAAGCGCCCTCTCGAGATGGTCCTTTACGACCCTGCCGCCGCCGCCGCGTCCCAGCAGCGCGCCAACAAGCGGGCGCGGCAGGACGAGGAGTCCGCCGCCAAGGCGGCGTCGGCGTCGGCGTCAGGTGCGATGGTTCCGCACGCGGGGACCATCCTTGACGTCGCACCCATCAACACCCTCCCGCCCCTGCTACGGCTGCCGGTGCCGGCCGCTGGCAGAGAAGAGCCGCCGTGCCTGCGCAGGCATTTCCTCGTGGCGCTGGGGCTCCGCGCCGACCTGCCCGTGCACTTCATCGACGACAAGTACGTGACGAGCACCGACCTGGACTCGCACCAGAACCGGTTCCGAATCCCGAGCAACGGTGTCGAACGCCGCCTTCGCCCGCTCCTGAACCCCCAGGAGCTCGACGCCGCCAGCCTCCTCCACGACCCATGCCCGGTGCCGAGGACGAAGCGGCCGAGGCTGGAGCTGCAGCTTGCTGGACCACCACCAGAGCCGCAGAATAATGGCGCCGCTGAGGGTCAGGGGGAGCAGCTGCCGCCAGGCAGGAAGATCAAGAAACCCAAGAAGAAGGGGAAGGTGCACGGCGGGCTGCGCGTGAAGCTGGTGAGCCTCGCCGCCGGCGCCAAGGAGCTGCAGATGTCGCGGTGGGAGAGCAGCCGCGGCACGATCGTCAAGGGGGAAGGGTACCTCGACTTCATCCGGGGGTGCGGCTTCAGGGAGACGGACGCCGTCGAGATCTGGGCCTTCGTGCAGCGGCGGTTCCACCTCTTCGGCGCGGACGTGTGCGACGACAGCCACCTGCACCTACTCCTCGTCAAGAAGCAGGAGGTGCCTCGGTGCTGCTACTGCCCTGCGCCTGTGCATGTGCCCCCTCCAGCGGCCCTCCCAGTCCCATGATCCATCCATCGCAATTCGCAATTCTTGATGGAGAGTAGGCAGGACCCTCGATTAACCACGATCATATAGTTGGTTTTCTTTCTTCTTCTTTTTTTTGGGTGAATTATTTGAACACGATTCATTTTGCGGGCTAGCATATGAAGGACAACTTGTAGAATGTTAATACGCGCATTTTCGGTTAATGCCAAAAAAAAACAGTATATCTGCAGTTTGGGAATTAAAAGTGAATGAAAGCAAGTCGGTCATAAATTTCACTTCATTAATGGTCCGTCATGTTAGATTCAGGCCTTGCAGCATCAACGATCAACCTCAGCGAACTTTAATTGTTTCCTCAGAGATTGGTAGCTCTTTGATTTTCGGATTGGCTTAGATGAAAAAGAAACTGAAACCAGCAGAATTCCTACATTGTCGTCAAACGTTGGCCAATGCATGATAAAAACCGATTGAAAGTTCATAAAAGTTTGGAGTTCTATCCATGACACGAAACTTAATTTAATCGTCATGCAAGCTCATCGAATTTGGGAGAAGTGGCAAAAGAAAATTCGTTTGATTTGGATAATATTTGGAGCATCAAGGTTACGAAGATGTATTGTGGCGTTTAGCACGTAATGTTGACTGAAATTATACACAAATGCCCAATTCCAATTGCTCACCAGTTTGTAGTTTGACGAATACGGTGGTCATCGTTTCCTGAAGTGTATTTTTTTAGGAGAAATCCTGAAGATTTTTTTATAGGAGAATGTAAATGTGTTTGATAAACTGAAGCGCTGGTTCGTAGGGTGAGAAATGGGCCGAACTAGCAGATGATCTACCGCTGATTGTGTTTGGGCTTCTTCACTAGGAGAATCATATGAGCATGGGCTAAGCCTACAAAAAGCCCATCAGTGCAGCGGTGATTATCGGAGTCCAACCTCTCTGTGGGCTCTGGGACAAGGATTTAGCTCGCACTCCCTCCTGTCCTTAAATTTGATGTTTTAGAAATTTTAGAGCATCTTCCCCTAAAAAAAAAGAAATTTTAGAGCATCTCGAAATGTTTCCTATAATTTACTTGCTAAATCAATAACTTTAGCAAGTTAACAAAATAGGTAGCAACTTTAAATTTTCTCCGTCTCCAATAGTTTCCTATATAAACTTCCTAAAACAAAAAATCCCATATATTATTTTGTGCTGCAATTCTACGCGTGCCCTTAAACGATCCGCTTCTTTTTTCATCCGGAACAATGTTTCCCTCTCACAGATTCATCCAGATTTCTCCAAGCAAACGGGGCCTATGGTCTGCAACTCTGCACGAAGCCCCCGTCGCCTCATTTCGGGTCTCAAGGGAGCAATCGTCGCCGACCCCGCCCCCCAGCCGTCGTTGCCCCTCCCTGCCTGGCCAGTAGGTGCGTCGCCACCTCTCCCCGCATAGCTAGCCGATGTCGCCGTCTCACCCTTTAGATAAATATAAATACAACACATCACCTATTTTTTGCATACACGAGAATAAATATAGTTAGTACAATTGTCATTGCAAAAGATAAAAGTTATAAAAAATGGTATAGCAATGACCTTATCCTGAATAATACGTTTACTTTGATTCTTAAGCACAGTTCGGTTGTAGCATGCACAAAACTTGTTTCCTTCTAAAATAGTCAACCTTATATACATGAAAGAACACGCAGTGCGATCTAATATAAATGTCTTGTTTGCATTGTAGTACACTGCAATTCTCTTTCAAAAGTTACCATCAGTTGGTTCCACGTGAAAGCGGGACGGATACGTTGTTTCTATCAAGAATGAAAAGTTACGAGTTAGAATTAAGATTTAGCAACTTCTTATTTTTAAGTAGTATTTTTTACCAAGTCGTTGGAAGTGTGTTTTTTCCTTTCCCCCCAAAACTTAATTTTTTATAGATAATAAAAAATTCTGGCTTCGGTCCTCCTCAAGAAGAGGCATCTGCCCAACGATAAACTTCAGAACACCTGCAATTGTTTTATACTATTAATTATTGTAAACAGAAAATAAATGCCCATTACCTCCCCAAGAAAAGGAAGAAGCGAAATGCATGAATGAACATGTTGGGAGCAATGATGCTGGTACCTAGTAGAAACTCGAAACTTCCAATTAGTGCCGTCATATATACGTATGTAAGTAGTAGATTATTGAACTGGCCTGTTTAATAAGTGCGTTCGTATAGTCCGAAGAAGAAGAAAACACCGTTGGCATGCGAAACCCGTTGACACGTTCCGGCCTCGATGAACTCAGCAAGTCAGCATCTTCTGTTTTGCTGTATGCGCCGCTAGCCCAAGTGCCCAACTCAACGTGCCCTGCACACATCACACGCCCCGCTCACCGGCCCCTTCGTTTTCTAGCGGCGCATGTTACATAAACAAGTAGCCATTTGACAAGGATTGATGCGAATGTTGGCTAGCTTGTCCTCTTAATCTTCCTCAACTCGACAAAACGGACATCAGACCGGCCGGCGTCCCCCTCTAATTAACAACCTGTATACTACTCCTAGATGAAAAGGAGCGAATGTAACCGGGGAACCGACGTCTGCGGCCTCCGTAGTAGACAAAAACACCTGTACGACGCATGCACCGGAAGTGGGGGCCCGGCTACAGCTACAGCTACGAAAGAGACACTCGATCGGCGGTGGCGCTTAAAACTAACATCGTCATCTCTGATTACACATATATCCAACCATGTTCACGCCACGTACGTCCAATGCTGATAGGCCAATCGCGCTAACAGATTACTGAAAACAACCGGCCGGCGGATCGGCACTTCTCGCTTTCTCAGTGTCAACTTCGCCAGCCGCGAACACGCCAACGCATCGCATCGCCACACGGTGATTAATGGCTCGGCGCAACTATCATCTCAATTCATGATCTAAATTTATTAGGTTGGACGAGAGCTGATCGAGCCCTATTCGCTTGAACTTATCAGTCTGGCTTATCAGTCATGGAATAGTATTTTTCTCTCGCAACAAATATGTTCACTGCAGTACTGCACACCACAACTCTATCATTATGCCTAGCCCAAAGATACTAGTAGCAGCTGACTCAACCATGACCTTAAACGGTTTTTCTCCTAATTTCTTCTGTTATTAATTTATTGGATGATCTATCCGTCGTACTTATTCAGTCGCCATCATGGAGACATGTTGATTGAGTTAATTAGGAGGCTTGTAGTCGTCACCCTAACAAATTATCTCCCTGATGCCCATATAATAATACTTGGTATTTAATCTGTACATCATGCATAATTGGGTGAAACCCTTGACTCGCGTGATGGGTCGTCACTGTCACCGTCATGACTGTTAGGCCAATCTCAATGGGGTTTTATAGAGTTTCAGCATTAAATACGCTGACATGACACTGCATTGATTAATAGAGAGATGATCAAAGTTTCATGAGAGTAGAGATAGTTTCATGAGGATGAAACTCTTATGCACTGTTTCCAAAATATGGGTGTGTTGAAAACTGACCATAACCCCCCCCCACTAAGACTGGCCTTAGGGTAAAGAAAAATATGCCCTGAACAACTACGGCGAAAGGAAACCAAGGTAAGCTCAAGCTTGGCTACTTGGGGAACAAGCCATAGGGTGTTCACAACCAAAATTAATCATACCCTTGAAATCTGGCAAACCCAGCTTAGGCCTTGTTTGGATGTCTATGTATCCACCTCAATCCATGTGTGTTTTGTGTGAAATTTAAACGGAAGGCAACACCTTGGTGAAGATGTCGGCGAACTGTGAAAAAGTAGCTAGGCACATGTATGACACGAACATCACCGCTAGCAACACGTTTCCGAACAAAGTGAAGATCGGTCTCAATGTGCTTTGTTCGAAGACATGTAGACAATGTTGATATTATCACAATAGACCAGTGTGCTACGACGATGGGGAGTGTGCAACTCGAGCAGTAACTGACGTAACCATGAGGCTTCATCAATAGCATTGTCAACAACTCTATATTATGCTTCTGCACTGGAATGGGATACTATGTTCTGACGCTTGGAAGACCAGAAAACAAGATTATCTCCAAGAAGCACCGCATAGCCTGAGGTAGACTTGCGCGTGTCAGGGCAACTAGCCCAGTCGGCATCAGAATACACCACAAGTTCATTATGGTGGTTCCTCGAATGTAATGAAGAATCCGCTTCAGAGCTATTAAATGTGGTTCACGAGGGTCATGCATACGAAGACAGACTTGCTGAGAGCTTTGGGTTATCTAGCCTACATATATGCTAGCTCACATAATTCGCTAATCCATTTTTCCTATGTGAAGGAGAAGGGTGAGGAGAGAGATGAGATAGCTCTTCGTGATAATTAAGTAAATCTATTGTACGTCTTTCAAGGTGAACACTTACATCTTCTCCAAAGCATTCCTTTGATTTGAAGACCATATATCTGGATAATGTATAAAAGCTATATTAATGAAAAAATAACAATCTTCTTAATAAGCTAGCTCTTGTTAAATTGGACGTGACACTAGTAGATAGCTAGCCGTTGGAGGCGCGTAGTACTTACAAAGTGATCGAAGTTGGTAGTCAAGCCAGGATTGATGTGACTCGTCGTATTTATTCGTTCATTTGTTATGTAGGCTTAAAAATGCACATGTAAGGTCGCACGATGCACCGACGCGGCGCATCATCTAAATGGAGGAATGAGCGATGATGGGAAATTGGGAACGTGGTGGCATGCATACGATTCTACAGTGCGCGCGATGCACCATGTCCGGATGGTACGTATTATATTCCGCGGGCACCACAACACATTGGTGAAAGCTAGCACGATGGGCAGCTACAGTGTCTAGACTCGAGACTATAGTGCCTTGGATCACAACGTGCTCTACTGCTCTAACATCTTTGCGTGCATCTGCATGTATTGTGGTACGATCCAGACCAATCAGTTGTGGACAAAGAGATTGATCCCTCAGAAAAGATGAAGCCACTGCAATCTTGCAAAATCTTGCTTCATCTGGGTTTTCTAGCGAAAAACAGTGATAAAATCTAGATAGTTTATAGATCTATGGCTAGAAGGCTTTGTGTAATTTTAGCTGCTTTCTTTTTAACCTTTTTTGTCTCTTAATTCTTTGTTGTAACATCCTTTTCTTGTTAATAAAATTCCAGTAGGGGTTGAATCCCCTACGTACTGTTCCATCGAAATAAAATCTAGATAGGTTTATTTTTTTAACTACGGATAGTTTGCAGACATGTCCTTAATAAAGTAAATGACTAATCTTAGGCAAGTGTTACAAGCTATAAAAAATGTGTCAAGAAAATTTAAAGTCAAACTTTGCCACATCGAATGGAATTTTTCTATATTTTTTTTCTCTGACATGTAGAGCCTAAAAGAATCTTATCTAAGTCTAGCTGTCAACCAAACACTTGACAATTTGATCAAACTTGTCTAAGATAAAGTGTGGCAAAATATTGCTAGCAACCAAAAATCCCTAAAACATATATAGTATCTAGGTTATATACACCTTTGTATTTTTTTTTGTTTTATTTAAAAAATCACCTTAGCGTGTGCCTTGTCAAGGTAGATGATTGCTTCTTTGGAAGTGAATGCGACAAAATAAAAGGTATTGCCACTTTTATTTGTTCGGGACGTGCTTAGCACGTGTTTCGTTAAGCGGAGATAGAAGTTTGTTACACGTCCATCATCGGCAAGTAGCGAGGTGCCACTTGACGAAGGGGAAGCACACTTGCACAAAGCACCGATAGAACGCTGGAGACACTAGTTTGTACTAACTTAGGAAGGGATTTTGCGACCGAAGCAACGGGATACCTCCCCGGCCTAAGAGCTAAGCGAGAGCAGCGACGACAGGCTGGAGAACCCAGCCCCGACCCAGCCATTGGTGTCCTCCATGATATGCTGAAAGAGCTCGACTGGTGTCCGCGACACAGAATCAAAGGTACGCTTGTTCCGCTCCTTCCACAGATTCCACGTAGCGAGGAGGACTGCGGAGTCGAATCCTCGACGAGCCGCCTTCGGAACAATCTTTCTCGTCTGCTGCCAAATCGCATAACCTCGTGTTGTGCAGCGGCGCATGGTCTTGAAGCCCGACGCAGGCCAGGAGGCGGTGCCAGACTTGCCGCGCAAAGACGCAAGAAGCGAGTAGGTGATCGACTGTTTCGTCTTCCTGGGCGCACAAGGCGCAGGTCGCACTCTGCTGCAAACCATGGCGCCGTCGTCTGTCTGCGGTCCAGAGTCGGCCGTGGAGAGCCAGCCAAAAGAAGAACTTAACCTTCGGCGGGGCGCAGGCGCGCCAGAGGTGCTTGGCTCCAGCCATCAATCTCATCCCTTTGAAGGAAGCGATAAGCTGATGAGGCTGAGTACGTCCCGTCAGCCGTCCATTTCCAGATGAACCGATCCGGCACTGAAGGTTGAAGGTGTACAGTCTCCAACTTCTCCCAGAGAATGACGAAGTCACATAGCACTGGCGCCGTCGTAGCCCCGGCGATGTCACGCACCCACCTTCTGTTCAGCAAAGCATCCCTCACAGAGCAGTTTCGACGGTGTTTGGCAATCGCCTGGAACAGACTCGGAGCGAAGGAGGAGATCGGACCATCCGGAAGCCAGGAGTCAGTCCAGAATCGTGCAGACTCGCCATCACCAAGACGCACTGTAACAGATGCTTGGAACATTGCGGCCACCTTCTTCTCAGTCTTGGCCGGCAGGAGAGCCCAAGCCGATGTAGTGCCACTTTTAAAAGCTTTTAGGATACCATTCGCGCATCTCCTGAATATAAATCTTCCACACACGACGAAAAAAAAAGATGTGAGGTGACTGTATCTTTTGGTATGAATATGAACCAAACAATGGTTATAGCTGCATGGGACTGCAAACATATATAGGAAAAAATCAATTATTAAAGTTTTTTGACAGAATGGAAAAAACAACGATGCAAACCTATATTACGCGGTAGTTGTTTATAATAACAAAGGCTCAAACTACAAGTTCTCATACATCCTTCTAGATAACAAAAAAATGAGACTAACATAAACTTAATAGTCCATCTCCAAAACTAGGAGAGTACTTTGTCCAAAGCAGGTGCTTTGTCCCATGTTCGATTTGATCAAAATGTTCTCAATGATGGTGCTTTGTCCTGGTTTCCCAGCACTGTGTCTTTTTTAGCAGATTCCGTGTATGAATATGAACCAAACAATGGTTATAGCTGCATGGGACTGCAAAAAACTCCGATATACACTAATACATGGAAAAAATCTTATATTATTAATTGTTTATATTGCATTTCTTCTATTTAATAGACAGAATGGAAAAAACAACGATGCAAACCCTTGGTCATCCTTGAACTCTGGCTTCTTCAAAATGCATGGTCCAAAAGAGATGGTACTTTTAGTGCAACAAAAAAAGGCCGTGTTTTGAACTCTGGCTTCCAAACCTCCCTAGTGAAACAAAAACCGTGTTTGGCACAGCTTCACCAACAACTTCATGAGTTGTTGTGAGCTGTTTTTTATTTTTTGCTAAACGGATTTTTTGAAAACAGCTTTACCTCCTTAAATCATGCTCTCATATGAGAATGAGGTGAGATGAAGCTGGAAATAATAGCTTTTCATGGCTTCATCTCACACTTTTGGGTCCTATGTAGGATTTGGTGATAGCACGTTTTAAGGAAATCTACATGTAGAGGTGTTTTGCCAAACGGGTTTTCAAAACAACTTTAGCTTCACCCAGAAATCATAACCATATTCCTAATTCTTCCCACTTCCAATAAATCACCCCTTTTTATCATGAGATGAAAGATAGAGCTCTTTATGCCTGTCTTTGTGATTCCGAATATTGAGTCCCAGTTGATGCTTTCTTTGTTCCATATATGTACGTATGGCCAAGTTTTTCAGTTCTATATAGTTCATTTTATTTGCTCCACCGGTTTTCTTCTCTCTTTTTTTGATATTTAATTAATTAGTGCCTCCTAACTTTTCATCCATTCCGCTCAACTGATTTTTTTTTACTTATAATCAATTGGACAGAGTGAATCGATGTATCAGTCTAGACCAACCGTGTACATCCAACTTCTTACCCTCCTAGACTCCCATTTGGCCGTGGTCTGCACTTTGACTGTTGCTCGTATTCAATCATTCTCCAATTTGCAAGAACAAAAGGAGAGTCGCAGGCCAGGTATCCCCCATTTCTCCACTTACAATGTCTCCAAAGTGGAAATCGTTGTTCTGAAATGCCTTCAGGTTCTCCGCATTCAGGATTCCCTTTTTGCAAGTGCAAGTAGGAACATTTTTGTTATCATAGCTTGGTTCCTTTTTGCACACGGTGATTGTGTGTTCTGTAAAAGTTTCTATACTCCCACACTAGCCAAACCTTTCGTATACAAAACCACCCATCTTTAATTTAATACTCCCTTCATTTTAAATTATAGACACTTTAGCCTTTTTTTAAGATACATTGTTTACTACTATATATGTATTTAGCCATATTATATATCTAAGTGCACAACAAAAGGTATATACCAATATTTTGAAATGGAGGGAGTACTAGTGTTTTTTTTGCCAAATACAATAAAGACACCAAATATCTTTGCACACTCTCCTGTATGAATGCATGCACACATCTTATCCCTATAATGCTTATAATAATACTCCTATTGTCAGGGACCAATACTAGGATATCCGAAGAGGAGGAGCTAATGACTATCAACATTGATTCATCCGAGCAATCAAGAGCGCGACTACAGCTCCAACCGACCCTCAGGCACGCAAACTCCGCCTCGCCCGACCCCGGGCCGTGGTCTCCGCCTCGCCCGGCTCCACCTCGCCCCGGGCCTTGGGCTCCGCCCCGACCTCAGGGGCAGGCCCGCCTCGCCCGGCTCCGCTCGCTCGACCGAGGCTCGAGCCTTTGGAGGCGGGCTCCGCCTCCGCTTGACCACTCCCGGGGCCTTCAAAACTCGGCCAAGGAAAAGACCGCGCCTCGATGTAACTCCCGGGCCACGGGCTCCACCTCGAACAACGACCTCTAGGCAGGCCCTGCCTCGCCGACAGCCGACCACCACAGGCCCAGCAGGCTCGGCCTGGCGCCCGACCTGACATGGCGCCGTGCCCCCGGACATCTACAAAGGTCCACCCGCCTCGCGATCCCGAGGCCTTTGGCTCTCTCTCGTTCTCCTCTTCCTCCCAGAGCCCCTTTTCCCTAAACTATAAGGGAAAGCGGGTCGCCCATTAAAAGGCATCGGATCGATTCAAGCCTCCAAACAAACCCATTGAACCCCAAATACATGGTGAAAGCAAAGAACCATATCGCCGCCAACCACTCCCGGTCCAAGCATAGGCAACACGAGCGAATCAAAACTCGGGACGCCAAGGAAAAGACCACCATCTATGGGGTTACGCCCGACCCTGTAACCCGTGGCCACGACGGGCTATACCCGAGATTCACATCAAGAATAACGTCATGCGATCCCGGTCGGCGAATGTATCCGGCCACCTATGGCTTGTAACCTCATAGTTTCCAGATCTGGACAGCACGCTCGGTTCACCACAACGTCCACGGAGACGGGTAGCCTTCTTGCGCCATGACCGGCAGACGCGCTCTTGCGCATGGCGCCCGTGATGGACAAGACCATATTTCGTCGTGACGTGGCACCGTCCCTCCAAGCGAACAAGATGGTCATCTCCCCGGTGGTCCATGAGACCCGCATGAAGGAGAAGAAGGACCCGCCGATCCAAGGCCTTTGGCTCTCTCTCACCGCCGGCTTCTCCTCCACGGTTCCCTCCATTGTAACACGTGCTTTCCCCACACCGACTATAAAAGGGAAGCGGATCGACAACGTCGCTCCATTAAAAGGCATCGGATCGATTCAAGCCAGGTCCAAACAAACCCATTGAACCCCAAATACATGGTGCGACTTTTGCGACAGATCTCGCAAATCTACTCGAGCTCTCTCAAAGCACCCGGTCACCCCTTCACCGAGACTTGGGACCCATCCCTCTCTCGCCTGCTTGTAATCTCTACTACGAACTTTCGCAACTTCGCTAGTAACACGATTGTCAAGAAGGATCGAACGAATCAAGAGGGTGGGACATTCTCGCCCCAATGCCAATTATAAACCTCGTGTCCTCTAAGCACACCATCCGAGCCCTTCCCACCAGTGCAATATTAGAAATTTACTCATCGGTGGTGACTCGAAACACCGAATCAATTGGCGCGCCGAGTAGGGGCCTTTTGCGTCGTGCCTTCGACATCCACACGCAGCCTCGAATGGCTAGTCACAACGTCGGTGGGTCCTATGGCAATTGGCGCTGCGTTTCAGCGCCTTCGGGAACCCCTCAAAAGACATCTTCATAATTACAACGGAGGAAGAGTTGGTGCGGACTCACAGTCGTCCTAGTCAACCTCTCCACTCTGTCTTGTTTGCCTCGGCGATCAATCTACTACCTTGGCGCTTGAGGGAACTACATTTACCGACACCATCCGAGCGGAGGCCCGCACTCCCGTGAGCGACCAGCTCCTCGGCCTTTTGACTCGACATCCACACCAGAGGCTAGTCACAGCGCGCCACCGGGTCCCCTAGCGTGGCGCCTTCACAATGGGACCCCGACCGTCCTGGGAGAACCTACACCACCTCACCTTCTCATTCGCTAACGTCATGATGCAGCTCACCGGAGGAGAGCCGCTCTCCCCAGAATACCTCATCCGAAATGCCCGATGCAGCGGCGCTCCGTCCCTCATCCGCAACACCTGTGAGACCCGTTAGCCTCTATGGAGACGCAACGCACGCCTCCATCCTCTATGAACGATGAGTTCGTGGGGATGACCGAATATGTCACGAAGACTTTCCACGATCTCCTCATAGGAGAATCGGAGTCGCCCTCTAGCTCTGACTCCAGCAGGGGGAGCCATCACCCCTCTCGTGAGTGTTTCATGGCAGGTACCCCCGAGGGACACGTTGAAAGCATCCACGAAGAAGA
Organism: Miscanthus lutarioriparius; assembly: GCA_904845875.1. NCBI lineage: Eukaryota > Viridiplantae > Streptophyta > Magnoliopsida > Poales > Poaceae > Miscanthus > Miscanthus lutarioriparius. The sequence continues at coordinate 35,748,166 of CAJGYO010000005.1, read as the reverse complement.
GGCGACCTCATGAACGACCTCGACGATAAGGCCGAGGGGGATGTTGGGGCCCCACCCCGCCTGTGGGTGGAGCAGTTGAAGGCCCGGCACCAAGAGCTCAAAGAAGCGCGACTCAACTCGAGCAGGAACGCGCGGAGCTCGAGCAAGAGATTGAGCGCCACGGAGACGGTGGGCGTGCACGCACCATGGCCTATGACATGAACCAGAGGATCATCGAGGACGATGAAGCACTCCCACACTTCACCCGGGCAAGCCAGAACATCGCTGCTATGGTGGCCTTTCTCCGAGGTCTCCCGGGACCCGCGACGCCGGCCCATCGCGAGATTCGCACGCTACTCGAGCGTGTGGCGGCGCAGCAGGCCGAGAGCTCGCTGTCCCGACGATGCGAGCTTGATGCTAGCCAGCGCACGCCCTCAGAGTGACCTGACAAGGACGCGTCAGTCCACCAGGCGCCGCAAGGCGGTAGGCCGCGCACCACGGTCCCATTGCATGAGCGTCTTGGCTACCACCATGACGCGTGGGACACCCTCGACGCCCGCAGGCATACCCGCGGTGATGTGAGGGAGGGAGCTAGCCATGGCTACCACCCTCGTCATGGTGGACGCTACGACAGCAGCGAGGACCGAAGCCTGAGCCTCGACTTGCCGAGACCTCAGGCCTTCGGCCAACACATCCTCAACGTGGTCTTCCCACCACGATACCGACCACCAACCAACATCCCAAAATACTCTGAGGAAACAAACCCGAACTGTGGCTCGAGGATTATCGGCTTGCTTGCCAAGCCAGTGGAGCAGATACTGACGATTTCATTATTCGCAACCTTCCATTGTTCCTAGCCGATTCAGCACGAACATGGTTGGAACACCTTCCACCCAACAGAATCCAAAGTTGGGCGGACCTGAAAGAGATCTTTGTGGGGAACTTCCAGGGCACATACAAGCATCCTAGGAACCCATGGGATCTCAAAAACTGCCGACAGAAGGCCGATGAAACCCTTCGTGGGTACATCTGGTGCTTCTCCCGGTAGTGCAACGAGCTGCCCGACGTTGCCGATGCCGACGTCATAGGAGCATTCCTGTCTGGGACCACCTACGAGTCCCTGGTCCATAAGCTGGGACGTAAGGGCCGGCAAACCACCAAGGAGCTCCTTGACATCGCCATCAACCACACCTTGGGCGAGGAAGCGGTCGGAGTGATCTTCAACCACTTCAAAGGCAAGGCGAAGCAGGATGAGGATGCCAGCGAAGGTGCCTCCAACCGTCCTAGCAAGAAGGAAAACAAGCAGCGGTGCGAGGGATCGCTCTTGGCCACCGCCGACCGCAAGGGGGGTCAGAAAGCCCACAGAGGGTAACCCGAACCACTTGGTGAAGCTGCTCGAAGGGCCGTGCTCGAACCATGCTTTCTCCGTCAAGCACCTATATAAGGACTGTGGCCACATGAAGCGGTTCTTGTCCGAAGGCTCCAACAAGGAGAGCACAGGGGGGGACCCCAACCCGGCCACAGAAGACACCGAGGGAAGGACGGTGGCTTTCCGACACTGGATGGCTGCCTCATGATCTTCGGAGGGTCAGCGGCCTATGACTCCAAGCATCGCCAAAAGCTTGCGTGCCGCGAGGTCTATACAGCCGAGCTGACCGCGCCTACCTTCCTTCGATGGTCGAGTCCGCCATAACCTTTGATCGAACCGATCACCCGGAATGCATCCTCGCGGCCGGGACGATATCCGCTCATGGTCGACCCGATCATCAGCACAAAGTGACTCACTAAGGTACTGATGGATGGAGGCAGCGGCCTCAACATCATGTATGCGGAAACACTCGATGCCATGGGCATCGACCGAGCACGCATCTGGACGACCGGGGTGCCTTTCCACGACATCGTGCCTAGAAAGTAAGCCATGCCACTCGAGCAGATCGATCTACCCATCACCTTCGGGATCCATCCAATTATAGGACGGAGACCCTTACCTTCGAGGTGGTCGAATTCCATGGAACCTACCATGCCATCCTAGGACGTCCATGCTATGCGAAGTTCATGGCCGTCCCCAACTACACCTATCTAAAGCTAAAGATGCTAGGACCATGCGGGGTCATCACCATTGGCACCTCCTTTTAGTGTGCCTATGAGTACGAGGTCGAGTGCTACAAACACGCCGCGGCAATTGTCGCCTCCAAGGAGCTTGCGGCCGTCATTAAGGAGGTCGTCGAAGAAGCACCGGACCCCAAGCGGTCGACCGGGTCTTTCGAGCCAGTGGAGGACGCCAAGGAGGTCCTCATAGACCCTAGTGGCTCTAAGAGCAAAGTGGTGCGCATTGGCACCATGCTTTCATTTGAATAGGAAAGCGTGCTCGTCGACTTCCTCCGCGCCAACAAAGACATCTTTGCATGGAAACTCTTGGACATGCCAGGCATTCTGAGAGAAGTCGTCGAGCATGCCTTGAAGATCAAGCCAGGCTCCAAGACGATGAAGCAGCGCCTGCGTCGCTTCGATGAAGGGAAGTGCAGGGCCATCGGCGAGGAGATTGCGAAGCTTTTGGCAGTCGGATTCATCAGGGAAGTATACCACCACGAAGGTTAGCCAATCCCATTCTTGTACAAAAGAAGAGCGGGAAATGGAGAATGTGTGTTGACTACACGGGTCTCAACAAAGCATGTCCAAAGGATCCATTTCCTTTGCCACGCATAGACCAAGTAGTCGACTCGACCTCAGGGTGCGAAACCCTTTGCTTCCTTGATGCGTACTCCGGGTACCATCATATCACGATGAAAGAGTCTGACCAGCTCGCGACATCTTTCATCACCCTATTCAGATCGTTCTGCTATGTCACAATGTCGTTTGGTCTGAAAAACACATGCGCTATGTACCAGCGTTGTATGCTCAAGTGTTTTGAGGACCTCATCGGGTGAACCATTGAGGCCTACATGGATGACATCGTGGTCAAGTCCAAACGGGCTGACCAGGTCATAGCCGACCTTGAGCAGACCTTCGCAAAACTCCGAGCAAACAGCATTAAGCTCAACCCCAAGAAGTGTGTTTTTGGGGTCCCGAGGGGTACGTTGTTGGGTTTTATCGTCTTCGAGCGTGGCATCGAAGCCAACCTAGAGAAGATCTCGGGCCATCATGAGGATGGGCCCGATTTAGAACATAAAGGGGGTATAATGAATTATAGGGTGCCTCGCCACACTAAGCCGCTTTATCTCGTGCCTCGGCGAACGAGGTCTCCCCCTTTATCAGCTCCTAAAGAAGGCCGATCGTTTCGAATGGACGCCCGAGGCCCAGGAGGCACTTAACGTGGTCAAGCAGCTTCTGACGAAGGCCTCGATCCTAGTCCCCCCGACCATTGGGGAACCACTTCTGCTCTATATTATGGTCACCACGCAAGTGGTCAGCGCCGCCCTAGTGGTAGAGCGAGAAGAAGAGGGACACACCCTCAAAGTGTAGCATCCTGTGTACTTCATTAGTGAGGCCTTGTCCAACTCCAAGACCCGCTACCCCAAATCTAAAAGCTCCTGTACGCCGTCCTTATCGCCAAGAGGAAGTTGCGTCACTACTTCGAGTCACATCCGGTGACGGTCGTGACATCAATTCCTCTCGGCGAGGTCATCCAAAACTAGGATGCCACGGGAAGAATCACGAAGTGGGCACTCGAGCTGATGGGTCAAGGCATTTCGTATGCCCCCCGGACGGTCATCAAGTCCCAAGTGCTAGCTAACTTCATTGCAGAGTGGACCGAGGTCCAAACGCCACCAGCGGTCTCGACCAAGAGTACTAGATGATGTACTTCGACAGATCGCCGATGAAGAAAGGCACCGGCGTGGGACTGGTCTTCATTTCGCCCCTCGGGGTACGCATGAGGTACATGGTTCACCTCCATTTCCCCTCCTCCAACAATGTGGCCGAGTATGAGGCGCTCATCAACGGCTTATGCATCGCCATCGAGTTGGGTATCCGACACCTCGACGTTTGAGGCGACTCCCAGCTAGTCGTCGATCAAGTCATGAAGGAGTCGAGCTGCCACAATGCCAAGATAGCTGCATATTGTCAAGAAGTCCGCCAGCTGGAGGACAAGTTCAATGGTCTCGAGCTCAATCATATCCCGAGCTATCTCAATGAGGCAGCCAACGCATAGCGAAGACGGCATCTGACCGAGAGCCGGTGCCAATGGGCGTCTTTGCCAGTGATCAGCATAAGCCCTCGGTCCGCTATGAGGAGTCAGAACGAGCCGATGATGGGCCACCCACCCTGGCCTCGGGGGCTGACCAGTCGGTGGATCCATCCGACCCAAAAGTCATGGAGCTCGAGGAGGATCCAGCGATAGAGCCCAACCCTCTGGCCGATTGGAGGACGCCCTACCTCAACTACCTCCTTCGTGAGGTGCTGCTGACAGACAAAATGGGGGCTCGGTGGCTCGCACGTCGTGCCAAGTCGTTTGTTGTTATCAATGGCGAACTCTATAGGCGAAGCCACACCGAGATCCTACAATGCTGCATCCCCATTGAACAAGGGAAGCGGTTGCTGAGCGATATCCATGGTGGGGTCTGCGGTCACCATGCTGCACCTAGAACCCAAGTCGAAACATGTTCTGACAAGGCTTCTACTAGCTAACCGCAGTAGCCAACACTGAATAGATCGTGCGCACCTACGAAGGGTGTCAATACTATGCTCGGTAGACCCACCTGCCAGCCCAAGCACTCCAGATGATCCCCATCACATGACCGTTTGTGGTCTGGGGGCTCGATCTGGTCGGTCCTCTCAAGAGGGCACCCGGGGGCTATACGCATTTGCTTGTCACCATAGACAAGTTTATGAAGTGGGTAGAGGCTCGACCAATCTCCGTGATCAAGTCCGAGCAAGCCGTGTTGTTCTTCCTTGACATCGTCCATCGCTTTGGAGTCCCAAACTCCATTATCACGGACAACGACACGTAGTTCACCAGAAAGAAGTTCCTCCGATTCTACGATGAATACCACATCCATGTCGATTGGGCCACCGTGGCACACCCTCGCATGAATGGGCAAGTCGAGCACATGAATGGCATGGTCCTAGAAGGCCTCAAGCCTAGGATCTTCAACCGGTTGAAAAAGTTTAGTGGATGATGGGTCATGGAACTTCCCACGGTGCTCTAGAGCCTAAGGACGACCTCCAGCCGGGCCACCGGCTACACACCATTCTTCATGGTCTATGGTTCTAAGGCTATCCTCCTGACTTACCTCGACTATGGAGAGCCAAGGGTCAGGGCATATGACAAACAGGGAGCCGAGGCATCCCTCGAAGATGCCATGGACCAACTAGATGAAGCATGCCACGTCGCCCTCCTCCGCTTGGCCAAATACCAGCAAGCATTACGTCGGCACCACAGCCGTCAGGTGTGGGGTCGGGCCTTCAACGTCGGGGACCTGGTGCTCCACCTCGTCTAGAGCAACAAGAAGCACCACAAGCTCTCTTTGCCATGGGAGGGACCATATGTCATCGTAGAGGTGCTCTGACTAGGCACCTACAAGCTCAAGACCATCGACAACGTAGTCTTCGTCAATGCCTAGAACATCGAGCAGCTATGTCACTTTTACCCTTAATATACATACACTTTCTCTTATCAGTTTTGCTATCAAACTACCCGATCTTTAGTGACACCCGACCCCAGCAACGACACGGGGTCGGGCCTCACTCAGGGGCTGATAAGAGCGTATCTATCTGGTAGACATTCTCTACGCCCGATCCTTTCTCATGTTAAGACCCAGAAACGAGGTTTACGGAAAACAAATGCCGAGTAAAACTGGTCGGACTACGAGAAACCTACGCCCCAGCGGCTACAACGTCTTTGCTCACCAGCGTGATCAGAGTTTTTTCCGCACCTCGGGATTTTTGGCCTTAGCTATGGAAAGAGTCGGTACGCGTCTAAGAGTATATCCACCTAGCAAACTTTCTCCGTGCCTGACCCTCTCTCACATTGAGACCTAGAAGCTAGGGTTGCGGAAATGAACGCTTATTAAAACTAGTCGGACCATGAGAAACCTATGCCCCAGCGGCTACGGCACCTTTGCTCACCAGAGTGATAAGAGTTTGTCCACCCATACCCCGGGCTTTATGGCCTTAACGATGGAAGGGGTCGCAATGCACTAACCTTTTTAAACAAAAAGGGAAGAAGGGCTAAAAATCTATTAGGACATAACGAAATTTAAGAGCTTGTCCACTTATTACAAGTTCACAGCCTGGCGTATCTACCTAACTAATTTCTTAGGGGGGTGATCTCATCCTCTATCTCTATAGGTAAGTCCTATGTCAGCGGGTCACACAAGTTGATCGGACGGCTTCACCGTAACGAGAGATGGGTAAGGAGCAGTAGGATGCCCCATGAGGGTTATTCTGACTCCATCACGAACAACAGACTCAGATTCCACTCGAACATATCCGGTAAGAGCTTCTTGAACTAGTCGCTTGTGGCATCGAGGGAAGTCCTACGCCAGCTGGGTCACCCTTAATTTATGCATGTTTTCTCTCATTAACTTCGCTATTGAGCCCCCGACTCCAGCAATGGCAAGGGGTCAGGCCTCACTCAGGGGCCGGCAAGAGTGTTTATTCGGTAGACATTCTCTATGCCCGACCCCTTCTCACATTAAAAAACTAGAAGCAAGGTGTGCGAAACAAACTCTGAGTAAAACTGGTACGTCTACAAGAAACCGACGCCTTAGCGGCTACGGTGCTTTTCTCACCAGCAAGATCAGAGTTTTTGTCCCCGCACCCCAAGCTATAGCCTCTGCCTTCCCAGGAAGGGTTTGGAGGGGCCCACCTACGGAATCTCCATCGAGGAGAGGCCAGCAGGTCACCCAAGTCGATCAGACGGCTTGGGCCGCTGCTGAGAGACGGGTAAGGAGCAGGGGGATGCCCTATGCAGGTTATGCCAACTTTGTCATGAACGACGGACCCGGACCCCACACGGATATAACCGGTAAGAGCTCCCTGAACCCGTCACTCGAGCCATCGAGGTAACTTTACCAAACCCCACTTTACTTTTTCAATGCGTAAGTATTCATTCATCCATTCTAATGCATGCATTCATACATTCATTCATACATTCATTCATACACTCATCCATACATTCATCCCTTACATCCAAGCATCGCATATGCAATTATTGCTTCACAACGCTTCGTGTCACATCACGAAGCGGTAGTCGTCTTATTCGACATGAGCGGCGATCGACCGAGGTTCGAAGGCCGACCCATGAAGGGCTTGAGGCCGCCTCGCATCAAACAGAGCTAGGGGAGAAAAACATAGAAAGGCCCTAGCGGTCCTTGCCTGACCCCGCTTAGAAGTGAACAGGGACATCTAAACCTTCTCGTTCGATCCTAACCTTAAGCCAAGCCAATAGAATCTCTATCGAGGAGAGGCCAGCGGGCCACCTGAGTCACTCTCCAGAGCGACATGGGCATCTGCTGGGAGGCAGGTTAAGGAGCAGTGGAATGCCACATCAGGGCTATACCGACCCCGTCAGCGAACGACGGACCCGGATTCCACTCGAACATGCCCATTAGCGAGCTCGCTGTCGACATGGAATTTTCGTCCCGTGCCGAGGGCACATGAGCAAGCCGGAAGGGTCAGCTCGATGGAAGCTGGAGATCCGCCTAGCTTCATCACAGGGGTGGTCGATCCTGCGCACTCCTTCTGAGACATGCTAGTCAATTTGACCCTGCAATCGGCAAGGAGAGAAAGTTTATCAGTAATTTAGGGCGAAACATGCCAGTGCTGCCAGATAGTCCCGAATGTGCGGCTCTGAAAGCCAATATGAAAGGAGATCGACTAAATAGTCGATTCCAACATATTCATAAGAATAAATCGGTTAAAGCTCATGGGGTTGTGTAAAAAGAATCGGTTATCGTTTAGGATGAATATCATTCTTTAAACAAATATTGGTCAATGACAATAAGATATTAACAATAATTAGTTTATACTGAGTCAAATGACTGCAAGTAACCGAACCCCTTTATAAAAGAAATAGTTCATCATCATTCAACCATTTAATAGAGATAAATCTAATGAACATATTGAATCTCATCTATCGCTATGACCAGTGGGGCATGAGGCAGAATCACGCAGGCCATAGAAACAACAATAGACTCAACGATCCTAACTTATTACTAATATTAGTGGGGCATGAGGTAGAATCATGCATACCGTAATACAACAATAAGAACATAGGGCTAACACATCTTTCAACCTATCGCTACTTCAACGGTCTTGTGACGTGAACTGTTCATGAAAGCACTCGATATCGGCTAAAACAACCGATTCAGGCATAGCGCACAGTTAATATCATGCCCTCTTAGAAATAGATCTACCAAATAACGATCCCCACTCCACGGTGCTAATAGTGGGGAGTGAGGCAGAATCACACAGGCCGTGATAACGGGCCATGGAACGGTTTTCGCTAGCCAATAGATCTACTCAAGATCAGACACGTCTTAACCGCATGCTATGCACGATTAAGATTGATATAAAACAACCGATAAAACATAACTCATCGTTTAAAGTGCAGATTAGATCAGATTTAGATTAACAAATGATGGGTTAAACAAGAGATAAGGTCGATCTAGATCAATCCCAATCGGACGAAATGATATTGCTGTAAATAAATAAATAATAGAAGCAATAAGCAATATCGGTAACTTAATGAATCTATTCGAAGAAACGCCACCCTAAAATAGAGCCGATAACTTGACCCTAATCTAGTTGGAGCAGTGGAGGTTGACTGGATCGATGCAGCCTTACTTGAACTAGACAATAGTCGATAACTAACATATACTAGAGTCGTAGTGGAGGTCGACCGGATCGATGCAGCCTTACGAACAGAGGTATAAGCCATGACGGTACTTACAGACAAGTAATGGAGGTCGACCGAATCGATGCAGCCGTACTTGCTGAAGAACTCACCGAGATCTACTCTACTCCTACTCCTAAGGGGTGGCTAGAGCTGAAAAAGTAAATAATTTGTATTTGATTGATTGTGTGTATTTACAATAGCCGGGGTTTGAAATTTATACCTAGAACCTACGCATGACTCCTATCTAAGCACAACTCATCACAATCTTGGGCCCTAGAGAAAATATTCCTAATTTAAAATAACTTGGACTCTATCTTTCCCTTTTTGTAGAGTCCAACATGCTTTGTCCCAGCGCAGATCGTAGCCTTTGTCGTTATCTGTCGATGCTATTTGAAGAAAGCCGATTCTAGTGTTGCATTCGAATCAGCTGGTTTTGATCTGCACGCAATTGATTCCTTGATGACATGATCTTGGGAGCTTTTGAGTCCCTATGACTCTTCTTCTAAATTTTAGTGTAAACACATGCCCCCCAATTTTGGGATAAAAGTAATTTTATTCCAAAATTATCGCGTCTGTATCTCCGATAGGTCCACAGTCACAGGTAGAGAATCTTGATCTAGGGTCTACTGTTTGTCGTCGCCTATGGCAGCTCATGAGCCCAAGCTTCAAAACTTTTTACGAGAGCATCATTGCTTCACGGGCACTTGGATTCATCTTTCTAGCCCGGCTAGAAAATGTCTATCCGACCCTAACGAGAGCAACTCAACAATTCAGCCATGTTTCTCTTCTATCTGCCCCCTCAAGTGCTTCCGACTCCACCGGACCCTTCATGATCTATCCTTTTGCTATGAAGATCTTGAGCGGTTAGAAGAATTTTTCTACATAGGGTGATTGTGTCGCTCATTCTAGCGCCTTGTCGAGCAAGAGGACTAGCTATTGCGGTTAGAAGAATTCTTGTGATATCACCTGAGTCTTCTCTCCATGCTCGCAAAGCTATTCTAGTGTTTGCAAGGGCTAAAATGTGTGGACACCTTCCCCTTTTTTGTTCCACCAAACACCCACCGAGAAAGCCACAGGCTTCTTTCCCATAGTTTCTCAATTTATCGAGAAGTCGGCTGGGCATCTGTTAGGCAGGTGGCTTTTCCCCTTCTCTAGCACAATTTTATCAACGGGCCGATGTGATTCGGTTCACGATGACCTTCAGCCTTGTGGGGACCTGGACTCCCTTTAATCCAAAGAAGCCTCGGTGGGTTGATCTCTGGTCAATGTAAATTCTTCGGATCCGTCCCATGATATTTTGTAATTTGGGGAAGCAATAAGTTCGAATCTGTTATCTCTTTGTTATCCGTCCCCTGAATTTCTAGAGTGTCGATCCGCTTCCATTTCTGATTTCAATTTCACACCCCCGGTGAAATCTATCTTCTCGCCTTCCCGGGCTATATATACGGGCCACGGATGTGGATCGAACAACAACCCGCTTCATCTCAAACCTTCTGCATCCTTAGTATAGTTCTTGATTTTTCCGTAGGTTTGAGATCATGGAGAATAGCAAGAGGTCTGCTGAGGAGGCCCTCAACGGATCTGCATCATCGCGCCAGTGCCTTCATCGCCAAGAGGGTGCAACTTGGGCTACTCCCATCGTTCTGGAGCAGAGGGCTGATTCTGTTCAGCCTTTGGGGTCACCTTCAGCACCAATTCGCTGCTAGCTCCCCCGCTACCCGAGGAGGCAGATCAGCAATGACGATCTGCAGGCCTCCATCGATCGGACTGACCAGAATCTGGCCAACTGCCTCTCCATTGCAGAATCAGCTTTGGCCATGATTCAAGGCCGATCATCCCCTGAGGCCAGCTCGATGGGGGAAAGGTTGGCCAGAGCTAAAGCCAGAATCAAGGGTGAGACATCTACAACAATTTTTCTGTCTTCTTCTTAATTTTGCCTTCAAGATTTCTGATCATTCTTTCCTTAAATCTTTTTAGATCTAACAGCTCAGTTGGAAAGCCTTCGATCAGCTGCGGATCACATGGCGGGATTTGTCAATGCCAGGGGCGCCGTTCCGGTGGTTCGCTTGCATGACAAACCAAACCATATCAGGGAGGTCGCTCTTCATGGCGTTCGTCATGGTGCTGCCATGGCGTTGGCTGCTGCACAAGCCCGTTCTGGCCACAATCTTTGTCTTCTTCCCCATGATTTTCTAGACGCGGCGCACCCTGGGAGCATGAGCGTTTGGTTGAGGATTTTTCTAGCGCCGCCAACTCTGTAGCCATCAACATCCTGGCCAATGATAAAGTAAGCAAAGTGTTTTCCGGCCCGTAGCCTGTAATAGGTGATATTTAGCAAACAACTTCTTCGTCTTGAGTGATTTTGCTTGGTTTCGTACTTCATGCACATCACTTCATCCGTGTTTGCTTTGCTTCTATAGGTGATACACATCGTACCGGCTTTTACCCCTTCGGGCTTATTTTTACACTAGAGGCGATACCTTCCTGATATCGGCTATTAGAGCTGACGACCGAACAAATTGGTTATTAAGTATTAATCTAAATGTTAGGGTAATATTTCTTTAGATATTTCCCATTGATTGCTCGGCCAAATTCTTCCTCTCCTCCTAGTGTTTCCAAAATATAAACATTACCGGGCGCACAACGTTTGATCCGATAAGATCCTTCCCAGTTAGGTGACCATTTATCGAATTTACTGTCATTTGACCCGATCGGCAATTTCACTTTCCAGACCAAGTCTCCTTTCGAGAATTGCTTAATCTTGACCTTTTTATTGTAATATTTTGCAACCCTCAGTTTCTTGGCTTCGATATTTTCAAGAGCATGCAGCCGAAGGCAACTCAAGTCCTCCAAATTGTTTATCATAAGATTCTTGTAGACTTCGGCTGACAAATCATTCTGCAGTGTAACACGCCTTGATCCAGTCCGAACTTCCTAAGGAAGAACTACATTATGGCCATACACAAGTTCGTAAGGCGACGTTTTAATTGATCCATGACAGGCCATCCTATATGCCCACAATGCCTCATTTAGTATCGAATGCCACTTCCTTGGCGGTTTCTCGATCTTTTTCTTGATTAGCTTAATCATAATATGGTTGGATGCCTCTGCCTAGCCATTAGCCTGAGAATAGTAAGGAGAGGAATTTAGTAGCTTGATTCCCATACTAGCAGCAAAATCCCCGAACTCTTCTGATGTGAACATTATCCCTTGATCGGTAGTTATAGTTTGAGGAATCCCAAAACGATACACAATGTGTTCCCTGACAAAATCAATCATGTTCTTTGAGGTTACCGTCTTCAAAGAAATTGCCTCAACCCATTTAGTGAAGTAATCTGTTGCTACAAATATGAACTTATGTCCTTTGCTTGAAGGCGGAAAAATATGGCCAATTAAATCAATTCCCCAACCTCGAAACGGCCATGGCTTAATTATTGGATTCATGGCCGATGCAGGCGATCTCTAGACATTACCAAAACATTGACAGTCCTGGCACCCCTTGTAATATTCAAAACAATCTTCCAATATCGTTGGCCAGAAATATCCAGTTCTGCGAATAATCCATTACATCTTATAAGCCGATTGATGAGCTCCACATATCCCTTCATGCACCTCACCCATCAACACCTTAGCTTCTTCTTGGTTTAAGCATTTGAGCAATACCCCATCGACTATTTTATAATATAACTGATCATCTAACAAAACATACTTAGCCGATTTCTACCTTAACTTTCTGGTAACTTTTGAGATGGATCTCTAAGGTAATCGGCTATTTCGACTCTTCAATCATCACTTGAGGTTTCACTACTCGAGACTTCTTGAAACACTCAATATCCTGATGCACTTTGAGCTAGATGATTAGCCTCTTGGTTTTATGCTCTCGGAATATGTTGGAAAGAGATATGAAGAAACTCCTTGAGCAACTTTTGGCACTCATCATAGTATCCTTTCAAAGTCTCTTCTTTGCACTCATATAGGCCAATCAACTGATTAATAATTAACTATGAATCTCTAAATACTTCAATTGCTTCGGCCTTTACTTCATGAAGAAGTTGAAGTCCCTTAAGAATAGCTTCATACTCCGCTTGATTGTTAGTAATCATTGGTTCGGTTGGAAGAGCAAACTCAAAACTTGCCCCACGAGGGGAAATAATAACAATACCAATGCCACCACCTTGCTTGCATGATGATCTATCAAAGAATAACGTCCAAGGCATTAGCTCTACATAACCAATGCTTGACTTATGATTATGATGCTGGGTGACAAAATCGGCCATTACTTGTCCTTTGACTGCTTTAGCCGATTCGTACTTCAAGTCAAATTCTGATAACTCAAGAATCCACTTTCTCACTCTTCCATTCAATATTGGCATTGATAACATGTGCTAAATCACATCAGCCTTGAAAACAACTGTATACTCGGCCGATAATAAGTAGTGTCGTAACTTAGTGCAAGAGAAATATAAGCACAAACATAGCTTTTCGGTGGGAGAATATCTTGTCTCTGGATCCAGTAGTCTTCTACTCAGATAGAAAACAACTCTCTATTTTCCTTCAAATTATTGCATCAAGGCCGATCCAATTGTCTTGTCATCACCGATATGTACAACTTAAAAGGCTTACCTTGCTGAGGAGGGACCAGCACAGGTGGACACTTCATGTATTCCTTTATCTCTTCAAATGCCCTTTGTTGTATGTCACCGCACTTGAATTCTTGATCACTTTTCAACTTCAACAAAGGAGAAAACGGTAGGATCCTTTCCAACAAATTGAAAATGAATCTTCTGATGAAATTAATCTTACCAAGCAGAGATTGTAACTCTATCTTAGTAGTCAGGGGAACTGCTTCATCAATTGCTTTTATGCTTTTTTGACCAACTTTGATTCCTCTCTCGTGGACCATAAATCCCAAGAATTGTCCAGTTGATACTCCGAAAGCACACTTATTAGGATTCATCTTTAGACCATGTTTTCTTGTGCATTCCAGAGTCTCTCACAAATCAGCTAGGTGCTCTTTGTACCCTTTGGATTTTATCATCACATCATCGATGTAGATTTCAACAATCTTGCCGATCAACTTATGGAAAATTTAATTCATCGCCCTTTAATAAGTTGCACCGGCATTCTTCAGACCAAAGGTCATCACAACCCACTCAAATAAACCGATTGCGCCAGGGCGCCGGGGCACCTGAAAGCGGTCTTTGCTATGTCTTCCTCAGCCATGAAAATTTGGTTATACCCTGCATTGCCGTCCATGAAGCTAATAACCTTGTGCCCGGCTGCTGCATCTACTAACATATCAGCTATCAGCATCAGATAACCATCCATGGGTGTGGCTTTGTTCAGATCCCTGAAATCGATGCAGGCTCTTAATTTTCCATTCTTCTTATATACAGGGACAACATTCGATATCCACTCTACATATCGGCACGGTCGGATAAACTTCGCCTCCAGTAACCTTTCAGTCTCTTTTTTGATATCATCAAGCATGTTTGGGTTGAACCTCCTTGGAGCCTGTTTAAATGGCTGATATCCAGGTTTGATTGGTAACCGATGTTCGATAATTGACCGGTCTAGACCAGGCATCTTATAGTACTCCCAAGCAAAACAGTCTTTAAATTCCCTTAACAAATCAACTAATTCTCGTTTATACTCAGGGTCCAATTTGGCACTTACATACGTCGGCCTAGGTCTATCTCCAGAACCAATATCTACTTCTTCTAATTCATCGGCCGACGTGAAAGCATGTCCCAGTTTACCATCTGTACCATCTATTGGATTATCCATTAAGATAAATTTTTAAAGCCGACTGCTTCGATCGGCAGTTGGCTTTCACCATTGACTCTAATGAAGCCTCCTTCCCATAACTTGCCAGAAAAGCACTCAAAGTCTCCTAGTTCCCAGAAGACTGGATCGGCTATTGCGATGCTCACAGACTCATCAGTGCGAACCAGCTTGACATCATCTCCATGCCATTGAATCAAACACTGATGCATGGTCAATAGTACGCAATAGTTCACATGAATCCAATCACAACCAAGGAGCAGACTGTACGACCCTTTTCCATCGATGACGAAGAATGTGGTGAGCAGAGTCTTACTCCCGATTGTTAGTTCGACGTTTATTGCCCCCCGGGTCTTAGACGCATTACCTCCAAAGTCCTTAAGCATCATGTCAGTCTTCATCAAATGTCCTGGTCCTTTCCCAAGTTTACGAAAAGTGGTGTAAGGCATAAGATTGACAGAAGCACCTCCGTCCACTGACATCTTGTTCATCGGCTTCCCATCAACAAAACCTTTCATATATAAAGCTTTTAAGTGTCGATGCTTGACTGACTTATCAAATATTGCTTGTTGTACAACCGTTAACTTGGCAACTATCTCCTCATACTCAAGACTCATCGAAATCCGAATAAACTTCTTGATCTGCCGGAGCTCTGAATTCCGATGACAACAGAAAAGCCATTTGGATATTATCCAATGGTTGCTTTCTATCGGCTGTTTGCTTAGTACGCCATACTTGAGGTTTACCGGATGCCTGAGCTTGTCCCAAATCTCTATTCCTTAGGCGTTGCACCCTTCTTTTCTGGCCTCTTGTCAAATCTCCTGGACACCATTGGCCTTCCTACCAAACATATTCTCTTTTGTTGCCTTCTTCTTCATAATCAGCCCAGTCTTGGTCAACAACTCGTTTTCCAAGCTGATCGTGAACACTTTTATTTTTTAAGTGTCGATCCATGTTACTATGATGATATGCATCTTGAGCATGGATAGACAGGCGGTTGGTTTGAGACTGCCTAAACTCCCAATATTGATTGCTGCATTCTGGACAGTCATATCTAGTAGGCAACTTCAAACCTTCATTCCAGCAATGTCTGAAGAAAGGACAATTCCAATATGACTCGGCTTGTTTTCTTTCATACCTCTCTTTTCTAGTTGACGCTGGTATTCTTGATCCTTTAACCAACGCTGATAATCTTTTTTCTTCTGCCGCTGCCACTTATTCAATAGAATCCAAGATGTAACTCACGGCTTTGTCGCCCCTGCTTTTGACGTTTCTCCCTGCTCATATCGACTCTTTTGTTTATCACGACGTCTTTTAATTTCTCTGTATTCGTCGGCCAATATTTGCATCTTGGGATCGACTGTTCCAGCTTCTCTTGATTTGGTTGATGTTAGGACCTTAGTTTTTCCTTTGAGCAGCCTAGCATCAACCCTATTTTGATCTCCTGGGAAAGGATTGTCATCAATTTTCATTTTTCGAGGCATATCAAATTTGAGCCTTCCTTGCTGAATAGCCCATTGTATATGTTGCCAGAAGATTTTGTATTCATTAGTAGAATGGGAGGTAGCATTATGAAACTTGCAGAACTTCTTATTCTTGAACTGATCAGGGGGCAACATAACATGACCATCGGGCAACTTAATCTGCCCCTTCTCAAGCAAAAATCAAAGAGCTTGTCTGATTTGGTGGTATCAAAGTCATAGCTCTCCTCGACTCCTCTTCCCTAAGGATTTGGCACCATTACTATTTTCCTGCCCCAATTCCATTCAGCCACAGCAACCTCTTCTTCTTCATCTTCATAGTCATCATCGACTGAGTATGGATCATAAGCTTCGGCTACTGTGGTACTCTTCTAAAATCGGGTATCTCTGCGCATACTCTGGAATTGGCTATTAAGTGCTGCCACTCGTTGAGCCAATTGACCCAAGTTATCAAATTCTTGTCCCAGCAGTTTCTCTTTCCACATTGGCAGCATTCCTTGAACGGCTAAAGCAGCTAGTTGATCATCAGCCAAGTTTTAGAAGAAGCACAAGTTCCTAGTTTCACGGAACCTCTAAAGAAACTTAGTGCCGATTCATTAGTCTTCTGCCTTATAGTTGTCAGATCGATAATCTTCTTTTCTCCAGTCCCAGTGTAAAAATATGTATGAAACTTCTTCTCTAGGTCAGCCCAATTGACGATGGAATTGACTGGCAGTGATGAAAACCAAGTGAAGGCTGGCCTTGACAGGGACAAGGAGAAGAAACAAACTCGATGGGCATCCTCAACTGATGCCTCGCCCAACTGCGTAAGATACCGACTGACATATTCTATCGTGCTTATACTGTCTTGGCCAGTGAACTTAGCGAACTCTAGGAGTTTGTAATTTGTGGGAAGAGTGACCAAATCATACCATTCTAGATATGGGCGTTTGTACGAGAAGGTCAGCCCTTTTGGCTTCAGGCCAAACTGATTCTTCATCATCTCGGTCATCTTTAGCAACGATTCATCAGCTTGTGGATTTGGATTTCTCTGCACCTACTAACCCATCTGTGGATTGAAATCCCGTGTACCTTGATACACTGGATTCAGAATCATGTGAAGGGTGTTATAATATGTTCCATAGTGATATCCTTGTGGGATCTCTATCTACTGGGTCCTTTGCTGGCTTGCTACTTGAAGTCTCTGATTGTAGACATGAGGATCTATATCTCTATGGATCCTTTGAATTGATGGTGCTATTTTTTGAGCTGACGACGGTAAGGCTGAAAACGGTCAGAAACGATCGATAGGAGGTTAAATCATTTTCAGTTTCATATTGTTGTCTCAAAAATGAAATCGATACGATATTGTCGGTAGCGAGAACGGTATCGATATTCCGGTAAATTCGGAAACGAAATTATTCGATCAAAAGTACATCGATAACGATCGAAAATCACGAAAGCGGTATCTGAAATACAATAATAATTAATTAACACACCATTCCGCATAGCATGACATCACGGACTTAATACAATAACAATACTTAAGTCTCACAATTACACAAATAACACAAGCGTAGTCACAACCTCACAAACTCAAACGTACCAATATACTAGTGACTGAAATACTAAACCAAGGTCTTAGTTCGACACTTCGACAATTCAACTTAACAAAGGACGAGATGTAGAATGGATGCTAGAATTATGATTTATGATAGACCGGTGGTAGTTCTTCACAAAGAAGCTCCTATAATTGAACCTCCGGGATGTCATCATCTCCAAGCACATAATCACCACCCATTTCGAGAATTCATCCTACAATTAATAATAGAAATAACACGTTAGTACTAAAAATGAATTATATGCTATTGCAAAGACATATCAATATTTGTACCTCGATGAATAGACTATTCTTAATGGCTTCAAGAACCTCAAGATCACTAGGCAAAGAAGAAATATTCTTAGAACCTGAAAATTAGAAGGTGGCAATATGAGTAGAAAGAACATCAACACATTGTTAATATAAATCAAATGATCGCTTTACACTTCACCTCTTTTAGAGGCGGTTATCCAATCCTTAGTGCAAACAAGTGCTTGTACCATGTCCGGATCAAGGTTTGCTTGATATGGGTCGACGACCCGTCCACCAAACTAAATGCAGATTCGTGGCCACAGTTGACACTTGCATTGCCAACACATCACGTGCAATCGTGGAGAGCACAGGATATTCATCCTTCTGATTTTTCCACCATGCTAAAATATCAAAAGTATTATGGTTGGCTTTAGCAACCTTCAATTGTGGTTCTGCTAAGTACCTCTCCAATTCACTTATTCCTTCATCATTACCACCAACATCACTTTCATAAAGGAATGAATCAAGCTCATCTTCCGCACTATCCATAAATTGATCTATAGTTGAAGTTGATGAAACAAGTGTTGTATTCTTGGAAGAAGGTACTGAGGAAACATAGCAATGAAACATGTTCCTTAGAACACCGTTGAATTTATCAAGTTCAGCTTGATAGGAATTTCTATATAACTTTCTCAAGTAAAATTGTACAATTTTTCTCTTGAACCTAGGATCAAGCACATTTGCAACAGCTAGAGCAACATTTGACTTCTTCCAATACTTGTCAAACTTGACACTCATAGCATTTGCCATTTGGCAAAGAGTGGCATCATTACTATTGCACCAATCAGATAGATATAACTTAATCTCACAAAAACCTCTGAAAAACATGTTTGCTGTTGGATATAGAGTACCAGAAAATATCTCAGTGAGATCAAAGAATTTTTTCAAGAAAGGAATCGAACTCATGCCTTCTCCCATTCTTGACTTGAAGGAGCAATACACTCATACCTCCGTGATCGACGGAAGTGAGCCTCTCAAATGCAAGCTTATAATAAAGAGCATTCCTCAACATGAGATATGTAGAATTCCATCTCAGAGAAACATCAAGTGAGAGAGAACGTTTTGTATCTAGCCCACATTCAAGAGTACACATTTCAGAACTCCTCCCAATTGAACCGTCGATCCCTTTACAACAACCACAAACGATCTAATCTTTTCAGTTGTAGAGCCAATCACACGCATACCATCTTTAACAACCAAATTAAGGATGTGATTGGCACATCTCACATGAAAGAACAGCCCATCGCATACTAAAGGACTATGCCTCTTCAATTCTACAATGACATCCTTAATCGCTACTTCATTTGCCGCGATTATCCAAACTTAGAGAGAACATCTTTTTCTCCACATACCACTTCAAAAGAGAAGAAGTAAGTGTATATGACAACCTCTCACCAGTATGTCGCCCTTCCACATGGAAGAAATTGACAATTCTCTTCTGAATTTTCCAATCATCATCAACCCAATGAAGAGTAATACACATATAACCCTTGTTCGGTTGGATGTCCACATATCCATAGTTGCACTAAAGCGACTTTGGACCTGCTTTTGAAGTATGCATACAATTTATCCTTTTCACCAAATAATATTCCATTATTTCCTTTCTAACTGTGACACGAGACTTTAGAGGATAATGTGGACGCATTGATTTGACCCACTCTTGGAAATATTCATGCTCAACCATATTAAAAGGGTACTCGTGAACTATCATAGCCTCATAGAACTTTCTCAAGCTAGCTTCTTGATCATACTTGTAAGGTTGGACAACCTGCGGCGCCATTATCTTTATCGAGCTTTTTGTTGTAAGCTGTTGTTGTCCTTTTCTTGATGTTGTGATAATTAGCGAGATGGGTCCAAAAGCCGCTTGTTCCAAATCGCTCTCTCTTTCTGTGTTTGCTTTGGTCTTGTTTACACAACCTTTGACATTGCACTTAGCCCAAAGCTGAGTTTCCTCCTTGCCATTAACCTTCATCATTACTTTGTACTTGGTATACGGTCCTACACTTACGGACGTAGCAGCGGCCGTTGCCGAGTCTTGAGAGGCAACGAGTTCCATCGGGAGTTGTGCCTCCATCACTCGCCCTCGAGGGCCTTGCGTCGGATCTGCATCTCCAAATTGGTGCCATCTTCTAGATGTCGACGCCAAGACGCCGACCGTCTGAAGAAGAAGGACGATCAAGATTCCAAGAGGTGGAAGACTACGCCCAAGCCGGCACCAAAAGCAAGTGTCGACATGAACTCACGGGGAGGTGTGGTGGACATCGTGGAATGGCGTCGGCCGTCGGCCAGATCTTGAGACGGAGATTGCCGATTGGTGATGGAGGCGACGGCTAGGGCTAGGTTTACGTCTTTGTCGTCGATCGTGATCGTGAAGATCAAAACAAATGGTGAAGCGGGCGGCGGCGGTGCCTCGTAAGGTCAAGCGCTCGGCGGGCTTGCCAAATGGGCTCGGCTGGGTACTCACTCTGCGCGAGAGTGCGCCGCCATGGCCCGTGGTCCGGTCTCTTCGTGAGATCGGTAATTACCGACGGCATAATACCGAATACATACGGTATTCTTCGGAAACGGTCGGAAGAGTGCTGGATCGTTTTCGTTTTCATTATCAAATATCTCTACCATTCTCGTTTCCGTTGCATCGGTTACCGTCGCCGTTTCCGTTTAAGGAGAAAAATCAGTGATTTCTCAAAAACGATTTTCGATAATCGAAAATTACCGTTTTCATTTTCATCCCTAGACGACGGTATGTGGCCTGATGTGCCAAAATTCATCACGTGGTTCTGACCTTGCCCCGCCGGCTGTTGCACATGCTATACTGATGGTCCAGGATTATACTGTATCTGATTCGTAGTAGTTCCTAGAGCTTGTTTAGATGAACCCTGAACTGCCTGGACATCATTATTACTAGCTGGTGCTGCCTCTTGATGGCTGGTACCAACTTGATTAGTCCCTTGGGTCGACGGATCTGGAATATTGTAATAAGCTGGCCCAACTTGACCAACTGGACACCCATGAATCGCTTCTTTCATGGCGTTGTGGAATGTGTCCAAGAAAGCTTCGTTTTGGCTTGATATGGCATCATGAACAGATTTGTCTACAACTTCCGTAAAGAAACGCCTGTCTTCAGCTTCAACTGTATCTGTCTGCCCGTGTAACAGAACTCTTGGTAGTGGAAATTTCTGAACAATTGTGTTGTCACGTGTTTTGGTGTAGGACAACAAACATTTGCTCTGAAATTCTTCTGTAGCTTTGCCGATGACATCTTTATCTCAATCAGGTAGATCTTCATAATGTACCATAAGGATGTCGTTGTTGTTGTGAACCGCCATGATGATTGTGGGGTCCCATCGAGCGTGCCAGAAACGTGTGTCGACACGGAATTTTCGTCCCATGCCGAGGGCACACGAGCAAGCGGGAAGGGTCCGCTCGATGGAGCTGGAGATCCGCCTAGCTTCAGCGCTGTGGTGGTCGATCTTACACACTCCTCCCGAGACGTGCCAGTCAATTTGACCCTACAATTGACAATGAGAGAAAGTTTATCAGTAATTTAGGTCAGAACATGCCGGTGTTGCCAGACAGTCTCGAATGTGCGGCTTTGAGAGCCGATATGAAAGGAGATCGACTAAATAGTTGATTCCAACATATTGGTCAATATCATGGGGTTGTGTAAGAAGAATCGGTTATCGTTCAGGATGAATATCATTCTTTAAACAAATATTGGTCAATGGCAATAAGATATTAACAATAATTAGTTTATACTGAGCCAATGACTGCAAGTAACCGAACCCCTTTATAAAAGAAACAGTTGATCATCATTCAACCATTTAATAGAGATAAATCTAATGAACATATTAGATCTCATCTATCTCTATGACCAGTGGGGCATGAGGCAGAATCATGCAGGCCGTAGAAACAACAATAGACTCGACGACCCTAACTTATTACTAATATTAGTGGGGCATGAGGTAGAATCATGCAGGCCGTAATACAATAATAAGATCATGGGGCTAACACATCTTTCAACCTATCGCTACTTCAACGGTGTCATGACGTGAACTGTTCGTGAAAGCACTCGATATCAGCTAAAACAGCCGATTCAGGCATAGCGCACAGTTAAGATCATGCCCTCTCAGAAATAGATCTACCAAATAACGATCCTCACTCCACGATGCTAGCAGTGGGGTGTGTGGCAGAATCACATAGGCCGTGATAATGGACCATGGAACGGTTTTCGCTAGCCAATAGATCTACTCAAGATCAGACAGTCTTAACCGCACGCTATGCACGATTAACATTGATATAAAACAGCCAATAAAACATAACTCATCGTTTAAAGTGCAGATTAGATCAGATTTAGATTAACAAACGATGGGTTAAACAAGATATAAGGCCAATCTAGATCAATCCCAATCGGACAAAGTGATATTGCTCTAATTAAATAAATAATGGAAGCAATAAGCAATATCGGTTACTTAATGAATCTATCCGAAGGAACGCCACCCTTAGATAGAGCCGATAACTTGACCTTAATCTAGTTCGAGCAGTGGAGGTCGACCGGATCGATGTAGCCTTACTTGAACTAGACAAGAGTCGATAACTAACTTATACCAGAGTCACAATGGAGGTCGACCAGATCGATGCAGCCGTATGAACAGAGGTATAAGCCATGATGGTACTTACAGACAAGCAGTGGAGGTCAACCGAATCGATACAGCCATACTTGCTGAAGAACTCGCCGAGATCTACTCTACTCCTACTCCTAAGGGGTGGCCGGAGCCGAAAAAGTAAATAACTTGTATTTGATTAATTATGTGTTTTTTACAATAGCCGGGGTTTGATATTTATACCCGAAACCTACGCATGACTCCTATCTAAGCACAACTCATCACAATCTTGGGCCCTAGAGAAAACATTCCTAATTTAAGATAACTTGGACTCTAATATTTCCCTTTTTGTAGAGTCCAACATGCTTTGTCCCGACGCCGATCGTAGCATTTGTCGTTATCGGTCGGCGCTATTTGAAGAAAGCCAATTCCAGTGTTGCATTTGAATCAGCTGGTTTTGATCTGCACGCAATTGATTCCTTGATGACATGATCTTAGGAGCTTTCGAGTCTCTGCGACTCTTCTTCCAAATTTTGGTGTAAACACTCACCGAGCGTGACACTCGAGATATCGAGGCAAGTGTCGTTAGCTTAGCCCCTCTAGTTGTGGAAACCGTGGATGGGGTGACGCATGAAATTCGGCCAACCCCTACCGAGCCCAATGGGACTCGGGGGCTCGAGCCGCCTGACCCTAACTCGGGAATCCAACTGACCGGGGTTCCAAGGCTGACCCACGAAGGGCTCGAGGCCACCTCACATTAAATATAGCTAGGGGAGAAAAATGTAGATGAGCCCTAGTGGCCCTTGCCCAACCCCGCTCAGAAGTGAACAAGGACATCTCAACCCTCTCATTCAATCCTAATGTTGAGCCAAGCCCATAGAATCTCCATCGAGGAGAGGCCAGCAGGCCACCTGAGTCGCTCTTCGGAGCGACATGGGCATCTACCGGGAGGCGGTTTAAGGAGCAGTGGAATGCCACATGAGGGCTATGCCGACCCCGTCAACGAACGATGGACCCGGATTTCACTCGAACATGCCCGTTAGCGAGCTCGCCGAGCACGACACTCGAGCCATCGAGGCAAGTGTCGTTAGCTCAGCCCCTTTAGTTGTAGAAACCGCGGACAGGGTCACGGATGAAATTCGGTCGACGCCTACCAAGCCCAATGGGGCTCGGGGGCTCAGCCGCCTGACCCTAACTCGGGAATCCAATTGACCAGGGTTCGAAGGCCAGCCTATGAAGGGCTCGAGGCCACCTCATGTCGAACAGAGCCAAGGGAGAAAATATAGATGAGCCCCAGCGGCCTTCGCCCGACCCACTCAGAAGCAGACAGGGTCAACTCAACCTTCTCATTCGATCCTAACCTCGAGCCAAGCCCACGGAATCTCCAACAAGGGGAGGCCAGCGGGCCACCTGAGTCGCTCTCTGGAGCGACACGGGAATCTGCCAGGAGGCGGGTTAAGGAGCAGTGGAATGCCACATGAGGGCTATGCTAACCCTGTCACAAGCAATGGACCTGGATTCCACTCAAGCATGCCCATTAGCGAGCTCACCAGGCACATCACTCGAGCCATCGAGGCAAGTGACGTTATCTCAACCCCTCCGGTTGCGGAAACTACGGATGGGGCGATGATCACAAAGACGAGCTAACCCTCGACCGGCCCCTGCTACGCATGGGAGCTCGAGGAAAGTTGGACTCGTAAGGAGACCGAATGTGTTGTCGCAGAACGATGGCTCAAATCCTAGGGAGGGGGTACGTGTGAAAGCTAAGAATATCATTTCTAAAACAAGAGACGTTTTTTCCTACTAGTTTCGCTATCCTCTCCTCGATCTCTAGTGACACCCGACCGCAGCAACGGCAGGGGGTTGGGTCTCACTAGGGGGCTGATAAGGGCATATATACTCTTTCTGAAACAATCATCACGCCTGATCCCTTCCTCACGTTAAAAAACCTAGTGGCAAGGCTTGTGGAAATGAACGACTGAGTAAGGCTAGTCGGACTGCAAGAAACCTATGCACTAGCGGCTATGGCACTCTTGCTTACTAGCATGATCAGAGTTTCCCTCCTACACCTAGAACTCTATGGTCTTAACAAACGGAAGGGTCACATTAACCTCTTTTCACACAAAAAGGGAGAAAAAATAAATTCGTTCCCACTGAAACAAAATAACAGATTTGATCAAATGGAATGACAAGTTTATTTAAACGATACAGAAGGGTCAGAACTTGTCCGCTTGTTACAAGAATGACCGCCCGACCTATCTAACAAACTAGCCCCTCTGGGGGAGAACTATGTCTTCTATATTGTCCGTCGGTCCTACGAAAGGGGAGCCACCGTCGTCTCCATCTCCTCTAGCTCGTGGACTTCATAGCCTGGCATATACCCGTGGCAAATTGCATCTAGATCGATGCTGTCCCCATAATGAGAATGAGCAATCGCGAAGGACTGATTGACCCCGGCGCGATGGGCACTCCTCTTGAGCTGGCGCACCCGAGCCATGATCTCAATGGCACGAGCCACGAGCGAGCTGGTCCCCTTCGATCGCACCACCTGAAGGTCATCCCAGACCACTCTGAGGACGGCGCTCAGGATACCAAGCTCGTCACTCTCTGCCTAAAGATTCCTCCTCACCTTGGCGAGGTCCACAGCCAGCCCGGCAGAAACACTCTCGGCCTCTAGCTTCTGGTTTGTCTCGCTTTTGAGCTCAGCCTAGAGTGAGCCGTCCTTCTACTGTGTGTCATCGCGCTCTTGGCAGGCCTGGTCAAGCTCTCAGAAAGCCTGGTCGCGCTCCTCGCGAGCCGCACCCCATTCTGAGCGGAGCCTCTCCGCGGTTTGGAGTAGTTCATCCCACTCCTTGCGCAGCCGAGCAACCGTCGTAGCCTCTAGGCTCGTCCTCTTCTCCAAGGTCATGAGCTTCTCCTCGGCCCCCAACTTCAGTTGCCTTTCCTTCTCAACCTCGGCTAGAAGGTCAAGGATCCGTTGCCGAGTCTCGGCGTCCTTCTAGACAAACCCATCCTGCTCCTTCCTGACCCTAGCAGCTCATCGTTGTCCTTCTGTAACCTCACCGATAGGCCCTCGAACGCCTTCTCGGCCTCATCAGCATCCCAGCGGGTCTCAGCCACCCGCGACCAAAGATTGTCTGCCTCCTCGGTGAGGGGGGTCAGCTCGATCACCCTCTGTTGGGCGACGATAAGCTGAGCTATTACCTCAATGCGTAGCCGTGCCTCCTCGATGAGGTTGTCCCAGGCCTCCTTCTGCTGACGAAGGAATTGAGATTTCCCCCGGCTGTGAGCTATGAGGGACTACAGGAAGACGATGGTCAGGATACAGAAAGCATATAAAGGAGGATAAGGGCAAAAAGCAGGACCAAACAATACCTGGCCGGAGGGAACGATGACATCGCGCAATGCGCCCAGGGCGTGGTTCAGGGCCTCGAGCATGGACGCGATCCCTACGTCGAGCCTCTCTCGCTCCATGCTCTCGGTGGCATCATCAAGGGTGAAAAGCGTCGACGCCGGATCCTGCGAATTCATCCACTAGAGCAGGGGCTCGCAACGCGCAGATGAGTTGCTGCCCACAAACGTCAGGGCCGGACGACTCTCCGTCGGCTCCAAGCGCTGCTGACCCCTCTTGCCATGATGTCCTAGCTAGGATGCCCCCCTCCAGCGACAGAGGGGGTCAGCGGTGCGGACGCCGACCCCTCTCCTAGCACTGTGACTCCTAGGGACCCCTCGGCCATGTCCCCCTCTATTCGGCCCCCACCAGGCACCGTCACTTGGGCCGCCGATGGCACGGGTAGCGCCGGTGCCTCAGGCGCCACTGCGGTTGCGCCCGGCTATGACCCACTGTCACGGCCGCCGCCACATCCAACTATGTCAATGGGGTCACGACCGGCTGCGCCGTGCCTGCCACGGTCGGTGCCACGAGTGCGGTTGGCAGCCCCATCCGTCCCATCGTCGGCAGTGGTATCGCGGCCATCACCGGCTGCTCTGCGACCTTCGAAGGCAGCCCTTGAGCCCCCGCGCCCGCCTGTCCCGCTGAGGGCACGAGCGCCACCATAGGCAGTGCCTAACCGGCAGCGACGCGGTCACACTGGCATCGCTCCCACCCAAAACAGGCGTGACACTAGCCGACGGTTGTCGCCTCAATTGGAGCGTGATGCTCTTCTTCGGCGCCAACGCCAAAGGATTATGCGCTGCCTGCCACCGCTACAAGGGACAAAAAGCATGAGTCATGATGAAATCTGACCAGATAGAAAAAATAGAGAAACTAATAACTCACCTCAGTAGCTATCGGGCGGCAGATGTGTTTGGGGGCAAAAACCCCCCGACCTTTGATCCACCTCGTCAGAACTAGGCCATTTCAAGCCCGCCCCCTGCTCCTAGGCAAAGGGGCTCGCTCCCTTAGCTCTTAGGGCATGATGGCGGAGCCACCTGCCTCCACCGGCACCTCAAGCGACGGCAGAGTCACCCACCTGTTGACTCCTGGGGTAGGCCGACGGTATGGCCCGCCTCCGCTGGCTCCCCGGACGTACCCTCCCCACCATGGAATGGGAAGGGTCCCGACACCTACAAGTATGAACCGATACATGTTAGTGTATCCTCGTTCTCTAGGTTGTCCCACTCGATATCATCGGCTACCTCCTCCTCCTCATTGTCATCATCACTATCAGTGTCCTCCCCTCGTTCCCATGCCCGTAGCTTCGCTGCTTCTTCCTCTTCTTATCCTTCTTCGCCTTCCTTAGCTGCTCACCCTTGGTGCGATTCGCCGTCCTCACGGCTGAATCCCTCGGCAATGTTGTCGGGTGATCCATGAGGATGAGGTCCCTCGGCTAGTCCTGCCCCTCTCAAAGTTAGTGTCAAGGGGTCGGGAAATCAATTGAAGAGAAGGCCACAGAAGGGGAAACTTACGAAGATGACGTGGCCTAGCTCCGGCCGCATCGGAGGATGCCCCGGCACTGGGTAGATGAAATCGAGGGGGCACCCATGTCGTCCCACAAAGGCTCCATCACCTCCTTGATGCATTGCATGATCTCGGAGTTGGGGAGCGTTCCCTCAGCGAGTGCCGTCCCGTCGAATGACGCCTCAGGCACCATCACATACAGCGGGAGCACACGCATCATCAACGGTGCCACCCTCCTTGCGTGGTAGGCCCCGATGACTCCCGACACCTTCAGACCGTTCTCCTTTAGGCTATGGATGGCGGCGATGTGGTCTCGGATCTTCTTTTTGTCCTTCTCCAGGACACCCCACTTCCTCCACGGCTCTAGGGCCTCTTCGATCAGGCGCCTAGTGAACTATGGAAGAGGGGCAGTGGCGTCGTTCTTGAGGTAGAACCACTGCGAGTGCCACCCCTTGTTGGATGTCGAGAGCCGCATGGACG
Organism: Miscanthus lutarioriparius; assembly: GCA_904845875.1. Classification (NCBI taxonomy): domain Eukaryota; kingdom Viridiplantae; phylum Streptophyta; class Magnoliopsida; order Poales; family Poaceae; genus Miscanthus; species Miscanthus lutarioriparius. Next base: position 35,720,211 of record CAJGYO010000005.1, on the reverse strand, counting down.
GGTACTCACCAACCCTGTTGTTCCAAAGTTGGATGCCGGCGCACCCCATCGGCATATGCAGCTCTTGCCTGCTGCTTTTCTCCCTCTTCTTCTAGAGGGTGACGGCGAAGAAGTACCTCCACAAGTCAAAGTAGGGGCTGATCCCCAGGAACCCCTCACACAGGGCGACGAACGCCACCATGTGCTAGATCCTGTTGGGATTGAGATGCTGCAACTCGATCTTATAGTAGTGCAGCAGCCCCTGAAGAAATCTGTGGGTGGGGGTCGTGAACCCATGCTCATGGAAGTGGGCGAACGACACCACATAGCCGTCGGGAGGCGATGGCAAGTCCTCCTCATCGGGCAGCAGCCACTTATCGACCGAGGTCCACGCGCGGAGAAGACCACGACGAATGAGGCCTTCCATGCGCTGGAAGGTGACGTCGGAATGGCACCACGGATCCATTGAAGGTGGGGGCGGATGGATGCAGGCTCAACGGCAGTGGAGATGTGGAGGCAGGAAACCTAAGCGATTGGTGGTAGAGGCCGTGGCTGCGGAGGCAAGGATGCAAGGTATAAAACCTGGGGGCTAACCTTTTGGTTTTATAGGGGCGACGGGTGCGAGGAAATAAACCGCCCACCTAGATCTTCGCAATTGCCACGATCTGACACCACGTCTCGCCGCAGAACGCGCGCACGCAACCTCTGTCCGTTTCCTCTAAAAACTCACCGAACATTTTACCTCTCCGGACGGGCCATGACCAATCATAGGTAAGCAGAATACGGAGCTAAAAACGCTACTACAACCCGTCTAGGCCTAGGAGTTCGAAGGTTAGCCCATCGACGGGTTCGACAACCTCTTGGCGCCTTTTAAAGAGAGGGGTGGAAAGGGATGGGCCTGCTAGCGGCTAGAACCTGGGCGCGCGAACGCCGTGGGCTTCCTGGATCACGTTTGAGTCTCGGCCAGATCCAGATACGATCCATGGTTTTTTCTCGAAGAAAGGCACAGAGCCCTCGGGGCCAGTCAAATGAACCAAAGAACTATATGGATTGGCCGCTGAGAATCTGAAGTCGGTCACCAAGATGACCCAAGCTAGATCCCCGTGAATGGGATGTCGGGGCCCCACTCGGACTAGCCCATTAACAGCTCACCGACCACCATGATTCATCCATAGAGGAAAAATATGACATGGCTCGGCCCCTCCATTTTTATCAGGAAAAATGCTTGAGGGAAGACAAAAACAAAGACAAGCCGATCCTCGACCGGACCCCTGCTACGGGTGGGGGGCTCGAGGAAAGTTGAGCTCGCACGGAGACCAGACGCACGATCGCAGAACGACAGACCCCCATAGGGGTTGAAATCAGGAAAGACCCTTTCCAAACCCACCAAATCTCATGGCCATACCCCCGAAGGGTCCGACCTTGATGAAAGGGAATCACCGTCCCCGGGTCACGCCGTGGGCGACAAAAGAAGGCCCTTAGAGTCCTCCCATTTGGAAAAACATCCGAAGGAGTTTCTACTCCTCCATAGGCTCGGGGGCTACTGTTGAGGACTAATACTAGGGTACCCGAAGAGGAGGAGCTAATGACCATCAACATTGATTCATCCGAGCAATCAAGAGCGCGACTACAGCTCCAACCGACCCTCAGACATGCAAACTCCACCTCACCCGACCTCTAGGGCGGGCTCCACCTTGCCCGACCCCAAGGTCGCGGGCTCTACCTCGCCTGACCTCTAGAGGCGGGCTGTGCCTCGCCCGACCCCGGGGCCAAGAAATCCGCTTCGCCCGACCCCAAGGTCGCAAGCTCTGCCTCGCCCGACCTGTGGAGGCGTGCTTCGCCTCGCCCGACCTCGGGGTCGCGGTCTCCGAATCGCCCGACCCCGGGGCCGCGGGCTCCGCCTCGCCCGACCTCTGGGGGTAGGCCCCGCCTCACCCGACTCCGAGGCCGCGCGCTCCGCCTCGCCCGACCTCTGGGAGCAGGCTCCGCCTCACCCGATCCCGAGGCAGCGGGCTCTATGTCGCCCAACCTCTAGGCAGGCCCCGCCTTGCCCGACCCTAAGGCCTGCGGGCTTTGCCTCGCCCGACCTCTCGGGGTGCAAGCTCCGCCTTGCCCGACCCCTCGGGTGCGGGCTCCGCCTCGCCCGATGGGGTTCCATATCGCCACCAACCACTCCGGGTCCAAGCGTATGGGCCTGGATCAAAACTTTGATGGCAAGGAAAAGACCGGCACACCCCGATGTAACCTGTGGCCACGACGGGCCATACCTGAGGATTCACATCAAAACGGCGTCAGGCGTCAGCGTCTGCATCGTTGTCGTCTAACCTCGTCACGAACACCGGCAGCACGCGTCGGTTCACCACAACGTCCACCAAGACGGAGTGGAGCGCCATGACCGGCCGACGACGCCTGCGCATGGCGCCCGTGACGGATAAGACCACGACGTGGTGCCGTCCCTATTGACATCTACAGTGTCGGCGGGACCCGCATGAAGGTGGGACCCTGTTGACATCCTGAAGGCCTTGGCTCTCTTTCTCGTTCTCATTTTTTCTTCCGCTGTAACACGTGCTTTTCCCTGGCCTATAAAAGGGAAAGCATGGCACTCCATTAAAAGGCATCGGATCGTTTCAAGCCAGGTCCGAACAAACCCATCGAACCCCGAACACACGGCTGAGCAGCAACCGAGCTCTCTCAGCACCCGTTTACCCCTTTCACTAGAGACTTGGGACCCGTCCCTCTCTCTCCTGTTTGTAGCCTCTACTATGAACTTTCAGTGCTAGTAACACGAGCAGCAGCAACGAACTGGACGTAGGGATATTTTGCCCGAACCAATATAAACCTCGTGTCCTCTAAGCACACCATCGGAGCCATACGCGCAATATTAGAAATTTATTCGTCGGTGATGACTCGAAACACCGACACCTATATTTCTATTTAGTATAGAGCTTACTGCTACAAAAGTAATTTTTTTTGGACACCCCCATTTTCGCATACAGAAAAATTGTGGAGAGCAAAAACCTTTCTAGAGCCTTTGGTTTGGGAAATCAACTTATTTTAGATGGTGTGATCCTCCATAAGGTCATTTCTCAAATTTAAGTAGAATGACCATATATTCCTCGTACTATTACTAATTATTAGAGCGTGTTTGAAACACGGGAATCGTACAGAAATTTTAGAAATTAGTTCGTTTTCACTGGAAAAAACACAGGAACATAAAAAAGATTCCCGTGTTCCAAGAGCGAGCCTAAAATTGAGATAACGATGGACCATTTTTCACAAACCAAATAAACCACTCCATTGGCCGTTTGCCCTGGAGATCTTGAGCAGCGAATGGCAAAACTGCCGCTGCGCATGCGCCGCCGTGGAGCTTCTGCAGAGTGCAGACACTGCGAGTCTGCGACCGGCCTGAGAAAGTGCCATTCTGACGATGCAGAATCCACGAGCCCTGTGCGGCTGTGCCTGCGGGGCCAGTAGCCTAAGCCCAGAGCACTGCCGACTGCGTGCCCGCCAGCGGCCCAGCCAATGCAACGAGAGAGACCGTGCACGTCGGGGATCGAAGGGCAGGAGGCTCTTTTGCCAGGAGAATGAATGAAATCCTCCTTTTCTCTTGTTGTGCTCTGCCTCAGCTGCCCTGTACGATTGTACAAAAGCAGAACCCTGGACTGTTTGCACGGTTAGCTCCCAGAAATCTTAGCATGTGTCCAACGGGAGACCCATCAGAAGACCAAAACTTAAAATGAGTCTCCAACATAATATATATAGTTTTTAACAGAGTACCTATATGGAACTCCAACATAATACATATAGCTTCTAACAGAGTACCTATATAGAAGACCTATTTTAGGTGTCAGAAGAGTTATAACCCAAATTTAAGTTTTGGAGACCTATTTGCAGAAATAGATCTTTTTTTGAGTCTTATTGTTGGAGAAGAAAAAAAAAGATATTGAAGCAAATCACAGTTACAGATTTATAGTGCATGGACACACACGCGCACTAGGCATGGGGCCAAACGAACGGTGGTACCGTTGGCCACACACGGAAAGCAACGTCGCCGAAAGGCGGGGGACGTGAGACCAGCTCATGCGGCTGCAGCGTTGCAGAGCGTACATGCGGTGTTAGCTGCTAAGCCATGATATCTTCATCTATCTATGTCGGCGTGGTTAAAATTTTGTTCAAAGCACTTTCAACGACATTTGGCAAAGATATGGTGAGTGATACAAGCTACAATTATCTAACTAGGAGCGGTAAAGTCTGCCAACCAACAAAATGTGTAAAATGTTTATGCCATGTGGATAAACCTTGCATACACTGGAAGTAGCATTATGTCATGGACCAGACATTACTTGGCACCAAAAACCACACCTCCCTGACAACATTGTTGGTGCTGACAGAAACATGAGTTACTTCTACCAATCTGCGCCGCGCTTGCTTAAGGTCACGGACCTGAGCATGTTTGGCTGAGGCCGAAACGATCGTATACGATCGTGGGTTATTATTACTGAACTGATTTGATGTGAGAAAAATATTATTCTGACTGAAAATTTATAATCGTTTACGACCAAACGAACAGACCCGCTGTACTGCTGTACCACCCCAGAGAGGCAACAGTGTGCACGTAAAGCCCTGCACGTCGCCGCAGGGTTTTATTACTGCTGGATCAGATAGACTGGACCAGACATTAACGGACCGGATTGGACCAAACAGAAAAGGAAATTACCAGTGTGGCTTTAAATGTAAACAAATCAGACGGTGGGGCCATTTCCATGCATGAGATGGTCATACTTGACATGAACGACTCAGGTGCAGAGCGCAGTCGAGAAAAAGGGCTGCCGCCGCAGGCCAGGAGATAATAATATCCCAGTAGAACATCAGGTAGGGTTCGGTTAAACACAATCCCAAAGTTGTTATAACATAATTTGAAAATTATATTTAAAACAAAGAAAAAAGTTTTTGCCAGTGGAGGCTAGACCGGCTGGTCAAGTACTTCAGGTGAAATCCTCGTGGCCTAGGTTCGATCCCCCACGGGGCGAATTGTAGTGCGGCAGGTAAAAAAAAAATCCTCGTCTGCCTCACGTTACCCAAAGCACAAGTTTGTGGTACCGACCTACTCATAGGGTAATAGCCCCCTGTGTGTGGGCGGGTTACGAGGTTCGAGGGTTTTCTCTGACTAGGTGTCGATGAGGAGTCATTTACCTTAATGCGAATGCTCAAGAGACACATGCTATCACCCCGCGGTCCGAGTTTTTTCGGTACAGTTTTTTGCTCCAGGAGAAATCAAACCCCTACTTGTGGCCCCACCTACCACAAGGTTTTGCTCGGTCCTCCTTTTGTTTGACTGGCCGTCGCTCCTCATATACTCATCACCACTAGACCTAACTAAATTGTGCCCGACCCTGCCCAGCCCGAGCCCATCGGGTTTTGGCCCGCCCATGAACCTTAGTAGATAGGGTCAGGACAGAGGTCTAGTTGTCAAAAAAAAACTCAGCCCAAGCCTGATCAGAAGTATTTCTTTTATATGTTTTCCAACTAAAAGATAGCAGGCGGCCCGCCTAGACCCACCTAGGCCCGACTTACTCATCCATGGGACAGCTGTGGAAAAGATTCTTTATGGCGCGAAATAATTGTACCTTATTTTTTGGCATGGCCCGAAAAATTCTCAGGTCTAATCACCACCACCTGCCGCCACAACCCAAAACACCTCTAGGGGGTGTTTAGTTACCCCAAACTCCTGAATTTGGCACTATGTAAAAAGAAGATTTCCCGTCACATCAAACTTGCGGTACATGCATGGAGTATTAAATGTTGACGAAATAAAAAACTAATTGCACAGTTTGATTGTACTTTGCGAGACGAACGTTTTGAGCCTAATTAGTCAATGTTTGGACAATTATTATCAAATACAAACGAAACGCTACAGTACGCTACAGTACGTAACGGTAAATTCGGCGTCGCGGAATCGGGCGAACTAAACATGGCCTAGGTAGCCTTGGTCAGGCCATAGACAATCCTTGCTATCGACTGCAAGGGTGTCAGTACCCTCACCTCAAGGGAAACCGTCCTGACTACCTTATCTATTTGGTGGATAATATATACAAGATATACATGGAAATTGACTTCACCTGTTATAACCTAATAGAAAACCTACATATAAACCAATCAAGGCTCTACCTGTAATTGGTGTCACCAGTTCAATGCACACCAGAAGGCAAGGTACCCGGCGAGAAAACTGCCCAAGTCTGGCCACTGTTAGTGATCTCGTAGCACACCTCCGGTGGTGCACCAAACAACTCCGGTAAGTGCAGAAATACTTTTTCTTCATGACTTAGGCAATGTGGAGATCAAAGTGATCAACACCTCAAGCAAGATATTAGAAGCTATGTTGAAGACCTACTAGACATGCTAGTAGTCTAAGACACCAAAAAGTAGAAGGCTAGATGCGAAGACACAAACGAAATTGAAGCCTAGACAAAGGATGGATGAATTGGTCATGTATCGTGATTGCATATATGCTCATTGATAGATATCACTTCAAAGATGTAAAGCTCTTCACTAGCTTTACAAAAAGTCCAAAAACTTCAAAATCGAAGTTCGGAGCTAAACGTTATGCCCAAAATACGGATGTCTGTGGGCTGAAAACAGGACATTGGAATTTCCATCGAGGTGGTCGGAATTTTCGATAACCAACGGTAGGCTGATCAACTGTCAAATTTTAAATGGCTAGTTCATGTGGTAGTTCTAGAATTTCTGACAAGGGGTCAGAATTTCCGATATTAGTGCAGAATGAGTTGCACATTGCCCAACGGCTAATTTCAAGGTTGGGGCTATATATACCCCCTTGGTCGGCCACTTGAATGTGTGAGGAGTGAAGGAACATACCAAGGGACTTGTTGATCCCCTCTAGTGCTCTTCCCACCATATGAGCTTAAAGAATCATTAGGTGATTAGTATAGGTGCTTTGCGAAGTTTATAGGCTAGTTAGACACCACTCATGTGTTTGTTCTAGGTTTAGGCCTAGTGTTTAGTGAGGTTTGCACACCTCTTACCACTCGGTGCTTGCGCGCATCATTATTGTACTCGGAGGGGCTTATAGTCTTACGATACCGCACCAAATGCGTTTGTGGTGTGGCCGCCACCGGTGTACTGGAGGGAACGAGGCCCGTAGCGTTTTGGCTGGAAGCTCGATAGTGAAAACGGCAAGGGTAGTCTGAGAGAGGCTATCTCGGAGAAGCACTTGCGTGGGGAAGGACCGGGGGCTATCTACAGAGTTACCCGACTAGGATCTTGGCCCTTATGAGGGCATCCTTGCGAGGGCTCCAACGAAGACTAGCGTTTTTTTCAAAGTGTTGTTTAACCTTTTGATAATTTGACACTTAGCAAAAGGTTATTCCACTAGTTGTTTCAATTATCAAAACCAAACATAGGGCATTCAGTCTACGCCCCTTCCTCCTTACCTATCACGTGTCGCTCTCTCTCTAGAACGATATGACGTGACAGTATTTGTTGATGAGGTTGCCTCCTTTGATGCCCTCAGCCTAGACTACAAGGTCAACACACACTTCCACGGCTCATATATGGATGGCGAGAGTGACCACATCGTTACATCCATTGCCAAGTTCCATGGTGGCAACATCCTCACATGCGCCACAACATAATGCATAGATTTAGAATTCGTCGTTGCTTTGACCTTACCTATCACCTCTGGCACTATCATCCTAACCTTCCTTGTTGAGTCGTCATTGACACAATTCGAGGAGGATAACAGATCCAAAAGAGGTGATGGTGTTCCTTTTTCGACAACGATGAGGAGATCGAATCTAGTGACAATGCAAGAGCTCCTCTACATGGATCCACGTGCTTCATATCCAACATCCTTATTGGTGGCAAACAATGTCAATATGTGCCTTGCACGATGATCCTGGGAAGGGGTTGTTTCGGTGGCACCGATATACTGGCATCGATGGACAACCATGCTGATGTATTCCGCCCATGGTCCGGCTGCCTCTTTAACATGTTCTCGATTGAGGGCCTATTTGGCCGGATGAGCTAGAGCTAGTTACTACTGAGGCTAAAAATTATCTCAAATTAGTCAAAGTTGGCTAGCTAGTTGGCTAACTAGCTAGTAGAAGAATTGTATACAAAATTAGCCCATCTATCAATCCTCTTGTTTGAATACACTAGAGCTAATGTAGGCTAGGTTTTAGCTAGCCAGTGATTACCCCTTTATCAAATAGGACCTGAATCATCGGCGAGATGGTCTTTTGAGCTTGTCACAGGAAGGAGGGGAAGAGACCAGGCTAGAATGAAAGGGAAAAAATGCTGAAGACAGCTAGCTATAATGAAATTATTATAAGTCGGATGGTTGGATAATCTAAAAAAGATGGACAGTAAGCTAAATTGTTTGGATGGACTGAATGTTTTCTTTTACATATCTGTACTAAGTGTTTAATTTCAAAAAAAATTTTAGGTTTTGATGATCTGTCATATCTTTCTTTTGATATTTGATAATTAGTGAAAAAAAAAACTAATTAGCAGTTTTAAAGTTTAGGAAATCGAGATTTTCTCTTTGAGCCTGCAATTAATTTTTTTTTCGCTCACATTTATTTACCAAATAAAAAAAGAAATTCGATGTGATGGAATTCCAAACATCCATCAACTAAACCCGCGGTAAGCAGGACATCGTCCCTGCCGCGATCAGCTTTCCCTGAGCACGCAGAAACAGGGGAGGGGAGGGGCGGAATGGAATGGAAGCGAAGAAAAGAGAGCAGGATGGACGAATAGACGTGCACCCCGATCCGATCGCATCACATCACGGCGTTTAACCGGCAGTCAGCTTCAGACGATGGCTTATGCGTCAATCTGAAGGTAACCTTCCTGCACTGCCAGTGACCAGTGTCAGAAGTATCTACGCCCCGGAGTATATATATCCTCCGCCTGCGGCATCGACCAAAGCATACGCACCGCCTATTCGCCTTGTTTTGGCTTGCTCGCTTTGCCTGCCGCCCGAGTGACACTAGCGAGTGGTGCGGCACAGGATTGGGCTCGGTGGCGGCGAAGGCTATATGAGCGGTCTCATCACGAGGATCGGCACCGTCGTCGCCCGCTCACCCATGGCGGCCGCGGCAGTCGCTGGCATCGGCAGCAACGACGCGCCACGGAAGCGGCCGCGTCGCCCCAGCAGCGTCAGAATGGAGGGCAGCAGGAGCAGAGGAGGAGGAGGAGGCAACGGTGGCTGCTGCTGCTGCTCTAGCAGCGGCAAGGGGCTTGCGCCCGCGGAGCCGACGACGACGACGAGGCTGGTGGTGATCGTCGGCGCCACGGGCACGGGCAAGACCAAGTTGTCCATCGACGCGGCCGTGGCGCTGGGCGGCGAAGTCGTGAACGCCGACAAGACACAGCTCTACGCGGGCCTCGACGTCACCACCAACAAGGTGCCGCACGCCGACCGCCGCGGCGTCCCGCACCACCTCCTGGGCGCGGTCCGCGCCGACGCGGGCGAGCTCCCCGCGCCGTCGTACCGCGCGCTCGCCGTCGAGGCCGCGGCCTCCGTCGCGGCGCGTGGGCGGGTGCCCGTCGTGGCCGGGGGCTCCAACTCGCTCATCCACGCGCTCCTCGCCGACCGCCTCGGTGATGGCGACCCGTTCAAGGCCGCCGACGTGGGGTACCGGCCGTCGCTGAGGTTCCCGTGCTGCCTCCTCTGGGTGGACGTGGACGGCGCGGTGCTGGACGACTACCTGGACCGGCGCGTGGACGACATGGTGCGCGAGGGCATGGTGGAGGAGCTCCGGGAGTACTTCGCGTCCACGCCCCCCGCGGAGCGCGCCTCCCACGCGGCCGGGCTGGGCAAGGCCATCGGCGTGCCGGAGCTGGGCGACCACTTCGCGGGCCGCAAGAGCCTCGCCGCGGCGATCGACGAGATCAAGGCCAACACGCGGGTGCTGGCCGCGGCGCAGGTGCGCAAGATCCGGCGCATGGCCGACGCCTGGGGCTGGCCCGTGCGACGCCTGGACGCGACGCCCACGGTCCGCGCGCGGCTGGCCTGCGCCGGGCGCGCCGCCGAGGCCGCCGCGTGGGAGCGCGACGTGTTCGGGCCTGGCCTCGCCGCCATGCGCCAGTTCCTCGACAGCCACGAGCAGCAGCAGCAGCAGCAAAGGTGGCCGCTGGCGCGGAGGCAATGCCGTGGCACGGTGGGGTGAGTCGTGATGACGCGTGAAAAGTCCGGGAGCCGAGCGTCTTTTTTTGGGGGATAGGCCGCCGAATCTTGGAGGGTTCCGGAGGCCACCGGGCACCGGTCGGTGGGGCCGTAGCTGGCGATGCCGCATAGCAAGCCGCAGCGACAGACAGCGTGCAACAGAAACAGGGCGAGACGACCGGCAAGCAACTGCCAATTTTTGCCGGTCTTGTGAATACCGGCATCTCTGTTTCCTTCTCGGTTCCATGGCTTGTCAAGCGAGAAGACAGCACGGCACACAGCCGCAGCAGCGTAATCTAGCCTGCCAGTGCCACCGACCATCTTGTTCTGGGATTTTGAAAAAAATGTTTGCAGTCCAGCTTGTGCGTGCAGATTAGAGCGCAAACCCATGCTTAATGCGTGATTGGGGGCGGTGTGATTGTGCTGGACGCGTGAGCTGGTGTTGTGGTTGTGCTGTGCCAGCTTGGAAGTCAGTTGGGTCTCCAGACGTGTGTGCCCTTCTCTTCTCGCCAAACAAACGAGAAATGCATTCGTTTCTTTTGTTCTGCTGCTAGTCTCCTCACTATATCAATCTTGTTCAGCTCGTCTCGTCGGCGATTCGTGCAGCTCCACTACCATAGTACTATCATAGAATAATAAGAAACCGAGTTGATAGATCACAAAATTGCGTTGCACCAGTCAAATGTGGCATTTCTGGCATTTGGCTGCCGGCCGGCCAGAAGTTGTTAGAACTTAGTACTGGTGTATGGTTCCTCTCCTCTGTTTGTCCTTCAATTCCCACTTGCACAAAACCTTGTCCCGCTGGCTCGTCACTCATCGCTGCCACCAGATCCAATCCAATGCCCCTCGAACGCATAGCCGCCAATGCTCGCTCTTTTTTCCCCCCTTATATTACTAGTAAAACTCATCAAACTGTTACGTCTCCCTGCTGACTCCTGACATAGATGTAGTGACGTGATCGCGCTCGATCATGTTATATTTTTTCGACCAATTCTGGCCTGTTCGCAGTAGATTTTGGCCACTGCGGCTGTAGGAGTACACTTGCGCAGCACTGTTGCTCGGACGAACCGCAGCTGCAGCGAACACTCCCTTTCTCGGTCGTCTAAAAGTTGGAAAAATTACAGTTGGCGTTGTGGTTAAAATGGCGATAGAGAAATTAGCTGTGGGATTGACATTTTCATGGATGGCGTCTCTGCTTTGCATAGGATTAAATGAGCGGACGTGAAAATACATCATTATTCTAGTCCAGTGGATATGTTTAAACATAATTTCACCGCGCAAAGACCCAACATCTACCTATAGATGTAACCAAATGCGACGTCTCTTGGGGATTCGAGGATGGACAATTTTGGAAGGGCAGGTGAGTACAAATAAAGCATGTTATGGTTAGCATGATGGCCAATGGCAGACGTGGATTCGAGGATAGGCACAGTGAGGGTAAGGGCCTATTTGCTTACCATAGATGAAACTTATCTGTTCGTTTCGGCCGAAACGGTCGTGGATTATAAACCAGAAGTACTGCTGGCTGGTTTGGTATGAGAGAAAAATGGCCAATGACAAACGTGGATTCGAGGATAGGCACAGTGAGGGTAAGGGCATATTTGCTTACCATAGACGAAACTTATCTGTTCGTTTCGGTTGAAACGGTCGTGGATTATAAACCAGAAGTACTTGGCTTAGTACCGTTGCACCTTAAATTTTATCGTTATACTATCAAGCGATTGGAAGAAACCTAAACTTTAGGCCTCGTTATTGGAAGAAATACTTACTCGGTTACATTGATGCTGATAATGGCGACACATGTGGGCGTCTTTCTCATTCCCGCCTCTACCTAGGGGTTCTTTTCTTGGTTGAAGAACTTGTACTGGTATTCTGGATGTCGTTGACGGCGTGCTGATGCGATTTCCTTCATGGAGGCATCGCTTAGTGAACCCCTTGATGGTTGTTGCTACAGTGGCCAAGGTGGCTTTTGGCCTCGTGGGTAACTTTGATTGTGGTGGTCTGTCGTGTCGTTACTAATGCCCTATGCTTTTTCTTTGTGGTGGTGGTGTAGAGTATTTGTTGTTTACTTTTGAATATGCATGTTTACTCCTCCTTATCAATACATAGACCGGCAGTTTAACCTGCTAGCTTCTCTTCAAACAAAAATGAATCAATTTTTGGTTTTCGGCACAACTAGTTATTAGTCCATTAGTTGGCAAATGTCGATTAATATGAACTAAAAGTTGTACATGGGTCTTTGTCTAAGGAAGTTTTTTTTTCATCTTAATTCACTCTTAGTCCACCTGAACTTTAGTTCTTAGCAATCCAAACAGGTCTAAGGATAGACACACAAAACTGACCGGAGGTTGAAAGGATCGGCAGCATAGACGTCAATCAGATGGGTCCAACACCTGGACAACAAAATGACGTGATTTTCAGACATCCTATTGTTTTCCGTTTGCATCACCATGGGTTAATCAGTTAATCCATTTCGTGGCTGCGTCAATGAGTAGTAGGCGTTTTGTGAGCTGTAGCCTGTTCGGTTGTTGGTTCTTCGGTCTGGATTATGTGCACTTGCCTGACGAGAAAAATCTGCCTTGATCGTTTGAACGGAACTAGTTGCTTCTTCGGCCATGTATGTGCACTTGCCTGACGGCCTTGTTCGGTAGGACTTATTGCAGCTACGGCTGATTTATAGAGCTAATTTATTGTGAAAAAAAATATTGTTCATAACTAAAAAAGTAGAGCTAATTCTGACCGATAAGCTCAAGCTAACAGGGCCGATGTCGCTGCGGCCTGCGCTTGATTTGGATGTGTCACCATATTCGTCCAGAATTATTCCTGGAGCTGAGCTGAGCAGAGCAGCCATCAGCCAAGCTGTGCCTCTCATGTTTACTAATGCAACAACAACTAACACTGTGTGTGTAACTTATAAAATATGGCCAGTGGCCAGTTTAGTTCCACCTCATTTTGCAAAAATTTTTAAGATTTTCCGTCACATCGAATCTTTGGACGCATGCATGAAGCATTAAATATAAATAAAAAATAAAACTAATTACACAGTTTAGACGAAATCCATGAGACGAATCTTTTAAGCCTAATTAGACTATGATTGACACTAATTGCCAAATAACAACAAAAATACTACGGTAATATTTCGCCAAAAAATTTGCAAACCAAAGAGGCCCCAGGATAGGATGCCGTCCCAGATGCCTACTGAGCTACCCTGCCCCTGTCCTCGGCGGCGTGCAGACACGCCGACCAGCCAGCATTGCCTCATTGCTCGCTTTTGGCCTGGCCAGCCTCCTCATCCCGTCATCTGGGCTCTGAAAGAGGCCGCAACTCTAGTGACTATTAGTGCTATGCTCTAGTAGCCTCTACTAGACTGTCCAAATGGCGTTCCACAACAAGCTTCTGAAAAGAAGCTTCCTTTGGGGGGCGAAACGACGGCATGACCTGCATAGAGTATACGAGAGCAGAGCAGACTTCTAAGCCACTAGTCTAGGAGTAGTCTTCAGGCTATACGACACGGGGGAATGTGAGAACGCAATGCAAGAGCCAAGAAGAAGTACTACGCAGCAACCCTACGCTGCGAGCGAACGCACGCGCGCACGGTTGACCAGACGTTGGCGAACTGGGAGGCCGCACGCAAAAGGATGCAGGGCGTGCAGTACAGAGAGAGGAACCCGAAAGGCGCCCGCGTGAACAATGATGGGCAGCCGCATTGTGTTATCCCCCACATGCCGCCGGCGCGCGTGCAGGCAGGCGCAGCAGCCGTTGCATCCCGGGCGGGGAGGCTGTGGCGGGCGCTAATGCTGAGGAGAGGAGCCGCACGCACCCGGCCTTGGTAGTTGTTACGTCTGCTGGTCTCTAGGCCCTCTCCGTCCCTCGCGGTCGCGGCAACAAACAAAGGCCATCATCATTCGAGGGGCCCCGGCAAGGCTGCCTCCCCTCGCTTGTTTTTGGCGCTCGAGGGGAGGCTTCTCCAGCTGCGCGTGTCCGTCCGTGCATGTACTAGGCCGCAGGCAGCGCCGGCAGCGTAACAATATACTACAGCCGCTAATCGTCCTACGCCTAGCTACTTGTTCAGCTGATGCTCTCTCTGAACGCAACCAGCATGGCCCCTAGCTACCCCCTGTCTAATTGTCCCTCGGACCCTCACTAACGAACCACTTGCCAAAGGCCAAAGCCAAGCTTGCCCCGTCCCTTGTTCGTATGAACTTATCAGCATAATATAGTGTTTTTCCTCTTATAACAAATTAGCGAACAGTAAGCGAAACGAATAGGGCCACGTCTTGTCTCGTTCCCCTGTTAGAACTAGAATCCCCATCGCTCTGGCTAGATTCGAACTCAATTGGCACTGTCTGTCTCCACACCTGCATTATGTTTATGCAGGGTCAAAGTCAAAACGAATAACACCGCTGTTCCTTCCTAACATCTTTGGATCCTTCTTTCTGGTCGCCATTTCACGAGTTCATTTCATCCTAGATTTAGCATGCATAAACAATCCCTTTCAACCCCCAAAGGTCCACTCCAAGTGTTGCACCCTGTTCACTTGATCGTTTCTTTGGTTTATAAGTCGGCTGATGCTGTTTTGTTATAAGAGAAAAACACTGTATCATGCTAATGATAAACATGACTGAACATCAAACGAACATGTGCAAATACTTAGCGCCGAAATGCCGCCCCGCCTCGGCGCATGATCTCTGATTCTCTCCTCCGCTGCGGCCGCGCTAGATTTAATCCCACTTGAGCTCTGCAGGGGGTCAGGGGCTGATCGTGGTGCATGCATGGAGCGGACCTAGACGAGCAGCTGATGAGTTTTAAATTTGGCGCCTGCTCACCTGGTATGTCAGCCCTGCTCCTCCTCGCCTTGCTCCTTTCTTGCTCCCCTGCACCCCGTCACGGCCGGACAGGAATTCAGCTTTGCTCCCCGTGTGTTGCGTACGCATTGAGACACGGCAGATGCGATTAACTACTCCACTAGCTAGCATACTTAGTACCTAGATGCTTCTCCTCCCTCCGAAGATCAATGATGTGCTAGTGCTAGCGAACAGGCTGTTGGATCCAGCCTGGTCTTTTGTAAGAGTATGTTCAGGCCCTCGTTTGGTTGGGCGAAATTTGAGAATTTGGCACTGTAGCACTTTTATTTTTATTTGGTAATTAGTGTTCAATCATGGACTAATTAGGTTCAAAACGTTCGTCTCGCGATTTCCCACCAAACTATGTAATTAGTTTTTTTTTTCGTCTATATTTAATGATCCATATATCGCAAGATTCGATACGATAGCTACTGTAGCACTTTTTGAGAATACTTTTTGAAACTAAACGTGGCCATTCATGGTACGCTGGCAGGCATGCAGTACGTTTCGGAACTGAACTTCGAAGAATGCGCTGTAGTAGTAGATTATAGAGCAACAAGAATATATCTTGTTGTTCCTTTCTTGCCCTACAGAAACTGACCAAAAAATAATGTAGTATACTATTTTATATCGCGGGTTTTGCAGTATGCAATTTGCAATGTTGACTAAAGGAAGAGAATACTAGTAGTACTAAAAATGCCTACACGTACTGCATGTGTTATACTTAGGTAGTGTTTAGTTTTACTTCATTTTACAAAAATTTTCAAGATTCTCCGTCACATCGAATCTTTGACGCATGTATGAAGCATTAAATATAAATAAAAAATAAAACTAATTACACAGTTTAGACGAAATCCACGAAACGAATCTTTTAAGCCTAATTAGACTATGATTGGACACTAATTGTCAAATAACAACGAAAAATGCTACGGTAGCATTTTATAAAAAATTTAGGCATCTAAACACAGCCTTACTTAGATCAGCTTAGATTCTTTTCGCCTGTTCTTCGTTTTCTGTCCATCAAGATAATCGTCTTGTTCGCTTGGCTTATAAGTCGAACTTTTTTAAGCCAACGAATAATATTTTTCTCTCACAATAAATCAGCCAACAGTACTTTCAGTTATGGCTTATCAGCCAAGCGAACAGGGCAGATATTTCTTTCCTGACTGAAACAGTTTAGATCGAGCTAGCTACTTTAGGGTAATTAAGGGAAGCTTGCAGTTGACACTCACCTCACACTCTCCCGTCACGATCGACGATCGACGATCGACGAGGAACTGAAATCTTATAGTACCATGTGTTCGGCCTGTTTGTTGTTGGTTTCTGGGCTGGTTTGAACTGACTGATGCTGATTTGTTGTGAGAGAAAAACACTGTTGGCTGGCTGGTTTGGGCTGGCTGAAACCAACAAGCAAACAGACTGGTTGTGAACTCTGACCAACGTACTCAATCTTGTCAAGTTCTCCATAGAGGCAGTAAAGTGAGTCTCTCTATTTCTTAAGAATCTTCCATTACCCTGTTCACTTCGTTTCTGTGGCTTATAAGCCGGCTGATGCTGTTTTATTGTAGAAAAAAAAATATTATATCATAATTGATAAGCATGGCTGATACGATCAAGCGAACATATGATGCATGATCCATCCAAATGACGATAGCACGGTTGGTGCCCAATCTAGTCACCACCGATACCTTAATCTGACCGACCACCCATACCAGTCCATGACGGCAGTACTCAGCAAAGCGCGTCGGTCGTCGCCGGAGAGGGCGACACGCAGAGACCATCGGTGCACCGCGCTAGCTAACCGTCGTCGTCCCTGGTGATGCCGATCGATCGGGAGGTCGTTACCGGTGGCAGCAATGGCCAATGAGCATTGCTACGTTTTCTCTGGTCTCACATTGCTGCAAGCTAACTAGTAGCCACGCCGACAGTTACCTGTGATAGGTTCAGATCTATCCATACTGGGCTGCCGACCATGATCACGTCCACATCCATCCATCGCCATATTCTTACCTTGCAAGGCCAGTGAATAGACCGCGAGCCGCAGTTAACCACGACGTCGCGCGATCGAGCCCGGGTTTCAGAACGATGCGACGCGAGGAGCGTGGCATGGTGCGTGGTGGGTGGCCAGCGGACTTGCATTGGAGCCACGACCGCGACCGGCCGGGCGGCGAGAGCAGGAGGAATGAAGGCACGCGCGCGGCTCGCCGGTGCGAGCGGCGACGGCGACCGGTGATGGGTGCGCGAGAGAGCGTGACGCGGTTTTTCCTTCGCGGTCGCTATCTCTATCTACTCTCGATCGTAGGGAAACTGATCGGCCATTGCCTTTTCTTTTCCTCCTTTGATGTTTATGGTGGATGTGAAAAGCAAGCTGGTACTGTGGGTCACAAGTGATTAGCCCGCGTCATGGGAGCAAGTTTGCTGCCGATATATTGCTTGCAAGCATGCATGCATACACCTCCTCCATGTCTGAGTAACTCCATCCTTGTCGGGATATTTGCCCAAGCATCATATCGCCCGTCGATGGAATTAGCTAGGCTATTGCGTGGTCAGTAATTCATGTTATTGTTTGCTACTACACGCTCCCGAAATCAGAAAGAAATTATAGTGCTTAAGACCTTGCGAGTATATATGCCCACGTACACTTTTGGTGTTACTATACTCTTGCTAAACAGTAAAAAATGACACTTTCGGCTTGAACTTATTAGCCGGCTTATCAGCTAGAATCTACAGTATTTTTCTCTCACAATAAAACAGCTTCGGCCGATTGAGCCGGCTTTAATATCAGCCGAACGTGCCTCTGGGGACGGCTCCTGATGTGCCCGCACGAAGCCGCTCGACGTGACGATTACCGGTCCCCAGCCGCATGACGGCGAGCCAAAAGCTAGCTAGCTAGCACAAGAGACCGCCGAGAGGTAGCGGGGTGCACGCGCATTACGCTTCCGTGCCAAGAGGTCGTCTACAAATGCGGCGTTTCGCTGTCGGCGGCGTCGGGGCTTTCTCTAGGTTCTTCTCAGCTCTGCCAGCCGCCGTACGTCGCCGTGCGCCCCGGTCGTGTGCCGACTTGATCTGCTCCGTCCTCCGGCTCGGCTCGCACCTGGGGTGAGTGGGGCTGCGCGCGGGACAACGCGCAGGGATGATAGGGATGGGTCGTCATCGACTTTTGGTTGGTGTTGCGCGGCAACCGCGCCGAGGTCGGACTATTGCGGGCCGGGCGGTCCGCGTGCGTTTGCGGTGTGTTTATTCGGCTGGTTCGCAAGTTCGGTTAGCGATGATTTGTTGTGAGAGAAAAAATATTATTGGTTGACTGATAAGTTTTGATTGAAACCAACAAGTGAACAGGTCGATTCACGCTTGTTTGTCCAAATATTAGAGTAACTGATTTTTTTTTCCTTTTTCGTATTGAACGGTGATTGTGTCCAGTGTCGTGCTTATTCTGACCGTGCCTGTCCCAATTAAATTACCTCCCTGTCCCAACTAGAAGTGGTTTTACTAAATGCAGTTTCATCATTTTCAAATTTTATAAAATACAATAAAGACTTGATAATGTTTTTAAACCAATCTCTAATAAGCTTCCCTAGAGGCAGATTGGGAAACAAAAGAACCCAAACAAATATTTAAATATTGTGAAAATATATCTACAAGCTTCTAGAAATTACATTTAGCTCTAGAAAAATAGAAAGATTTAGAAAAAATCTAGACATCCTAATCAATGTTTAAATGTGTTTTCAAAACTTTCTACAAAACGTACACAAGATGCAATCATCATGAATGCATTCATCATTAATGTATGTTGCATCATATTAGTTGCATCTCATATTTTAATTACAGAAAGTTTTTAAAACCACATTTAGACATTCATTACAATGTTTTGAGATTTTTAAAAGATCTTTCTAGATATTTTTTGCATTTTATAGAGCTAAATATCATTTATGGAAGCTTTTGAATATCTTTTTATGAGCTATAGATATTTTTGCAATTTATAGAGCTAAATCTCATTTATGGAAGCTTTTAAATATCTTTTCACAAGCTATAAATATTTTATTTTGGTTTCTCGTAATTTATCTCTAGGTTTTTCTTGGAATTTCATAAGTTTAAAGATATTTTCCATAGTTTAAAAACTTTATCATTTTTTAATTAAAATTATGAAACTTCTTCCTTGAAGATCAAGGATAGAGGCAATTTAAATGAGTATTGGAGTTGAAAGAGACAATTTATTCGGTTCTAGAGTTGAGTAAGGAAACTTAGACTAAGAGCATCTCAAATAGTCTTTCTAACATGGACTCTCTAAATGATGATTTAGGGAGTCATTTGGGTAAAATCGATTTTCAATAGCTTTTCTATATCTTGTGCGCACTCTATAGAGTCATCCTCTCTCTTCTTCTTTGGCTAGCGAAAAATCCAAAATAGAATATGTATATATCTGGAGATCTATTTAAAAAGCTAGTTCAAGGATATTTTTTTTCAATAAAGTCTCTATTTAGACCAATTGGTCAAGCCTCCGGGCGGCGTCTCCCGTGACCAGAGTTCGAATCCTGGGTTAGGCGATTTTCTGGTTGACGGTGCGGGAAAAAACCCTCTCGCCTGTCCCGCGTTCTCAAAGCATAGATAAAATAGACCGGTCCTCTCACCGGGTAACGGGCACTGTGTGCGGGCGGAGCATAGGGTTCGGAGGTTTTCTCGGACTGGGTGAGATGTCATCTACCTTAAGCTAAAATAGCTCGGGGCATCTACCCCCACAGCCCGATTTTTTTTAAATATAAAAAGACTCTAGTTGCTCAGAGGCGAAACCGGCTTTCCGTCCCGTGAACCCGCGCCACATGCTATATTGGCTAGCGAAGCCCCTGGACTGAATATGTGCGTTACATCGGCCCGCACGAGGAATGCTCTCTGGACTGATTTTGTCAAACCGGGCATCTGACCCAACCAGAATGGTCCACCAGTCTAGAAATAGATATGTGTTCGAGAAAAAAAAGCCTAGAAATAGATATTGCAGTTACACGTCGTTTCGGCCTAGTACTCCTTTACAACCAGCAGATGAAATGGTTTAAAGTCCTTTTTTTTTATAAAGGTTTAAAGTCCTATTTGACAAAGCTTCAAACGGTTTTAAGCTTATTGCTACAGTGTAGCAAGAAGCGTAAAACGTAAAAAAAGGGACTAGTTTCACTTGCTTGCTTCTAGTTCATTTGAAGGAGAGCAGAAAGAGCTCAGGTGAACCCAAAGCTATTTAAGCCCTGATAAAGAGGACCTAAATTACTTGAGTGGTTGCTCAGTTATTGATCAAAGGGTTCAAATTATTTGATTCATTTCCCTGATTTGCCTACAGGTGGTCGACAGCTTAAACGGATGACCTCTTTTTCTGTGGCCTTGAGCTAGCACAGGGACTGACATGAGCGGCGCTGCAGGCCGGCAGCATGCAGGAGACTCAATGATTGCATTCGTGGACAGGTCAAAGATAAGTCAGCATGTTAATCATATCATGGGCGGGTTACATACTAGTACATGTTTCAGTGTTTGAGAAAAAACAATCAATGCACTTCGGTCACAGCTTGAACCATCTGCGTCTCCAAGTGAGAAAAGCAAAATTTCGCAACTAACCAAGCAGGGAGACAGGATGCTGTGACAATTGCAAAATCTGCAAGGGGAATATGGATACACATCTGCTGGGAGTTGTTGACATGTACAGGATGCAGGTGGCCAACAAGAATGGAGGATCACCAAGACACATTGGCAGGTCAAAAAACATCCGTGCTTTCTGTCTGGTTCAAAACCTTCACACAAAGAATCGAACCACTGACTTGAGGTGTGCAACCGCAGCCATTCACCATGTCGTAGCTGGGGTACAAGAATAGGGAAAAGGGGGTTAAAGTCTGTTGGTTGCGGGACTATATAAACATGTCAGGGAGATATTCTTCCACAATCGATACTACGGGTTACTACTCAAGAAGTAACAGTCCACTCTTGAAACATGTTATCTAATATTAACTTTCACCGCAATCTCAACCATAACAGATAAGTAATTAAAAAATTCATACTCAAGTAAACACGCAATTTTTTCAATGCATCTCACTCATCCAGGTCATATATTCTTCAGCTTGGAAGTTCTGAAATTGGCAATTGATTGTGGAACACCCCATTTGATAGTTCATGGGTCTCTAAAGGGCTTTTCTTTGAGCGATCCAAGGAAGTTGCTTCAAAAATACCTACAAAAGGATAACAATGCTCATTTTGGATATGAAATATTCAGGACATGACAGAGAAAAGGTTTTCCAACTATCATAGCAGTCAGCTGAGAGAGTAATTTTAGAAGGATACAAAGAGTAAGACCTCAAAACTCACCGAATCCCAAAATAACAGAGCAGACCAGAAATCCTAAAAGGGAGAAATCCATTTGGTACACCATCTCCAACACGATGATGCAACCTGTTGAAACCATTAAGTGCCTTGGAGAAGAGAAGACCAGATGCAACCTGCCAACCAAGTAAACGCATTACAAACATGGAGCGAAGGTTAATCATGAAGCACAATGGGCAGTTAACTAAAAGGAGGCCATTCATGTCTTATGAGTTATGATTAATAGTATAAAGGTCAATAAAATTACTTCAAGAAGCATCCAAGAAAAGAAAAGTGTTGTTTCATATTGTTATACATGAAGATATTTGAGGAATAATAACTTCAAATCTATAATCTCCTGAAGATCTGGCTCGGACTGATAAAAAAAAAAGTTCGACCTGCGGGGGGTAAGACAGCCCACAGGTGAAGACCTTCTCATGCAGATCAAGAAAACCACTAAACCCCTGCCCCATTCTACACAGCAGCACCGTAGCACATGTGAGAATGACCATGACCTGAGCCGGACCTTAGACCTATGCCAAAGCATGGGACATACGAGGGGATTTTTGTCCCCAACCTGAAATTCGCTTCCATGAGGAATCGAACCCAGGACCTGAGTGCTACTAGAGCCACCCAACCACCTCAACTAGAGGCCTGTTCGCTGGCTCAGATCGGTGATAACAAAACAACTGCTGATGGCTCACTTTACAATCTGATGATGCATGAGACCATTTTAAAATTAGCTTTTAACAAAAAAAATGCTTTCATTCCAAGAAAAGATCTTACTTTTCTTCAGCAACATTGTCAACATAGAATATAAGCACCATTCCAAACAAAACAGTACTTAAGTATGCCCAACTTGGTAGTTGTAATTTAACTATGCTGTCAGATGCCGAGCCCTGCAATCAAGAAAACAAAAAAATCATTATACTACTATATCAAGGAAAGACCTGCAAATCCTCCGTCCTACCAACCCCAGAAATAATTAGAGCATAAACAGAGAATACTCACTAGGATTGTATCCCACATGGCAAACGGAAAAAGAAAACAAGTAGCAGAAGCAATAGTTATAGCATGGAGCCGCCTTTTAAGTTGATTCTGTAGAATAAAACAATGGTGACTGTCAATTCCTATATAGAAAATGATGGTGCATTGATAATGCCTTGAAGGAGGTTTTTGACAGAGAAGACAACAGAAGCTGGGCTACCTTGAGAGAAACACGCCGAGCTAATACTCTCCTCAAAGCAGATAAGATCCCAGCGGTAATTGGCACCACCATTTCTTTCACTCCAATAGTTTGTCTTGCCTTCTCCACTGGTTCACTTCCAAAGCTATCTGTATGAAGTTAAGGTCTTCCAAAACGGGTTTAGATGAATCCATTACAAATTAATTTATAGGTAGAGATACTTTAACTGCCAAAAATGCAGAGTTATTCACAATAACTCAGTAAATCATTTCAGGAAGATATCTATGTACTAGGATACATAAAGGAGAATGTGTTCTTGTAGACCATCCATTTGACAAGAGATAATATGCTACCAACATAGCAGCAAGTCCACCAATCTAAAAATCCAGGGGAAACAGTTAATATCATCTCCTAGAAAATTAGTAATTTCTACTTCAAAATACTAGAGTTTGTTGAAAGTCTGCTGAACATGGCACAACACATTGAAGAGTTGACATGCAGCAGGATCATCATATAGAAGAATTCTTTAATTATTTGTCCAGCTATCATAGTTGCTGAATGTATAACTTTGCTGAAAAACATGCACACCTGGTGCAAGTGCAACTTGTACACACTTATTTTGTGCTTAAGCCCATCAAATCAATCACAATTCTAAACCATGTTAGACTTTTAAGGATGAGGGGCTCATAACTTCCAAGTGGACTGCTGACAACAGAGATGATATTCCTGTGCCCATATCTACACTTCTTGTACAGTTATTGGCCAAATATCTTTACAAGTGCATGTGCACACTATATTTACTGAAAGACAAAACATTGACACATATCAAATGGACTAAAAAACCAGTGATTAGACAATACTTAAGGTTAGAGTGCCACATACAAGCAATAATTCCTTATGCTTGTTGCCTAAATAAGTAAATGTCATAGAACAAAAGTTCAAAAAAAATATCATAGAACAAACATATAACAAGGAACCAAATCATCATATAAAACAAATTCTATTTTAAAATCAGCAACTTGCCTTTTTCCAGATGTTAACTTTCCTTCCATATAAAGCAGCAGAGAGAACTCCAAGAACAGCACCTGCATACTCTGCCAGTAGAGCACTAGACTCAATAGACAGAGTAAAATGCAGTTTAGATGGAAGTTCCAGTAAATGCTTCTTGAGTAACACAGTTAGGATGTTCAAAGCAGTGCAAAATATGCAGATGATGTGGTTAATGATAATAGAAATGCTGTTTTGCAATTGAAGTGATCAGAATCAGATTGCACAGTCCTAGGAGAGTAAGTGCAAGTTCATGTCTGCAGTACTCAAGTCACAATGACTATCCTGCGTTAGGTCAACAGGTAAGGACGCCAGAGAAATGTCCTATGGTTGACGTCCAACAAGTGTAATTTGTTTCCACAATGGTCTGATGACCACTGGCTCGCATCATGGTTTAAACATTGCACATAGGTGGAGATTGAACTAGATATTCCCTAGCATAAATGCACCGCACCACAGACCATGCAAGCTATGTGAAAAATTCATGGTGCTGAGAGAACAGGATACTTACACTAGTGGGCCACAAGCAAGAAGTCCTTTACCCCATAACACAAAGTAGAATGCCAGGATTCCTCCATTGACAACTGTAGGAACAACCTGAAAGAATGAATATAAGAAAGTGCACATCTAATAGCTGGTGAAGTAATCTCAAGAAAAAGATGGTATAATGAAACCTGTGAGTTGGGCAAAAGTCGGCCTTTCCAAGGCTTCTGTAGGACCAAGAATATGATTGAAGTGGGTACAAGACAACTGAAGATAAAGCCAACTATTGAATCTCCACTGTTGGATAGGTAGCTATACAAGGAGTAAACAGACCAAATTCGCATGAAGTTTCCCAAAACATGGATTACTTGCAACGGTGTTGACCTGCAAAAGGCAAAACAAACAGCAGTTTTGTCAAAAAAAAAAGTAGCCAACAAACTGATTGGTACATATATTTGGAAAGACAAGCTAAAAAAAGGTTCGACGTAAATATGATAGTAAGGGGAATAAATATACATATGAAAGGTAGAAAGAGTACAAATCAAGCAGATGCACATCTTGCTCAAGCTCACATTTCTCACATTGCTCTCACATCAAAAGGGCTAGAAATTATGGCCACATATATTACCATTTAACAACATAAAACTAGTGCACATTTTGGGAGTCAATAGTCAATACTTAGTGTAGGACATGGACAACCACTGGATACCTGATATTGATACCAATTACCAATAATCAGAAATTTAGATCAATTTGTGATGGCCACGGAATAAGTTAGTAGACAGTTCGAGCATGTGCTAACTTGTAACTTGCAAGTACCATATTGCCAGATCACCTAGAATCAGGAGCGGACCGATAAAGGACATGGATCGATAAAAAAATCGAATGTATACACTTCTGATTAGATGAGATCCGGATATAAATAGCGCAAGTTAGGGTTCGGGTGCTCAATTTTGCAAAGAGAAGAGAAGGGGCGGGCATACCTGGTGTGGTGGGTTCCCGTCGCCGGCAAAGCGCCCGACGAAGACATGGGCAGCTGGGCGTAGAGCGTTGGCGGTCGCCCTAGTTGTCGCGCACCCGAGGTGAACGGGAGAAGAAAAACAGCAAACAGTGTGAAGTGTGAACGCAGGAGAGCAGTACTTCTTCCGGTGCACGCGAATGACGGAATGAGTAGGCTCGTTCATCAGAGAAAGCGGCCCATGCTCATGCCATGGTTCTTCTTTCTTTCTGTTTTTATTTTGCTTCCAACTGTTTTCATTATCATATAAATTGTCACTAATAATTATCTCTATTTTTTCAGATTCACCCGTGAAGATTTTCTCTTTTGTATCACTAGCCTAGGGTAAAATTTATTATTGGTCTATTTAAATTTGTGTTCTGATTCATTTTATAATATTTTTATTCTACACAAATATACCATAATAAGTATTTTTATCCCAGATCTGTAGCATTTTTCTAGTGATATTGAAATGTTTTCCTCATGACGTCGGAACAAACTTTCTCCCTATGCTACAATAAATCTCTCCTAAACAAGAAACACTTCGGTAATGAAATTGGAAAATTACATTTTTGGTAATGGAACTGGAGAATTTTTAGAACATGTTTTTATATGTTTCTTCTTAAGTTGGAACAATTTGTTTTAAAGGTTGTGAGTAAAGCTCGTTACGCAGAACATATGTTATAAAAGTAATTAAAGTAGTTTTTAAAGTTGTAGCGGTATGTTACTCTCTCTATCGCTAAATAATTGTTGTTTTTGGTTTCATGTCGTAAGTTAACTAGATTTGTAGAAAATATGTAACATTTGTACCTCTAAATAAATTTATTATGAAAATAGATTCAATGATCTATCTAATGATATCAATTATATACCATAAATATTATTATTTTATATAAAATTAGTCAAAGTTATTTCTCGAAAAACGAGAACAACAGTTATTTAGGGACGAATGGAGCATGTCTTTCTTAAGTTTTCTGATCCCTGGCTTCTTATCACGATCAAGTTTTGATTCGACTTCCTGCATTTCGTCAAGGCTAGGCAAAAATAACCGAGAACCGAGAACCGAACCGAAAGAACCGGAACCGAATCGAAAGAACTGGAACCGAAAATTTGTTCCTTATTCTTCTGATATTGAAGAACCGAAAATAAATTTATTATAAAATAGAACCGAATTACATGAATTATACTTCACTTACTTGTAGTTTGTAGGATTATGTGTATGTTTTATATTTGAATTATATATATATTTGTGTTACTATATTGCTATTGTTTTCTTATATATTATTATTATTAAAATGAATATAGTGTTGCACAAATTTACCTTAGAACAAGTATATTTATTATTGTCTAGAGGTCTTCTAAAAAATTCGTTAGTTCGGTTATGGAACCGAACCGAAATAACCGAGAACCAAATGCTTTCTTAAAATTTTTGATCCCTGATCGGTTCCCGTATCTAGGAACAAATTTTTCGATTCGAAGGAACCTGCAGACCTTGTCGAACGCAACCCTGACTTGTCGCAACCTCTCACTGATTAAGGGTCATGCCCTGTAAGCGCGGGGTGATTAACGAAGTCGGCTCAAGGTTCCATGGCTACTTGTTTCAAGAATTTAACTTTGGACCTCGAGACCTAAGTAGAGGTAACAATGTAGCCTCCGACCATCTTGATAAATTGCATGCAATATATCAGGGTGCTTGAGAGAAAAAAAAAACATAACGGAAACAGTTATGAAAACGACTTACTGATCCAACGGGACATTTGAAAGGTCCTAATAGCTAAAGAGGGTGAATAACTTATTAAAAAATCTACAACAACACTAAGCCAAGTGGTTAGACAAATATGAGGCAAATCAAGTTTTTGCTCTAGCCTACTAAAAATACAAGTCATCTACCATAATTCTAGTTACTATAGTCTCTAAACACACAAAGGCTAGGTCACTACCACTAAGTTAGTGATATCTCAAAGACTAAATAAAAAGTCTCACTAACCAAACTATACAAGCAAGAAAGCAGCTCTCAAAACTAACTACACTAAAGAGCTTAGCTACACTATGAAAGTAAATGTAAGGTAGAGTAGTGGGGATATACCGCCGTGACAAGAGATCAATCGAGAATACCAAGGAAACAATGATGACACAAGATTTTTTTCTCCGAGGTTCACTTACTTGCCGGCAATCTAGTCCTCGTTGTGGCGATTCACTCACTTAGAGGTTTAAGCGCTAATAGGCATCACACGCCTAACCCGCAATCGGGTGCCATACAACCAACACAAGATGAGGATCCACAAGCCACGCGAATCCACTAGAATTGCCTTTGGCGCTCCGACGGGCAAGGCAACAAGAACCCATCACAATCATAATGATCGGAGCTGGAGAAAATCACCTTCCTCCGCTCGACGATCCACCAATCACCGGACCGTCTAGGTGTCAACAAACACCAAGAGTAACAAGTTCTCTACCAGCCCAAATCGCTCAACTAGTGCCATAAGATGCTATACCACTAAGCAATGCACTAGAGGCTCTCCAAACTCACTCAAGATGATAAAATCAAGTGTGCAAGTGAGTGGAGTGGTGTGCTCAGCTCCCAAATAGTGTATGTAGGTGTAAGAGGTGCCAAGAGAGTGGCAAAGGCCAGCCACACCCTCTATTTATAAGCCCATAAGCAAATAGAGCCGTTACCCCTTTGGAGCAGCTTCTGCGAGGTCACCGGACATGTCGGTGCAATCACCGGATATGGGGTGGCGGTGCCCCTTCAACGGTCATCCATTAGCCATTGGGGCACCGGGCAGGCGAAGGTGGCACACCAGAACACCACCCTCTCGCCCTCCTCAGCTGGTCACCGCCATAGGGGTGGCGGTGACCGGGCAGGGCATGGTGGTGCCCTCGGGGCAGCACCCCAAGCCCGATTACACCTCCTCTTCTTTACCTTTTTCACCACCTTTACAAATGTGCTAACACTCCAAGTGTTACACCATCACGTGCAAGGGTGTTAGCATTTTCACAATCATTTTTCAAAGGTTTATCACTTTCTCACCGATTGTGCACTAGGCCTAAAATGCATATGCAAGTTTTCCAACACCTAGTGGCACTAGATGATCGAGTTATCCAATAAGAGCTCCCCTCTTAATAGTATGACCATCTATCCTAAATGTGATCACACTCTCTATAGTGTCTTGATCACCGAAAATAAAATGGCCGTATTCATTATACCTTTGCCTTGAGCCCATTTTATTTTTCCCTTTCTTCTTTTCCAAATCCCCGAGCTTGATCATCACAAGTCCACACCACCACCATGGACTTCATTTCATGTGGCCATCTCCATCCATGAGTGCCACTTAGCTCCTTCACTTGGATTGGACCATCCTATTTAGTCACACACTTAGATACAAGGATTAGTCCAAATTGGTTTCATCAATTAATCAAAACCAAACTAGGGCTTTCAACATTGGCGCCATTGTTTTCGATGGTGGCGATGTTGATGTCGAGTGCTACCTTGAGTGCCACAACGAGATACGGTAGGAGGCCAGAACCGTGACAAGAGGTCGAGCGTGACCAATTCAAGGTCGAGTATGACCGGCATACAATCTGGTAGAATCTTGTTGAATCTGCCATGTTGACCAGTCAACTAGAGGTTGACTTGATCCACCATGTTGACTTGTCAACTAGGGTTTGACTTGTCCCATAGGACAGTCTAGTGGGCAGGGCCGGACGGTTCGAGGGAACATCGAAAACTCTTATTTCCTCAATTGAAGTGTACGATTGTGTATTGGTGATGACCATTCCTTAAGACAAGTAGATTAATACTTAGTGAGACTTAAGATTCCGTTTTAGGCTTACTCCCAACTCCCAAGCTTTTGATCATGGTGAGTCCGATGGGAACGACTTTAGTTAGAGAATTTTAGAAGACGAACTGTCGGTCCCTCAATTTGAGAGTCCTAAGTGCATCCGTATTTGCGCCAGGATCACACACAAATACGTACTAACTCACAAGAATGGTACACAGATATATAATAAAAGGTTCCGAGCTTTATTGATATCTAGAAATAAGGTCTTACAACAGTGACCCAACGGGGCACGGTCATAGGCTACATAACTAGCGGAATACTACAGCCATGAAATGGCATTATTGGTGGTCTCTAGAGCGGGATTATTATACAGCGAAGCGGTGTCCTATTCCACAGACAACTTGAGCGTGGCCGAAACCCTAGCCTCGATGTCATACTCCTACAAACGTATTTCCTCGTGGGAATCCTAATCCTCGTGGTACGCTTCCTCGTCAAAGTCATAGTCTTCTTTCGTGCCGAGGTCTGTGGATCAACAACGGGTGAGTACATACGTACTCAGCAAGCCCTAACCATAGGGTGGAAATAGAAGTGTAGTGGTGATTATAATTAAGGGTTGGATCCTAACGGAGTATTACCATTCCCACTAGTACCCGAATTAGCATCAATTCCATTACCAGTTTTATTACACATAAAAGTAAAACAAATCATAGTATCACATCCTAGCATTTGCCTATTCTAAGGACGTGGCTATTCGAATAGGTTTAAGTAACTCTACAGAGGTGTACACATTTCCCCACATGATAGGTGCAACCTCATCCATGATCAATGGATGAAATAGACCTAACGAGACCTCGTACCCAAATGTACGTGACCTTAGATGTCCATATAACTCTACTACGGCTTCTCAGGGGTTGGAAACACAAATACCAAGAAGATACCTAATCTCCCCAATGTGATGATACCAAATCATCACAAAAGAAAACAAGGCTCAAACACGGCCAAAAATAATCAAGGGCTCGAACACAGCCAAAAATCAAAAGCTTAACGTGTGAAAGGTCCTAATTGGCTAGAGGGGGGTGAATAGCCTAATTTAAAAGCTATAAACTACTAGACAAACTTGTTAGACAACTAATTGGCTATAAAGGTTTTTGCACTAGCTCTAACAAGTGTTGAAAGCCTCCTATGCCAACAATTCTAGTTGCTATAATCTCTAAGACAATCAATGGCTAAGTCACTAAGAGCTCTCAAAGCTAGCTACACTAAAGAGCTCAACTAGGTGAGAAGCTAAACTAGCAAAGGTAAGACAAGCTCTCAAAACTAGTTACACTAAAGAGCTTGTTACAACTAGTTTGTGGGAATGTAAATGAGTGAGCAAGATGATTATACCGCCACGTAGATGAGATGAACCAACCAATCAATCAACACAATATGAATACTGGGAGAAATCCAATGGCAAGAGACAAGTGATTTTTCTCCCGAGGTTCACGTGTTTGCCGGCACATTAGTCCCCATTGTGTCGACCAACACTTGGTGGCTCGGCGGCTAAGAGGTGTTGTATGAACCTCGTCCACACATTGGACACCGCAAGAACCAACCCACAAGTGAGGTAACTTAATGACACAAGCAATTTACTAGAGCTACCTTGCGGCGCTTCACCGAGGAAGGTGCAATACCCCTCACAAGATCACCAGGGCTGGCCACAAACAATCACCAACATGTGCCGGACCTCCATCGCTGCTCCAAGCCATCTAGGTGGCGGCAACCATCAAGAGTAACAAGAAATTCGTAGCCACAACGATCCTCAAGTGCCACTAGATGCAATCACTCAAGTAAATGCACTTAAAATCACTCAATCTCACTTTGGATTCACAATCAAGCAAGAGAGATGAGTGGGAGGGAGTATGCTCAGCTCACAAGGATGTTAAGAATGTCAAAAGTCCAAGAGAGATGCCTTAGAGCCGACCCCATCTATTTATAGAGCTCCCAACGAAATATAGCCATTGCTCTGCTCATGGGCTGACCGGACGCTGCCCTGTGTCCGATCGAGTGAGTCCAATCACCTGATGGCTACCACACGTTCCTTTGTTCAACTGCGTTCGTCAGATTTCAATAGTCGAAAATGGTTAGCGCTGAAGATAAATGATGACCGGACGCGACGCTTCGGCGCACCTGACGCTGAGCAACGCGGCGTCCGTTTGTTTCCAGTAAGGGTCCAGAGGCTAAAATTAGTGATCGGATGCGTCCGGTTAGAGGTGACATGATGCGCCTGGCGTTCGGTTAGTGTCTCGCCCTTCACCGCGCACCTACGATGCTTATGTCACCGTATGTCAGCCGCGACCTGACGCATGCCCTGCGCGTCTGGTCACGCGCTGGCGCCTGAGTCCGCTCGATCGAAAAAGTGACCGGACATGCTGGTGGCAGCGTTCGGTCCTTCACCTCACTCTCGGCCACACCACTGCACCTCGGTATAAATGACCGGATGCACCTAGGATGAGTCCGGTCACCTCACGGCCAGCGTCCGGTCGTGGACTGTCTCCTTCTTTTCTTTTTCTAAGTCCACAACCACTTCACCCTTGCTTCTAACTTGCTAACCACAAAGTGTAGAACTTGTGTGCGCGTGTGTTAGAATTTTTCAAAGCATTTTACAAGGGTCAAGGTTAGCACACTAGGTTCCTAAATGCATATGCAAAAGTCATGTCACCTAGTGGCACTCAATAAACCGTTTAGCCAGAGATTTCCCCTCTTTATAGTATGGCTATCGATTCGAAGTCACACACCCTCTTTGGTGTCTTGAGTGCAAAATAAAAACCTATCATATACCTTTGCCTTGATCTTCTTGGTTTTTATTTTGCTCTTTCGTCTTTTCCAAGTTGAGCTTGATCATTATCGACAGATGTCCACCTTCATCACCATGGACCTCATCTTGCTCAATCACTTGGATTGGACCACCTTTTCTAATTCACACACTTAGATCAAAGGTTAGTCCTAGGTTTCATCAATTATCCAAAACTAAACTAGAGCTTTCAATCTCTCCCTTTTTGGTAATTGATGACAACCTATTTACAAAGATATTCAATTAAATTTTCTTGGATTCATGATGCTTGCCCAAGCATATTACCATGTGTAAAGATTATGGACAAGTTTCATCAACCCAACTTGGTAGTATTACCTCCTCCTACATATGTGCTAAGAGTTTGGATTTGAGAGCTTGCACACATGCATGGATTAGAAGTTTAGGAGAGTAATAGCTACCAAATGATGCTAAGGTGTAAAGAATGGACCTTTGAAGCGTGATACCAATCGGAGTTGCCAATATACACCATCCTTAGCACCATTAGTAACTAGACATTCACAAAAACTAGAAAACCCCATGAGATCAACATTATATGAAAGGGTCTAGTTTTTACATGATAAGCACAAGTCTAGCTACTCTTCCTATGCATGCTAGTTTTCATTCATCATTCAAATTACTACTAGCATACACCACACAAGCATGGATATGAAATTTAAAACTTGTGCCATGCAAGCAAACATATGTAATGCACAAACAAATGCAATATTATGACAGAACCTCCTAAATTATAGGGCCCACATGCACCTGTCACTGTCCGACGACCTTTGACAACTATGCATATGTTTCCGATAACTTTAGAAGACTATCGGGTGTCCTCGGAGAACCCCGGATCGTCCATGATTTCCGAGCAGGATCACATTATAGAGTCATTGCAGTATTACAACATTTATTCAAATATCTACACCAGAGTAAATCAGCGGAAGTCTTACAATAACATAGTTTACAAACCATTTGTTTCAAACCATACAACTAAGTTCGATAAATAATACAAACCAAAGTAGTGGAGTGGCATTATAACATATTACATAACACTCAAATAAGTTGCCCTGTCCAAGAGCCACACATTTACTTATCGTCATCGCATAGAACAACAGTCATGCAGCACGATCCAAAACAGATCTGCTCATGAGCCTCACCTGCAACAAGGGTCAACGAACCCTGAGTACAAAAGTACTCAACAAGACTTAACCGAAATAAGAATTAATAGAACGCAGGAATGCAGACTCAGGGGATTCAAGGTATGGCTTTAGCAATAATCAAAGTTCTTTTGCGTAAAAAGCTTTTTAACAAAATTCTTTATATCAACATTTAAAACTTCATAAGATCATAGACAAAGCTGACATGATCCGTATTGAGATCATAAAACTTCATAACCAACACCTTCACATACCATCCTCAAGTTCTAGTTATTTATCTACGATGATGAACAGAGAAGTGAGTCTCCATAGCCGAGGAGCAACGACGATTCGAACCGATTAAAAACCCAGCTGGGAATTCCAGACCACACGACATATGTAGGTCCCCGACTTACATATATCAACCTACCCTCGGATCCTCTAAAATAAGAACGGGTCCGCGCCACCCGAGAATACATTACTCCAATAATCCAGCCCATTGCCATGTGGGTACACGCTATTCCCGCCATCTCTCCACTCCCAGTGCGCGAGTAGCCTTTCTCGTAATAGAATAGCCAAGTTAAGGCTTACCGGAGTATGTGGTTAGTACTACAAAGTCTCACCGCACACAGTTCAACAATGGTACGAGCCTTAATCGACACAGGCGGAAATAACCCGCTTACAAGACCTCCATGTCTTGTGGCTCGCACACACCGAGTCCGCCCGGTCTAGATTTATTACTCCACATGCTCATATCACATGATAACATAAGTAACCAAAGTTCCATTTAAGACTTGCAGGTGACAGGTAATCACCCGACTTTCATCGTTCTAAGCATAGCTAAGCATAACTAGACATATACGAATTAAAACTGGTAATATGGTAGATATAGAAAAACAAGGTTGGTGATGCATCAATTAGGTTTTCACTTAACTCTTAATCACTTAATGCAGTAAAGAAAAGCAAAAGCAAAATCAATTTGTAAAACACAAGGTAGGTTTGAATGCATCCGGGGCTTGCCTTCGTTGACGGAAAAGTCCGGTTCAGGAGTCGCACCACAATTATCCAACCCGACCTCAACAGACGGATTAACCTCCTCAACCACTTGATTAACTACCACGTGTTCACCTTCGTTCACTACATGTAGTAACAATTCCATGTTTAACATGATTAAAGATACAAAATATGATGCTCGATGATGGATGCAAAAGTTAACAACTTGAATACAACTTTCCTTCACGGTACAGTTACAAGTCAAACTAACTAAACCTTTTCGTACACCTAATTCAATTACCAAGGATCATTATCAACTAATGACCCAAGGACATCACTCAATCAAAAATTCAAACAAAACCTAAATCACTAAAGGTTACTATTTGCTTTTATGAATTAATTAATTAATTATGAATTATGAAATAAATCAACTTGTTCCAATTGACCTCAAAATTTTTGTAAATGTTCATCACATGATAACTAAGTGGCAAAACAATTTTCATAATTTTTGGATACATAAATAAGCCTAGAAAAATCATGGAAACTCATTTATTAATTAATTGAGTAATTTTTATCACATCTAAAAAGTACTAAAAAACAACATTTCATATTTTTCCTAAATATTATTCATCACAGAGAGGTCACATAAAAATTTTCATAATTTTTAGAGCTCTAAATAATTCTACACAAAAATAACAAAAATAGACACTATTCATTCATTTCTAAAAAAAGGAAAAACTCCATTTTGAACGCTGAGTCACTGACAGGGTGACCCCACATGTCATCTTCAACCTCCGGCTTTGACTCCGACGACAGGCGCGCTGACCGGCGATAACTCGCCAGCGGCGAGACCAACGGCGAAGACAAGGGCACCACGGTGATCACCACAACAAGGCGCAACGATATGGGGCACCAGTTCGACTAATTACGGCAAGGTTCAAGCTTCACGCCAGCCATGGCGGATGCGGTGGCACGGCTGTGCTACGCCGGCGATAGGAGACCGGTAGCGGTTAAATAAATAGCACAGGAAGGATCAGTAGCTCACCCCGAACGTGATGGAGCAAAGAACGAGGTCGGAGAAGCTACGGATACGCTGGTCGACGTTCACAGTGATCCCGGCGGCGCAAGCGACGGTGACAGTGATTTTTCGGTGACTGTGATGGACAAAACGAGCAATCAACCAGTCATAGAG
This sequence comes from Miscanthus lutarioriparius, assembly GCA_904845875.1. Lineage (NCBI taxonomy): Eukaryota > Viridiplantae > Streptophyta > Magnoliopsida > Poales > Poaceae > Miscanthus > Miscanthus lutarioriparius. The sequence goes on along the minus strand of CAJGYO010000005.1, from coordinate 35,685,220 downwards.
CATCACGGGAACAAGGTGGAGCAGGAGCTACACTGAGTAGAAGCAAAAGCTCACCGGAGAGCTCTAGCCACGATGACACGCCCGCGATGGTGAGGTTACCGGCCGCGAGGAAGAAAGGCATGGACAGCGGGTTCTCGGTGGAGGCAAGCGTCAAGGATGGTTCGGCTGAGTGCGCAAGGAACCAGCGGAGCTGTGGCAAGTGTTATTGAGGATTGGAAGGCGCTAAGGCGACGGCAAAAGCTGAATGGAGCTATGGCAACGGCGGCGGCGGTGAAAACAGAGGGGGAGAGAAGAACGCCGATGACAGCGTCTCAACTTTTAAAGGACGGCCAGGAAGCCAGAGGAAGCCACGACGGAGCCTTTTCCCACGCCAGCGCGATGCCACAGACGGCCATGATGCGCCAGGAACACCGAAGAAGGTCGCCGGCCATGTAGCTTAGGCGGTGAACACTGTTCACTAAATTACAGAATTGCCATTCGTTTAAAATTCCAAATTACTCCCAAATTTGTACAACAACTCAAAAATCTCCAAAAATAAAAGTTGTTTAAAATCAAAAGTTCTACAACTTTGCTTTTATAACCACCCCATAATTCGGTCTACATTTTGAAATGCAAATTTGAATTCAAAAGGGGACACTTTAAGTACATTTCGCCTTTTCAAATTACTTCAAAATTTTCATAACAACTTTGAAAACTCCAAAAACAAACTTTGTGTAACTTGACAAGCTCTACACTTTTGCTTTTAAGCTTAACCCCAAAATATGCTTAGATTTTGAAATGAGTTTTCCAGGTAGGATTTAAATACTGAAAATCAGGGTTTTCTTGAAAATTCAAATCCAAACCAAATTTTGAACTCAATTCAAACCTTACAAGGCAACACTCATAACATAAATATAAACTTATTCTAGTGAATGCATATCAAAGTTTGCAATATGACCAAATGCCTTGCAATGCATATGATGACATGTCCTGTTTTTAGTATTTAAACACCCGGGGTGTTACAATCCTTCCCCCTAAAAGAAATCTCGTCCTGAGATTCAAAGTCATAGGGTAAGTAATGGAAAAGGAAATGTGTCAATCCAAAAACATTCACAACTTGTTCATAAAACAGCTGAGGTTCCTTTACAAACAGGGTTTGCCACAACAAAGCAAACTAACATTATGCTATATCGACGCAAGAAACTCTAGAAATTTTTCTAACAAGTAATTTTCTGATTCCCAAGTAGCTTATTCTTCTGAATGTTGATTCCATTGTATCTTGTAGAACTTGATTGTCCTCCTTCGAGTAACACGATCTTTCTGATCCAAAACTCGGATATGATATTCAGAATAAGTCAAATCTGGTTCAAGTTCCACTCCTTCAACCTCAACATTATGTTCAGGCACTCGGAGACACTTCTTCAATTGAGAAACATGGAACACATCATGTACAGCTGATAAATGTTCTAGTAATTTCAAGCGATATGCCACCTTTCCATACCTCTCTAAAATCTGAAATGGTCCAATATATCGAGGTGCCAACTTGCCTTTAACACCAAAACGGGTAACTCCCTTCATTGATGATACCTTTAGATAAATAGAATCTCCCTTGTCAAACATCAATGGTCTATGTCGTTTATCTGCATAACTCTTTTGTCGAGACTGAGCTATCTTCAAATTACTTTGTATTTGCCTAACCTTGTCTTCTATTTCTTTCACAAGGTCAACCCCAAAGAACCTTCTTTCTCCCGGCTCAGACCAACTCAGCGATGTTCTGCATCTACGACCATAGAGTGCTTCAAATGGAGCCATTCTAATGCTTTCCTGATAACTATTGTTGTATGAGAACTCGGCCAAAGGTAAGCATTCGTCCCACTTATTGAAATAGTTAAGGACACAACACCTTAACATATCTTCAAGCACTTGATTGACTCTTTCAGTCTATCCATCAGTCTGCGGATGATAAGTTATACTATACAGGAGCTTGGTTCCCAATGAAGAATGCAATTGTTTACAAAAACTGGAGACAAACTGTGTACCCCTATCTAACACAATGGTCTTTGGTACCCCATGGAGGCTCATGATTCGCTCTAAATATATCTTGGCATACCGTATAGTGGGATATGTATTTTGGACTGGAAGAAAATGTGCTGACTTGGTTAGTCAATCTACAATAACCCATATTAAGTCAAATCCCTTTGATGTCTTGGGTAGACCAACAATAAAGTCCATACTTATGTTCTCCCACTTTCAAGATGGAATAGGTAATGGCTGTAATTCACCAGCAGACCTCAAATGTATAGCTTTCACCTTTTGACAAGTATCACACTTTGCTATGTATCTAGCAATCTCTATCTTCATTTTAGTCCACCAAAACTTTTGTTTCAAGTCATGGTACATCTTATTGCTTTCCGGATGGATAGATAACCTAGTAGCATGTGATTCTTCAAGAATTGACTGCCGCAACTCAGGAACTTTTGGTACCACCAGGCGATCCTTGAACCAAAGCACACCTTCATCATCTATGATGAAGCATTCCGCTTTTCCATTCCTGACTCTTTCCTTGATATAAGCTACACTCTTGTTTTCTTTCTGAGCAGCAATAACTTGATCTCGAATAGTGGCTTCAACCATTATGTTGGTCAAACTGCCTTGTTGAATTACCTCTACATTCAACTTCTCTATCTCTTGACATAAAGTCAATCCCATTGTTCTCACTGCCAGACAATTGCAATAACTTTTTTGACTAAGGGCATCTGCAACCACATTTGCTTTGCAAGGGTGATAATGTACTTCCAAGTCATAATCTTTAATCAGTTCTAACCATCTTCTTTGTCGCATGTTCAATTCTGACTGAGTAAAGATATACTTTAAACTTTTGTGGTCTGTATAAATATGGCACGTATTACCAAGCAGGTAATGCCACCAAATCTTTAGAGCATGGACAACAGCTGCTAACTCTAGATCATGAGTCGGATAGTATTCTTCAAGTTGCTTAAGTTGCCTGGATGCATACGCAATGACTCTGCCTTCTTGCATCAATACACATCCAATACCATTACCCGAAGCATCACAATAAACATCAAACGGCTTCCCGATATCAGGTTGGGCTAATACTGGGGCAGTGGTCAACTGCCTCTTCAAAGTCTGGAAAGCTTCTTCACAATCAAATGACCAGACAAACTTGACTTAGTTCTTCAACAACTCAATAATGGACTTTGATACTTTAGAGAAATCTGGAATAAACCGACGGTAATACCCCACTAATCCCAGAAAACTCCGAACCTGATGAACTGTGGTTGGCGGTTTCCAATCAAGCATATCGTTCACTTTGCTTGGATCAACTGCAACGCCTTCAGCTAACAAGACATGTCCAAGAAATTGTACTTCCCTAAGCCAAAAATCACACTTGCTAAACTTAGCATAAAGTTGATGTTCTCTCAAGCGGGTCAGAACAATTCTAAGATGTTCCGCATGTTCTTCCTTATTCTTAGAATATACTAGAATATCATCAATAAACACCACTACAAACTTGTCTAGCTCAGGCATGAATACTGAATTCATCATATACATGAAATGAGCTGGAGCATTTGTCAAACCAAAAGACATTACCAAGTATTCATATAATCCATATCTTGTGGTAAATGCTGTTTTGGGAATATCTTCAGGCTTTATCTTGATTTGGTGATATCCTGACCTCAAATCTATCTTGGAGAAAACTTTGGCATCGGCCAGTTGATCAAAAAGCAAATCTATCCGAGGTAAGGGATACTTATTCTTAATGGTCACTTCATTCAATGGACGATAGTCGACACATAACCTCAGGGTCTCATCTTTCTTTTTCACAAAAATTACCGGACATCCCCAAGGCGATGAACTAGGTTGGATAAACCCCTTTTCAATTAATTCTTGCAACTGAGTCTTTAACTCGGCTAATTCCTTGGGTGGCATCCTATAAGCTCTCCGAGAAATCAGAGCTGTTTTAGGTTTCAACTCTATGTTAAACTGCACATCCCTATCAGGTGGTAGACCGGGTAAATCTTTAGGAAACACATCAGGAAATTCACACACGACCGGGATATCTCTAATCTCCTTGATAGCAGCTGCACAAACTTTTCCCACTGATCTTCTTAAGGTTGGAAGTTGGATGAGAAGTTGAGAATTACTATTTGGCAAACTCACCCTTATAGTTCTATTCAAAGCATCTATAACAGTCTTATGTTGATACATCCAATTCATTCCCAAGATTACATATATATCCTGATCCTTAAGGATAATCATGGTAGTGGAAAAAATATGCCCACCCAGGTTTATGGGTACCTGGTATACCATTTCCTTAGTACACAGACGTCCCCCGAGTGACTGTATAAAGAAATTTTCCTTTGTTGCCCCAATTGGAATTTCATGCTTTACTACAAATGTTCTATTAATGAATGAATGAGATGCACCTGAATCAAAAAGTATAACTACAGGGTGATTGGCAATAGGAAACATATCCATCATCACTGGCTCCCCTTCCGGAATTTCCCTAGCTTGAATATAGAACACCCGTCCTGTCTTCCTTTCATCTTTGCCTTTCTGAGCATTCTGATTGTTATTCTTGTTCTGTGCCTGACCCTGTTGTTGATTTACACGGGCCTTCTGATAATTTGGATTAGACTGCCTTGGGTACAAACATTCTCTTGAGAAATGACCAGGCTTGCCATAATTGAAACAGGGATACTTATGACCATGGGGTGTTGGAGCAGAAACCCTAGAAGCATTTGTCGGTTGTGGATTCTGATAAGTTGTAGCAGGGCGGACATTTGATTGCTGACCGGCTTGAAATTGCGACGGACGATAAGGAGGACGATTATGATTTACTGGATGATAAATCACCCTCTGCCTCTTTTGATTTCCCCCAAAAGATCCAGACGACATACTCTTTTTCTTCTTGAGCTCCTTATGTTGCCGATACTTTCCCTCTGAAGCGATTGCAATATTCACTGCTTCATGATAAGTGACATTGGTACAAGTTGTCATCATAGTCTGCAATTTGGTATTCAGACCTCTCATGAACCATTTCTTTTTCTTGACATCTGTGTTGACATGTTCAGATGCATACTGCGATAGATGATTGAATCTTCCCACATACTGCATAACTGTCTGATCCCCTTGCTTCAAAGCAAGGAATTCATCCAGCTTCATAGTCATAACTCCCTCCAGGATATAATGGGCTATGAAAGCAGTACGAAACTCTGTCCAAGTTAACGGAACACCTGCGGGTTGCATGGCCATAAGATTTGCATACCAAGCACCGGCTGCACCTCTAAGTTGTTGAGCAGCAAAGACTGGTTTCTAAAACTGCATGCATGGAATGAGAACAAATTTCTGCTCCATGGTTCGAAGCCAATTGTTAGCCTCCAGTGGTTCATCTGCCTTGGTGAACACGGGTGGTCTTATGTCTGTAAAATCAATATATGTAGCCTCCTGCCTGTTATGATGGCGACCACGATTTCCTTGCATCTGATTCTGATTACTTTGAGCCATCTCATGAAGCAAACAAGAATTTTCAACCGTCACATTGACAAGTGCGGCTATAGCATCAGCCAGGTTTGTTGGAACTGGTGGCGGATCTGGAATACCGTCCTCATCTTGTGAAGTACCAGGAATATGCGAACCCCGCGTACGACGCATCTGCTCATAGCAAACCAAACTTTACTCACAAGTCTTTATTGAATTGCAACAAAAGCTTACTCCAGACATATTACATAGGGTTTACTAATATAAACACAAACCCACACCTAAACGAGACTACTAACTTTAACTAGAACTAACTATTATACAACTCTACTCGTTTTCTCGATCACTTCAAACTTTGGGCTCGGTATCCATTTCGGAAATGTTTCCGCCCTCACTATCACTTTCATCGATCATCACTAATTCTTCTGGATCTTCTTCTTCTTCCTCTTCCGATTCACTATCAACGGCAAGGATGACACCGGGGTCCATTGCATCAGCTTGAGGTTCATGATTTGGATCTAGGAGATTGCTTAGCCTATGAACTTCCTCATGCAGATAAGTATTATGTTCTTCTAAATCTTCTACATAGAATTCTAGCTCATGAGTTCTAGCTCTAGCTACATTTTCCCTATGCCAAGCTTCATTCCTTCCTTCCACCGTACGAACTAACATATGTTCGTAGTTCCTGTGCGAGGTGGTGAGACGTCTCAATTGATCCTGTAATTCTCCTACCTGTATGGCATCCAAAGCCCTATCTCTAGTAGCTTGTGCTAACTCTGTAGAAATCCTCTATATCTCTGCCTGGGGATCAGGCCTAGAACTGCTACTACTAGCATCGTCATTCCTAGGGGCAAGTTGGTGACGAGGAACTCCTTTGGGTCCAGTGGACTTACGGGGTGTCTTCTTGGTACGAGCCATACTGTAGGAAGCAAGATTAATCCCAGTAAGACAATCTGACAACAGTCTCAAGAGCAGCAAGGGTGGACTACACAACTCAACCCATACACACTACCCACCCAGACTCAGAGGTGAAGGAAGTAATGAGTGAATTAATCATGATGCATGAATTGTTCTTACGAACAAAAATAGCAAAACTTATAACGAACAGAAACAACATTTGATTTTTTATATAGGGCATAGTAAGATTACTACTCCACCACACAAAACCTTTTTAATCAAATAAAGAATGGTGAGAAAGAAATTAGATAAGTCAGAAGCAATTGGACCAAATTAATAAGTTAAGTTTAGTCATCCCAAATTATTTTGAAGTTTTTGTAAACCAATACAACAAAAAACTTTGTAACGATCGCTCTGATACCATTCTGTGGTAGAACCTCCTAAATTATAGGGCCCACATGCACCTGTCACTATCTGACGACCTTTGACAACTATGCATATGTTCCCGGTAACTTTAGAAGACTGTCGGGTGTCCTCGGAGAACCCCGAATCGTCCACGATTTCCGAGCAGGATTACATTACAGAGTCATTGCAGTATTACAACATTTATTCAAATATCTACACCAGAGTAAATCAGTGGAAGTCTTACAATAACATAGTTTACAAACTATTTATTTCAAACCATACAACTAAGTTCGATAAATAATACAAACCAAAGTAGTGGAGTGCCATTATAACATATTACAGAACACACAAATAAGTTGCTCTACCTAAGAGCCACACATTTACTTATCGTCATCGCATGGAACAACAGTCATGCAGCACGATCCAAAACAGATCTGCTCATGAGCCTCACCTGCAACAAGGGTCAACGAACCCTGAGTACAAAAGTACTCAACAAGACTTAACCGAAATAAGAATTAATAGAACGCAGGAATGCAAACTCAGGGGATTCAAGGTATGGCTTTAGCAATAATCAAAGTTCTTTTGCGTAAAAAGCTTTTTAACAAAATTCTTTATATCAACATTTAAAACTTCATAAGATCATAGACAAAGCTAACACGATCCGTATTGAGATCATAAAACTTCATAACCAACACCTTCACATACCATCCTCAAGTTCTAGTTATTTATCTATGATGATGAACAGAGAAGTGAGTCTCCATAACCGAGGAGCAACGATGATTCGAACCGATTAAAAACCCAGGTGGAAATTCCAGACCACACGACATATGTAGGTCCCCGACTTACATATATCAACCTACCCTCGGATCCTCTAAAATAAGAACGGGTCCGCGCCACCCGAGAATACAGTACCCCACCAATCCAGCCCATTGCCACGTGGGTACACGCTATTCCCGCCATCTCTCCACTCCCGAGTAGCCATTCTCGTAATAGAATAGCCAAGTTAAGGCTTACCGGAGTATGTGGTTAGTACTACAAAGTCTCACCGCACATAGTTCAACAACGGTACAGGCCTTAATCGACACAGGCGGAAAGAACCCTCTCACAAGACCTCCATGTCTTGTGGCTCGCACACACCGAGTCCGCCCGATCTAGATTTATTACTCCACATGCTCATATCACATGATAACATAAGTAACCAAAGTTCAATTTAAGACTTGCAGGTGACAGGTAATCACCCGACTTTCATCGTTCTAAGCATAGCTAAGCATAACTAGACATATACGAATTAAAACTGGTAATATGGTAGATATAGAAAAACAAGGTTGGTGATGCATCAATTAGGTTTTCACTTAACTCTTAATCACTTAATGCAGTAAAGAAAAGCAAAAGCGAAATCAATTTGTAAAACACAAGGTATGTTTGAATGCATCCGGGGCTTGCCTTCGTTGACGGAAAAGTCCGGTTCAGGAGTCGCACCACAATTATCCAACCCGACCTCAACAGACGGATTAACCTCCTCAACCACTTGATTAACTACCACGTGTTCACCTTCGTTCACTACATGTAGTAACAATGTCATGTTTAACATGATGCGAGATACAAAATATGATGCTCGATGATGGATGCAAAAGTTAACAACTTGAATACAACTTTCCTTCACGGTACAGTTACAAGTCAAACTAACTAAACCTTTTCGTACACCTAATTCAATTGCCAAGGATCATTATCAACTAATGAACCAAGGACATCACTCAATCAAAAATTCAAACAAAACATAAATCAGTAAAGGTTACTATTTGCTTTTATGAATTAATTAATTAATTAAGAATTATGAAATAAATTAACTTGTTCCAATTAACCTCAAAATTTTTGTAAATATTCATCACATGATAACTAAGTGGCAAAACAATTTTCATAATTTTTGGATACATAAATAAGCCTAGAAAAATCATGAAAACTCATTTATTAATTAATTAGTAATTTTTGTCACATGTAAAAAGTACTGAAAAACAACATTTCATATTTTTCCTAAATAGTATTCATCACAGAGACATCACACAAAAATTTTCATAATTTTTGGAGCTCTGAATAATTCTACACAAAAATAACAAAAACAGACACTATTCATTCATTTGTAAAAAAGGAAAAATTCCATTTTGAACGCTGAGTCACTAACGCCTTTTCCCACGCCAGCACGACGCCACAGACGGCCACGACGCACCAGGAACGCCGAAGAAGGTCGCCGGCCATGTAGCTTAGGCGGTGAACAACTAAATTACAAAATTGCCATTCGTTTAAAATTCCAAATTACTCCTAAATTTGTACAACAACTCAAAAATCTCCAAAAATAAAAGTTGTTCAAAATCAAAAGTTCTACAACTTTGCTTTTATAACCACCCCCTAATTCGGTCTATATTTTGAAATGCAAATTTGAATTCAAAAGGGGACACTTTAAGTACATTTCGCCTTTTAAAATTACTTCAAATTTTTCATAACAACTTTGAAAACTCCAAAAAAAACTTTGTGTAATTTGACAAGCTCTACACTTTTGCTTTTAAGCTTAACCCCAAAATATGCTTAGATTTTGAAATGAGTTTTCCGGGTAGGATTTAAATACTGAAAATCAGGGTTTTCTTGAAAATTTAAATCCAAACCAAATTTTGAACTCAATTCAAACCTTACAAGGCAACACTCATAACATAAATGTAAACTTGTTCTAGTGAATACATATCAAAGTTTGCAATATGACCAAATGCCTTGCAATGCATATGATGACATGTCCTGTTTTTAATATTTAAACACCCGGGGTGTTACAAATATACTAGTTTATGAGCTTGCTCCCCCTACTCGTGTGCTTCAAATTTTAATTGATCCCCTTACAATGTCATTTTATTTGTTTGCTCCCCCTATCACTTACTATCTTTGTGAATTCTCTTCCCCTTTGTCAACAATTAGCACAAAAGGTGAGCTCAAATTTTAGATAGGTTGGGGTGAAACCATTGAAGTGAGGATTATTTTACCAATTTGGTTCAATTTAGATCACTTGCAAAAGATATTTAACTCGGTTTGATCCAAAGGCAAGCTTCTTCACACCTCCAAATAAGGGTTATCATACACCATGTTGAGATAAACACTTATAGCTCATTTTCTAGATCAAACACTAGGTTCACAAGCCCATAAATATGTCATATGCTACCACTAGATCATGTCAAGCATAGAAGCAATAATGGTACCATACAAATATCAAATTCATTTGATTTTCATGAATGAGCCTAAGACATTATAGAAATGACTAGATGCACTAAATAAGTCCTTAGCAATGGATGAATGACATGTCAATTAACTTTACCTTGCTTTGCTCGAAGGAGAGGCATGTTATATATGGGGGTGCATCAACACATATTTGAGAAGTCAAGTATGTTCAATTCATTCCTTAGCTTGCAAAACCTCTTCTCATCAAGTGGCTTGGTGAAGATATCGGCAAGTTGATCATCGGTGCCCACACTCTTAATACAAATATCCCTTTTTGTTGGTGATCTCTAATGAAATGATGGCGGACATCTATGTGCTTTGTTCTTGCATATTGAACTGGATTGTTGGTGAGCTTGATAGCACTCTCATTGTCACATAGCAATGACACTTGTTTGAATTTGATTCAAATGTCACTCAAAGTAGCCTTCATCCAAAGTAATTGAGCACAACAATTACCTGCCGAAATGTACTCTGCTTTGGCGGTTGATAGTGCTACACTATTTTGCTTCTTTGATGACAAGACACAAGTGATCTTCCCTGCCCAATGTGCTCTTTCTCTCGACTTTGCATCCCGCATAATTGAAGTCCGAATATCCAATCAACTCAAATCTAGCTCCTTTGGGATACCACAATCCAATATTTTATGTATGCTTCAAGTACCTCAATATTCTCTTTGTTGCCTTCAAATAATTCTCTCTAGGTGAGACTAAAATCTAGCACACGTGAATATACTAAACATCACATTCGGCCTTGATGCGGTCACATAAAGTAGGCTTCCAATCATAGACCGATATATCTTTTGATCCACCATATTGCCACTAGCATCACTATCCAAGCTTCCATTTGTCCCCATAGGTGTACTAATGGCTTTAGCATCATCCTTTCCAAATTTTTTGAGCATGTCTTTGATGTACTTGCCTCGACTCACAAATTTGTCATTCTTCATTTGCTCGATTTGAAGACCAAGGAAGTAACTAATCTCTCCAATCATGGAGATCTCAAACTCACTTGCCATCATCTTTCCAAACTTCTCACAAAAATCTTGATTGGTTGATCCAAATATGATATCATCAACAAAGATTTACAACACAAACAAGTCATTGCCTAGGTTCTTGGTGAAGAAAGTGGTGTCAACCTTTCTCATCTTAAATCCCTTAGAGAGTAGGAAATCCTCAATCTCTCATACCATGCTCTTGGTGCTTGTTTGAATCCATACAAAGCCTTTCTCAACTTGTAGACATGGTTGGGTGTCTTCTCATCTTCAAAACCGGAAGGTTGCTCAACATACACAAGCTCATTGATGTATCCATTAAGAAATACACTTTTCACATCCAATTGGTTCAATTTGATGTTATGGGCATAAGTATAGGCTAACAAGATCCTAATTGCTTCCAATCTTGCAACCGGGGTATATCTTTCTCCAAAGTCAAGGCCTTCAACTTGAGTGTAACCTTGAGCCACTAATCTTGCTTTGTTTCTTACTACTATTCCATCTTGATCTTGCTTGTTCTGAAAGACCCATTTAGTTCCAATCACATTATGATCCTTAGGCCTCTCAACTAACTCCCATACTTGATTTCTTGTGAAGTTGTTTAGCTCTTCATGCATAACATTCACCCAATCAATATACTTCAAAGCTTCATCTATCTTCTTAGGTTTAATGGATGATACAAATGAGAAGTGTTCATAAAATGATGCCAATCTTGATCTTGTTTGCACACCTCTTGAGATATCACCAATAATAGAATCCAATGGATGATCTCTTGCAACATTGGTTGGTTGGAAGACTTGAACTTGATTGCTTGCACTTGGTTGGTCATTTGGTTGAGATGATAAACTAGCCACTTGTTGATTTTGCACTTGAGATGATGAACTAGCTTGATTTGTATCAACTTACACATTTGAGTTAGAGTGCATTTGATCTTTGTCATCTTCAACATCAATCACCTCTCTAGGCCTTATATCACCAATATCCATGTTCTTCATTGCATTGACCAATTGAGTGCCTCTCACATCATCTAGATTCTCATCTTCCTCTTGGAAACCATTGGTTTCATCAAATTTCACATCATGAACTTCCTCAAGAGTACCACTAGCCAAATTCTAAACTCTATAAGCCTTACCAGTAGTGGAGTAACCAAGCAAGAAACCTTCATCACACTTCTTCTCAAACTTATTCAATCTTGTGCCTTTCTTCAATATGTAGCATTTGCATACAAAACCCTAAAAGTATGCAATATTGGGCTTTCTTCCATTCAAGAGCTCATATGGTGTCTTCTCCATCATGGGATGATAATAGAGGCGGTTGTTGTTGTAGCAAGCCGTGTTGATTGCTTCGGCCCAAAATGTATGACTCACATTATACTCACTCAACATTGATCTTGCCATGTCAATCAAGGTTCTATTATTCCTCTCAACTAGGCCATTTGATTATGGAGTGTACTTGGCCAAGAATTGATGTCTAATCCCAAACTCATCACAAAGGTCATCAATTCTTGCATTCTTGAACTCACTTCCATTGTCACTTCTCACTTTCTTGATGGTTGTTTCAAACTCATTGTGAATTCTCTTGATGAATGTCTTGAAGGTTGCAAACACATCACTCTTGTCAACAAGAAAGAACACCCATGTATATGTAGTGAAATCATCCACAATCACAAATCTATATTTGTTTCCACCAATGCTAGTGTATGTGGTTGGTCCAAATAAATTCATATGCAATAACTCAAATGCCTTAGATGTGCTTATCATACTCTTCTTAGGATTTGTTTTACCAACTTACTTTCCGGCTTGACATGCACTACATAGCTTATCCTTTTCAAATGTGGCATCTTTCAAGCCTCTAACTAGATCATGCTTAATCAACTTGTTCAATTGTTTCATTCCAATATGACTAAGCCCTCTATGCCATAACCAACCCATGCTAGACTTAGTGAGCAAACATGTTGACAATTGAGCTTCTCTAGCATTGAAATCAACCAAGTATAGATTCTCATATCTAAATCCTTTGAATATCAAGTTAGAGCCATCTACACTTATGATCTCTACATCATCCACACAAAATATGCACTTGAAACCAAGATCACAAAGTTAAGCTACCGACAATAGGTTGAAGTTCAAGCTCTCTACTAGTAGCACATTGAAAATGCTCAAGTCATTGGATATTGCAATCTTACCAAGACATTTGACCTTGCAATTGCCATTGTCACCAAATGTGATGCTATCAATCCCATTGCTCTCATTTTCATTTATTGAATTGAACATTCTTGAATCACTGGTCATGTGTTGTGTGCACCCACCATCAAGCACTCAATGCCTTCCACCGACTTTATAATTGACCTACAAAAGAAGATCAATTCTTTTTAGGTACCCAAACTTGCTTGGGTCCTTGAAGGTTAGTTATCAAGGTCTTTGGTACCCAAATGACCTTCTTCTTTGGGCCCACAATTGGTGTACCAATAAACTTAGCCTTCACACCATTGATACCAATAACAAGCATGTAACAAGATTCAAATCTAATTGAGGATACATTAGGTTGCTTGTTCTTGTTAGTCTTGCAATATTGTTCTAAATGCCCAACTTGCTTGCATCTATTACAAAACCGACCATTACCCTTCATAAAGCTAACTTTGGGAGTGACAAAGGCCACCTTGCCTTTCTTGGGGGTATAGCCTAATCCCTCTTTGTTGAGAGAAAACCTTTGACTATCCAAGCACTTTATCAAGCGGGCATCTCCACCATAGGCATTGCCTAGGGCATGAGTGAGCTCATTCACCTCTTTCTTGAGGGTCTCATTTTCCACCATTAGTGAGGCATCATGTGGTAGAACCACCTAATCTAATGCCTCCTAAGAGTATATGTCTTCCATCAGACACTAAGTACTTAAGAGAGGACACAAAACTACACAGTTCCATCGAGCACACTCCAAGGGAAAACTCAAAAATCCATATTTTCCATTAGGATCATAAATGAGAGAATAAAGCTTATAACATTCTGAAGTCGTTTCTTACATCACTTTATTACAGTAGTAGAATATTACCTTAATTGATTATAACAACGGAATATAACAATGTTATCAGAGTTACAGAGGAAGCAAAGACTAATTTAATGACATGGTGGAGCATTAACATAGTGGACATTTTTATACAAGAGATGCTAGCAGATTTTATATCTTTTCTTATAAAAATCTTTAGTGAGGGTTATAAATAAACACTACGGTCGTAGCATGAAAGGAATCCTCTCTGAGCCCACCAGGAGGTTTCCACACACAAGAGTCAGCTCTAAATATCCTTCGATCACCTACAACAGGGTGAATAAAACCTTGAGTACTCGATTGTACTCAGCAAGACTTACCCGACAGGAAGAAATAAAAGACTCCAAGAATATGCAAGGCTTATTTGCCTTATGGGTTATTGCATCTGTGGAAGCATTACTAAACGTGCATCCTTATATTTAATTTTATTAGCAGTCATCATTAGTTCATTAACCAACCATTCTATGTAAGCACCTATGCTACTTTCAAGTAGGTGGTAAGCAATCAGAACCATTTTATCACCTTTCAAGTTCTAGTTCTTACTATGGTGCTAGACCATAGCCAAGTCATACCATCTCACAGAAATGGTGATTTGTGAATCAATGTATCCCAGTTAGGTATCTCGATACACACGCCCCATTTGTACCCTAGGCACAAACAAGACCAACCTATTCCACTCCTATCATAGGGTCTAGGTCCCCGTCCAAACTTGGACTCCAAGGCCCCACACTTGAGACCCGGTCTCAGTATGACGCTTAGACCTCCACCTTTCTCCACCTCCAATCAGTCGGTCTAGAAAGAGCCAGAACCCGCGACAAGAGCGTAACGAGCCTTCTCGCTCCCATAAGCAAGTATGTGCTCAGGATAATAAGTCTTTCACCTGACTACCATCCACAACAATGGACGGTCCTCAATCGACACAGGCGGAACAAATGCAATCCGAGCCTCGCTCGAATGCCTAACCAAGTCTAGATCTAAAGTACCATTCTGCCTGGTCTCCAATTATCATTCATATATATTCCATGTGATAGTAATATAATAACAACGATAATATCTTTCCTATCTCTCGCGAGTGACAGGTAATCACTCGACTTCTACCGGGTCCTATAGCAGAGCAATCTACATGATCCTGACATACTAGTAGGACTCATAGGATAAGGATATATATATACAAGTGGTTCTATTCAACTCCTTAAAACATAATGCACAAGCATAACGTAAAGTGCAGAATAATAGGGGTTATGCACCGGGGCTTGCCTAGGTAAGATATAACTAAAAGTTAGCATTCCATTGGTGACACGATCATCAAGGCACCATCTTTTCCGCTACTTCAATCGACTCCATAATCCATCGTTGTTCCTATTATGATATACGTGGATGCAACGCAGAGACGTAAATAATCAACGACAACTGCAACTCTAAAATACGATTACGCTCCGCAAGTTAACGAGCTAACTTTAATGACTAACGTACTAGTCTACGTATCCACATCGTCAAGTAAGGCTTTGTCTCTGGAAAATGTTCTAATTCTAAAATCCCAAGGTGTTTTGGCTTCTTATTGATTAAATTTATATATTTGAACTAGAGCTCATTTAGCTACCTTAGCAAATTAATTATTATGGAGCTACAAAAATTACAGTGAGCACCTCATAATATTGGGAAGCTACAACGAAATTTCTAGAATTAACACTAGCACTGATTAATCATAAAAAAATTCCACAAGTTTATACCTTAACAATATTAAGCATCTCAATTTAATTAGATAACTCCTAAAAATACTATGAAACTATATGAACAAGATATACTGACAGATAGATTATGATTTTAGAAACCTAACAAAATTAGTTTCATAATTTTTAGTTAACTACACAATTTTATATTGAATTTACAAGTTTACCTTTAAAACTAAATTAGAAAATGCTTAGAAAAGGAAAAGGGCCGGTGGCCACTATTTGTCCTCGCAGCCCGGTGGCCCAGCGCGGGGTACGGCCCACGCGCGAGACGGCCCACGGTGGGGAGCCCACGCTGGCACTTTAGCAAATGGGCCCTCAAACTTTTTTCGAACCACAACTAGGTCCTAATACTATTTCTTTCTTTCTCTAGCGAATTCACTTAACCCCTTGGATTTTTCCAAATTTCCCCGCGCGCACCCTTGGCCACCCCATGCTAGGCGGCACGGCGAGCGACAGCACTGGGCGTTCACGCCAGCCACCAGGGGCCTACGTGGACCCATTTAGCAGGTCGGTCGCTATATACGGCTAAACGCGCTACGATGGGTGGCAGTTAGGGACTTGGAGGCGCACTGTCGTGGGTTGCAGCGGCGAGCGGCTATCCGTGGCGGCGGCATGACTGTTTTGGCGAGCCTACGCCGTCATGGAAAGGTAGAGATGGCGGAGAAGCAACAGTAGCTCATCAGAATTCATGCTACGGTGACGGTTGAGGCAAGGAAAAGCTGAGGTGGTCTAGCGACATGCACCCGGGCACGGTGGCGACGCCCCGAGCCAGACACCGACGCGTCACCACATCGCCGATGAGTTCCCTAGCCAAAATAGTGCGAGCACCGGATAGAGGGAGTCAAGGCGAGTTCAGGGTTACGAGCAATCGAACTGCTACCACTCCTACATGCCTTACCTCCCAACGTACTGATTCGGCGACGCCCATGACCGGCGACAAGCAAAAGGCCAAATTGCCGGTCGGTAGGGCATGACCGAGCTTGAGAGGAAGGAGATGGCTAGCCTACTTCCTAAGCTACCCACTAGAGCGAGGAATTGAACAGCGAAGCCACTAGCTCTAGGAGGAAAGAAGGAGCGGTGGCTCAACACACCGTGCGGTCATGGAGAGGGCCACATGAGTGAACTCGAGAAAGTTAAGATGGGTGGCTCTGCTCGATGGTGGCAGCAGATGAGCCTATGCCTACAGATGACAAGACCTCTAGGCTTCGCACGAAGCACTCGGAATGGCGTGGCCAGACCCTAGCGGGCACACCGGCGTCAGCTAGCGAGGGCAAGCACCTATGACCGAGGTCATTGGCCCAGACGTGGCGGCATTGACACCTGCCCAGAGCCTCAACGCGGTAGGTGAAACAAGGGGTGAGGCAAACGCCACATTGACTGAGCGATGGTAGCCGCAGCCTTGGCTCAGCCCAGCGCACGGCATAGTGGGAGCCAGACCGCGACCAGCCGGGGCCGGCCAACACTAGGCCGAGGCACTGCGTGGCACCCTCCATGCACACGAGTTGGTCCGCGGCTGCGACCCAACCACGGCGTGAGACCGTCGCCCATAGCGTCCGTACGCGCGGTGACCGTGGGCTTAGGCCGAGCGGCTGCGCTCGATGCAGTGCACGCATTTTAAAGCGAAGCAAAGGCGGTCGATTACCTCGATTGAAACCCAGCCAATATCGCTGATCCATAGACAACTCTGCCAGCCATCTAGCGAAGCAATCGTCATGACCATAGAGCAACCATAGAGGGAGATAAAATGATGCCAACATGGGATCATCGCTGGAGTGCCGGTTCACGAACAGAGCTCCAACACCGCAGTTACAGCATGTTCTAAGGAGGTTTGGGCAATTTTTACGAGAGCAACGTGACATCCAACACAACTTCAACCTACACCATGCTCATGTACTCACTTTGATGCAATCAATAATACCAAAACATGCAGCTAGTGTTTAAACATTTTAGCTAGAATTTAAATGTCAAGATAGCATTGTCTTCTACCCTTCCATACTTAGAAAAGTTAAGGATTTCAGTTGGGGCTAAGTAACCCTTAACTCTTTTGTCACAATTTTTAATAGGTCTAAACCTTGTTAACTTCAACCAATAAATACTTTATGCAATAGTCCATACCTTATACTAACCCATAGGAGCAAAATATTTAAGCACCATTTAACTATTTTGCTCAATATAATTCGCCAAAAATGGTATTTTAACAATAGTTCAAGTGTTTGCCGACTTAACGAAAAGAGTTTATCTTAACGTCAAATTTGATTTTTGAGCTCACAAGAATACTAGTTAACAACATTTATTTTTACAAATTAAAGTTGCATCTTCAACTACACCACTTGCTCGGTTAGTGTCTCGCCCTTCACCGCGCACCTGCGACGCTTACATCACCGTATGTCAGCCACGACCTGACGCATGCCCTGCGCGTCCGATCGCGCGCTGGCGCCTGAGTCCGCTCGATCGAAAAAGTGACCGTACGTGCCGGTGGCAGCGTCTGGTCCTTCAGCTCACTCTCGGCCATGCCACTGCACCTTGGTATAAATGACCGGACGCGCCCAGGGTGAGTCCACTCACCCCGTGGCCAGCGGCCGGTCGTGGACTGTCTCCTTGTTTTCTTTTTCTAAGTCCACAACCACTTCACCCTTGCTTCCAACTTGCTAACCACAAAGTGTAGAACTTGTGTGCACGTGTGTTAGCATTTTACAAGGGTCAAGGTTAGCACACTAGGTTCCTAAATATATATGCAAAAGTCATGTCACCTAGTGGGACTCAATAAACCGTTTAGCCAGAGATTTCCCCTCTTTATAGTACGGCTATCGATCCTAAGTCACTCACACCCTCTATGGTGTCTTGAGTGCAAAATAAAAACCTATCATATACCTTTGCCTTGATCTTCTTGGTTTTTATTTTGCTCTTTTGTCTTTTCCAAGTTGAGCTTGATCATTATCGACAGATGTCCGCCTTCATCACCATAGACCTCATCTTGCTCAATCAGTTGGATTGGACCACCTTTTCTAATTCATACACTTAGATCAAAGGTTAGTCCTAGGTTTCATCAATTATCCAAAACCAAACTAGGGTTTTCAACGTGAAAGATCACATAGCATCCACACCAATTGGACCACAAAAGAAAACCTATCCCCCGTGTCAGCTCCTAATATTCCACTGCCTACACCGACCTCCTAGTAGAAATTATACTTCTATCTAACGGGGTGTGAGATCAAGCCTACCCATATAGACATGTGGCTGTACATAATATCTCACTAGGCGCAAGGGACTATGAACCGGTCCTTATGTGACCAAGGCGAGTATCTCCCACGGGAATCCTCTCTAGGCATCCCTGCCATGGTAAACTATCTCCATAATTTACCACCACTCGCCCCATGTCGGGGTTTAGTTTCAGGTTTAACAATTTTAAGTTCCATTATTATCCCTATATCTATTCATAGCGTTGAGCTCATAAAATAACAAGATAACCATTTAGCTTAATCTAGCAATAATCATATCACAATGATCGAGCTCATATTATAGGGTAATAATCTTATAGTCATGTTTTAGCATTTCAGTGGTTTAAAGCAAGATGGTAGGGAGGGGAGCTAGGACTTGCCTTCGTCGTTGTCACCTTCTGGCACGTCTACGAAATTTGGGTCCTCATCCTTCTGACGATTACCGTCTTCTGTCGACGTATTGATCGAAATAAGACTACCGCTAACCACAAAAGAAAGGGCAAAAGCAAACATAGAACAATATGGTGGTACTAGGTGCAAATGATAAGGTTGGATTTTAGATGAATTCTAGAGGTGCTTTCATGGGAAAAGGAGTTAGGGTTTAAAAGTTATATGTTTTAGAAGTTTATTCGATAGCTATTTAACTAGGTAGGGATTTATGTGCATTTTCCAGTGCATGAAAATATGTGCAAACTACATGGTTAAATTCCCTAATGCATCTAGTTTATTTATAAATTTTCTAGAATTTTTCTAAGCTAGGAAGATGTATTTTTAGCTCTTTGTGTACATTGGCCGGGTGTACCTAGCATTTTCTAAAGCGTACCCCGCGCTGTGTGTGTGGTGTGTGTGTGTGTGTGATAGGTGGGCTAGCCTGCCACATCAGCAGATGATGGTGGCGTCGGCGTTATGGCCTCGGGCCCACGCGATAGAGAAAGAAAGGGGAGGGAGGTGACGGACGGGGACGGTGTGGCGACGGCAACGCCGTCTCCACCTGGCCCCACATGACAGTGATAGAGAGCAGAAGGGGGAGACAAGAATGGTGATGGATGGTGGTCATGCCGGTGTCGAAAGCGGGGGGGAGGCGCTGAGCTCGCCGGAGTGGGTTACACCGTGGCGTCAGCCCTCGGCGATGACGGACGAGTGGTGGACGGTGCTCATGGGGTCACGCCGTAGCCGGTGGTGGGGTCTCTGATGGCAGCGGGTGCCCACAGCGGTGGTGGCGGCTTGTCGGAGAGGATACGGCGGCACTATGAGGTGGACTCGGCCTTAAAGGCCCTATCCTAAACAACTAACTACGTGTTCGTGTGTGCGAGTGAGTGGGAGTGTAGCAGTGGTGGTGTAGTGCCCTGCTGGACCCTAGTCGATGATGGCCGTTGGCCATAGCGTCTCGACGGGCATGGTGCTCGACGACAGCGTAGCACAGAGGCATATACTATCAACTAGCTACCACAAAATGAAAAGGAGAAGCTCGGGGACTCACCAGTTACTCCAATCGGCCAAGGGCGCAGCGGAGAAGAAGAAGAGTGGAGGTGGCTCTAATGGCGCTGGCGAACTCCCGAATTGGGGGAAATTGGGGGAGGAAAAGGGGAGAGGTGGAAGAGAGGGGGAGATGGTGTGTTCCCGACCCGTCGGTGGAGCGGATGGTGGGGAGGGCGAGGCGAGAGGATCGCCATCCGGGCCTATTTATAGGTCGACTAGGTCGGTGTCCCGGCGACGAGATATTTTTCCCAGCCGCTCTTATCCACCATGCGTGCTCGTGGTTGACCTCGTCAGGTCACTTCGCCATAGCTGGTGCTTGCCCATGCGCACGGCGAAATGCCTTGACCGGTACTCCGGTGGCTCGGCGCGGAGACAACCATGGCGTCGGTGTTGACGAGTTCACAGTGAGGAGAGAGAGGAGAGAAAAGAGGGCGCCGTGGGGTCCCGTCGTCGCATCGTGTCTCCATTTACCTCTGCTGGCACCCGGGTGGAGCTAGGGGGCGTTGACGCGCGGCAGCGCCACGTACGGCTGTCGGCCACGAGGTGGATGACGAAGCTGACGTGCGGGCCCTAGGCATCAGCGAGAAGGAGAGGGGGGAGGGAGGGTTGCAGGCGCGCATTTGGCCAGTGCTGGGCCACGATTGTTGCGACGCTGGCTGGGCTGGCTCGTGTGGGAGAAGGGAAGGGGAGAGGGGAGGGAATAGGTTGCTGCTGCAGGCCGAATGGGAGAGAGGGGAGAGATTGAGCCCAAGTGGCTTTTCTTATTTTCCTTTCTCTTTTCTATTTCCCAGATCATATATGCACATGTTTAAATGATTTTGAATTCAAATTTAAATGCATGGGTATGCAAAAGTGTACCACCATAAGTTCAACAAGTCAAGCAAACATTCACACACCAAGTTTCACACATCAAGTTTTGTTTCCTACGTTAATTTGTTTTGTAAATATTATCTATGTTAGTTATATATTCTAGTTCCTATGCAAAGTTTTAAAAAGTTTAAATTTTTAGTGTTTTTTAAACTAGGTCAAAATTTTAGGGTATTACAAACCTACCCCTTAAATAGAATCTGGTCCTCGAGATTCGAGCTGATCCTCTAATAGATAGGGAAATTCCTTTTTAAGATCGTCTTCTCTTTCCCATGTGGCTTCTGCCTCTGTATGATTATTCCATTGAACCCGACAAAATCTTATTGTTGTCCTCCTAGTTTGTCGGGTGACCGTATCCAATATCTTGATTGGTCTTTCCTGATACTGTAAATCTGGTTGTAAGTCCATGGCTTCCATAGGTGCTTGTTCTTCCGGTACCCTCAGACATTTATTTAGTTGGGATACGTGAAACACATCGTGTATATCTAACATTTCTGGAGTTAACTCCAAGCGGTAGGCCACTGCTCCAATCTTTTCAATGATCTGATATGGTCCAATATACCGTGGGGCTAACTTTCCTCTGACATGAAATCTCCGAGTACCCCTGATGGGTGATACCTTTAAGTAGACGAAATCTCCGGGTTGGAGCTCTAACGGTCTTCTCCGAGTATCTGCATAGCTCTTTTGTCTACTTTGTGCTGCCTTCAAATTCTCTCGGACTTTAGCTACTTGTTCCTCGGCTTCCTCGATCATGTTGGGGCCAAATAGGCTTCTTTCTCCGATCTTCCAAGGTCGGTCGTATATGTAGGGCATTTAAGATACCTTGTGGTATAATTTGCCGATTCAGTTGTCGAACTTCTTGTACTAACTTTGGTCTTCGGTTTAGAGTCGTCATGTAGTGACAATATGTCTTTCTACTTAATGCATCTGCAACTACATTGGCACTTATTTTTTCTCATGCACTTCTACCTTCATATATACCGATTCAGAGTAACTAATTGATATGCACGCTTATGTGTGATTGGATTGATTTTTCCAAGTGCAAAAGAATAGGAGTTGAGATAAAAAGTTGTTGGAGAGAGTTTTTAATCTTGTAAAAAAAATCAAAACTAAGAGTGAGTTTTGAAAACTCTTGGAGATGGCTTACAATGTGGACTTTTGTTTGGGCTTCCTGTAAGCTTTTGGACCTTTTAAAAGCAAAAAAAAAAAAAAGCCAAAGCCACAAGTTCATTACAGTGAGCTTCAATGCTTTTAGCTTATAGGAGCTGTTTGGCTTTTGGAAGTAAAAAGATCGGCTAGAATACCGTTAGTCTTGGTTTTTCTTTTTTTTCTATAAAAAATGCTTTTTAATTGAATTAAGGAGTTTTTAGAGATGCTCTCAGCAGATTAAGATGCACCTTCCAAACGTTGTTGTATTGCTCTCTTGGCTCAACTAAACGTGATGGAGATTACTTGTTTACAATTAAATAAACAAGTGAAATTTAACCTTATCATCAAACACATATCAGGCATACCCGACCCAATGTATTTGTGGTTAAAGTATACGTATCTACTCCGTATATGTTTTCACGAAGGTTAATCAGGGCCAGACTCCATATCAGTTATCAACAATTGACGTCTTGGATTATTTTTCTCATTTTCTATAACCCTGGATTATTTTTCTCATTTTTCTGTAACCCCATGAAACGTTTTACAGCCTTTTTTTTTCCAAAACGATTTCTGCAGCCATAACATTTAGCATGTTCATCATCATCATTGTAGAGCTTCATCCATGCCAGCATTCATCACATTACCGAAATTTGCAATTTCAAAATCAAAAACCAGATTTGATTCAACAAATAAACAATCATCAGCAAGGGAACCCAGACCACACAGACACCAGAGCAATGTCACCCTCGGCGTCAGGAGAATGAACAGTCAAAAATTCAACGACTAAAACTGCTTCATATATTAAACCATGTACAGTGCAGGAAGCCAGGACAAGACATCCCACCTAGTGATCAGAATCCTATACACAATTGACAAATCCTACAAGCCCAGTAATCAAACGGAAGAAGCTAACCTCCTCCCCAACCACACTCCAATACATAATCACAGGAAATTCCACCTCAACTTCCTCTAATCCACCGAAAACAGAACACTTCCTCTAATCCACCGAAAACAGAACACTTACTATGAAACAGACGTGTTAGCTATCAGAATCAGAATAAGATTAAAAAAAAGAAGAAAATCACAACGTCCGGAAACCGCGTCCATCGGTAGCTCCACCAAAGCAACAATCACCTCTGCAGGAACACAAAAATTGCAACTTAAGAGCCAAAACCAAAGAAAACAACTTTCAAAACACCACAAAATCGAGAGACCTCTTTACCTCTTCAATCTTGTAGGAGCCGGGCGCCACATCTGCTAGGCACAATCCCGGGTACAGCAACTGCAATCCAGGAAAACCAATAGAAAAAAAAAATCTCATTAAACACCGAATTCGGAGAGGAGACAAAATCCAACAATTCTAAGCGTAGGTTCGAAATCCTTACGTCGAGCTGCCGCTGCACCGTGCGCGGGTGCTTCTTGGGCCGGCGCGGGGGCCGTGTCCCACGAATCGCCGCGAAGTCCTCCGCGATCTCCTGCTTGGACAGCGCGATGGAGAACGCCCGCTTCTTCGCCTCCGCCGTCGGCTCTGGCGCGCGCTCCGCGGCCTGAGCCGCCTCGTCCGCTTCGTCCGATCCAGCCTGGCGCGTCGGGGTGGCGGTGGCCGAGCGGCGGGTCCGAAGGTTCCACGGCGGCTGAGCGGCGCGCTGGCGCTGCAGCAGCGAGCCGCCGCCGCCCTCGGGGCGGTGGGCCTTCTCCTCCTTGTCCGGGGACGGGGTCTCCGGAGACGAGGGAGCGGGCGACGAGGCGGGGCCGTTCTTGGAGCAGCGGAGCACGCGGTGCGTGCCCCAGCTGAGGGTGGGGAAGGAGAAATCGTGGAGCCGCGCGCGGGACGAGGACGACGGCCGCGGCGCGGGACCCATGGGATTCGACTGCGCAGAGGTGACCTTGGCGCCGCGGCGGCGGTCGTTCTCGACGGCGGCCATGAGGACCATGGGAGGGTGGGAGGGAGGGGCGGGCGGCCGCGTGGGAGAGAGGAACAGGAGGAACCGAAGCGGAAGGAAGGAAACGAGGAGGGCGAGACAGAGAGAGATAGAGGGCCAGATTTTTTAAACAGCGGATAAAGGGGCCGTTTTTCCGTAAAGACCCCCGGAATCCATCTACTATTTGCCTGCAAGCCCCTTGTAAAACTGTTTTTGGACATCAAGTTTCGGCCCTTGTTCGGTGTGGACGTGTGGCGGGCTTCCACGGCTCGGTGTGGGTCGCGCGCGTGATTGGGACGGGCACGGGCCGATTGGGGTCGGGGATCGATGTGGCGTCTGGCGTGGGTGGCCTGCGCCGCGTTCCTTCTTCCCTTGGCTTCTCCCGGCGGAGCGGACGACGGGAGCGGTGACGTCACGGACTCATGCTCGCAGCTCGCAAGTCACAAGTTGCCATCTATCACTCCATGAGGATGAGGTCGAGCCGCCGCCATCAGCATCAGGTCGTTCCGGCCTCGGGGGACCAGCCTTTTCGTTCGGTGGTTGTTTTAGAGGTTTTGATGATTTTTTTTTGACAACAGGGTTGGTCCATATTCAGATACAGATACAACGATATATAACCAGAATTAGCGTGCAAGTACAAACAACATTGAAGAATAATGCATGCAGTTACATAATACATATGGAATTCTTGTTTCATTCCTCATAATAGCTTATACTACCCAAAACTTCAGCTCCAGTGTACTCCTCCAGTCGAACCGAGAGAGAGGAACGTTAGATTAAACGAACCATGCACACTAGAGACATCGACCGCTTCTAAAATCGGATGTTGCAGACGGTACGAACCGTGCCGCGTTCAGCCAGCCTATTTGCAATCAATTGGCGTTTAGACAGTGCACAAGTAGTATACATGAGCGGCCACTTCAAAAAAAATGATCGTCTTTCTGAAGCAAGACCGGACGCCACTTTAAAGCTCTACGAACTTTACTTTACGTGCCCGAGTTTTGTCACAACATGTCAGTATGGTTCAAGGCGAGATGCCCGAACAAACTTCCTATTTCAACAGACATCCCATAATCAGCAACCTCCTCCTACATCCCTAAATAGCCTACACCCAGTATACCGTCTCCTCGAGAAATCAAGTCCAACAGACATCCCATGACTAGTTTGTCCTCCTATCATCTCTAAATTGCCCAAGTCCATCATACCACGAAGCATCTCGAGTCCAGGTTTCTTAGTCCTTGATGATGGTGGCAACAAACCTGGCCTCCTTTTCTGCTTTCCCATTTTACCTGGAGTGATTTCGGGGTAGTCCGATGGCCTATACTGTGTGTAGGTGAAACTTATGCCCACCATTCTCTCAGCTCCAAAGTAGTCTGCTGCTTGCAGCGCGCCATCCCGCATGTTAACAGCAAGCGCAAACGCTTTGTCGTCCCGGTGGTCGACCTTGGCCACGACGTAGACCACATCATCGTCGTCCAAGCTCAGCGTGGGATGGCCTGTGTGCAGCTTCTGCAATGGTGGCAGAGAAGCAGCTTGCCCCAGCAGCTTAGGCAGTGACCCTGGAATGTGTGAAGCGTCGATCTTGCAGTCCCTCTCCCAGCGCCCCTCCCAAGCAGAGGCAGAGCTGGGGTTGGTGACATTCCAACTCCATGTGGTGACCGTCCAGTCGTCGGAGATGTACGTGTCATTGCTATGCGACCACGGACTGACCTGAGTTTGGTGCTCAACGCACCGGATGTGACCACCTTGGACAACTGCAATGTCACGGAACACATCCGCGGAGGCCTCTGACAGCAGCTCGTGCTTGCCAGGCTCGGACAGAGGGATGTAGTGGAGCTACGGGCGGTCGGCGAGCAGGATGCCTCGACAGAGGTCGACCCAGCCCATGACGCTGCCGCCTAGCGTGACCACCATGTGCGTCATGTGGTAGAAGAAGGTCAGGCCTGGCGATGGAGCCATGAGTTCGAGCTGCAGCACTTCGGTGGTCCACTTCCTCTCTCTTGAGTCAAAGCAGCGGAGATGGTACTGTGTGTAGTCACCCCTCCTGCCTCGGGAAACTCAGAGGACGGCGACGACGTAGTGCTGCCGGGGAATGCAGTGGGGGCGCAGGGTGTCGCACCCGATTTCTCAAATAATAACAAGCGTTAATTATATGTGTACCTAGGATATCCACACGACACATATAGCGACCGAACATGATTACAACAAAACTTACAACTATTACAAATGTATAGCAGAAACTATTCTTAATCTACTCTTCGGGACTCCATACTCCACAGGGACGATTGACTTGGGAAACACTCACCTAGTACACATGGACTCCGTAAGAAACTCTTCACTTGATCCACCATCTAGTACCCATCCTAGATTTTTTGTTGATTATAAAGCAAGTGTGAGTGCACCATACTCAACAAGTATAACATGAGGGTATGCAAGACTCACAAGGCAGGACACGGCTGAACTACGATAAGCACTTTTAGTTGGTCATGTTTTATTTATTATTAAACCTATGTTGCTAGGTTATGCTTAAGCTTCTAAGGTGAAATTATAATTAACATCAAGATTAATCATCACCCAACTCATTCATAGAACCATCTATCTCGAAAAGGATCCAGGTCGCTCGTGACTGAGAGCATGGCTGATATATCAGTTTAATAACTCTGCAGAGTGTGTACAACTTTACCCACAAGTCGTGATTCCTATTTGCCTGAGGTAGCTAGCCTCTTGACTCGCTTCCAAAGTAAGTCGACAGGGTTTCACTACGAGACCGTTCACAACTCCAATTAATAAATAGCAACCTGCTAAGGTTTCCCCATCAAGAAGAAAGATCCCGCCCCAAGGGGTGACTAACAAAAAAAGACTAAGAAACCAAAGTGCACCCCCTTGGTAGGCCGAGATCAAACTAATCGGAGCCCCTCTTGCATCCTTCGGTAAGCTGCCACAAACTAGTAGAATTCTGATACTGAGTCAAAGCCAAAGCCATGTAGCTTGTGGTTGCACGGTATGTCTTGGGTTGCCGCTTTAAGATTCAGTCCTTACGGAGGGTAGACAAGAGCACCCAAAAAAGGCCCAATGCTCTAGCCCCCTGATATCCATGTTGCTAAAAAGCATCATTTTAACATTGATTCCATAATCCATTAATCAAGATTAACACTATAACAGTTTGGTGATTGCAAGCTAAGCAAAACTACCCATATGCATAACCCAAAGGTAACAAGGAATATAGGATAACAAAGGTTCTAAGTAAAGTCCTTAGGGGTTCATCATATTAGACATATGCTTATGAAAAGGTGATTAAATGGTTATTGGGTAACAAGGGAACTCATGTTACACTTGCCTTCAACTATTGCTCACACCTGTCCAACTTTCCTTTGGATCATCCTTGCATAGCTCCTCTTCTATAGACCGCAACAACCAGCGCAAGCACCATAAAGAAACCTAAAAACAATGCATCAAGCATTATAAAAACAAGACATAAAGGTTTTAAAACACGTAGGGCTTGTAACTACGATCGCTTGAGCGCAAAAACTACTAAAACATGAGCAATGGTTTAAAAGACATGAAAGTTGGAAGGTTTGATAAATGATAGGAATAGAATAGACATGATGTATGTGGGCTAACTTGAAAGATTTATATAGCATAAGGATTTATAGGTGAGGGGTAAATGATTAGAGGAGTGTATACAAGATGGATAGGATATTATGAAGAATGAAGTAAGCATTCAAAGATTTAAGGGCTAGATCACATGGGGATGACATGCAAGCTTGATGAGAGGAAACATACACATGGCAATGGTTACGCAAAAGTGAGATGGTATGGTGAGGTAGTATCAAGAATATTTATTTCTGGTCATAGAACATGAAGACACAAGAATAATGGTGGTGATTGGCATAGTTGGAATTTGCCAACAGCAAGGCGATCATAGATACGTGGCAAAAAGTGAAGATGAACCTATAGCTCATGTTCTGCAAACTCCTCTAGGATATGAGAATGATCTTTTGGATTTGTGAAGAGTACACTTTGGAACATATTTTGACAAGTGGTGCACTAATAAGGTGGATGCTAGATCAACGAGAAACACAATTACCATGAATTGTGCGCCGGCTGAACATACCCGTGCAGCGGGTAGTGGCGACTATGGCCATCAAAAGGATGGGTCACACTGAGTTATGAGAAATCCACTTGATAGAATCATGTGTAACTATTGTGCACACATTCTTGCCAAAGGGATCAACTATTCGACCAAAGGTTTAGTGGGAAACACAGCAAAGTACCGGTGCACCATGAACTTGTATATCAGCGGACCACAAACATGTCTATGAACCAAAGCTTGGTATTCACTTCACCAATTAGTGATATGTTTTGTGAGTTTGTTAGGTACTATGTGGAGTATGGTTTGGTAAAAGGGCAAGTCTTTTGGAGTATTGTTGAGCCGGGGAACGTGGTTGCAAAACAGGGTGGCATGGCTGTTTTCTGGACAGCAGGAGTAGCGGTTACTATGGCCTCGATATCTCAGCCATCATGGTACCGATGAGCAAACTAACTTGCAAAGACATGTGCAAATATATGAGACACATTACTGTCAAAGGGTTTGAGGATTGGGTTCATGGATTAATGACGAACGCAAATGACATTCAGTGCTGCAAGCTGCTAGAACAGCAGGGACAACAAGCACAAAGATGAAGATATCTATATCTCCTACATCTCAACTCCTATGGCCAAACCATCTTACAGGGGCATGTTGAAGGATGGTAAATACACCAAGGTCAAAGGGTTCGATGATCGGAGTTATGAAATAGCAAGGAATGTCGTTTCCATTGGCGGCGACAAAGTTGGCCGCGAGGACAGCAACACATACCGTGGGTAAACTTCACCGGGGATCAACCAAATGTCATCTATGGCACATGATATGTAGCGAGGAACATGAATACAAGATGGGAAAGATGATGGGATGTTCTCACCTAGGGTTAGGATTTGGTTGTGAGAGGATACGCGGTCAACAATGACTGGCGGCGATGACGTGGTGCAGCGGGGTGTCCTGCTCGTGTTGCCACCGATTGGGGTGCCTCCATGGCACCAAGGGAAGCCATCATGCCCTGTACAACAGCAGGGGCAACAGCGATGTCCTCCTCCAATTGCTTTCTCAGGTGCTTGGAAGGAAGAATTGAGGGGCAAGATGAATTCAGATCAATTAGGGCATTCTGTTTTTGTGGAGAAGCGAGAGGGAAGTAGGGAAGAGGAAGGGGGAAGACATGGGGAAGGATGAGGAACAGAGGGAGCTCTCCCCTCCTATTCTTTACATGAATAGGAGGATATTAAGGAAGAGGTTCATGCAGGGTTATTAAGGGGGAGGTTACTGCTGCTGTTTTGCATGTAAGGAAGGGAAGGAGGCGACATAGGGGAGGAGGGAGACCAGGGAGGTGGTGCCCATATGCTTATGCATAATGGAGGGAGGGAGGAAAGAAGATGGATGCATCTCTGTTGCATGTATGCATGCAGAAACAGAAGGGAGAGGATGGAACATGTCTGTCCTTTACTTATACAATTTAGGGAGAGGGTTAAGGAGGAATAATGACCATTAAGGGCTGTTATTTTTTATTGAGAAAAGGGAGGTTGCGCAAGGGGAAAGAGAGGGTGTCAGGGTTATGATCCCCGGGTGTCTCAAGGCATCGATTAGTTAGCAGGCTGAGTGGCCCATGATACATCAGCTAGCAAGGGCCCGAATTACCAAGGCCCAACTGATCCAAGGAAACCAGGCCAAGCGCTAAGGCTAGATTCAGCCATGACCCCTTCATCAGACTTAGCCGCATGACACATAAGAAACTCATGACCTCTCCATTGGCCCGACCCCTAGGAGGAATGAGGAGAGGTCGTACCTAACCTAGCGTGCCTGCTCTGACAGGAGTGAGCACGCCGCACTAACCCTGCAAGGACCGAGGGGACAGCAGTCACCTCGGTCAGGTCAGACACCATTCCTACGCCATGTAGCATGGACAAGACAACACCACACAACGGTGATGGCCAGGTACGGTGCCCACCATCTAAATATGGCCCAACAAGATGCATGTACGATTCTACCCACTATGGGATAGGATCCACAACGGAGGCCGTGACTTAGAAGCCATCCAGACCGACGGAAGCCACGACCTCGGAGTTTAGGGTCGTGGCCACCTCCTCCACAAGACGACCAGGTGATCGGCGACCTAGGGGCGGCTACCAACTCCTGTACGATGCCCCTAGGAAACCAAGAGGCGATGACAAAGACCACAACGGAGACCACGTCCCATAGGACAGCTAGCAAACCACCACCGTGCCTATAATGCCGCCACGACCGGCATAGTGGCACCACGCCGCACCTTACCACGATGTGGGCATAAGACCATGATGACAACCATGCCTAGACATGCATCACAAGATGGCATAGCTTGCAAGTCAAGTTAGCTAGGCTCCTCCCTCAGGCTCATGATCCCTCGGTCAGGAAAAACTTCTTCTTTGTACATGCCCTGGCCCCGAACTCTATATAAGGGCAGCTAGGGCACCATCCCAAGGGACATTCTGATTCATTCATTCTTCACACCACCGGACTCCTGAAGCTTCCCTTCAGGCAGTTCATCTCTTAGCTCTAGCTCTCCTACCTCTTCCACCATTCATGCACCCCCCACTATAAGAACTTCAGAGCATTCAAGCGAGGAGCACGCACTCGATCATCTCTGAGACTAGACGTAGGGCTTCAACCTAAACTAGTATAAATCCTCGTGTCTTTTGGATGCTACCATTGTCTTCCTAGAGCAGTGTGGCAATCGTATAAATTTACTAGTCCAGTTTACAAAACACTGATAATTGGCGCGCTAGGTAAGCGACAGTCGC
Source organism: Miscanthus lutarioriparius (assembly GCA_904845875.1). Classification (NCBI taxonomy): domain Eukaryota; kingdom Viridiplantae; phylum Streptophyta; class Magnoliopsida; order Poales; family Poaceae; genus Miscanthus; species Miscanthus lutarioriparius. The sequence continues at coordinate 35,653,914 of CAJGYO010000005.1, read as the reverse complement.
GCACTCTCATTGTTGAGAAGGAAGTGATGGCTCCCTGCACCTACGTCAGACTAGCTCTTGGCATGGCCCCTGGTGGCCGCATCCACTTTGGAAGCCTTGAGTTCACTGACATCGATGGGCTAGCTCCTGTAAACAGTCTTCTCCCCGGCCAAGCCCTACGCTTCGGGTACCTAGACTTCCTAGCCGACAATCTAGGTTAGCTGCAACTCAGCGAAGAGAATGCAGCTCCACTACACATCTCGACGCTCGATCATGGACCGACATGCACCGGTTCGGTGATCGTCGATTCTGATGCGCTAGCATGCAGAATCGATGCCTATCTCGGGGCAAATCCTGAGCCAGAGCTAAGTCGATGCATTTTCTATGTGTTGGCAAATGTCTTCGCCCAACTCTCCAGAGGTGGGCCACTGCCACCAGAGGTCGAATTCTAGAACCCCAGTGTTGCATTGCCCTCCGAAATGAGGGACACGATTGCACTCTTCGAGCGAGAGCTAGCCAGGCGCAATGGCCATACGATGACGCCAGAATCCTCTGAGTTTGAGGGGATGATGGAGCGGGATCTAGAGTCCGTCTATGACCTCCCACTGGTGACCCCTGGGAACACGAACTCTGAGTCTGATTCTGAAGGGACCTGCCACCCGCTGAGGGAATGCAACATGTTGTAGCTCTTAGAGAACGGGGTGGCACCAATGGTGTACATGGAGGATGACGTCTATCCGATTCCACACACCCCCGAAAGAACAAGCAAAGTATGACTAGGAGCGCTTGGAATGAGCCAGGGCCCGTGAGGATGATTAGGCCAACGAACACCGCGAAGACGAATGCCCCAGCCCGCAGCACCTCAACATTGAGGGCATGCGGGCGTGAGTGCGCCATGTGTACGATCAAATCCAATAGGGCAAGAGAGAGACACACGTTTTCCCTCAAGCTAGCCAGAATGTTGCAGCAGCCGCCATGATCATGTGGACGGCCCCTGAACCCTTGAGCAACGAGGGAAAGCACGTTCATCAAGAGCTGTAAGATTTGCTAGAACTGCAGCGGTGCATCAAGCTCAAAGCTCTACGGAGAGGCGGTATCCCGAGGCCAGCCTCGTGCACATCTCCTCAGCGCGGTGTGCCCTCGAGGGGTACCATGCACCGATCATACTTCATCCCGTCAACGGTGGCACGACGCGCAGGCAGGAGCTATGTTGGGAACCACGACGCCCGTCTGACTCAAGGCCCCAGACGCCCTGGGGCAGGCCTAGTGGGCAAAGATAAGCTGCACTATAGCGATAGTGACCCAAACAACCATGGCTGACACCCTAGGGTCTGGGACGCTCGACGCAGCCTAAGCCTAGACGCCTGTGTCCCATTGTTGGTCGCTAAAAGGATCCGACAGATGCGTTTCCATGCATCGCGAACATCATCAAGTACTCTAGGGACACAAACCCCGCCGTGTGGCTAGAAGACTTCTACCTTACCTATCGAGCAGGCAGAACAGATGACAATTTCTTCATCATCCAATACCTACCACTCTACCTCACAGAAAGCGCCCAAGCATGGCTCGAGCATCTCCCCACAGACAGCATCCACTTGTGGGTAGACTTCAAGCGCATCTTCATAGGGAACTTTCAGGGCACGTACGTGCGCCCTAGAAATTCCTGGGTTCTCAAAGCCTACAAGCAAAAAATGAGAGATACTCTACGCAAGCACATCCACCGCTTCTCCAAGCAGTGCAATGAGCTTCCCGATATCATGGATGCGGATGTGATTAGAGCGTTCATCTCTAACACGACCAACGAAGCACTCAACCATGAGCTCGAACGCTGCAAACCACGGACGACATGGGAGTTGCTCGATCTCACGACAAGTCACACCTCCGACGAGGAGGCCGTCCACGTGATCTTCTGTAAATACAAGGGTAAGGCTCAAGCTGAACCAGCGGACGAGGCTAAGGACTACAATCGATGGGGAAAAGGCAAGAAGGACAGCTGGAGGCGCCATGACAGCGAGTTTGTCGCGGCAGTCGACAGGGTCCACAAGTAGAAGACTGTCAAGCTCAACCATGTCAGTTTTAACAAGATAGTCAAGATGTCGTGCCGCAACCATTTCTATCCAGTCAAGCAAACCCTCGAGGAGTGCGACCTCATAAAGCGCTACTTCAATGGCGACTACAAGGCAACCGACTTTCCTAAAATGGTTGGAAACCATGATAACTTTTGATAGAAAGGACCACCCCGACCACATTCCACAACCGGGACGCTTCCTTCTTGTCGTGGACCTGATCATCGGCAAGACCCACCTGTCTTGTGTCCCCATGGATGGCAGGAGCGGGCTCAACCTCCTCTATGCCAAGACATACGACGCCATGGGCCTGTCGTGAACGGGGATATGACCATCTAGTGCTCCATTCCATGGAGTCATACCTAGGCTCTAGGCCATCCCACTTGGGCAGGTCGACTTACTCGTGATGTTAGGAGGTCAAGCCAACTTTCGCACAGAAATGCTCACCTTCGAAATAGCAGATTTCCCTGGCACCTACCACACCATCCTAGGTCGACCATGCTACGCGAAGTTCATGGCCATCCCCAACTACACCTATATAAAGCTCAAGATGCCCGGTCCCCATGAGATAATCACCATAGGAGGCAACCTTCAGTAGGCCCACCTCTACAAATGGGAGAACTACGTCATTGCAATGACTGCATGCCAACCCCCAGAGCCTCGACTCACATGGGCGACAACGACTAGCGTCATGCCAGAGTCAAGCTCTGAAGGGCGGCCCCCGAGGGCTGGGCCTGAACATGACTTTACTACACGGTAGGAGAGCACGCGGAGGTCATGCTCAGTGACCTCGGCCGCAGCACGCAGCTGGATAGGTAACGACCCGACGTGAGAATGACGCAGTCGATGAGCTCTAGAGGGCTCGTGACACAGCACATTCCTCGGTTCGATGAGCTGCGTGTTCCAGGCCTCACCACGTCAAGCATGACAGATGTCAAAAGCCACGACCAGCGGTGTCGCAACCCAGTGTTCACACCAAAGCTATGCTAAGACACGAGTCTCTATGGCTGAGACTTTGTACATAACCATCAACATCAATGAATCCTTCCCGCACCCAAAGATCGCAGTATGCCTTGATAAGCGCATTACAAAGCGACACCCTAACGACGCGTGCGACCCCAAGTGACCCATGTCGGTCGGCGCGTGCAAGCCAACACGACTCACTCGCGGGGGGCTACATCACAACAAAACTACGCATTGATGCACATCCACAGGATGTACGAAATCGAACCCCAAGAGCCAGCTCTAGGCAAGGCCGCGCACCCGCGCATAAGGAAAGAGGGAAGAAAGATAGTCACGATCTGAGAAAGAGAGGTCGACGAAAGGTGCGCTACTGCCGGTTCTAGTCTACGACACTTCGGTTATGAAAATGAAGTTGCACTAAGCCAAGACTCGTGGGTCGACCCCCAGGCAAGGTCACGCAACTGTGGCATTCGAACAGCCATATCATTGGCAAGCACACAAAAGAAAACAGCACAAAATCCAAACTAAGAAAGTTCATTTATTAAAAGAACCTAGGTACAACCAAAGGCCCTTGGCCACTGCCGTAGAGGATGTCCTCCTTGTCCACGATGGACACGATGACGGCTGCGGTAGCAGCAAAGTCACCGACCAGCTTTGCCCTTTCCGCCTGCTTGGCATGGTCTAGGAACCCGGGCGCCACCTGACGAAAGTCCTAGTCGGTGCGGAGCTGTAGCACGGTGAGGGCAGCATCGGTCCCCTGCCGGACTCTAGCCACCACCGCACGCTCGCGGTCCTCCATCAAAAGAACCTCATGGAGGCGGGCCTCCTCCGTCTCCTGGCGGGAGGGCACCAGCTGCTCCTCCAATGCTGGCAACAAGAAGACAAGAAGATCAGGAGTGACAAACAACAAACAGGATGACAAGACAAAGAAGAATCCGTACCCACGATATGGGCCTGGGCGTCGGTGGCCGCCGCCTGTGCGATGGCGGTCTCCCTCTCTAAGCCCTCGAGGGCCACCCTGACATTGTCAAGACAGCGCTCCAACCGGCTCACCTCACGGGTGGCATCGAAGTAGCACTGGCGGGCCTCATCCGCCCCATGGACAAGCTCGCGGAACTTGCACCGATCATCCGAAGAAGACGACAACGAGGACGACGAGCTCGACCCCCACCCCCCGTGGGCGGGGTCATGTGGGTGGGGTCATGGCACGGGCGGCACCGGTTGCCACTCTAGACATGGCATGGGTGGCAGCCCTGGGAATACACACGGTCAATATAGGTCAAACCCTGAACCAAAACACCATTTGAATACTTACCCTTGATTGCGCAGACAGGCACGAAGACACGACGATGACCCGCTAGCCTCCAATGACTCTTCCCATGGCCGCTTGCCGCAATCCATCCTGGCCGATGAGGAAAGGACTCCAAGTGCGTGAGAGCAAGAACAGGGAAGTGGTGGAGCAGGCGACTCAAAGCGAATGCCTCTCCCACCGTACCACTCTAAGCGTATTTATAGCCGCTGAGGACACTTAAGGTGCACACGCGTTCTCTCACATTTACTAACCGCTTGGAAAACCCCATAGAGCAGGTGAAGCGATAGGAGGAAAGGCAGAGCGATGGTCGCCCACGCATCGGCGTGAACCAAGTAAGCTTCGTGAGCCCCCACTTTTTCCATATTGTTTTGATTTATGCGCCCGCATTTCGCGGAGCACAACTGCTCGTGAGTTGGGCACCATAATGCCATGACGTGACCGAGGAGGCCAACCGCCCCCCCCAAGATCATGTGCAAAGCAACCGATCGCAAACCATGACCCCACGTCATGCTTAGAAAACCAACTCTTGGGTCGGTCCTTAGAAGGGCTCAAGGCCACAAAGGGATAGGGGCAGAGTGAGATGGGCCCTATGGCTCTAATCGGTGGTGTAGAGCCACACGACCATCTCACTTTGTGTTCGTGTCATCCACTTCAAAGTCACCCGGGTTGACCCCCTCTGTGGGGAGGCATCTTCCCCTCTGACCGCTACGGAGGCGGTCAGGGACCAACAGGTTTAAGGACCAACGATTTATGGGATGTCTCTCGTTGAGGCACAGCCGGACTCCACATCGATTGGGAAGGATATTGGGTCCTGCTCGGAATACCCATCGACTCCAACGAGGCGCACCGCTCTGGCCTTTGTGGCCTTCGACTGACAGTTACGGTGGACATGCCTGTACCCGCATGGTACGAAACCAAACCCGCTTGTAACAGGGCATCATGACCTTTCGAGGTTGGTAGGGACGCTAGGAAAAAATAGGAGTCGGATCCCTGTGACCCCATAAAAGGGTTTAGGCCAAGCCATGACCAAAACTACTCCCGACATGCCAAGGTCTAAAGACCAAAGGCTAGCTTCAGAGACTCATAAACCGTCAGAGGTCCGTGAACCCTCCGGGAGAGATCAACGAAGCAGACAGCTAAGAAACATAGCAGTGTCTTCCATATGAAGCAATGCAGAGCCCAATACGTGATCATGGTTCGGTCACGTGGAAAAAAGTAAAAGGTACAAGACATACGCGCCACCGCACGGTCGCCAAAAACCTCACTACCGCACAAAAAGAGGTTAGGGAGATGGCTCCTCGCACCAGTAGGTCAAATATCAGCAATAGTCGGAAGTTCCGATAGTTTGGGCCGAAACTTCTGGTAGCCAAAAGATCCAATGCAAACAGCCGGGAGTTCCAGCACCTACGTGAAATGCGCTACAAGTGCTAAAATAATCTTTGAGTGCAAGATATCTAACAACCCCACTTCCTAGTGGTAAGGTGAAATGTTGGCGTTGCTTCTTTGACACCGAAAGGTCACCACTCCGTAGATTGAGTCCAAACCCTAAGAAAAACTTTGGGGAGAAAGAGAAACCAACAAGAACAAATATGATAACACAAATTCCAACAACAACAAGCACATGGGACAAAAGGATTTATTCTGAGGTTCGGCAACCCCACAAAGGATCTCCTACATCCTCGTTGTTGAGGTGACCACAAAGGTCGGAGTCTCTTTCACCTCCTTCCCTCTCTCAAGGAAACCACAAAGGTCACTTGAGCTTTCCACTAAGAAATCAAGGGTAATACAAACTTCCCAAAGCTCATCCATAAGATGGAAGCTCTTGGGCGACACCTAGCCGGCTAGGAGCAAAACTCCAAGAGTAATAGACACAAATCCAACCGGCTTGACGAAGAAATCAAGTGCTCAATCTTGCCAAAGTGATTCTCTCACTCAATTCACTCTCCTTTCACTCCAAACCCTAGGGGAATCAAATATTGAAGCAAAGAGGAGAGGAGGAGGGTGCCTTGAATGCTTGAGAGCTGTTTTGGACGAAGGTTGGTGAGCAATTAATGAGTGGGTAACGGTTAGAAGAGAGAAGAGAGCTATTTATACTCATAGGCAAATCCAACCGTTCAAATCTGCGTTAGAAGTTCCGACACAGATCACCAGGACTTCTGGCTCTACTGCAAAATGTTGTTCACGGCGTAGTCAACTGGGCTAGCTCGGTCATCGTCGGAACTCCCAGCGACTGCCGGGACTTCCGGCTTTTGTCTGGACTTCCAACAGACAAGCGAGCCAGGCGGCTAAGTCCAAAAGCGCTGGGACTTCTAGCGGAAGTCAAGACTTCCGACTGCTGTGACTTCCGGCAGACAGCCGAGCCTGGCGGCTAAGTCCAAGAGCGCCGGGACTTCTGGCAGGAGTCGGGACTTCTGACTACCGAGACTTCCGGCTCGTGCCGGGAGTTCTAGCAACCAAAAGTCCACAAACTATATCTAGGTGTTCATGAGGTGATTAAGTGTCACTCTTTTGATTTTATTTTTATGCTTGAGCACTCTATCTTCCTCAGACCACCTAAACTTGCATCCCTCTTTATAGTATGGTGAAACCTAAACTTAAAACAAAAGATAAAAAGTTGAAGAGCGATTTGAGTTCGTCCGCCTTTTCAACTTCAAGAATTGAGGGATACCATTTCATCTTAGATCAACTCTTTAAAACTTTCATGGGACTAAAGCTATAATATATCTCATTAAGATCCCATTAGTCCCTAATTTGGATGCCATCAATACACTAAAACCAACATAGGGGGCAAATGCACTTTCAATCTCTCCCTTTTTGGTAATTAATGACAAGTAACTTAGGCTTTTATAAGAATGAAAGAATTTAAAGCTTTTGGACCCCAAAATTTATGGATAGCCCCCCCTTAATATATGCAATGAATTTGAATTTCAATGATGATCATCAACACATCACTTGCATATATTAAGATAGAAACTCCCCCTAAATTTTGCAATCCGTGGGGTGCACCAAGTGTATGTGAACAAGTAAATATCCATGAAAAAGGAGATGCAATATGACATGTTATATTCACACAACAAGTAAAAGAGAATGTGATGGCCAAGATCTCAAAGTAACAACTTGAAACAACACATGGCCATCCAAAATAACATCCACCATTCATAAGAAGAGACAAGCAAGATAACTAATAGATAGGAAGATAAACATTACTTGTCCTACAATCATCCATCACAAGAGCAAATATAGTTGTCCATCATATAGTGCCACCACATGACATAGTTCATACACGCTAAAAGTTTTAAAGTTTCACAAACCAACTAACTTATTACATAGATGGATCAAATCCTAACACTCCCCTTTGTCAACAAGTGCCAAAAGGGGTAGGCCGCATGAAAGAAATGACTACTCGTCCTCATAGTCCTCATCACCATCATGGTCACCATCATCACCACCATTGTCATTGTCATCATCATCATCCTCGATGTACCCCTCATCCTTGGCGCTGGGTTTTTGCTTGCCATGACGACGGGGCTGATCGGACGACTCACCGTAGTATTCCTTGAAAGCCTCATCATAAAGCTCGAAGGGATCACGAAGTGGCTCCAAGTCACGAAGCGGTACGGAGTGAATGTCCAACTTCTGCTCAATCCGATGCATCCTCACAAGCAACTCTTGCTCATGCTCCGCACTAGCACAACAAGCTCCAAACATATACTTCATGAAGAACTTGAACTTGCTGGGGGGCTTACCACCGGAGGAGGAGGGGGACTGAGGCTCCTCACTATGAGAGCAGTGAGCATGAGAGCCACACGGTGGATAAGCACGTGAGGAGGAACCCGAGGCACCTTTGCCTTTGCCTTTTCCCTTAGCAGCCTCCTCTAACTCCCTCTTCGCCTGAAGGGAGAGCGTGTTGGAAAGTTTCAGCTTTTTGTGAGGATTGTCTGTAGGGAAGTGAATGCCTGACACATGCTCAATGATATGCATGATATAGGGAGCATAGGGGTAGTGATTCACCACATTCTCACTAGCATAAAAAATCTTCGTCCAAATGTACCGGCTAATAGAGAACTTGGTGAACTCATCGCAAAAACAGTCAAGAACAACCTGGGAGTCATCACGAAGATGAGTAGAGTCACCGCGTTTGGGATACAAGATCTGACGAAGAATGTTGTTGGGCACATAGTAGTAGGGCTTCGACCAAACTGTCTGCACATCAGCATGATGACGATCCAAATACATGTACTGATACTCATCCATAGCAAGAGGGGAAATCTCAGCTATAGTTGTCGAGTGGCAATCCCTACAATCCAAACCAAGAAGGCGAGCAAAGGTAGGAAAGTCAACCTTGTAGTGCTTCCCTTAAGTGGTCCAATGAATGACATGAGTATCTTCATGAGTGTCCAAATGATAGGAGGGATAGAACTGACAAATAATCTCGTTGTTCCATGGCTTGTGAAACTCCATCAGCGGCTCTAACCCCATCCTCTTCAAGTCACGGATCATCTGTGTAAGCTCGAAACCAGGCAACTTACCAAGTTCGTAGGTGTCAATGGACTTCATTTGAACCACTAGAGCCTCTTGCTTGTTGATGTAGCGGAGATAGACCAAATGGTGATAGAAGTCAAAGTGAAATGGTTCCTAGAACTTGTACTCAATCCTCAAGTCCTTGGGCTCATCATAGAGAGGTTGGGCACGTCGACAACAAATCTCAGACACATGGAGACGATAATCCACCATCAGATGAGGCATGTAACCACCAGTAGGATTGGGTGGGTGTTGAGGCTCTCGGATGGATGGAGTAGGACCATCGAATGGAACCAACCAGCTGACCCCAAAATAGCCTGGACCGGAGGGCGGTGTCATAGTGCACACATCAGCAGTAATAGTCCTACCTTCTTGATTGAGGGCTTCCTCAGCAGGATCACAGACTAGCACATCTCCAAGGCTGGGGATAAACTCCCGAGCTGCTGCACCAACCAAAGGGGGCAGACCTTGGGCTTGAGCACCACAAGCACGAGCTGAACGACCATGACCACGTGCACCAGCACCATCATGCGAAACAAGTAGCCTTCTTGCGGCTTGACTACTGAGAAGAACCAGCGGTGTCTTGAGTCCTCTTAGAACACTTCCCATGATGGCGAGGAGGACTGTCATCGCAATCAGAGGCCATGGCTATGAGAAACATGAAGTGAAACTAAGAAACACGGCAAAGAAGGGTGAACGAACATCTAGGAGTGAAGAAACATGAATGGAGCAGCAACTACGGAGTCGGGAGTTCCGACGTTAGTCGGGAGGCCTGACAGTCGAGAGTTCCAGCAAGGTGCCAGGACTTTCAATGGTCGGGGCCTCCGGCAGGTGCAGGGACTTCCGACGCACAAAGATGCAAATCCATTCACGTGGCTTCACATCAAGACACACAACCATACAAGGAAGGTAGAGGAGTAGAGAGGGAAGAAGAATAGAAGCAAATCGCAAGGTACATTAGAGATTAGGGTTAGAGGAATGAAGTAGTACCTTGGAGAGGGGAAGAGAGAGAAAAATGACATGATTCATAGTGAGGACGGCCTCCATGAATAGATCCACGAGCAGCAACACCACCACCAGAGAACCACCACGCTTGTCCTTCAGCCTTCGACGGGAGAGGGTGAGGGCGACACGGGAAGAAGGAGGAAGGGGTGCGGAGGCAACGCCGGCATTTTTGAGTGGAGCAAGGGGGACGGAACCAGAGCTCCTAGCGACGGGGGCCGGCCGGAGCTCCCAAGGCAGGGAGAAACCCTAGGCAAGGGCACGGTACGGCGACGACATGAGGGTGAGAGCGATGCGAGGACGGATAGGTGGGAGACAGTGAATGCAAGGTTACTGGGACGGGCCATAGTCAAAAATGATTTTCTAACCCTAGGTCAAAAGCATGGTCAAAATGCGGTCCAACTAGCGCTACCTAGATCTACGTCGGAACTTCCAACGCAGAGTTAGGAGTTCCGACGATCAGGAGTTCCGACGCTAGCCGGGACTTCCGGCTCGAGCTGGGACTTCTGGTGCAGGAAGACTGAAAAACTGCCAAACTTGTACTCTCAATGCCATGATGGACAATAACATTTTCACATGTGACTAGATTTCAATCAAACAATACAAAGCAATAGTCACATATGAAAATTATAAAGTGGATTTTGAAAGTGTCACACAATGTTTTAGCAAATCTTTTCTCCTAGCTAGATCAAACAAAGTCTGTGCAAGACATTAAGCCTTGTTACGAGAATCAATGATATTTAGCTCACTCCTCAAAGCACAAAATCTTAACTCATCTAGAGGCTTTGTGAAGATATCTGCTAGTTGCTTTTCGGTGCTCACATGATGAATTGCGATATCTCCTTTGGCTTCATGGTCTCTCAAAAAGTGATGCCGGATGTCTATGTGCTTTGTTCGAGAGTGGTTTATAGGGTTGTTTGCCAACTTAATGGCACTCTCATTGTCACACAAAAGGGGAATCTTGGTTAGCTCACAACCAAAGTCTTTGAGAGTTTGCTTCATCCAAAGTAGTTGGGCACAGCATGCACCGGCCGCCACATACTCGGCTTTAGCGATGGACAAAGCAATGGAGTTTTGCTTCTTAGAGCTCTAAGACACCAACGACCGACCAATAAATTGGCAAGTCCCAGTAGTACTCTTTCGGTTTACTTTGCAACCGGCATCATCCGAATCGGAATAGCCAAGTAACTCAAAAGTGGAGCCCTTAGGATACCACCAACCAAAATTAGGAGTGTGCACTAAATACCAAAAAATTCTCTTAACAACCATCAAATGATATTCTTTTAGATTTGCTTGAAATCTTGCACACATGCACACACTAAGCATAATATCGGGTCTAGATGCACAAAGGTAAAGGAGGGATCCAATCATGGAGCGATATACCTTTTGATTGATGGCTTTTCCTCCTTCATCAAGGTCAAGATGTCCATTGGTTGGCATGGGTGTTTTGATGGGTTTGGCTTGTCCATGTCAAACTTCTTCAACACGTCATTGGTGTACATGGTTTGACTTATGAATGTGCCATCCTTGAGTTGCTTGATTTGAAATCCAAAAAAGAACTTCAACTCTCCCATCATGGACATCTCGAACCTATTCGTCATAATCCTACTAAATTCCTCACAAAAAGCCAAATTAGTACTACCAAATATTATGTCATCAACATATATTTGGCAAACAAAGATATCATTATTGACTTTGCGAGTAAATAAAGTAGCATTGGCCTTTCCTATCTCAAACCCTTGTTTGAGTAGGAAATCCTTCAAGCAATCATACCGAGCTCTAGGGGCTTGTTTGAGCCCATAGAGCGTCTTATCGAGCTTGTAGACGTGGTTGGGAAACTTGGGGTCTTCAAAGCCCGATGGTTGCTCCACATACACCAACTCGGATAGGAGGCCATTGAGAAATGCACTCTTCACATCCATTTGATATAGCTTAAAATCATGATGAGCGGCATAGGCAAGTAGAATATGAATTGATTCTAGCCTTGCCACCGGTGCATAGGTCTCCCCAAAATCCAAGCCTTCAATTTGAGTGAATCCTTGAGCCACTAACCTTGCCTTGTTCCTTGTCACCACGCCATGCTCATCTTGCTTGTTGTGGAAGACCCACTTGGTTCCAATCACATTTTGCTTGGGCCTTTCCAACAAGGTCCAGACTTCATTCCGAGTGAAGTTGTTCAACTCCTCTTGCATGGCCATCATCCAATTTGGATCATCAAGTGCCTCTTCCAACCTATGAGGCTCCAAAGGAGAAACAAACAAGTAATGTTCACAAAAACTTGCTAAACGAGAACATGTCATTACCCCTCGTCAAATGCTCCCCAATATGTTATCAACGGGATGATCCCGTTGAATGGATAGATGTACTCTAGGATGTGGCACTTGAGTTGATTTTTGGATAGGGCCATCATCTTCATCATCTTGGTCATGATCGATTGGAGGATCAACACCATGGTCTCGTGGAGAGTTGTCTTCACTTCTTTCTTGATTATTGAGTTGAGTTTGGGCTTGCTCATTGTTAGCACCATCTTCATGAGAATGACCTTGTGCACCATTTAATCTTCCATCTTGATTATTTCTTGTTACGGAAGCTTCACCATGTTCATTGCATGGAACATGATGAATGGTAGGATCATGATCAACATGCACAATGGTTTCTTCATCTTCATCTTGTACTTCAACGGGCTTTACTTCACCAATGGCAAGCTTCTTGATAGCTTTGTGTGGAGCTTCTTCATTACCTACAATCTCAACATTGACTTGCTCCTTTTGAGAGCTGTCAGCTTCATCAAAAGTCACGTCTACCGCGATTTCAATTAAACCGGTGGTTTTATTGAAAATACGATATCCATGTTCATTAGTACCATAACCAAGCATGAAACCTTCATCAACCTTTGGTGCAATTTTCAAGCTTTTGGATTTCTTGTTAAGTATGAAACACTTGGATCCAAAAACTCTAAAGTAGTGCACCTTAGGCTTTTTACCGGTTAGAAGTTCATAGGCGGTCTTTTCTCTTTTCTTGTAAAGATATAAGCGGTTGATAGCATGACATGCCGTATTGACTGCTTCCGCCCAATAGTTGATTGGAGTTTTGTATTCATCCAACATTGCTCTTACAGCTTCCATGAGTGTTCGGTTCTTCCTCTCTACAATTCCATTTTATTGTGGAGTGTATGAAACCGAGAACTCATGCTTGATCCCTTCTTCATCAAGGAATTCTTGAATGTTGGTGTTCTTGAACTCTGTCCCATTGTCACTTCTAACTCTCTTGATCTTGACATCAAACTCATTTTGGGCCCTTCTTGCAAACTTCTTGAAAATGCCTTGCACTTCACTCTTATCACGCAAAAAGAACACCCAAGTGAAGCGAGAATAATCATCAACAATTATGAAACCATATTTGTTACCACCAATGCTTATATAAGTGACGGGTCCAAATATGTCCATATGAAGCAACTCCAATGGCCTTTCGGTTGTCACAACATTCTTGATGGGATGTTTAGCTCCAACTTGCTTTCCCGCTTGGCATGCACTATAAATTCTATCTTTCTCAAAAGAAATATTTGTTAGTCCAAGGACGTGTTCATGTTTTTTAAGTTTGGCCAAGTTCCTCATCCCAATATGGGCAAGTCGGCGATGCCATAACCAAGCCATGCTAGATTTTGCCATTAAACAAGTCTCAGGATTTACTCTATTTGATGTGAAATCAACTAGATAGAGTTTCCCTTTTAAATGACCCGTAAATGCAATAGAGGAATCCTCCCTTCTATAGACTTCCACACCCTTATCCATAAAGAGACAATTGTAGCCCATCTCACAAAGTTGTGAAACGGACAACAAATTGTATCTCAACGAATTCACAAGTAAAACAATAGAAATTGAATTGTCATTTGAGATAGCAATTTTACCCAAACCAAGAACTTCTCCTTTTTCATTATCTCCAAACACAATGTTTCCACTTTGGTCATGACTAGGTTGGAATGATGTGAACATGCCCTTCTCTCCAGTCATATGATTGGTGCATCCACTATCCAACACCCAACTTGTTCCACTAGAGGAGTATTCCTACAAAGACAAATCAAGCTTTTGTTTTAGGTACCCAAAAAGATTTGGGTCCTAGGGGGTTAGTCACATAAAACTTGGGCACCCAAACACTCCTCATGATCTCATTCCTCTTTTGGGCACCAACATACTTCACCACAATCTTACCATCCTTGCCCCAACAACACATGTAATCACTAGCATAGCATCGTGGGAGTGGTGCTTGTGGCTTGGGGGCCTCCACTTGCTTCGTCTTGTTTGTCTTGTCACTTGTAGGTGCAACCTTGGGAATGTAGACCTTGTTGTTTGCCTTGCATATGAGCTCATCAAGGGCAACACCCTTGTTGAACTTTACACAAGGCACACCATTGATCATGTTCCTTCCATTAGCCTTTCCATCATACCTATTGTAGCCAATGTCTTTCTTGATTGATGGGTGCCTTGATGACTTGTATATCGTCTTGTTGGATTGCTCTTGACACTTGTGCCCATTCTTCAAGATCATCTTCAACCTATGTATCTCCTTGTCTTTCTTCTCTAGCTCAACAAGGTTAGTTGCATATGCATTCACATCAATTTTATAGCATCTTTTACAACCATTACTAGTGGAGACATTAGAGTCTTCGGTTGGCTTAGGAGAAGTTGAAGTGCTAGCCCAAAGAGTTCTATAGTTTAACTCAAGATTATGGCATTTTTCTTCCAAGCTTGTAAGGCTTTCTTGAGCTATATTTTTCTCATTCTTGAGGCTAGCTATTGTGTCATTAACCGAGGAATGTTCCTTAGTCAATTTCCCAATTGAGTCATTGGCTAAAGACAATTCTACGGTTAACTTCTCAATCTTTATTCTTTCCTCGGTGATAGATGCTTCAAAGTGTGGTGGCTTGCCAAGGTTGACGGAAGGAGAATGTAGAGTTGGACCTTCATCTTGTAAGCCTAGTCGGTGTATCTTGTTCCATCAAAGTGTGGTGGTTTGCCAAGGTTGACGGAAGGAGAATGTAGAGGTGCATCTTCATCTTGTAAGCCCAATCGGTGTATCTTGTTCCATCAAAGTGTGGTGGCTTGCCAAGGTTGATGGAAGGAGAATGTAGAGGTGGACCTTTGATGAGTTGTCCATAGTCGAAGCTCATGTTTGAATACATTCCCTTTCCACGAGCATGCTCACCTGCTCCAACATCACTTGTGGTATCTTGCCTCTCACAACATCTTCAACCTTCTTGCTTAGTTTTTCCTTCATCTTGCTCATCTCATCTTGCATTTTCTTCATTTCATCTTGGAAAAACTTGACTTGAGCAGCCATCAACTGTTTAGCTATTTTCTTAGCTATCTCAGCGGCATTGGCTTGCATTTTGTCGGACTCTGACATTGTTTCTTCTCATGTGGTGAAGCGCTAAAAGAAGACCTAGCTCCAATACCAATTGAAAGGATATAAATAATGCCTAGAGGGGGGTAAATAGGCGTATCTAAAAATTTCTATGTAATCTCAAAGTCCAATGTCAGCAACAGTCAGAAGTCCCGATAGTTTGGGCCGGAACTTTCGGTAGCCGGAAGATCCGACGCAAACAGTCGGGAGTTCCGGCACCTACGTGAAATTCGCTACAAGTGCTAAAATAAACTGAGTGCAAGATATCTTACAACCCCACTTCCTAGTTGTAAGGTGAAGTGTTGGGGTTGCTCCTTTGACGCTAAAAGGTCACCACTTCGTAGATCGAGTCCAAACCCTAAGAGAAACTTTGGGGAGAAAGAGAAACCAACAAGAACAAATATGATAACATAAATTCCAACAACAACAAGCACGTGGGACAAAAGGATTTATCCCAAGGTTCAGCAACCCCACAAAGGATCTCCTACGTCCTCGTTGTTGAGGTGACCATAAAGGTCGGAGTCTCTTTCACCTAGCCGGCTAGGAGCAAAACTCCAAGAGTAATAGATGCAAATCCAACTGACTTGACGAAGAAATCAAGTGCTCAAGCTTGCCAAAGTGATTTTCTCACTCAATCCACTCTCCTTTCACTCAAAACCCTAGGAGAATCGAATATTGGAGCAAAGGGGAGAGGAGGAGGGTGCCTTGAATGCTTGGGAGCTATTTTGGATGAAAGTTGGTGAGCAATGAATAAGTGGGTAACGGTTAGAAGAGAGGAGAGAGCTATTTATACTCATAGGCAAATCCAACTGTTCAGATCTACATTAGAAGTTTTAACATAGAACACTGAGACTTCTAGCTCTTCTGCAGAACACTATTCATGATGCAGTCAACTGGGCTAGCTCGGTCATTGTCGGAACTCCCAGCGACTGCCGGGACTTCTAGCAGCCAGGACTTTCGTCTTCCGTCTGGACTTTCGACAGACAAGCGAGCCAGACGACTAAGTCCAAAGGCGTTGGGACTTTTGGCAAATAGCCGAGCCTGGCGGCTAAGTCCAAGAGCACTGGGACTTATAGCGGGAGTCAGGACTCCCGACTGTCGAGACTTCCGGCTCGCACCGGGACTTTTGGCAACAAAAAGTCCACAAACTATATCTAGGTGTTCGTGAGGTGATTAAGTGTTATTCTTTTGATTATATTTTTATGCTTGGGCACTCTATCTTTCTCAGACCACCTAAACCTACATCCCTCTTTATAGTATGGCAGAACCTAAACTGAAAACAAAAGATAAAAAGTTGAAGAGCGCTTTGAGTTCATCCGCCTTTTCAACTTCAAGAATTAAGGGATACAATTTCGTCTTAGATCAACTCTTTAAAACTTTCATGAGACTAAAGCTGCAATATATCTCATTAAGATCTCATTAGTCCCTAATTTGGATGTTATTAATACACCAAAACCCACATAGGGGGCAAATGCACTTTCACCCGGCCTCAAGGCTTTGTGGCTCATTGCTACTAGGGAGGCTCAAAACACAGGGGAAACTTTTCCTGGCTCAGCACCTTCGAAGACAGGGGTGGATGTACCGCCCGCAAGGTGCCAAAACCGGGTATCACCACGAAGGTGATTCCACGAAAAATGCTTAGAGGTGAACGCCACAAGCGCGAGGTGCAACAAGGATCCCCTCATGAACCCCCTCACCGCGCCTCCGAACGGAAGAATGCAGGAGAGGTCAGGGTTGGTAGTCTTAGAGACCACCACCATCGTGCCCTGGAAAATAGGAGGGAAACAACACCCACAGTTTTCTAGAAAAGCTAATTGTGGACACTAGGACTAGTGTTTTAGTGACCCCAAACCTAAAAGGTTTGGAGCTGCTGAAACCATTGAGCCCAGAAAACTGCCCGAGCACCTCCCCGATCCATTCCTACTCACAAGACTCCTTCTAGCACTAGTTGTTGGAAGGAGCAGCGCTGGCCTCCGGCCACCGCAAAAGATCCCCAACGGATTGCATACCTGGAACCTCACGGTTCCCCTCAGCTCTCTCTCTCTCCCCCCCTCTTTTTCAAAACATGGCCTCTCAGAGGAAAGCTAAGAAGCAATACACGGCTGAAGGAGCCTCAAATGGTATAAAGGCCCCTATTTATAGGCCCCATGGCAGATTGAGCGGCCTTAGACCCCCATACTACACGGTGGGCAATGGGAGGACACAACCAATGTCAGATGCCTATGTGAGGTTGGGGAAATCGAGACCCTCCCAAATGTAGGGCTGGTACAACGTCGATAAGACCACTTGGCCCCGCCTGGGTCACGAACCCTGATACGTAGCACATTGACATGGCAGGGCTCAACAGTCATGCACCACATCGTCACGACGTCCTAACGGAGTGGAACATAAGGCCACCTACCGCATTGAATGCACCAGCCCACAAGGGGTCGAGCAACGAAGCTTGGATAGGCCACGACTACGAACCCGCACTCAACGAACACGCATCTCGGCGCTTTCACGGTCACTTCATGATCGCAAAAATGCTCAGAGGCTACTGTCAGGGTTATGATCCCTGGGTGTCTCAAGGCATCGACTAGTTAGCAGGTCGAGCGGCCCACGATACATCAGCTAGCAAGGGCCCGAACAACCGAGGCCCAACTGATCTAAGAAAACCAGGCCAAGCACTAAGACCAAAGTCAGCCACGACCTCTCCACCGGCTTGACCCCTAGGAGGAATGAGGAGAGGTTGGACCTAGCCTAGCGTGCCTACTCTAACAGGAGTGAGCATGCCGCACTAACCCCGCAAGGACCAAGGGGACAGTGGTCACCTCGGTCTGGTCAGACACCATCCCTGCGTGATGTAGCATGGACAAGACAACATTGCACAACGGTGATGGCCAAGTACAGTGCCCACTGTCTAGATAAGGCCCGACAAGACGCATGTACGATTCTACCCACTATGGGATAGTATCCACGATGGAGGCCTTGACTTAGAAGCCATCTAGACCGGTGGAAGCCATGACCTCAGAGTTTGGGGTTGTGGCCACCTAATTCATAAGACAACCAGATGATCGGTGACCTAGAGGCGGCTACCAACTCCTGTATGATGTCCCTACGAAACCAGGAGGTGATGACAAAGACCATAGCAGAGACCACGTCGCATAGGACAGCTGGCGAACCACCACCGTGCCTACAGTGCCACCACGGTCGGCACAGTGGCACCACGCCACACCTTACCGCGATGTGGCCACAAGACCACAATGACAACCACGCCTAGACGTGCACCATAGGATGGCATAGCTTGCAAGCAAGTTAGCTAGGCTCCTCCCTCAGGCTCATGACCCCTCAATCGGGAGAACCTTCTTCTTTGTACATGCCCCGGCCCCGAACTCTGTATAAGGGCAGCCAGGGCACCATCCCAGGGGACATTCTGATTCATTCATTCTTCACACCACCGGACTCCTGAAGCTTCCCTACAGGCAGTTCATCTCTTAGCTCTAGTTCTCCTACCTCTTCCACCATTCTTGCATCCCCTCATTGTAAGAACTTAAGAGCATTCAAATGAGGAACATGCACTCGATCATCTTTGAGACTAGACGTAGGGCTTTGGCCTGAACCAGTATAAATCCTTATGTCTTTTGGATGCTACCATCGTCTTCCTAGAGCAGCGCGACAATCATATAAATTTACTAGTCCAGTTTACAAAACACCGACAGAGGGTGTACTGATCATGTGAAGAAGAGAAAAGGGGAAATTGATGGAGTAAAGGAGAATTAAGGGGCCATGAAATTTATGGAGAGCATTATGTGCATAAGTTTTTCTTGGGCAGTGAAGGGCGACCAGGGAGAATGGATGGCTGCATGTTCATGTGTGAATGAGGAAGCGCCCATTAGCGAGAAGATACTAGTTGGGGCTGTTATTTGTGATGGAAAAGAGAGAGATGAAGCCATCAACAAGGGAAAGAATTGGGCCGCACACTAATTGACATTGAACAAGATCAATGGTGAAAAGAATAGAACAACTCGTATTATGTTTTGGATCCATGTAGGGCAATGGTAAAGAATTATGAGAGATGACTTAGGAATGAGACTGAGCTTCGCAATAAGGTCTAGAAGGGACAAAGTTGAGGTGCTGGTTGGCTAGGTATGATTATGGTGATTGTCTAAACATTTACGGGTGATGGCTTGAAAAGAAAAACAATAGAGATGAAGGTCGAGTCGACATTGGCTTGTCTAGAATCGAGATTAACATTGGTGGATAACATGTGATTGCTTGAACATGACCAAAGTGATGGTAGAGTTGTGTGATGGAGAAAACAGATAATGATTGGTCAACTAACATAGATTCAAGGCTTTGGGCAAGATTCAATAAAATACTAAGAGTAATCAATTTGGATTTAAGGTTTTAGAGATTGGACATGAGGTTTGGAAACAAGAGGTTTGGATCAAACCCAAAGCATTCTCAAAACATATTTAAATTCATTTTTCAAACATAAACTCTATCCAAAGGCATGAATGCAAGAAACCATGAAATTAATCACAAAAATTTTGGAAACTCATATTTTCTACTATCTAGATTGTCAACAACTGAACTAAAGTTAAGAAAATTTTAGAAAAATGATAAAACCATTTAATGTTATTTAGTGTCTTCTAAGTCACAACCCAAAATGTAAATTGAGGTGTGACACAAGGTGAGGCCGCCACCGTCGTCGCTGCCGCCATCACGGCGCAGGAGGCCAACATTGCAGCGGGTGGACTCAGAGGAAAGGTCAGGTTGCGGGAGGTGCATGAGCGACAACTAGCCATGCATCCTAGAGAGCGGCACCCAGTAAGCGAAGTAGTCCTACAATTTCAGCTCGTTGCAGTGGTAGGAGTTGCAGATAGCAATGTTTTAAATTGCGGGCTATGATATTTAGCGACGACCTTCTCCAAAAGCTATAGAAAGCTATGGCAGACTATAGTGGAAGCTATTCATTTTATAGTTTTATAGAAAACATGGAAATTATAATGAATTATGCACAGAAACATTTAACTAAACGAAGAATTTATGGACACAAATACTCAAATACATCTAGAATATCTAGCGAAATATGTTTCCAAGTCTATTATGTTGGAACTGGCTGTTCTAAACAAGAGAGGGAGGAGAGGGGACACACTAGATTTTTGAACAAGAGGAAATGAGTAGGAGGTGAGGTCCCTTGTCCCCATCCCTTGGACACTTATATAGGCAATGGTTATTTACAACTAGACCTTCGTGGGGTTGATTTCAAATGACACTACTCTAGCTATTAGTTGGGCCTTTCTAGGAGGAGACTAGGCCCATATACCTTAGCAGGAAGGCCTTCGCTAACACTTCAGTTACTGCAACGACTCACCCACACCAACACTTCGACGCGATGGGCCTCACCATCATCTTCGGTGACTATAATGCATGACTAACCTTTGACGCCAATAGCTAGAGGGGCTTCTTTGACATCCCTGATGTTAACAATGACAACATATCTTCATCGATATCTTTGGAGGCTACAACAACTTGCCTCCGCCAAAACATCAGCACGAGGGGCTTCGCTGACATCTTCGGCATCTAAACCAACATCGCCTTCGTCAACACCTTTAGCACGAGGCCCTTCACCAACATCTTTGGCGTCCACAACGACTCACCTCTGCCAACACTTTGGCATGAGGGGCTTCGCTAACATCTTCAGTGACTGTGACGACTCGTCTCCACCAACACTTCGGTAGAGGGGTTTCCCTATCATCTTTGGCTAGTACAACGACTCAAGAGCCTTTGTCAATACCTTTGGCATCAGCGTTTACGACAACTAGGCTTCATCACCGAGCTTGAGGGATTACATCAACTCGTTTGGCACCGAGGACTACTTCACCTTCCTCGACCACTTCAGCTCGAGGGGCTCATCGATGATTTCCAAAGATCTACACGCCAAGAAGGTCCCAGAGATGAAGATCTATGCAACAAGGTCCTAGAGGCAAAGATCTACACGCTAAGAAAGTTCTAGAGGCAAAGATCTGCACGTTGAGTGAAGCTAACAATCCATGTCATGGAAGCAGCCGAGGAAGCCAAAGGCCAAAAATGAAGATACCTGGGAGATCGACATCGAGACACTTGGATTAGTAGCTTCCTGAGTTAGCACCTGTATAGACTAGAGTCACGTGTGTGCTCTTTTCTCCATGCCTCATCTAGTATGAGCACCTATTAGGTCATGTTGTACCTCTCATAACGCAATAGCTGAGGGGTTACGGTTGGGTAGCCCATGAGGTATATGGGCCAAATCTCCTCGAACAAGAGGCCCAATTAGCAGCTAGAGTAGTGTCATGTGAAATCCAGCCCCACCAAGGGACCACTTGTAAGTAGTCATTTCCTATATAAGTTCCAGGGCATGAGGGCAAGGGAACCTCACCTTCCACTTATTTTCACTTGTTGAAAACACTATTGTGTTCCTCTCCATCGTCAAGCTCTTTCCTCCCTCCCCCTCTCTACTATTCGAAACTATTAGTTCCAACATATTATTTAACATTCATCAGATCGATCAACATACTATTATGATCAACACTCAATACTCAACACATCAAAAATTATTTAAAGTTTATTACATGATCAATACTCATTAATTATAGAGTCAGTTCCCCTTCATTCCTTTATTGATACACATCAATACTGCGGTTTTGTAAGACAATGGAAGAATCGGAGATGCAAGCGAGGGACTTCTGTTACTTGATACATTGAAGATATAACATTTCTGAGCAATTATAGCATGCACTCCATGCATGGGTATTTGGATATTTACATTTGGAACAGAATAAGTAGCAAAGCGAGGCTAAAACATAGCAATGGCACGTGCAACAAATATAAAATGGCACAAGTCGGCATGTGTTTTATGGGCCACGGGTACATGCACCGCCCGTATATACGGCCATGTCCAAGCTATTGGCCTAGGAGCCGTCAAGGAGGAGGCACACGAGGGCCAAGGCGGTTGATCAACGTGGAGACCAAGGTAAGCCAAGAATATCCAGGATAGGCGTATCTAGACGATAGCTAGGATCAATCTGTTGTGTATTCCATGTAACAAATTAGGAATCCAATCTGTTAGTCCGATCGTGCTCATTGTAACCCTACCTCCTCTATCTATATAAAAGAGGAACAACAACTCCTATAATTGAGCATACGAATACAAAAGCAGCAGCACCACTGGAGTAGGGTTTAACGTGCACCACGTCCCGAACCAATATAAATCCTTGTGTTTTATGTGCTACCATTCGATCCTGTCTACGCGATCATATTGCTAGGCATTGCCGAAGCTAATTCATCATTCAGCATGTATTAGAAGCAGTCCAATCATTGGACAGACAGAAGAGCTGTAGCCTCTAGCACAAGATAGAGACTGTTCTGCCTACTTACCAATGGGCAACGGGTGGGTGGTGAGAAATTTCGCTGTTTGACACATAATTATACGTACGTCTTATTGACTTAACCTCTAATCTATGTATCTTTCAATATTAAACATTATGTGCATACAATTTGTCTCAGTTCATGTGTCTCCCCTTATATCTATGATAATAGAAATATCTAAATTGGAAAAAGAAAATCGCGTGCGGAGGAATACCTGAATCGAAACATAATGAGTCGTGTTAAATACGAAAAGACATGCGAATTCGATGTCAAGATCAGTAAGGAATGTCAGTATCAAATATCGAAAATTCTCATCGGTAATTATTAACTCAGTTATGCTTAAATCAGACTCTGCAGAACTGTTTATCTATCCTCCAGAGTAGCTTATACCACGGTGCACGGCCAACTAGTTTGTCTGGTGCCCAAGTAATCAAGTATTGGACCTTGCTGACTTCTCCGCAACAGCCCCGAACCTTGGACGACCAATCGGGCTGTGGTATGCGCACGTGTGCTTTCTTGACGACTTTGACGATGCATCCGCTGAGGTCACGACCGGCGAAGCCGAACATCCGCGGTTACTAATACTGACTCCGTGACTCGTGAGTCCGTTCGTCCTGTGGCGGACTGGCGGTGGCACGGCGGCAGCGGAAAGTCACCGTGATGGGGATCGTGTCGTGACCCTGCCAAATTGCCGACCTTTCAACGGGATCCGCGTCCACGAAAACCAGGACGACATGCGCAGCGCACGCGAGAAAACGTCGCACCGCGCCGTGCGTGCCGGGGTGAGACTTGAGAGCGCGGCGCAGCAGAGGCGCGAGCGACAGTACAGAGCGAGCAAGACGTGCTCGCTGGCCATGGAAATATTTAGACATGCATGAACCGTGGAATGCAGTGACATGACGCACTTATCCTGAACCTGAGCTGATTGACTGAAAAAAAACTGCAATCCATCTAGTTAACACCCTCTGTTCTTTTGTTTTCATGTTCAGCTTAGGATCGCTTGACGATGAATAATATCATCTGAAGAGTAAACAGGTTTGCGACTGCATTGCGTCTGCCAGACAGTGAGTGCCCGATATGGAACTGACAGAGACGGCGCTGTCATACTCGAACCACCGTTGATCACCGGACAAGCAAACCAGGGCGCGACAGTACTAAGACACCTGTTAGCTGAGACTTGACACTAACGGGATTTGTGAGGACGCCCTTCATCATGCACGGATCCTATTTGGCCATTCTTCGTTTTACCTGGTCTGACGTATAAAAAACAAAGCAGCTTGGCTTCAGACGATCATCATGTGATGCCGATGAGGAAGAACACGGAGGACGACTCGCTGGTGATGCTGTACGTGAAGTACACTACACCTCGTCGGCGGTGTCCACGTAGGCCGGTTTCAGCAGTACCTTGGTCCACGGATCCATGTCGATCAGAGGCTCAGAGCAGTCAGCGCCGACAGGAGCTGCCCTAACCTCCCGTACGGACATGACCAATACCACGAAGGGGTCCATGTTGATGGAGTACGAGCCGGGGCTCGGATCGATCAGGCTCTTGTTCGAGATGAACTGGCAGCTGAAATCCTTGCCGCCGGTGAGCTTGGTCCGGCCGATCTTGGCGCCTGGGAGCCCGACGTCGGTTGGGTAGTCGAAGCTTCGCTACAGGTATATATCTTGTGGGTCCTGAAGCAGAAGATTAGCTTTCTGTTTGTGGTAGGAAGGGCAAAGTTGCCGGTGTTGATGAGCACGACATGGACACTACTTTTCCGAAGAAAATACTAGAGCACAGCGTAACCCTTGGCGGCCGATAGTCTTTCAATATGTCAGATGCATCAAGGGAAATTCCCATGGCACCTGGTTAGAGGGCTGAATACACTACAACGTACTTTTCTTATTGTTCACTGACTTTAAATAATAATAATTATTCTCTCGATTTATCAAGCATTCCTTTTTCCATTTTGATTGAAGCCTCCATCCAAGTATGCATGCATTCTTAGCGAAGAGCAGTACTGCAGTAGCCAGTAGTGGCTCCACGAGGCGGCTACGTGTTACGTGGGCTTAACAGCAGGAGCATGTCGCTGTAGCCTGTAAGCCACTGGCCCGTGGTCACAGACAGGCCCTCCCATCCTCGCCTCGCCCGGTCGCCCCTTGGCGGGCCCCGTGAGAACCGACAGTGTGCCTTGCCGCAGCCCGCTTCACTCCCGTCGCACGCACTCCCACCGCACGTTGCCGGCAGCCTTCCTTCCATGGACGTTGCGGCCCGCTGGATCGTCCGCGAAACCGACGTGCTACCCAGGCAGTCGCGCTAGACTGTTGAACCGTGCCATGCTGCGTGAGGTGAGCCTTCACGCCTTGAGCTCTGCTCTCCGCCTCTCCCTACCGGATGGATCGTGTGCGTGCCCGATCACGTCGGCGCAACCCCGACGCTGGCGCACGCGCAACATGGCCGGGAATCCGGATCGATTCCGCGGCTGCGAGCGGGTAAGGTTAGGCTATGTTGGCGTTCAATAATCGTGGTTGGTTACACAGACGCGACGACGACGTTGATTGGATTCTTTGCGAGAAAGGGGCGAGAACTAGAGGAGTTGCTTGCTGATGATAGGTTGATGGCGAGGGCTGTGTTGGAGTATCCTGCCTGCAATGATTCTTCTTCAACCTATCCGTTACAAACGAAACGGTCTGCTACGACCGGAGCCCGAAGCGTGACACGTGTTCGCCTTCCTTCCTGCCGTGGGCGGTGGGCCCCCTCTTGCGCCACCGAGTTCGATGCTCACGAACACACCTGACACCTCTTGCGCCATCATCGAGTTCGATGCTCACGAGGAAGTTTTCCATGGACGGTTTTGGATCTTCGCCCGTACAGTGCCATCGTACGTCCCTTCTTCGCTCTCCAGCAATCAGCATAGGGGGATTCGTCTGATCTCATATCAAACAGGCAGAGGCAGGCAAGCTCGATCGATCACCATGTGCTTTCTTCTGCGGCGTTATCTTCCACTCGTCGTTCACTGTTGATCGCGGGGCAAGGGCAAAGCAAACTTGTGCCCTACGTACAGTATCGATCGTACCGCTAGGTTTGTTGAGACTTTACACTAACGTGACAGCGCCCTTCCGCATGCATGCACTAGCACTAGTTATATTCCACTAATAAGGCCTTGTTTAGATTGCCTCAAAGTTTCAAGTTTTTTCACTCTCTCTATCACATCAATTTTTGAACGCATGCATGGAACATTAAATGTAGGTAAAAAAAGTAACTAATTGTATAGTTTGGTTGTAAATCACGAGACGAATCTTTTGAGCCTAGTTAGTCCATGATCGGACAAAGTTTGTCAAATACAAACGAAACGTGGTACAGTATCCCGATTGCAAAAATTTGTAATCTAAACGAGGCCTAAACCGGGCCAAATCACCAGCTTGTTGATTATTCCACCTATAGGGAATAAAGTTGAGACCCATGTCAGCGCTACAGGTTTGTGTTCACCCCTGCCGTAGCAGCGGGTAGTAATCGCCACATGCGGCGGTGGACGCCCATACAAGCATTCGTGTCAGCCGTCAGCTCAAGTTGAGTCGCGGAGAGAGGTGCACCTGCACGATGTGGCTACGTGTTCCGCGCACCGCACAAGCCTTGCAGCCGTAGACCGTAGTAGCCTGGTGTGGTAGGCCAGCCACAGGCAGCTCTCGGTCTCGGCTCTCGCGTCGCCTGTCGCACCGTGCGGTGCGGGGGCCCGTGAGAGCCGGCAGTGTGCCGCACGGCGCGCAGCGCACCAGTCGAACCGCTCCGCCGGAACGGAAGGACCTGGTCCAGGGACCCCCGGCCCACGTGCTCCAAGGCTGACATCCCGGGCCCGCCGCCACCTGAGAATTCCAAACGAACCCACCACCGTCCGGCCGGCTTGTTATGTTGCTCCGGCTCGCTCGCTGCCGGCGGGCCCCGCCGGGCAGCTCCGGTCCCGTGGAAACGTCTACTCCTGCCCTTTACACAAGTCGAGTCACCCACCGGCCGCCAAGCCTCCGACGCGTGTGTCCTGCTCCTGCCCCGCGGAATTACCCGAACTGCCCCCTCCGGCCTCCGCACGCCCCACCCGTCACGGCCTCGCGTCCGTGGCCTGCCGTCTTTGTTTGCCTGGCTTGCCCCCGTAACAAAAACGCTGCGCGCAGACGACCACACCACCGTCTCTTTCTACCTCGGCCCTCCCTCTTCGCTTTCCTCCACCGCCGCGCCGCCTCGACGTTCCCCGCCGGCGAGCCGACCGCCGCAGCCAGCGCTGCTGCGCCAGGCGCCTGGTGCCCGCTGCCTCTGCTTCTCCCGTTGCGTCGCCTCGCCTCGCCGCAGTGCGCGGACGGCCGCGAGGACCCATGGCGGCGACCGCGGATCCGAGGGCGAAGCCGCCGCACGCAGCGTCACACCACCTCAAGCCGTGGGCGCCCCCGCCGCCGCCTCGCACCCACCGCGTGGCTTCTTCCCTCCCGGGCCCGGCAGTAACCGGGGGAGGCGCCGCGCGCGATCGGCGCCGCTCCTCGTCGCACCGACGTGTCGGCGCCGGCGCCGACGCCGGCACCGTGCAGGAGGAGCTGCCGTGTGACGGCCGGATAAAAGATCTCCGTGCCAAGCTCATGGGCCACCTCCGCGACGCGGCCGACCGCCTCCATCTGCCGCCCCCGCCCCCGTCGCCGCCTAAGCCGCAGCAGCCCCGGCCGCCGGGACCGGGTCCCGAGCCGGCAGCGCCACCGCTTCCAGAGCCGACGCCGTCACAGCAGCAGCAGCAGGAGGCTACGGCCGCCAGGCCGTGGAACCTGCGTGACCGCAAGTGCCTCCGACCAACGGCACGCGGGGCGGCAGCGGCAGCCGCACTCGACGCGTCGTCGCCCGCGTGGGGGGAGGTCGGCGGGGCGGAGAAGGCGCGGCGCTCCATCGTGCCCCAGGAGCGCGCGCCGTTCGCGGTGGCGCTGACGGCCGAGGAGGTGGAGGAGGACGTGTACGCGCTGACCGGCGCCCGGCCGCGGCGGCGTCCCCGGAAGCGTCCTCGCGTCGTGCAGCGGCAGCTCGATGTAAGGCCAATTCCCCATACTGCCCCTCGTGCTCCTCCCTTCATATTATTATCCGCTCGATACGCTTTTAGCCTCTCTGCTTAGCGAGCACAAATATCACTATTATATATATACTCTCGTCATCGAATAAACAACCAATTCTTGTTCGGAAGAACACAACACTGCCACCGATCGATCCAGCTAATCTCACTCTGGCTGTTGTCCCGTGCAGTCGCTGTTCCCCGGGCTGTGGCTGACAGAGATCACCGCCGACGCCTACAAGGTCGCCGACGAGTAGCAAGGAGCAGCAGCTGCACAGCCCGCCACCTGCTCCGGCGTCGGCCGGCCGGCCGGCCGTCCAGCTAGTTGTTCGCCATTCTACCCTTGTCATGAGAAGAGTCGCCAAAAACATTAAGCATAATCTTTCTGTAAGTAGGTCTAGTCGATTTGATGATAGGTGCTTGCGTCCGCATCCGCTCGCCATGTCCCATCGCTTGTAACACTTTTTTTCCCCTTAAAAAGATCTAAGCAGTGTGTCGTCCATCGATCTCGATCGATCTCTCGCTCTCTGCCAGTGCGGTTGCATGCTTGTAACCCACTCCGAGATCCTTATCACTCGCAGCCTCTGCAACTCTGTCTCAAGTTGCTCGGTTTCATGATCGGCGCAGGGCAGGGCATGTCAGGGGAGGGACAGCACGAATTGTGCTAAGCTTTTCGCGGGACCTTTGCTTGGCCTCGCGTTCTTTCCCTATGCCGGGACGGCTCGGCAATGGCCCATGCATACTACAAAGCGCAAATCAGCGTACTCCTACCTCTGAGATCACCTTCCTTGACAGTCTCATATACCAGTATGTATGTTTAAGATTCCAAGATCAAGTACTGGTACCAGGTACCGCCAGGGACTCAAATTCATGCAACGCGGCATCCGTTGATGGCGCAGGGACTGCTATGCCATGGTACCACGCAGGCACGCACGTAGTACAGCCGCCGTTGATGCACGAGCCCGCATGACTGGTCAGCTTCACATGACGTTCCTCTCCTCGGCTGCAGTCGAAACGAGATGTGCCAACTGCCAACCCAGTACTGGAGTCTGGAGTCGGGTTTGGTTTTACCGTTCCGTGCGCTCGCCGCCGGTTCTTCTCTTCGTTTCGTCTGGAATGACTTATAAGTTATGATTAAAAGTACCGCTAATAAATTTAGTATAAAAAAATACTATTATCTAGCTAATAAGTTAAGGCTTATAAGTCAGATATAGGCTGCCGAACAGGAGCTCGTATATATACCGCGATTAAAAGGCGACAGTTACGGCGCGCGTAAATCGACGGCACGGTGTTGTCGGGGCGCAGGGCCGGACGCCCGGTCCCGCTCGTCAGCCGTACTAGGAGCCTGTACTTAACTGCTATAGCGACAGACGAGCCACCAGCCCGCCGCCAACACTCGTGGGGCCAGATTTAGAGCCCGAGGCCCACCTGTATATGGGAGAGTCTCTCGTGCATTTTGCTGTAGCTGGGCCAGGGTGGTGGAGCAGAGGAGCACGCAGCACGCTGCACGCTGCACGCCCCCAACGTTATCTTTTAATTAGGTCCCGTTTGGTCCTTAAACTGAAAAATGAATTACTCAAGATTTGATTCGATTCAATTTCTTGTTTGAGTGTACAAGAAATTCTTTTCTTTTCTACTGACTAGTTTCGAATGTTTTTTGGAGGATTAAAATATGAATTCTCCAAAGACAACACTCTCACCACATAGACCACAAACATATTTTGCTAGCTACGGATTGCTTGGCTCATCATTCTCGGAGCAATCCAGCTGCTGCATATCCCAATGCTTTATTTGATATAAAGCTAGCTTCTCCCTCCTCAATAATTAGCAACATTTTTTTTGTCTCTGATTCGGCGAGCTTTGGCCCTGGACATTGACGAAGCTCATATATCCGATCACCTAGACCTGTATGATCGTCCTAGTTAGGTATGCCCTCTCACGCAGCCGCCACATCCTCCAGCGCCTGCATCACGTAGCACATGGACAGACAGAAGCATCGACGGTCAGTCTGTTCGGTTGGCTGGTTCGTATCGTTGCTGGTTCGTGAAGAAGTACCGTTGGCTGATTTGTGTGAGAGAAAAATACTGTTCCAGCTGGAAATTTACGATCGTATACGACAAGCACAAGCGAAACAAACAGGCTGGGTGTCTGGCTGGAGCACCCGCACGATCTCCTAAGTCCTAACTGGATTAATATGAAGTGACCTAGATCGATCCTTTAAGATTAGTGGTTCTTGGATGGTTTGGGGCATGGTCTTAACTTGATTAATATATCAATAATAAAGTAATGACCTAGATAAAACAAAATATGACCAACTTAAATTGTTAATCACAGTATACCGAGTCAAGCTGTTAAGCCTTTATAAACCCATTTGTTATACTTGTTAAATATGGTTTGCTTGTAGGTTTTATATCCAACAAAATTTCAGATGGGTACCAAATGCCAGCTTCGATGAGTTCACTAAATAGTTATTGGACTTTCTAGGCAGGTGGTTCCCCGACCTAATTTTTTACAATTTGACCTTTTTTTGAAGAAAATTTACGTTTGACCCCCTGGGAGACTTAAACTCATCTTTGGACCCTGGGGGTCGGCACCAGGAATCATGGCGCCGAGGTAACACGTCTCGGCGCCACAGATCTTGGCGCCGAGGTGCCTGGCCGAGCACAGCAAGCCATCCTAGGTGGCGTTCACGTGGCGGCACCTCGGCGCCACAGATCTTGGCGCCGAGCTCGGCGCCATGTATTATGGCGCCGAGCATTGATTTAAAATCCAAAACCAAGTTTCCCTTGCCGACGCTGCTCTCATTCGTTCATCCCCCTCTCGGTTTCTTCCTCGTCGTACCCCCGCCCAATCTCTTGAATCGACGCATTTAACCTTGGATACTTGGATTTGATCCATACATCTTTGTGAGCAAGGTATCCTCTCTCCCCTTATCAAAATTTACGCATTGATTTGGTTTATATCACGTCTATTTTGCAACCCTAGATACGTTAGTATCTAATGTTTGAAGTGATTTTTTATTTTTCGTATTATGTGACGGTAAGATGTCAAGGCGTGATAAAGCTAGTAAGCAAAGGTAATCTCTTATCATCGTGTTATATTATTTTTTTATTTTTTGTATTATGTTTTATTTTTTGTATTTATGTTCAATTGTAGTTATGGCCGAATGACCGGAAATGCCTTCGACCCGTTGCCTCTGCCTAGTGGTGTTCCAGTGCCCATGTGCTTTTACGACGATCCTTGCAAGGTAGCCAAGTCCGATGAGGAGGACACGTATAGGCAGAGGTATTGGATGTGTGCCAATTTTGCATTTGAGCCTACACTTCATCAGCACCGCATTAACGAGATTGTGAGAAATTAATGTTGTTTAATATTTATTGTGTCAAATGAAGTCTTGCATGATTTATTTGTTTTGTAACCATTGCATTTGTTGCAGACCCCTCCACCGCTCTGTGATTTTAAGCAGTGGATCGACACTGAGATCAAGCCGGAAGACAATGAGTGGATGCAGAAACTGTTACGGTGGGAGGCAGAGGACAATAAAATGATGGAGAAGAGACGCAGAGAGGAGGCTCTAGAAAAGGAGCACAATGAAGAGGAGGAAAGGAGGCGTGTTGCTTCGCACAGGGAGGAGAGGGAGAGGAAGCTTGAGCGTGCGTAGCGAGCGAAGGCAGCGATGGAGGAGAATCCCGATGCCCAGAGAAAGGGAAAGTGGCCTCGTTGCACTCAGTAATCTTCATAAGTTGCTATTTCTATGGTATATTCACGAACAATGTTGTCTAATCTTGGACTTTGCATTGTGTTGTCATGTAATACACTTTTAGTTTGTCGTCATGTACTTCAAATGTTGTTATGTTGATTAATGTGCTCTATTATTGGACCTTTCATAGTGTTGTTGGTTTTATTATTTGTTGTCATAATATTCAGTTTAATATTGCATAGGTAGTGAAACGAGGTCACGTAGTGCAAATAAAACGTAACGAAGTAGTTGATTATCTAATTCAACACACACAACACATAAAATGTCATGTGAGAACATGTACGAAACTAGGGTACAGAGGTCCTGGACTAAACCTAACATGCCTTAGGTAATTGAAACAAACAATAAACTCATGAAATGGCATGTGAGAACATGTGCCAAACAAGGGTACATATTTCCTTCGACTAACCCTAACATGCCTTAGATGATTAAAGCAAAAAACAAACACATGGATGTCGTCCGTTAAAAAGATTGGTTTGTCCTAATAATGTAGCCACATAGCAAATTGTGTTGCACCTTCCCCAAAATATCCTCCTATTGTTGGTGGTGGTGGCGGCGGAGGACCCTTGTTCCTATAATTAGGGCAGGTGCAATATGGATCATTGCAAAGTGCCTCTTGTGAATTGGCACCATTGTTGTCGTCTTCCTGTTCGTCGTCTTTGTAACCACTGCTAACTTCCCTTTCTGGATGTGTTTATTTATGTAATCCAATGGTTGTTCTGATTTTTAGCAAGCAGCTCATGCTCATGCAACAAATATCTCCTTCATTTCTAGACTACCTTTAAAACATATGCGTGGTGGACTGGGCAGTTTAGTTTCAGTGGCAATTTTAAGTTCTATTGTAGCCGATTGAATTCTTGATTACTTAATAAAGTTCAAAGACGCTTACTTGTGCAAGTCTATTGACGTCGAGAACGGTTCCACGGGCCACTCATGCCTCAACCCAAACTGGCGTGCAACCCGGTGTGGCAGGTGGAACTCAACCGCATAGAAACAGATCAACGGACACTTCATTAGGTAGTCTTCGTCCATCTTGCACATGATGCTGAACCCAATGTGCTCATACTGTTCGTCCTCGTATGGCTCCCAAGTCACTTGCATTTGATTCTTCAGTCACGTAGTGCTTACATCGGAAAAATAAATTAGTATGTGAAATACAGCTAACTCACCTGCCCTGGCGTGAGTGCGTCGAGCTCGTTCGCGAACTCGATGTAGGCGCGTTTACTCCAGGCGAAGGGACCCTTAACCTGGTCCCAAAGGTAGGCATACGTCAGCCGACGTCGAATCCTTTGCATTCCAATAAAACTGGCACCCTTTGCATTCCAACAAAACTGACATTACCAAACTCATCTTCCTCCACACTTCCTCCATGATACAGGGTGACTACGTTGTTCATCTAGTTGGTATGCACATCAACCAAGTTATTACGGATATATTATTATAAGATAACTAACAATAATATCTAACTACATTTGCTAACTAAATTACCTAACTATCGACCTAAACAAATAAGTATCTAACTGTCTAACTATCTCTATAACAAGATAAGAGATTTGGTAACTACACTTACTAACTAGCTAACTAAATCAATAGGTAACTAACTCCCTAATTATGTCTCTAACAATCTAATCTAACTAAATAAGCTACATACATATATTCCTAAGTATATAATATAACTAAAAAATAAGCATCTAACTTTCAACCTATGTAATTAAATTTGCTAACTAGATTTGCTAAATATTCTAAAAAATTACTAACTAAATTATCTAAAGTAAATTAACTAATTTAAGTTAACTAAAAAATTACTAACTACTGTAACTTTACCTGGATGGCCTGCTCACGCATGGCCCGGAGGAGCAGGGGGCGCAGCTACCCGGAGGGGGAGGGGGCACAGGGGCCGGAGCCCAGCCGGCCGCCGGGAGCTCCAGCGAGCGGTGGCGGGCCGTCACGCCGCCGGACACAGATGAGGAGGACGGAAGGGGCGACGAGGGTGGCCAGGCTTCGTACGGAGACGGGGGCGTGGCGGCGGCCTGCTGCGGCGCTTGCACGGAAAGGAAGGGGGCGTAGGGAGGAGGATCGGCCACCGATGCCCTGCTGCCGGTGCAGGAGGCGCGGTCGACGGCGACGCAGGAGGCGCAGGCAAAGCTGCGGTCGACGGCGGCGCAGGAGGCAGAGACAGAGAGAGAGAGCTGCGGCCATGGGTTTTGAATCAATGCTCGGTGCCAAGATCTATGGCACCGAGGTGTCGACCACGTGAACACAGAGCTCGGCACCAAGATCTGTGGCGCCGAGGTGCCGGCCATGTGAACGCCACCTAGGATGGCTTGTTGTGCTCGTCCAGGCACCTCGCCACCAAGATCTGTGGCAGCAAGACGTGTTACCTCGGCGCCATGATTCCTGGCGCCGACCCCTAGGGTCCAAAGATGAGTTTAAGCCTCCTAGGGGGTCAAACGTAAATTTTCTTTAAAAAAGGGTCAAATTCTAAAAAATTAGGGTTCCCCGATGGGAATCCCTGTGGCTGAAGAAGACCTAGTCCGCTTCCGTTTATGTTATGTTTTTCCACAAGACTACTCCCTCTATCTATTCTAGAGATTTTAGGACAGATTAAGAGAGAACAAAAAAGACACATATGTCCTCACTTTATTTCCTAATTAATCACTATAATTTACATGATTAATGGTGATGGGTTGATAAATGCAAAATAATAATATAATACCTACCAAATTTATTCTACTATTTTTGTAAGTTGTTTTCTATCCTCTAGAATCCCTTATATTTAAGTACAAAATTTGAATGCCTGTATTTGCTATATTCCATGACTGGGGGGTGTAACACCCCGGTGTTATGCAAGCATTTAGGCACTACAAATCATGCATATCATGCATCATCAAGCATCATAATCATACATGCCTAATCATGTAAATAATAACTGAAACAATGCTTTGAAACATATGAAACATGCTCGTGAAACATGAATGTTGCATACACTGGTTTAGAGTTATTTTTGCCCTAATTATGCTTGCTAGTCTAATAAAACATGTTTGGCTATAATTGTAAATCATCTAGAATTATTTAGCACAATTTTTAGAGCAAAATTTGTATTCAAACTTTTGACAAAATATGCTTTTGAAATTATTATTGAAAATGGTCAAAAATCCTCCCTATTTAGCTTTTACTTCCCAATTCAAAATCTATGCAAAATTTTTAGTTGGTCCCTAAAGCCAAGTTGTAGAGGATTAAATTCTAAGCAACTTTTATTTTTGGGCCATTTTCAAAAGAAGTCATTTTCTTGCTCAAAATGATACTTGAAAACTGATATTTGAAAATTCATTGAAAATGGAATTGGAAAATGCTTATCTCATTTAACGGGCCGCCGCCTCACTTCTGGCCCATCAGCCGAAGCCAGCCCAGCGCTCCTCACCGTGCCCGCGCCTTCGCCTCGGCCCAGCTCGCTCGCCACGGCCCAGCCCACACCCGCGCGCTGTCTTCTCCCCACCCCCGCGCGTGGACGCGTCCGACCGCGTCAGGCATGCCGCGCCGTGTGGCGAGCGCATGCCGACGACGCCGGCCGGGTGGTGTCCCGTGGCCCCCGCAAGCACGCGCCTCGCCCGTTTTCAAGCCCCAGCAGCTCTGCTTCTCCCAGCATTCCCCATTTTTCCTCTCCTGCGCTGCATCTCTCCCTCTCGCCGCCCTCGCCACCACAGCTCCGCCGGCGAAATTGGCCGCCGGTGGTCCACCGTCGCCCACAATCGCACGCACATCACTCTGCCTCGCTCTTCGACACCCGGTGCTCGCTGCAGGGTCACCGTTTGAGCAAGGTAAAGCCACCTTGAGCGGTTTCGCCGCCGTCGGTCATGGCGCCGCCGCACTTGACCTCGCCGTGGAAAGGGCTTCCCCGTTCCTTCTCTATCCCCTTGAGTCACCTTCTCATGTTCGCCATCTTCTCGCAGACCCAGTGCGCGCTCCTTCTTGCCCGGTCGTGGCCGGCAACGGCCGTCGGCCCGCTGGCAGCTGCCGCGCTGCCATGGTGCCTAGAATGCCGGCGTGGCGTGGCCGTCTCCCCTCAGCCCTTTGATGGGCCAGGTCGGCCTTGGGCCGAAGCCCCGAGCCGAGCCATCGCTCCTTTCCCTCCGCTCGGTTACTCAGGCCGAAAGCGACCGTGGGCCAGTCGTTCTCGTGGGCCGGCCCAGTAGTAATAGGAATGATGTTTTCGGTTTTTCTTTTATTATTTGGGAAGAGAAATACTTTGGAAAATGTTTGTGTACTCATTTTTGCTCCAAAAATGGTGAAATAAATTTTGTTGTGATCCTCGTGACTAGATCTAGGGTTTAAAAATATTGCATGTTAGTTTGGTGACACTTTTCTGTGGAGTTTTATTTAATCATTGAAATTGTTGTTTTCTTGAGAAAGGCATAATAAATCATAGAAAGATCAGAAAAATATGATTTTAAGTTTGTTACTCTTCTTGTGTAATGTACTTTCTAGGAAAAATATATGCCATGCATGTCTTGTAGAAAAATTATGAGGTGTAGTTCAAGTGCCTTTAATGGCTGATTTTTTTTATTTTTGCTAGAGAGCAAAATTTGTATAAAACATGCATGTGATAATTTTGTACAGTGATTATTTACTATTTAGAACCTAGGAAAAATACTAAATCTGTTGTTTGACACTTTTTATAATACAAAGTATTTTCATGCTCATATTTAGGTCCAAGCTTACCATTTTTGTGTAGGCTATTCCACTTATCCAAATGCCATAAAAATTTGATGGTAGACTACTTAGGGTAGTACTGTGCTATGGTAATTTTCTAAGATTTTTCTATTATATAAAAATAGATGTTGCTATTCAAACCTATTATTAATTAGGGTTTAATCAAATGTTGCTTTATGCATGATTAAGAAATTAGTGAAGCTTTGGTGTATCTTTGAAGCATTCAATGAGATGTGTTGACTTAGCATATTAGTAGTAGAAGAGAATGCAGTAGATGACATGTGCTTGTAGTACATGTTCTTGGATGATGTTGACTACCTTGTATGAGATTTGTATTATACTCTCCCCATTAAAGCGAATCATGCTCATCTACCTTGCATGCAAACATATTCATTGTGTTCATTTCATCCGATACACCTTTTGCATAAGCACTTACGCACTTGCATCATACAGGATCGCAAACCGAGAGCCCGGTCGTCGTACCCGAGGAGCCCGAGGAGCAGCTTGAGGTGCAGCCGCAAGAAGTGACCGAATCAGATGAGGAGGACGTTGAGGAACTTCCGGAGTGCCCCGATCACCGCCCGAGCTCCTTCGAGAGAGGCAAGCCCCGGAGCATTTTTCTCCCTGGTTTGCGATTATTAATTAATGCTTTACTTTAATTGATGCATTACGTTCAGGAGTTGTTTGCAACCGTTGCTGCATTATACCTTGTTTATCTTTGTTATACTATATCCTTGTTACCCTGGTATCCGCAGTCGAGTCAATGCTTAGCTGGCTTAGACCGGTAGAAGTCGGGTGATTTCCTGTCACCTGCGAGCTATAGGTGGTTACCTGGATCTGCTCGGATAACTATGTAATCATGGTATAACTAAGTGTTAATTTGAAGTTGAGATCGGACGGAGACTTACAGGGTTTTGGACTGTAGTGCTTTCCGTCTGTGTCGATTAAGGATCGACCGTTGTTGGGCCTCGGATCATGTTGAACGCATGCCTTACATTTAGCTGGCCGAATAACGTACCTTTCGACCGCGAAGCTGTGAGATTATTCGGGCCGAGTGGATTGCCCATAGTGCACTGTACCGGAGCAGGCGTGGTAGGACACGGGGGCGCGATGATAAGACCGAAAGGCAGTCGGTCGGCCCCCGGGTACATGTGGTTCCTGGCAAACTCGAGATTTTTCCTGAATAGTTGACTCGGTGACCGGTACCTCACTTTAGCGGGTGAGTGATGTTTGTGTAAGGAATAAATTACCAGCTGGTTAATAATCGATTCGAATCGCCATCGTTCACTGGATAGTGAACACTTGACTTGAGTTACTTCATCGTAGTAATGTTGATGGAACACTTGGACAATTATAATGGATATGACATTATGGAAGTTGTTAATGATCATTGGTTATCATTATTTGCTTAATCATATGCTTGCTCTAGTATAGGTGCAAATGTAGTCGACAGGTTAATAATAATTAACTTGACAATAATGCTTTTGGAAAGGTTCTTGAAATGCCAAAAATGCCTTTTTTGCAAATGAGTCAGCTACCCTACTATAAAGCCCTTCATAATCCTTGGTGTCACTTTATTTTCGGTTATGTCGGGTAAGTCTAGCTGAGTATCTTCTCGTACTCAGGGTTTTGTTCCCACTTGTTGTAGATGGGCAGATGTATTACGGCTACTGTATCAACTGCCTTTATCCTACGATGGGTGATGCTTAGGACCATGGGCATGGTCATTCCTTACGTCTCGTCTAATGCTTTTGTTGGAGATGATCATCAGCTGGCACTGTACTTGAACTCCGTGTGAGTGTGTGTGGTTTTGAACAAATGGCTTCCGCTACTTATATTTGAACTCAGTTTGTAATAACTATGTTTAAACTCCGATGTACCTATGATGCGAACTTTTATGTAATATGTGATGGTGACCGCTAAACTTATTACGATCTTGGCTGGTATGTGAGTTGGTTTCAAATCCTTCGTGATTTCGCGGACTACCGGGTTATACGGGCTTAAGTTTGCTAAATCGTCTGCTCTAGCGGGTGATTTTCTTACTTAATTTCGTATAATTGGTCGGTTCTGTTACAGGGGGACTATGTGCTTAATGTAATGAATAGTTGCTCTAATAAAGTGCGTTTATTCTGGTATTCTACAGTTTGGAATACATGTATGTATGGACTTCCTCGACATACATGTATTAGTACTTGGTTTTATACTGTGTCTTCTTCGGTATAATAGTGTATATAGTGCATGTATTAGTACTTGGTTTTATAATATTGTACTGGTCTTCTTCGGTCGCTCATTGGCTTTCATAAATGTCGTTGTACCAATATCTGATTGAATGCCAAGGATAAGAATTGGCAGTTTACTAGTAGTATTTATCGTTTTAGAACTGAAAAATGACTACATATCCACTCATAAAGACAGTTTCGTGTTTTCACAATGACTATTGTTATATTAGACCATATAGAAGGCAAGCATTAATAGATGCACTATTTTCGTGTGGTGAAGGTCAAGTACGGCTCAAGATGCAGGTCATGCTTATGAGTTCATCGAGTCGATACACTAGAGACGACACGGTCCAGAATTTGTATACCACACCATGTTTACGCGCAATCTTAAAATAAGATGGCCCAAGTTCTAGCTCTAAGAGATTAGGGCGCCTACATTGTGCTCAAAAAGATACCCTTAAGCAATAAATGCAATATTTTTCTAGGCTACAAATATTGTGGAGCTGCACCTTAAGGAAAGATATCCTAAGGCGTAAGCTTATATGTCTTGGTCATATTGCATACTCCCTCTGTTTCAAATTATAAGTTACTTTGATTTTTTATACATCGAATTTGCTATGTATCTAAAAACTAGATACATAGTAAATTCGATGTATAAAAAAAGTCAAAGTGATTTATAATTTGGAATAGAGAGATTATATAATTTCTCTCTTTTGTTCTACCGTGCTTCACAGTTGACACATAGAGCTGATAGTATTTTATTTTTTATTGATTCAAGTTACAACTTTTGTAGACCATACCATTGTGCAGCTTACAACAACAAATGCCAACTGTTCATGGGCCGCAGCTTAAGGTTGAGTTGAGCAACAAACTTATCTGCAGAGCCCGGCTGTTCTTCGTTCTCTCTTCGATCATCCAACACGCATCAGCTATTCTACTTGGAATTGGAACGCTCGATACGATTCGGCTGGGCTCAATCCCGCGGTGCCTTTTGGTGGACACAAGAAGGCACGTGGTGGTGACATTGTACGTGCGATGGTACGCGTAGGAATTAGGATCGCTGATCGCATGTGTGTGACGCTCCATTTGGCGCGGGACAGGGCGACCCATGTGGACTGTGGAGTCGCGTACGTAGCTTCAGAAATAGCCGCCGCAACTACCTCCGGATGCGAATGCGATTGCTAGAATGTTATAGTACTGACCTGTGAGCAGTGCCAGAGTGACCCTAGAAACTATACTCTGCTGCTATGTCGTTGCCATGCGGCCTGCAGAGGTGGGCGACTGCTCGCGCTTTTCTCTTGTGGATCACGCACAAGCGGCGTGAGTGCTGCGTGGAGGACCACCTGAGCACGCGACCTGATGTTATTATTAGATTATTAGCCGACTGAATGAAGCCACGGGTTTAATCAGGGTATGGCGTCCCAAAACAAATAATGAAGCCACGGGTTTATTATTTTTCATCATTTACTTCTACCAGTTAATATTGTACCTTTTATGCTACTCTCATCAAGGTTCATAATTTACTTTCAAGTATTCGTTGCTTCGGTAACGTGTAGTAGTATTTTTGTTTCTTTTTTTTTTCCAGTTCCAAGCTTTATACTCCCTTCGTTCAGAAAAGAATGCAATTATAGGATCTGTGACGATCAAAATAACTCAAGTTTGACTAAGTTTATAACAAATTGTATTAATATTTATGTCTCCAAATAAATTTATTATAAAAACATATTCTATGACTAATCTAATGATACTAATCTTGTATAAAAATATTAATATTTTTTATATAATTTTGATCAAAATTTAAATTGATTGATTTCTCGAAAAATAAGAATTGCATTCTTTCGTGGACGGAGGGAGTATTTCAAAATGAAAAGAAACAAACTGGAACCGGCTGATGGTCGATGGAGAGCGCACTCCGGCAGTACCAAAGGCTGGCTACAATCAGGCCTGCTCAAATTGATATTAAAAGTTCTATTTTTAATTTTTATTTTAATGAAAAAAATGTTAATAAAGCTGGTACAAGTTCGAATCCGATGATGACTGACGAAAACAAACGGCCAGTGCCAGACAACGATACCACGACTGTACGAAACTACCCACTACCGGCCTTCAGCGATACTGTGCGCGCGGGCAGGGGCCACAGCACCGCCGGCACCGCGCAAATTGGCCGGAAAAGGAAAAACTGGTGTTCTTAACGGCGACGCTCTTTGCCTCTTATTACTAGCAGCGTGGCATGATCAAATATCGTACTAGTACTATACTTCCGTCTTTCTGCCAGCCATGTACCGAGTCAGCCAGTCGTCGCATAATATACTGAGTCTGCTGTGCAGTTTACGGCCTCTCCTCTAGCTACGCCGATGATGACATGACATCGCCAATTCATCAAGGACAGACTATGAACTGCTTTAGCATTTGTTGATAGGCTTGGTGTTCTTAACGGCGACGCTCTTTGCCTCTTATTACTAGCAGCGTGGCATGATCAAATATCGTACTAGTACTATACTTCCGTCTTTCTGGCAGCCATGTACCGAGTCAGCCAGTCGTCGCATAATATACTGAGTCTGCTGTGCAGTTTAAAAATACACTTCTCCTCCTCTAGCTAAGTTTTGTATAGATGCTATGCTACATACGCATCGGCCACGCCATATTCATCATAGGACTAAAAGACTATGAACTTCCTTCTTTAGCATTTGTTGAGAGGCTTAAAGATTTTTCCTCCCATTCACTTCACAGGCGTCGAGGAATCACAGATACTCCCTCTGTCCCCGTTGTTTTCGTTTCCCGAGAAACAACTTTAATTAAATACATATTAAAAAATATTAATATTTATGGTACATAATTAGTAATATTGAAAAGATCTTTGAATCTAGTTTTTAATAAATTTATTTAGAGATACAGATATTGCACGTATTTTCTAATTGAGTCAAATTTACGGCATGCACACCATATCCCAATGACAACAAATCAACCCTAAAGATACTATCCATTTGAATCGAGAATCACAGATACTCCCTCTGACTCCGGAAGAAGACCTGAGAGGGCAAGAGATTAAATACAATTAAAAATCATTAATCAACCTATTAGGATCATCGGAAAGATTTTGAATCTAGTTTTTAATAAATTTATTTGAAGATACAAATGTTGCAACTTTTTCTAATTGAGTCAAATTTACGGCATACTGTAGCATTTTATTTGTATTTGTGAAAATTATTAATTAGGTATTGAGGGAGTACATTACATAATTTCTCGGCCAAATCAACATTTTTTTATCCATTTGAAAGAACACACGTGTGACCGGAAGACCTCGATGTAGACAGGAGAGGCGCCCGCCAACTTGTCAAGTCAACCTATGGAACGAAGTTAGCCGAGGCCTGTATATATTCTGGTCACAGTCGGGTCAAAGTCTAGTTACGTGTTCCTACAAGCTTGTACGTACTCCAGTTTATTTCCTGGTCAACTTAACCTATCGAAAAAATGTGAGGGCTTCTCCCGATCGATCAACAGATCACAGATGGAAAGGAAACGGAGACAGGATTCTTCTCAACTGAGCCCAGGTTTAATACTGTACTAATTGCCGGTGATGCTTATATAAGAGTTTAGCTATTGCTGTGTAAAATCTTTGGCGCCAGAGAGCACTGCTCCATAGTTGTGCTGGCGAGTCTCCACTCTCCAGCAGTCCAGCTAATCAGAATATTCAGCTGATCAGGTACTACTGCCTTGAGCCTCGTTGGCAGTTGGCACAGCCGACGTGATAAGGATAACGCCGTAACAGAGACCAGCGGTAGCTTCCACATGATCCGCTAAAAGCCAGTTTGGAAGGGCTCTCCAGTCGCTCCCAACGGCTCCAGCCCCCACTTCCTTGAGCTCCAGCTCTTCTCGCTCCCCACACGGAAAACACACACACACACACACCGTTTGACAGGCCTTCTTTGTTAGCTTTGGCTCCAGCTCGACGGCGCAGAGGGGCAGCGTGGAGGCTGCTGAGGATGTGCAGAGAGGTAGACAAGGTGTGGGGCAGAGGGCGACAAGGCGCGGGTGAGGTGGAGGAGGAGCTGCTCCGGCTCCCCGTGAGCCCGCGAGCGCAGAGGGCAGCGCGGCACGAGTGGACGGTCGGCGTGACCAACGGAGGGAATCGGTGAACGGGTAGAGCGGTCAGAGCGATTCTCGGATGTGGGCGGGCCCGGTGGCGTTTGAAGCGTGAAGCCGAACACCCGAGCAGGTGCGCGCTGCCAAGTGCGAACCATAACTAGGGGGACATAATATAAGCGCTGACGCTGACGCTGACGCCGGCGCCGGGTCGGTCGGGATTGTTTTTTCTTCGACAGTAGTATTCTTCTTTTTTCACATCGAATTTTGTCTCCATGCCACCTTTTCGTTGTCAGTTTAAATTGGAATTAAATTTTATAAAATAGTAATTTAGTATCAGCGATTCCCCCTTCTATCAACAACGAAAACAACAACAAAGCCTTTAAGTGCCAAACAAATTAGGGTAGGCTAGAGTTGAAATCCAACAGAAGTAATCAAGGTTCATGCATGTGAATAGTTATTTTTCAAACACTCATATCCAAGGCTAAGTCTTTGGGTATATTCCATCATTTTAAGTCTCCTTTTATTGCCTCTCTATCCAAGTCAACTTCGATCTTCCTCTGCCTCTCTTCACGTTACTATCCTGGCTTAGTATTCCACTACGCACCGGTGTCTCTAGAGGTCTCCATTGGATATGTCCAAACCATCTCAACCGATGTTGGACAAGCTTTTCTTCAATTGGTGCTACCCCTAATCTGTCACGTATATCATCGTTCCGAACTCGATCCCTTCTTGTATGACCACAAATCCAATGCAACATACGCATTTCCGCGACACTTATCTGTTGAACATGTCGTCTCTTCATAGGCCAACATTCTGCATCATACAACATAGCAGGTCTAATCGTCGTCCTATAAAACTTGCCTTTTAGCTTCTGTGGTACCATTTTGTCACATAGAACACCAGATGCTTAGCGCCACTTCATCTACCCTATTTTGATTCTATGGCTAACATCTTCATCAATATCCCCGTCTCTCTGTAGCATTGATCCTAAGTATCGAAAGGTATCCTTCTTAGGTACTACTTGACCTTCTAAACTAATATATTACTCCTCTCGAGTAGTAGTGCCGAAGTCACATCTCATATACTCAGTTTTAGTTCTACTGAGTCTAAAATCTTTGGACTCCAAAGTCTCCCACCATAACTCCAGTTTCTGATTCACTTCTGTTCGACTTTCATCAACTAGCACTACATCGTCCGCGAAAAGCATACACCAAGAGATGTCCCCTTGTATGTCCCTTGTGACCTCATTCATCACTAAGGCAAATAGATAAGGGCTCAAAGTTGACCCTTGATGTAGTCCTATCCTAATCGGAAGTCATCCGTGTCTCCATCACCTGTTCGAACACTAGTCACAACATTGTTGTATATATCCTTAATGAGCTCGACGTACTTCGTTGGGACTTTATGTTTGTCCAAAGCCACCACATAATATTCCTTAGTATTTTATCATAAGCCTTCTCCAAGTCGATAAAAACCATGTGTAGGTCCTTATTCTTCTCCCTATACCGCTCCATAACTTGTCTTATTAAGAAAATAACTTCCATTGTTGACCTTCCGGACATGAAACCAAATTGGTTCATAGAGACCCGCGTTATTGCTCTCAAGCGATGCTCGATAACTCTCTCCCATAGTTTTATAATATGGCTCATCAACTTAATTCTCCGGTAATTAGTACAACTTTAAATATCCCCTTTATTCTTGTAGATCGGTACCAATATACTTCTCCTCCACTCATCACCATCTTGTTCGATCGAAAATATGGTTGAATAGCTTGGTTAGCCATACTATAGCTATGTCTCCGAGGCATCTCCACACCTCGATTGGGATACCATCCGGACCCATCGCCTTACCTCTTTTCATCCTTTTCAACGCCTCTCTGACCTCAGATTCTTGGATTCTCCGCACAAAGCGCCTATTTGTGTCATTAAAA
This sequence comes from Miscanthus lutarioriparius, assembly GCA_904845875.1. Lineage (NCBI taxonomy): Eukaryota > Viridiplantae > Streptophyta > Magnoliopsida > Poales > Poaceae > Miscanthus > Miscanthus lutarioriparius. The sequence goes on along the minus strand of CAJGYO010000005.1, from coordinate 35,609,517 downwards.
GAGTCATCCAACTGAAAGCTTGTGTTCGTATTCTCACCATTGAACAGTTTATCAAAATACTCTTGCCATCGATGTCGGATCTCATCCTCCTTCACCAAGAGATGCTCTATCTCATCCTTAATGTACTTAACTTGGTTGAAGTCCCTTATCTTTCTCTCACGAACCCTAGCCATCCTATAAATGTCCTTCTCTCCTTCCTTCATACTCAAATGTTGGTAAAGATCTTCATACGCTCTAACCTTTGCCACACTTATAGCTCGCTTTGCAGTCTTCTTTGTCACCTTGTACTTCTCTATGTTGTCTACACTCCTGTCATGGTACAAGCGTCTATAGCATTCTTTCTTCTCCTTAATAGCCCTTTGGACTTTCTTGTTCCACCATCAAGTATCTTTAGCCTCACCTCCACTTCCTTTGGTTACTCCACACACCTCTGAGGCTACCTTCCGAATGTTGATTGCCATCTTCTCCCACATGTTGTTTATGTCCTCTTCTTCCTTCTAAGAGCCCTCTTTGATAACTCTTTCCCTGAATACCTCTGACGTCTCCCCTTTCAGTTTCCACCACTTTGTTCTTTCAATCTTAGCTTGTTTATCTCTACGGGCACGCACCTGAAAACGAAAGTCTGCCACTAAAAGCTTATGTTGAGAAACAATACACTCCCCTAGTATCACTTTGCAATCCAAGCATGCTCGTTTGTCCTTTCTTCTTGCGAGGACAAAGTCAATCTGGCTAGAGTGTTGTCCGCTACTGAAGGTCACTAGACGAGATTCTCTCTTTCTAAAAAAAGTGTTGGCTATCATCAGGTCAAAAGCTACCGCAAAGTCCAGAACTTTCTCCCCCTCCTGATTCCTACTACCATACCTGAAACCTCCATGAACTGCCTCGAAACATGCGTTTGTAGTACCTACATGTCCATTAAGATCTCCTCCTATAAAAAGCTTCTCACTACTAGGTACAGCTCTAATCAGGCCATCTAAGTCGTTCTAAAACTGTCTCTTAGCACTCTCGTCGAGGCCTACTTGGGGCATATGCACTAATTACGTTCAAGACCATATCACCAATGACAAGCTTAACTAAGATAATCCTATCTCACTGCCTTCTCACTTTCCACCACACTATTCTTGAGGCTCTTATCGATCAAAACTCCTACTCCATTTCTATTTACGATTGTCCCTGTGTATCAAAGCTTGAAACCTGTATTGTCCACCTCCTTCGTCTTCTGACCCTTCCATTTAGTCTCTTGAACGCATAATATATTTACACGCCTCCTAGTCACGGTCTCAACTAATTCTCTTAACTTACCTGCAAGCAACTATATATTCCAACTACCTAAACGGATCCTAGTTGGTTCGACTAGCTTCCTTACCCTTCGCACCCGTCGACTCAGATGTGAAGACCCTTGCTCATTTTTAACTATACCCAAGCGCCAATGTAGCGCGTCACTAAGGATGCGACGACCTGATCATTGCTTACCTGACACCGTGCCCAGATCACGCGACACGACGCGTCACGGGGGTGACGACCCGGCCCTTGCTCATTTAACACCATACCCGGGTTCCGATATGACATGTCGCTAAGAGGGTTACGCCCCGATGGTTTTCTTTCGGGTTTCATCTCCATTAGAATGGCTAAGTTTAACGTTGGCTCGCCACGCCTATCACAACCCTCCTCCTTTACCAGGACTTAAGACCTGCTATGTTGATATAAAAATTATATAAGTGGCCACAAAAGTTGTACAACATGCTCGCGAGGAGTAATTTTTCTAACAAGCCAATTTCTCGAATATGTTTTTTTTTTCAAGCAAAACCATACATTTTGACAGTATAACGTACTAAGCCTATTCGGTTGGCTGGTTCGTTTCATTGCTGGTTCGTGAAGAAGTACTGATGGCTGATTTATGTAAGAGAAAAATACTGTTCGACTGAAAATTTACGATCGTTTACGACAAGCCACAGCCAAACGAACAGGCTGTGACCTAGTGAATTGTAAACTGCTACACTTACAAAACTGACATGTCCACGAATGAAATTATGGTAACTATGCTACACGACCTCTCTTTTTTCCTTCTCTCTCGACGATATTTACAAAAGAGATACAAAAAATAAAGTACTAATAAGCACGAATGTTCCCTCTAACTAGCTTGGTGTAGAGCAATCTGCTGTGTCAGTCTTGATGACTCGGGTATTGTAGGACCCACAGGAGCCGCATTTGTGGTATAGCCAATGAAATCGACATCTGCCTTTCCTCTCACAGTCATTGCACAGTATATCCTGGACGAGCGATGCAATAAAATTAATAAATAGTCGAGCGGTGGAAACAATGAAAATCGAGAACAAAAGAACTGGGCTACCTGGCACCGATCACGGTATTCCTCCGGAAGCTCTTCAGCAGCCAACAAGGCATCAAGCATGCCAAAATACACCTGCAAATAGGAAAATTTGAATTATGGACCATAATTCAGTATGATCATCAAAATGTCATAAAATTTTGACAATCAGCTCAGTTAGCAATCATTATTGTCTGGATATTTTAAGGTATATGAAGAGACTGCTTGAGAAGATTTTAGAAGTCGTGCAACAAGACGTCCATTGTTTATTCCTACCGCAGCATATAGTCACAAACTCGCAGCAAATTCCTAAGTTCAAGAAAAGACTAAGAAACGCATCTACATTTCACTTCCGATAACTGAGCACTGAAGCAAGACGATTGGCAGGTTTGCTGCATACAAGTCAAAAAGGAACCAGCGGTTTCATCTTGGTTTCCCATATAATGTCAACAAATTATATGTGTTTATTTTTAAGTTATAACACTGGATCTTCTGGATATGGAACAAGATGCTGCTAAACCAATGAGAATATTCAGTCAGTGAAAGTGACATTAAAATGGCGTACCCAGTGCAGAGAGCTCCCGCTCTATGCGGGGTCTGGGGAAGGGTGTCAATGGCAAGCCTTACCCTCGCCTGTGCAATGCGAGGAGACTGCGACTTGAACCCGGGACCTTCCGGTCACAGGCGGTAAGACTCTACCGCTTGCACAGAGAAAGTGACATTCAAGAGCAATGTCACAGTCAGTGAAAGTGACATTCAAGAGCAAAAAGTTCAACAGTTTATCACACGAATAAACACCTTCCCTGGCAGCCTTGTGATGAGCACAACAGTGAGACGACAAGGAATATCACCCCAAGAGTATGGAAATAGGAGGATTTGTAGAAAATACTAAAATAACCACACAACATAAATGAGAAAGAAGGCATTGTATTATCAACAAATAAAAGGTAGAGCTAATATGCTACTAATATTGAAACACTGAAGATTCTGCCAGATACTTTCTTTCCACTAAAAGGAACTAAACATTTAACAAAATGCACCATCAAATATTGCACAAAAGTAAAAAAGAAAACAAGTCAATCATGGAACACAAATAACAATATACTTCACTAAGGGGAAACACAAGATAGCCACATCATCATAGAGTTATGCCTACCGCCATATCTCCCAAGGATTTGCAGCAGATAGGACAAGTGTAGTGGCTACAAGTGTATGCCTGGATTGACAATTAATTAACTCGTTAAAAATCATTACTGACAACCAGAGAATAAACCACAAATTTGGATCTGGTGATGGTGCAACAAAAGGAGCATACCTGAAAGCAAGCTGAATGCATGAAGTGGCCACAAGGGAGGGCTCTGACTGCGGCACTTGATGTAAACAGGAAGTCGCAGCATATTGGACAATTTGTCTCTAGCCCTTTTTCCCGACATTTGTGCTCAGTTAATTTCATTCCAAGACAACAGTTGCATTTCATGCAATGGAAGAAATCAACACCAAGACCTTTTCCAAGACGACACAAATTACAAAACGGGCAGTGGTACACAGTCCTGGAGAACATCCCAATGTTAGACGAGCCATATTGGTTATTTCCAAATCTAAATGTTTATTTCAAAACATGAACTGATAACAAACCTATGAGATGGAAGATAAGACTACTAGGAAACCTAACAGGTTTCAACTCGTTTGATCACTTGATGGCATTGGAGCATTGGACTATCAACTATAAACCCAAATTGGAGAAAGTAGAAAAAGAAAATAACATCTAAATATTTTAAAAGCCAACAGGGTAGTTTTCTATGATTCAAAGAGAATTTTCATTTGCCTTAATTGTATGAACCTAACAAATCTAAACAAAAATTATTCAACAAGAGAACTATACTGCAAGCCAGTAGCTACGTGCAATCTGCAAGACTGCAACACACCTTGGTTCGGGTATCAAACAAACCAAAACAAAAATTTCTCAAGAACACCACAAAGATAGGCTTGAGACTACTAGGCCAACAGAGATTTTTTCTCAAGACCTATAACAGAAAGAAAATGGCAACAATAAGAGTAACTAGAAATCCATGCCTCACTTCCTCGCTCCCCTTTCTCATACACTAACAATTTAACCCTGAAAATTTTGAAATGTAGGCAGAGTATAGGACACTTCACAGACTATCACCTCACTAGGGATCTATCTTTTGTTACTTCCTTAGATGAACTGAAGTGGTTTTTACTAAATTTGGCCCTACCACTAAAACTTTACAAAAGATTAATTCGGGTTAGATTGTTCTTTAATGCTATGTATATATAATGATATATGCTATATTACCACTTATGTTGATATTAAAAGTGACTTTGTCAGATGCCACTCACACTAGGGATTTGCTGTTCCCTTGTTACTAAGTTGAAATACTATATGCTACCATGCAGCATAGATAAATAATGATAAAATAAGTTTCCAGAGCTCCAATTACCATACTATGGATGTTGTCCACTTGTTACTAGGTTAAAATACTACATACCATGCAGCATAGATTGTTACTAGGTTAAAATACTACATTTCCAGATCTCCAATCACCAAAATAAAATGGCAATGACAAACTTGATACTCTCTCCCTTCCAAATTGTAAGTCGTTCTGGCTTTTCTAGGTACATAGTTCTTGCTACGCACCTAGATATAAATTATGTCTAGGTGCATAGTAAAAGCTATGTACCTAGAAAAGCCAGAACAACTTATAATTTGGGATGGAGGGAGTAGGTTCGAGCTCTGGCAATGACCAATCTTGTTGAGTTGTTGTTATTCCAGATTTGAATGCAAATATATGGTAAGGGAAACCTTGTTCTGTCCATAAATCACTTCAACAAATACATAACTATTACATGTAAAACAATAAGAAAAAAAATACTGTTGCAACTTTTTGTTAATAGATAAGTAGAACATTGTAGTTCAATACCTCAACAGGCCTAAAATACACTATCAGACAAAGTTTAAAGTTTCAGTCATGTCAAGGTATATTACCTTTCATCATCGAAAAATTTGCAGATGTTACAGTAGTACTTTGCCATCGATAGTCTGTTGCAAGATGGGGTTTGGCAGAACGGTCCAACAGGTTGAATCTTTAGGCATACCATGCACATCATCTCCTGTGTTGCTTTCCTTGAGATATCAAGTAGAGTTGGCTCATTATACTTTCTGAAATGTGTTGCAAAGGTATAGCAGAGAAAATGCACACTGACACAAGGACAGTAACAAATTTTGTTTTGAACAGTGTTAAGAGGTTTACTTGAGAATTAAAGATAATACATTCAAGGTTGGACTGAATTGCAAGCCCACACTACAACCACGCATGAACAGGAAGTTGCAATCATATATAATGAAGAGCGGCAAACCAGGGAGAACATTTTAACAGCAAGCTCTCTATTTCCTACACGTCTTTCTTTCTTTTTTATTAATTTGGAGCCTGAATCGAGGTTCAAAGGAAAAGAATCCCAACACACAGTACATCTGGCATCAACAAGTTAAAAACAATTGACTTAGAGGCCATGGCACTTACCTTTCCATCGTATGGTCACTAACTTTGTCATGGCAGAATCTGCACGTGAACAGCTTGTTGCAGCATGCAGCAACAAGTTTGCAGTTCCGTTTGTAGTGTTCACAACCATAAATTTGTTTCTCCTGGTCTCGATATGAAGGAGCACATCCAGGTATACTGGCATCATCACTACATTCTTCAGAATTTGGTTCCGGTAACTTTTGCTGAGCAGCTATCCAGCGGCTGAAAAACACAAGATTATGAATATTCATATTTGTAACAAGCAACTCATAGAAACATTCAAATGTCAAACCTTGTCATGAGATTTTGAATTAGATAGGCCTTCCGCCTTGGGTCAAGTGTAGGATCTCGTGAAACCTTTCGCACCTCAGCCTCAAGTTCACTCTGGTTCATTCGAAATATGTCCTTCCAGCCAGGCTTGAACATCTGGTCATTTTGATCAAGCTTATCTTGTAAATGACTATCTACAAAGGGCAAAGGAAAGTTCAGTCATAATGAAAGATGTTTGTCAGTGGAGAAGAGAAGAACCAAGCATAGAACTACTTTTAATAAGCATAAAACTCATTTTATGAATGTGATGCTTTAGCTGATCTAGCCAAACATTGTTCCTATGACATATAAGACGTACAGAGCTAAACAATTGACGAAAGATTTTATCCAATAAATTAAACATCTAGGCAATGTATAATACTTCCTTCGTTTGTAAATACAAGTACATCTAGGTTTGTCCTAAGTCAAAACTTTTTTTTAAACTTTGACCATCAATATCTAAAATTTGATATAGATGGACATTACTTACATAATATATAATTCTTTTCATTTAAGATTTTTTTATTGAAATTGCTAATCGAAGTTAGAAAGATTGACTTATGAGTTATGACAAACCTAGATAGACTTATATTTGTCATCGGAGGAAGTATATGTATATGAAATTTATACATTCACCTGGTTGTTCTAACAAACATTATATAGAAGAGGGAATGCAAATAGAAAAGTTCTTAAGACATTGAGGACAAGGCAAAAAAGAAAAGGAGCTGCACAGACCTTCTGGAGCAGAGGATGCCTCTGCTGAAGAATCAGATGTTGTTCCAGCTCCCTTCCACCACTCGTTTAGCCATTCCCCAAACATTGTATTTTTTGTGGCTTGCTTCCACGTATCAAGCATTTTGTTCTGCTCCTCTTGAGTGAGAGCTGATGTAACCCAGGGTAACATAGATTGGAGAACCTCAGCACCTGTTGAACCAATTATACGACCTACAAGTTTATCTTGCTCCTCCACAGAAAAATGTTTGTCAAACAATGGCCACAATTCAAGTTCTTCTCTATGGACATGATTAGTCAAGGCGACCCGGATAGACTTGCACATGCCCTGAAGTTTTGTGGCAAGCTCATTATACTTTCTAGCAAAATCAATGTCATTAGATGAATGGAAACAGCTTTGATCTACTTCATTAACTTCAGTCTGGGCATGGCCCTGGCTATCATATAGTTGTGAAAGCTGAAAGAGAACATTAGAGATATCTTCAAATAATTGTTCTTCCTGCTTGTGGTCAAGAGAATATGAATGGCTCACATTGTGCAATGTTTCTCTCGATTCCAATGCTGGGAACACAATTTCATCCTCAGCATTGCTGTGAGCCCTGTGAAGACCCCATAACAAACGGAACCTTCCAATGAATTGGCGAAGGCAAGACTCGTCGCCATCAATGAGCTTTCCAGATTCAACATCTAAGTACTCTAAATCCTTGCGAATTGCCTTGTGAAATTTGAATATTGTATCAATTGGCCTTGAAATGCCATCCGAACAAGACAACGATGCATCTGTCTCCCATGAAAAGAGGCTCGAATATAGTGAAGGAGCAGTAGAATTGTATGATAAAGAGCGAAAGGACTTTGCAGAAGCCAAGGAACCAATACCAAGATTGCTACTCTCTACTCTCAACCCAGGAATACAACAAGGCTTTTTGCTACATGGACTTGCTTCAATGTCAGCAGTTTGAGAGCAGTAACTTCCATTAGTACCAGGAAAAGATACTGCATCTTTTCCTCGTTTGCCTGGCCTAGAACCGTTTTCAGTTTGTAGCTGCAGAGAAAGATCTGAGCTGTTGCGTGAAGCACATGGGCAGAATGGTCGACATTTTCCCAGATCATCTACATCATCTGACAGGCATCTTGCTGTACCTGATGTTAAGCATAAATATTCTCCAGATTTGCATTTGTCCCGGCCTTTGCATGCCCAACCAGAGATAAGAGTGACCAGTGCAGTTTCAGATGGTGAGGCTGTTTCATATGCATCTTTTTTAGCAAATATAGAATTTGAAGAAATCATTTAAGCTAATGAAATGAATAGATATGACAATATAGCACGATTTAAGTAAAAGGATAACCTGCCAAGCGTATATTCCGAAGAAATGAAGTTGCCTGCTCATCACTCAGCTTTGACACCAACCACGGTAAAACACGTTCCAATAATTTCAATGGCATAACACACAAACTTTTGTATGAAAGTTCCCTTTGCTTCTCAGGAGAGAAAAGCATCCTAGCTTGAGGAAGCACCTAGGTAAGTTCAACTAAATATGAGGCACTGACCAATAAGGTAAATGTTCCAACAGCCAAGCTACCTGACTACTGAGTACTAACCTTGGTTTCTTCATTGCGGAAGTGTTTTTCGATTGTCTCCAATATTTTATCAGCATGTGAACACAGTTTTGAGTAGAAGTCCAATGCAGTTGATTTGGCTCCTGCTATTTGGATTTGCTGAATTAAACACCTAAAATTGTTAAACCTGCGTTCTTCTTCAGCATGCTCCTGCACAAAGGACAGCTCACTATCGACTGCAGGAAAAACAACCTGATCCTCAGCGATACTGCATGTCAGAAAACAATGGAAGTTGTGAGATCAAAGATAAGATTCAGTTAACAAGAGGGACACTTTTTTCCCAAATGAAAACTAAAGGGACACTATTTTTCCCAAGTGAATTTAGCAAAATTATGTTCTATGGCCCAACAAGCAATGACAAGCACGCAAACAATACCTGCTAGCAATAAATCCTCAATGTGCAGTAAAACAACAGCACATAACAAAAGAAACTCTTCTCAAATAAAATTACACCAAACTCAGGCCTAATTTGGAAGCAAGGGGGAGCAAAACCCAGGAATGGAAAGCCCCCTATGGAGAACTAAGGTGTTAACTAACCCAGGGAAAAGTCCGGGATCCCGGAGGGATTGGAGTTTCCAAATTAGGCCTCCAAGGAGAATCAGCGTGCCACATGATACTGCTTGCCCAAGTACATGTAGTCACATGTTGCATCAGATGGAAAAATAAAAACCCTGTCTACAAAAAATTAAAATAGCTTAAATAATGAACAAAAACATTTGTTCCTCATGCAAAACAAAATTCTACACTAAGGTACAATTTACTTAATTTAAGGATAAGGATAGTGCAATCAATTTCTACGGTGACAATTGGCCAATTTTGCCCTTGCTGCGCTGTTATCAAAATAGGAGACCCTAGTTAGTTAGGCAAATATTCACACATCCTAGCGCTTAAAAAGGAGCTGCCAACAAAGTAGTAGAATGAAACTGCAACTTTGGAAACGCCAATGACACAGACAAAGGGATAGGCCACCTAGTTGGTGCAACCAACAGCATACATTGCAAAAGATTCACTATGTGTTGGCAGTTGCTGATGCAAAGAAATGCCAAAGTTAAACATTGACTCCGAATGGCATGCTTTTTACTAAGCAAAAACATGGTAGAGAAAGAAAAAGGTAATAAGAATGAACATTTCAGTTTAGGGCCATCTTTATCATGGCCATAACAACATGTGAATTAGTGAAGATGCAAATCCACACACCTGTGGTAGATGCATACATCTGCAATGAACTGAAGCCTCTCATTGAAGGCTGATATATCAGAAAAATCCTGAGACTGTTGCACTCTTCTTGTCTCCTCTTTTATATCATGTAACTCCATACGAATGGCATTGTGCCAGTACAAAATATCATCTATAGGATGCCTGCCAGCTTGAGGACCATTAGATTCTGCACAGTTTTTACTCCCAAGTTTAGAATCCTGATGTGAACAAATATGAATCTCCCCTTGGTCTGGGACATCCTCAACACTATGATTTCTTACTGAATTACCAGCCGCAAAGCTCTCTGCCACTTCTCTTGTTGCTTTCCCTTCCATCCATGCGAATACAACCTACACAAGTTTTAACACAAAAAATTAACAGGATACGAAGCGAGGTTCAAGGAAAAAGTTAGAGGTGTGCTCATAGAAACCTGTTGGAGAAGTTTCTCATCAGGAACTACTTTACATAAGCAGTTACGGATATCTTGGTGCTCATCAGATGTGACAGAAGTTGAAAGCCATGGAAGGAACTCTGCCACCATATTGACAGGAATGTTGCATAGGAATTGCCACACTAAATCAGCTTGTTCTTCACATGAAAATTTCTTCGTAAGCAATGGAAAGACCTGAAACAAATTTAAATGGTCCTTGATCAGACACTAACAACATTAATTATAGCACAGCCAGCATGTTCATTAAATGTTAATTAGCTGTGCCATGTTTGGTTACAATTGGGTGGCCGGAAGGAAGTTTAAGGACATAGCATTGGCCATATGGGAAATTGGATTTTTTTTAGCCCCAATACCCTATAAAGAAAATGGATGTCAAACTATAAATTTTTAGTTCACAATTCATGCTAACATAAGTCAGGATGAAAGGTAGAAATGACCTACCAATTACCAACGATCGCCATAAGTTTAAAATGGTGATAGCTGTACCCTCAAATTCCCACATACCACCTGAACTCTCATGCACTAACCAAACAAGAAACTAAAACCTTCCCACCTCTAAATGAATAAATTCTCACTCCATCAGTCTATCCAATCAATTGCCTCAAAAGTAAGATGCAGCTACTATAGTGGAGGCATGATCCATCAAAGCACCAAAAGAAAATTTTGACCCAAATATTGAAGACAGAAGGTGAGATTTAGTATCCACTCTTTGTCTAGATAGCTCAAAATAACTTTAAGATAAAAAAACTTGTACAGCAGAGATGAGTTTTTTCTCTTTATTTCAGACAAAAATGTGTTACACGAACTAGAAAGCAAAATTTCATGATGCCAAAGAATCACCCTCTCTATACTCTTGTATAGGATAGCGAGGATTCAAACTTTGACCTTCCTGTAGCCAAATGCACACTAGAGAGCAAAAATTCATGATGCCAAAGAATCACCCTCTCTATACTCTTGTATAGGATAGCGAAGATTCAAACTTTGACCTTCCTGTAGCCAAATGCAACAAAGCTGACCCAATTTCTTTAATGGGGATGCAGAACTTAGGTCATACTTATGATCACAATGCAGAACTTGAAGTTCCAAGTCACCAACATGACACTGAAAACTAATTGCCTTAAACAAAAAGTACAGGCAGCAGAGCTAAATGCTTCACTGGAACCATTCTCAAGAACTTCACTATACCGTTACAAGTAAAATAAATTTGCCTATAACTTCGATCCACTGCTGCACATGCTTACTTTAGTTAGATGCCGCTTCTGTCCTTAAGGTGGTAAGGCGAGGCGTGGAGGCCCACCCCCTTCCAAATGCCTAGGCAATTATGAGGAGAGCCAAGGCACCTTACCAGCCTGATAAACAGCAGAACAGAAGCAGGGAGAGGGAAAAAAAAAGAGGAAAAGAGAAGAGGGTTGGCCCAGCCCACCAACCAGCCATCTGTGCCTTTCCCTGTCAGGTTGATGCAGCGCAGCTCCCGGATGGTGCACTGCCTCTCTTTCACAGTGTCATGTTCCTCACTCGCTTCCTCACCTTTCTCTTTGTGTTTCACCACCGCTAGCACTCCAGCCCACCCTCTTGTTCCCTGCCCCCTAAGATCAACCACATCTTTGAAATGCACCACTAAAGCTGACTGGATGGAGTTCTGCAACAGCCACCAGCGCTGAATCCAGCAGAGATGGGCATGTGGTGGCTGCTTCTGCTTGGCCTTGCTAAATGGTTTTTGTCTCGTTCTTCCCTTGTTCCCTTTCACTAATTTTGACAATGCAACAGATGCCCAGGACAAGGAGTCCAGGGCCATGGGAGCACCTGGATCCAGGCGACCCCTTAAAAACAGTTTGCACCACCATTTTCAACATCAATGATCTTAAAACGGAAAAGTATCGCAAAAACATACCAGTACTTACAATGGAGAGTGATACGCCAGATTGATTTGCAATAGCGATTTTTTTAGAATTCCAGTAAAGGAGATTGTGAGGACTCAAATTTTGTTTGAACAGGAGAGATAGTTGAACAACCTAAAAATAATGCCTTTTCTGCCTAGGAAATTTCAACTAATTAACAACAATAAAACTCTTAATGAAATGCCAAGTATGAACCACAAATTTGCAGCTGGTTTTCAATTATAACAATGAAATCTTTTAACATAATCTGCTGATTCTAGGAACTAAATTCATACAACCAGACTGTTTTATCCATCCAGCATGACATGACATGATTAATGTGATAAATGAGATTTAAAGGGGTATATGGTACTGACAACCAACCTGTTCTTCCTCCTTGGACATATGTTGGCTGAGACACGTTTGTATCGCGCCTGTGCATGACGCAAGCTCCCTACGAAGACCATCATCATTCTGTATGTCCAATTGCAGGAGATCAAATAACTGGCTAAAAAGATCACTTTCTCCTTTATGCTCTAAGGAATAGGTCCCTGCAACATTCTTTACTCGGATATCAAGTGCTGGAAAGATGACCTGCAATTCAAAAGAAATGAAACCTATAGGCGCATTTCGAGGAAAGTATATCTATTATAAGAAAAATTTGTAAACTGTTGACCTTTATTTCCAAAAATAAAGGGATAATATGTAATGGGTTAGAAAATAAACAGCAACAATGTTGAAGCCTTGAATAGGCCATATACGACAGACTCATGAAGAAACGGTCGGGCAGAACAGAACGAAAAGTTATTCTTGTGTTTGATAGCAAAACATCTACTTTTGGCGGCATTTTAGGAAAAGCTGAAATCAGAGCACTTTTGCTTGTCAACTAGACTCCTTGCAACAAGAAGTGATAATGAAAGTTCATTTTCATTCTTTGAAATCTACAAGAAGCCGAAAGGTTGCAACTTCCATACACTGCTTCATGAATGGTGAAAACTATTAGATATATGACTAATGCGAACATCGTCATGTTCGAGTCATGTTCGAATCGAATCAGAGCAAAAGGATGGTAGTGTACTGTTACCATTGAAGCTAGACAAACAAGACAACATACGATGGCATGAATCAAATTTTCCACTGTAGCTTAAAGTAAACAGAGGTTTTCCCCCCTCATGTTTTCCTCAGAGTACATCTCATTTTGTCACCATTGGAAGGACAAAGTGCAAATAATTGTTTGTACTAGCACGGCTAATCAACCAAGAACACAGTTCAACCTGTCCACCAAACCATCCAACGCCAATTCATTGAAAGCTTCTACACCACCGTATGAACTCATACCCAATTTCAGATCCTAACAATGCTTGCCCGATTCAATCCCGATCCCACCAGGTACACCCAAACCGAAAGCAACAATTCCGCTACCCTAAACCCAAATACCGCCGAAATTCGCCCACGCCCACGCACATCCAAGCCCAAATCCACCACGGGTCAAGTCCCCCACCCAACAGGAAGCAACAGGGGAAAATGGCCAAAAACACAAAAAAAACAGAGCTCCACACGGGGTAGCCAGCATCCGTACCGCGTCCTCGGCGTCGCAGTGGTGTTTGTAGATGTTGAAGAAGAAGCGGCAGCGCTCGGCGAGCGCCGCTACATCGCCGGTGCGCTCGGTGGCCAGGAGCACGGCGGCGCCGTGCAGCGCCTCGAGCTCCGCGCGGATCGCCTTGTGGAAGTACAGGAATATCAGCACGGGCGTCTCGGTCGCCGAGGTCCCCGCCTCCGCCGGTGTCGGCGACGGGGACCGCGGCATCACCGCCGCGAGCGTCCCCTCGCCTCCGGGCATGGGCGTCGACGTCGCCATCCCACTGCGACGGCGGCCACGTCCTCCTCCGTGGGCAAGGACGGCGACTCCGCCACGGCTCTCCCTCGCAGCCCGCGAGCGACCACCTAGGGTGTTCTCGACTTGGCCTTGGCGTCGCCTGTCGCCTGGCTTCCTCGGCTGGTTTCGGCCCTCAGCCTGTGGAAGAGGGAAGAGGAATGGATTTGGCTTCTCTTTCGCTCGCTGAGCTCTCAAACCTATTTTATTTTATTTTATTTTATTTTTTATATTGAATATATTTTTCCCCTCGTTGTACTTGACATCGGTGTGGTTATTTTTCTGCCATGTGCCAAGGATTATTGTTGTAGGTTTGAACTTTTGATTTAAAGCGTTTGGTTAGGTATAGCTTCCAATAGAAAATACGGAGTATATATATAAACTGAAGGGGAAGCCGAAAAAAAAATGAAACCAACGATGTTATGCTACTTGTCCCAATGAAAACGAACACCAAATAATAACACATACGTAAGTTATCTTCGTTAGCCACTAACCAGTTAGGTAATGACTAATAATAAATAAATAAATAAATAAAGAAGATTAAACAGAGATGCATATAGAAGAGAACTATTTACATGCAAGGAAAATTTGTCAGTAAGGAGAATAATCGTTTTACGTGTCCGAGGAGTTCCTGCAACACAATTTCAATATATTAAATTGGCAAAAATAGGTTCTTAGACTATCTCCAATAGCACCAACCCAAATACGAGACTTATTCCATGGTTTGGGCCACCTATAGGAAAAGGGTCATGCACCCTAAACGTCCCTTCTCCAATAGCCAACGAGTTCCTGCGGTCCCAGTAGGCAAAAATATCTCGCACCTCTCCCCTTCCTCATCCCAAATTGCAAAAAAAAAGCTTCTTCAAATCCCCTTGTTCCTTTCTCTCCCCATCGCTCTCTCCCTCGCATCTCCCGTCGTGGCGTCTCCAATGCGGCGGCCGCCACTGCCCCTTCCTCCCTCTCTCCTTCCCTCCCCGCCTTGCGCTATCACCGACGGCGCCCCCAGGCGCAGCCTTCAACTTAGGGCCGCTGGGGCCTCTCCGTCCCCATGGCGAGCTCGAACCCTAGGTTCGGCGGTCGCCGTACCGTGGGGCCCGTCCGCTGCGGCCTTGCTCAGCTCACGGCGGAGGCAGGGTCCATTGCCGGTTCTAGGCACCGGGGGACCTGTGTCTTCTCCGCCACGTCGTCGGTTCACCGCGCCTCCGCCAACGGCGCCCCTAGCCTGCGGCACTGCAGCACTCGTGGGCCCTCGCGCCAGAGGAGGAGGACGATGGCGTAGAGGCCTCTGCCGCCGTCGAGGGCGTCGCCGCCGCGCCAGCGTGGGCTGCCCCACCCTGGCGCCTCCTATGCGCCAGAGATTTTGGTTGAGGAGAGAGAAGATGGAGGGAGGACGCACATTTGGGTTCCCTCCCTCCTTTACGCAGAATAGGTGCTTGGTATGCCTACTCTGTTGGACGTCGTTTTTTCCGTGTGCGCGATGCATTTTGGGTTTGGGTCGCTATATGGGTAGGCTGTTGGAGACTGTCTTAGTACGTACAAAAAGAATAGCTAGCTAGGCATATAGTATTAATGTGATATATAGTATTCTGTAAGATGGAACTTGAAAAACCTTGGTACCTTGTTGATCAAATAGGAGAACAACCTCTTAGTCTTACATATGACTCCTGAATATTGGTATTTGTATGATGTGGTATACTTGTCTATATGGGGTTTTTAATGTAAACCTGCCCTTTCAAAAAAATTGGAAAAGTGATTCTATTGAACAAAACCAATTTGATTCGTGTGGCCAAAGTATGTTAGTACTCTCTTGCAACAAATATGGTTGGTGATAATATCTTCTTCATGATGTGTAGATCTATCAACCTGAGAAAAGAGATGCTAGAAAAATGGTATTGTTTCTCCTTTTTAGTTCACTTTGGAGTAGTTTCAAGAAGAACTGTAAGTTAGTCTGAGCGATAAAAAAAAGTTAACCTGTGAGAGTTGTCGTAAAAAATTGAATATAAGAGAAAATGATGGCTTATAACATGAATTGCATAGAAATTGTCATAAAACAAACCTTTTTAAAATAATAAGTTAATACCCCACACAAATATTAATTTCTGAATAAGATCAAATATGTTCTGTGAAATATGCAAAATCAATCACATGTAGGTTTATACCGACATTATATTTTTGTAACAAAAAGCAAAAGCCAAAAATGAAAATTATCATAAAAAGAACTATTGATGATTTTGTGCTACTATCCCAATGAAAATGAACACAAAAAAATATGCAACGAGGTTTTGGTTCATTCATCGGTCATAGAAATTACCCAATATGACATAGAGTGATGGCTACATAAAAGATTAAGGGTCTGTTTGCTTGTCTGAATTTTGAGAGAATCTGGATGGTTTGGAGGAATACTGGAGAAATTTGTGAGAGAAAAACATTGTTCATGATGAAAAAAACCGCAGATCAAGCCAGGTTTAAGAGCACGTGAACGGGGCCTAACAAGGAATGGTCATTCAAAAGAACCCAAGAAATGGTCATTCAAAAGAACCATTCATATGTAAACAAAATAATCAGAATAAGTGAATAGTTCAAGAGTTCTACAATAATATAAATTGTCCCAATGTTACGTGATTGCAGTATACTTAGTTACCAATAATTTACCTCAGTGACCCTTCAATATGGTGATTGGATGAATGATTTTGTTGAACAAAATTGGTGATTTGTTGCAGCAAAAGTATGTTACTAATTTCATGCAATATACGTGGGTGATGAGTTTTTTTTGCTTCATGATGTGTAACATATATCAATACGCACAAAAGGGACCACACAAAAAAATGGTTAGGTTCCTCCTTTTGCGTGTATTTCGAAGCAAGAAGAAGATGTGTTGTTTTGAAAAAAAATGATTGCTAAGAGTCTTGTTGCCAAAGAAATTAAATAAGTATGTTGGTGATCTTACATGGCATATGTGGTTGGTGTCTTGTTGAGTTTATCTTCATGATGATGTGTGATGTGTATCAATTGATGCAAAAGAGATTCCGTAGGGGAAAGGGTACGTTTTCTCCTTTTACACGCATTTCGGAGCAATTTCAAGAAGATGCGTGAGTTCTTAAAAAAGTTTTCTGAGAGTCTTGTCATTAAAAAACATGATGACTTACCCATAACACATAAATAATATAAAAAATGGTCATTTGAACCCATTTTCTTGAGAAGGACCCCCCCAAAAAAAAAAAAAAAAAGTATCACATCTCACATATTGCCAAAATTAGGTCATTTATAAATACAAGTATCAAATATGTCCATTTTCAATTTTGCAAAAATCTATCGTGTCTCACATAATTTATTGTCTTATGCTAGTGGTCGATGGTGCATTTGTATTATATGAAAACATCTATTTGGCAGGGGCCGTCATTGGACGCTAGTATAAAGCGAACATATTATATTGTCATCCGTCTTGGATGGAGAGTTGCGGGATGCATGGTATGACCATTAAATCATGAGACCCTAAGGATTTGAGACATTTGGGATATTCACAGTGTGGCGTATGTATACATATGGAGTCCACCCTCTTGTTTGCTACAAACCCTCTCACACGTTTGACTCTTACTCTCTTGCATAACCTGCTCAACCACCCTCTTCATGCAATGCCTCCTCGTCTGTCCCCTTGCTAGATCCATGCAGCCACCATAAGGTGCAACCACAACGAGTGCTCACCACCCGCTTTTGGCATAAACTGGATCTATGCTTGGGCCGGGTTCACACACTCAAAGCGGATCATGATGGTGATGGTTTTTTTGTGAGATCCTATTTGAACAAAACTTAAAATTTCCTATAGCAATATCTCTCCCCAAATAGCAATGAGTGTGCGCACACAATTTTTGTTGTGTGTCGAAGTCTTCTTGTAACACAGTAATAGTTGTGGATTGATGCATCTTCTTTGAAGGATTTGAAGTCGGGACCTTTCCATTATCTAAACCGGGACTGAGGGCCTCTGCTTCGCTCTGCTCGCGGTTTGTGCTCTCTGGAGCCACCGTGAGCCAAAAAAATAGTTTTGCACGACTCCTTCGTCCGCGCGCACGGGTCCTCTCCGAAATATCCTCCTCCATGCGGACCGGGCGTAGATCGTCGGGGCGGGGCAGAGGCGAGGGAGGCGTTACGAGTGGAAAAATAAGAAAGAGAGAAGGAAAAGAAAAGAGAAATAAGAGAGGAAGAAAAATAAAGGTAAAAAAGAGAAAGAAAAAACAAAAGCATTTATGGATATTTCACTATTTTCTCCATTCTTTCGGAGTTGCCCGGAACCAAAAAAAAAAAAAATCCACTAAAGAAGCCGGAGCCAAAGCAGTTTTAGCTACCAACTGTGATGTTTGTTTCCTCAGCCACGAAAACAGAGCTACACAAAGATAACAGTGTGCTTTCTTTGTAACCATCAACTTTCT
The DNA here is from genome assembly GCA_904845875.1 of Miscanthus lutarioriparius. Classification (NCBI taxonomy): domain Eukaryota; kingdom Viridiplantae; phylum Streptophyta; class Magnoliopsida; order Poales; family Poaceae; genus Miscanthus; species Miscanthus lutarioriparius. The sequence goes on along the minus strand of CAJGYO010000005.1, from coordinate 35,591,169 downwards.
TCGTCACTAGAGACACTGACACACGCCCATCTTTTTTGCTCAACCAAACAAAACTTCTCCACCTGTAAAAAATATGACAAAAAGACACTAACATATAAAATCATAATTTTTTTTTTTTAAATATCAAACAAGACAGCTCATACAGTTCTAGCGTTTTGAGTTTATAATTTGAAGCATAGTGGAAAAAAAAAATAACATATTTGAACTTATGGGCATTTTCGCCTTTTCACACTAGCTAGCTAATAACTATTGGTGGGGGACCAAAAGTTAGCATATCATGTTTGTGCATAAATGAGCTTGATATTGCGATCTTTTATACTTAGGCCCCGTCTCAAAGATCTCAAAAGTGTGCTTTCTTTGTAACCATCAACTTTCTTCGTCACTAGAGACACTGACACACGCCCATCTTTTTTGCTCAACCAAACAAAACTTCTCCACCTGTAAAGAGACAAGAAGACACCTAACATATCTCTCTAGAAACCCAGCTATCAAACAAGACAGCCATACAGTCCGGCGTAAAAACAAATAAGCATAGTGGAAAGAAAAAACTCGTGACACCTTTTTCACTAGCTAGCTAATGGTATTGGTGGGGTGTCGATGCATATCATGTTTGTGCATAAATGAGCTTGATATTGCAGATAACATACTTAATTTTGTCTGTGAAAGAGAAAAGAAGAATATAATATAGGTTTGGCCAAGGAAGGTGCAGTACGTCTTAGGTCTATGCAAGGAGTCAAACCCCATTTGAGCGAGTGTTAAAAGCGCCAGTAGCTTCAGGTAAAGGCCAGATCTAAGTCGCCAAATCTAACCTAAATCATGTGATGATTTAGCGTGTGCAAGGCAAATACTAGCAGTTACATTAGGAATTTAGCATGTGTGGAAGATGGTGTAGTAGGAACTAATCCTGGCGACATGCTCAAATCATGATAAACTAGTAGGCCCAGAACACAATAAAATACGTACACAGATCATTAGATTAGTGGGGGTAAGTACCATCAACCATACATTGTCGTGAGTTGTTACGTCGTCCGTGTCTCTGTCAACCTAATTCTATCTAATGATCACTAGCTAGTGAAGAACCTTATCGTCAACTTCCTCTAGTTGAACTCAGAGGAATGAAGCCTTATCGTCCACTTCGCCGATATTTTCTGGTAAGGCATGGAGATCGAGTAAGGCAACGGCTAGCGTTTCCCTGTACAAATCTTTGCCACGAGCGAAAAGAGACTGAAGGAGATATCAGATGAGGAGACAGCAGGGGCAATAATGGAATGCGGTGGCGGCCTCCACGTCCCAAAAGACGACGCGCGCGCATCAGCGCTCACCGGAATGTGGGAGGCGACTGCATGCGGCGTGCCCGACCAGACCACCAGCCGGTGACCCCCACCATCATCTAATTAGCCGTGTTCTTGGTGGTGGCCGTGAAAGCATGCCTATGGACTGGTTTTATGGATGAGCTCGATCGTTTTTTTTTATATCTCGATGAGCTCGATCAGTTAGCAACGTGAAACTTGTCTCGCGCAAGTGACCTAACTATGCGTTTCCGTCGTCGTGTGTCGTAGGTACGTAACTATATATTTACTTGATTTACAAATCAGCGAAATTATTTTCTACTCCCATGTGTATATGTCCACTATATATGATCTTTTCTATAGCAAGCGTCTAGCCAACACAACAGCACTCAGAGCGTTTTGCCAGTGGGGAGCACTCAATTTTTTTCACAGTTCTTCTTCTTTCTCGCCCCCCCCGCCACCCACCGCCCCGTCGTAGCCGTGCTAGGGTTTCGTCGGGCCGCGGACCTCCGGCGAAACCCGAGCGCGGCCATGGCGGCCTCCTCCTTCCCCTCCCCCCTCCTTTTTTGCAGCGAGCTCCGGGCCGCCACCCCGACCTGGCCTAGCCACCTCCGCCGCCGTTAGGACCCAAACGCCACCCTGCCGTTGTCCCCACCGCCTGGCCAATCTGCCTCCCCCGATTTCCCCTTTGAAGGTCGCCTGATTTGGAGAAGAAGAAAGGGAGAGGCCGGAGAGAGAGAGGGCGTGCGGGCGAGGAGAAATCGAGTGTCCAACACTCGGTTGTTAGATATCATTTCTCTTTATATATTTTCTAAAAAAATATGATCTTTAATACATACAGTATAATCTCGATCTATATACGTTACCCCTAACCTAAAAATGCGCACACTATATACAATCAGTAGTCAAGAGTAGTCACTAGATTATCTTTTTGAGGATTGGCTCACACGCGGCTTGCATTTGTTAGCTATGACACCATTGTGCATCTTAATTACACTCACAAAGTCCAATCCCATGTGATAAATAAAGCATATTAGGCACGTATAAATATCTAGTACACCACCGGCCGTGGCGGCACACGACAGAAGGTAGTAGGATCTGAGTGTGCCGACGATCATCCAATCCTGCTGCCGGATATGTGTCAAGGGAAGTGGGAGTCATTTCACATTTGCTACTCAAAACAAAAAGTCACCACACCATCCACCAATTCATCATACTGTCCGCAGAATACACTCTTTTTCTTCCCCCCTTTCTGCAGCTTCTTTTCGGTTTCACCCTCTACCAAATTTCTGCACTACAAGATTATTTCTAGATGTAGAAAGAAATCATGAAGCAATATAGGAGTAGCAGTTACTGTCATCAGCTGTGAACTGTCAATGACACGAACAGTTGTATATATACAGTACTTGTATTCGATCAGAATTCTTCTACCGTCACATACACCATCTCGAGGGTTCTCTCGACATAAGTTTGTAGGAAAAGTAGCCTAGTACCTTGTATTGGTTTTCAGCAAATTCTTGGCATGGGCAGGACTGCGTTGCGTGGCTGGCTCTACCTACGTCCACCTTTGACTTCTAAAACCTGAAACTGAAACAAAGCCGCCGCCGCCGTCCCCACACATGTACCCAGAAAAAAAAAAGGGCAGATGTGACCCTTTGAATTGAACTATAGGATAATAGGAAACACAGTATGTCTATTGTAAGGTCAAGGTCATGGGGACAAAGCTGCAAAATATAGTCCAACAATCGACAAGTCATGCATAAAACAGAGTTGAAAATTGCGGATGTTCGCTTGTTCAGGCAGTCCCCGCGTCATTTTTGCCGCGTACATGCGTGCGGGCGTGTCTTAAAAAAAGATGGTCGGTTAGGGCGGTTTGTTTCATGGTGACTCGTGCCATTGCTAGCTGACAAACAGACGGGTATCACCACACCAAGAACTCGCGAACAAAATAGCAGCTTTTCGCTGTCCTCAAAGCGTGTGAGTTGCATTATTCTTTGGTTTGTTTACGTGAGAGTATATTATTAGAAGTTTTTGCTGAAGGGCTGGCCAGCCAGATCAGGCTGTATATTATTAGAAGCTTAGAACAGATCACCACAGGTGCTTTACATCTGTTAATGTTAGGTGCACCAATTGCTTGCCCACAAATACTTGCAACAACCAACATTTTTTTCTTGGCAACTGCCAATTGGCTCAACCAACCAACGCCATGTTTGTTTGTGCTTGTTTGGCTGATAAGTCATGGCTAAAAGTATTGTTGGCTGATTTAGTGTGAGAGAAAAATATTGTTTGTTGATTGAAAAAGTACGGCTTATAAGCCAAACAAGCTCAAATAAACAACATGTATCGTCCTTTAGTTCAAAAAAAAAACATGTATCGTCCTTCTTTGGAGATTTAAGCTATCTTGTACTTAAACACTTTTTGGGAGGATTTTTAGGTAGGCTAGTTTTAGCTAGTTGTTTTTGCTAACCCATGTTTCGAGAAAGAGTTATTTTGTTAGAAGCAAGCTCCTTGGCATACAGTGGCGGAGCTCACAATCAATCCGGGAGTTAACTTGCAATTACAGCGAAGTGGCACCATTTGTTTGGTGAGCGACTGACTGAACATGAAGTCTAGCGACTCGTTGCTGTCAGGCGATTGGATGCGGCTTGCGTTGTTATGTAGAAAGAACGTCACATAAGATCAAGACCAGGCAGATGCAGGCCTATGTTTGGTTCTAGTTCTAGAGACTAACAGTTCTAATTTCTTCTGTCGTAAATTTCAAATGAACGGACCAAATGCCAGTAGAATAATCCATCGCGTCACGATCGGCCCCCTATTCCACTAACTAACATGCTGAAATTTCTGCATGTTTGAACGTGTGAATCAGTCGAGTGAGGTCACACGCTAGACTCTCTTCAAGAACTTTATTTGGGTGAGTCTAGCGTAATCAAAGAAGTAGTTTTTGAAACTTTTCTTGAAATCGAGTGAGCTTCGTCTTGTAATCAAAGAAGTAGTTACAATGTTTTCATTCCTATGCCCTAAATTAATAGGCTATATAGATGGTCATTTCACATTGATTTTATCTTGAAACTAGTGTTTTCTTGGCCCGCAATATGTGTGTGTTATGGACAAATATTGCATAACACTCCATCGGTCATGTAATATAATGTATTCTAAACATTTTAAGATAAATTAAGAGAGAATACAAAAGAGGTATGTGTGCCCTCACTTTATTTCTCAATCAGATATCATTAGCATGGTTAACGAAAATTAGTTTATAAATGGCAAGTATCGGTATAATACATACTTTTTCCATCCTATCCTAAGTCAGCCCACCTCATGTTTGATTAAAATTATGGGGAAACATATTAACTTCTACCAAAGGTAAGTTATAAAAATACATTCCATAATGTTTCTAATGAAGCTTATATGTTGCTAATGTTCTTTTTTTATAAATTTGGTCAAACTTAAGATGGATGACTTAGGACAAATAAAAATACACTATATTTCAAAAAGGATGGAGTATCGAATTTGTGCATCTAATAATTAATACAAAACAACTCAAGTCCTCTAAAAGCTGTTATATTTAAGTATTTTTTAAAAATGATAGAATACACTATCTTACAAGACAAAAGGGGTAGAAAATAGTATTAGCAAGATAGTGTTTTTTTAAACGGCAAAAGCGGGTATTGGCAAGATTGTGCCTAGGAAAGCGCTAAGCTTATGACCATTTCGCAAGTCTAAACACAATGCCGGGTGCCGGCCAAATCGGTCAAGGATCGAAGCCGTTTCCGCGTGTACAATTCCGCGCCGGTGCGTGGCAATATCGCCTCCGCCCCGAGGAAACGGGAGCTGCACCGAGGCCTGGCGGGGGCAGGCACGTGGCTAGACGGGCCCGGCACGGGCAGATCACGAGTTGGCGGTTCCCGCGATGCGTCGGACCACACGTCCCTCGGGGCCCATGGTCCAGTCACAGGCTCACAGCCTGCCGGACGGGAGCAGTGGACCCGAACCGGGGTCCCTGATCGCGACCTATCGATACAATGGACTGCTCAACCGGTGAGTTCCAAGTTCCAACCACCCAAGTCCCCGGCGACCAATCGAGGAGTAGTACGGTGGCTTTCTTTTTCCCAATTGTCTGATTAGGTTTCGTTGAGTCTGACACATGGAGGCGACATTGATTCTTCCTAAAGGCTTGGCGGCAACAAGTTTAAAATTGGCCATTGGAGCACGATGAGATAGTTATTAATTCTAAGATAATTTCTCTAATGATATTTTTACCATCTATTCTTGGAATGTGTAAATGAGACAAAGGACCTATTTGGATCAGTTTCGGACTCTTAGAAACCAATTTTTTGTTTTTTTGTTTTTAAAATCTGGATTATGAGAAAAACTAGTGTGGTGTTTGGATCCCTTGAGTTTTTAAGAATCGGACTTCATTTATTATTATTTGGGTCACAAGAAACTACAAAAGTTGGATATTAACAACTTCCTATTTTTTAAAAATTTGGCAAAAATTAGCACAAGAAACTAGATAAAATTGGCGTTTGGATCCCATCCACTTTCCAAAAGTCAGATTCTTAAAAACTGGAGGGATCCAAATATACATTAACTTTTGATCAAGAGATAATTTTTTCTCTTCTATTAAAATATAAAATAACATGCTTAGAGCTATTTCATAAGTTACCAGTGGAGAAGCCTTATGTTTTAGTTATAGTTATGCCATTTGTCTTGGTGACACGGATACATGTATCTGTTCAAACTGATTTTGTGGTTTGTTTGGTTTAGCTATGAACCGTGAAAAAAATTGTTGTGAGCTGTGCAAAAGTTGTCATGAGCTATGTGTTGTGAAAAAAATTATAAGCTGTTTATTAAAATAACCGTGAAACCTACCCATACTATTTTTATCTCCTCTGAAACAACTGTAAAATACTATCTCTCTATTTCACCCATTTGGAAAAGCTGAAAGCCAAAAATAGGGTCGATATGCTACGGAAATTATACTATGTGAAAGTGACTGCTTCTGAAAAAGTAGCTTATGATTCTACCTGTTTGATTGGCATTCAGTTTTTTTTGGCAGCAGGACCACTTTTCATAAGCTAATTCAAACACAACCTTGATTAAATCCCAAGTGGTGCTATGGTTTCTATTTAATCATGACGGTGATATATATTGGCACTATTCGCTTGTCTTATAATCCGTATTTTTCGGCTTATCTTTTCAGCCGGAACAGTATTTTTCTCTCACAACAAATCAGCCGGAACAGTGTATCAGCTTGTTTTTTTAGCAAAGTGAAGGGGGGGCAATACTACATAGTTTCCGTTATAATTCTTGCAATCTCCATACAGGTCTATTTGGATCAAATAATTGAAATCTCTTTCCTTAACCTGTCTGCTTGGATGCATCAACAGTTTGGAAATTCACGTTCCTAGCGATTTTTGAAGTTGAAATGGAAGCCCAAGTAAATAAGATTCATGGCTAAAAATACAAAAATGGATTCTTGTGCTGTCGGCCTGTCGCTCCTTTCTTCCTCCTCAACTCTTTTCTCGCTTCTCGCGCAACCGGCAGATGCCCGATAGTTCCTGTGTATTTTATCATCTTTCTCATTTGATGGCTAATCCAAAACTATATATGTTGTCTCGAATAATACTCCATTATTTTCCTAATATTTGTCATTCCTAGCTAATCTCAAATAAAATAGGAAGAGAGAAACAATTCCCTGTTAAAAAAAAAGAGAAATAATTCCCTCGTTAAGGACGTCACAATCATCGATTACTAGCACCATGGTTGGCTGACGCATGCATTCTAGGGGCCTAGGGGGTGTGTGGGTGTTGTGGCTACATTAAATGAATGGTAGGGAGTTAACGATGCTTTGGAATACGAGAATGACGAGTAATTAAAAAAAATCAAATTATAGAATGAAAGTGAAACGGAGGGAGTACTAATATTGTTACCCCGTCATGGTCGTTAGGGCGCACGTGCCGTGGCGCCTTAGGTCTTCCCCGTCCGAGCCAAAGGCATCCATGAATGTGGCCAATGTTGGTGGTGCTCGCGCGCCGTGGCTCGCTATCGGCTCCCACCCCGATGGCCGGAATCGACCGGCCCGACTTTTCGCTCCCCTATGTTACGTATGTATGTTTTAAGTATTTCAGATGTTTCGAATGTATATTGCAATTGTTTTATCTTGATGTTGAAAAAGTAGATCGGAGGATGTTGCACATGTTGTATATATTGCAAGTGTTCCAGATGTATGTTGCAAGCATGAAAGCTCTAGTTTAGTTTTGGTAAATTGATGAAACCCTAAGTGCTAACCTAGTTTATCAAAGTAATTATGAGATATGTAGCACTACTCTAGGTGATGAAGCAATTGTGAAGATCATGATGATGGTGATGGCATGGTGATGATCAAATGCTTAGACTTGGAAAAGAAGAAAGAGAAAAACAAAAAGCTCAAGGCAAAGGTGAAACTTGATATGAGCTTTTTGTTTTGGTGATCGAGACACTTAATGAGTGTGATCACATTTAGGATCGATAGCCGTACTATTAAGAGGGGTGAAACTCATATCGAAATGCGGTTATCATAGCGCCACTAGATGCTCTAACTCATTGCATATGTATTTAGGATTTAGTGGAGTGCTAACACCCTTGAAAACATTTATGAAAAATATGCTAACACATGTGCACAAGGTGATACACTTGGTGGTTGGCACATTTGAGCAAGGGTTAGAAAACATCACCGGAAGATGAGAATGACAAGTAATTTAAAAAAAAACAAATTATCTAATGAAAGGAAAGCGATGGAGTAAAAATATTGTTACCCAGGTTTCACAGAATGTCTTGGACTCGGGTGGTCTCAACTGAGCCGGAGGCGTCAGGTCGGTTGGAAGCGATGAAGACGCCGGCGTCGGTCTTCGACGACCGACCTTTCGGTCACTCTATGTTGCATATGACGTTTCAAATATTTCGGTTTGGGATGTATATTGCAATTGTTTTATCTTGATCCCTCTTAGATCGTGGCGTTGCACATGTTGAGGAGAGTGTTCCGATGAGTGACGTTTGTTTAAAATGTTTCACTGCTTTCTGGTGAGTCCGTCGGTCGCAGTGGAGGCTTTGCAACAGCGAAAGGACAAGTGGTTTTATGGGTCCCTTTCGTCCGGTCATGATCAAACGTTGCACGTGTTCGGTGTTGCATCATTAATCGAACCTTCTTTGAAGTGACCGGACGTTGGGTCTCCCCCAGTGCATCATGGTGTCGTGTGCTATGCACTATACTACGCCCGGTCATCACTTGACCGTTGGGATCGGTGCTCGCCAGATTTGAAGAGAGGGATGATGTGGCAGCCATCCATTGACCGACGCCGGTGCACTTTCGTGCGTCGAGTCGATCCGGACCGAGCGGCTGGCCGTCCGTATCTCATCCAGGCGCTAGCCAGCCAAGAAGGGGTACAACGGCTCTATTTCATGTGAGCTTCTATTTAAGCCCCATTGTCGGCTCTAACTCACTCTCTTGGCTATTTATATTGACATAGCAACCTTGTGAGCTTAGAAAAAGCCCTCCCACTCATCTCCATCATTGATTCAACATCTTTGTGAGATTGGGAGTGAATCCAAGTACATTGCTTGAGTGTTTGCATCTAGAGGCACTTGATGTTCGTGTTTCGCTGTGGGATTCGCTTGTTACTTTTGGTGGTTGCCACCACCTAGACGGCTTGGAGCTGCGAGGATCGTCGAGTGGAGGTTGGTGATTGTCTCCGGCTCTGATCGTGGTGATTGTGATGGGTTCTTGACCTTTTCCAGGCGGAGAGCCAAAGGTACTCTAGTGAATTGCTCGCGGCTTGTGTGATCCTCATCTTGTGTTGGTTGTGCGGCACCCTATTCAGGGTTTGGCTTGTGATGCCAATTAGCGCGTGAACCTCCAAGTAAGTGAATCGCCACGACGAGGACTAGCTTGCCGACAAGTAAATGAACCTCGATAAAAAATCATTGTGTCACAATTTGATTCTGAGGTGATTGGTCTTCATTAGTATTCATCCTTGTGATTGATTGGTTCACTTCTCGACACGGCAGTATAACTATCTTGCTCTCTCTCTTTATAATACCGCAAACTAGTTGTCAAACTCTTTAGTGTAGCTAGTTGTGAGAGCTTATTAGTTTAGTTAGTGTGGCTCTTTAGTTAGCATTTAAGAGCGCACTAACTTAGTGTAGTGACATAGCCATTGTGGTTAGAAACTAAAGAAACTAGAATTGTGGTAGGTGGTTTGTATTTTTAGTAGGTTAGCGCAACACTTGCTTTACCTCATAATTGTCTAATCGGTTTGCTAAGTGTTGTTGTAGAAATTTTTAATAGGCTATTCACCCCCCCCCCTCTAGCCATTAGGACCTTTCAAAGCGTTTGTTTAAAATGTTTCACCTGTTTTCTAGACGTATGTTACCATCGTTTTTATCTGGATATTACATATGTTTCTTATATGGTGTCAAATATATTTGCATATGGAAGTTATGTTCCAAATGTTTATAAATTTATTATGTTTTTATTTGAGATTTCATGTTGCAAGTTACATGTGTTTTATTTAGATGTTTCATGTGTTTCACACATATGTTGCAAGTGCATGTTCTAAATGTTTTATCTGTTTTCGGTCTTATGTTGTATTTATGTTGCAAATGTTTTACGTTGTTCAGCCATGGGGTGAGTTTCTCTGGAGAATCACCTCGATAGCTATCTGTTGTGTGGATATGGAGCGCGGTGCCCGAGGGGGGCATCTGTGGATTTGAAATCTGGAATAGTTTCTGTGGGCACTGTGGGTATTCTATAAGAAAGTGTTGTGGGTCGAAAGTGCGCTACAACTTCAATGGATTAACAGAATCGCCTGTTTTACGACTCATCCTGCTCTCCGAGGGTCGCTTCTTATTCTTGCCTAGAGTCGGAGAGAGAAAAGATAGATTGTCGAGGAAGCACCGCTAGAAGAAGATAGAAGCTATACTTTGGAGCCCCTAGTGCACTTTTCGTGGGGTAGCGGTTGAGGCGGTAAGATGAAATATCATACGGAGGTAGAGGCTGCTGTCTCAATGAGCGTCCGATGCCTGATTCAAGGAAGTTTGTCCGGACGTCCGATTTTGGTAGAGCTACGAAGAAAATGCTAAGGCACGCCGAAAACATAGTGCTACCAACGAGGCACATAGCCTCTGTTTGCTTATGTCCTGCCAAGCAAAGCACCAGCCAGGCATGCATCCTGGCCCCAAACTTCTCAAATCGGACGTATGAGAGCAGCCGCAGGATAATGCATCTTTGCCTGGAATTAAAGTAAACTGGTCCACAATGTGCCGGTAATCAGGGTCTATTTGGTTCTGACCCAGGCAACCTTGACTGACACATGCACCCATCCTAGATGCCTGACTGAGATTGATGCCTGATGAATTTGGAGGCTCTGAACCAAACAGGCCTCAATGAGTCCATTGTGTGATCCTGATCCTCGATACCGGATAAATCAATGCTAACTCACACGAATGGGTTTAGTCGGCCCTGGTTTCCTTGATCCGTATGTAGTCATTGCTCGAACCCGGCCGTCAGTCACCGCTCAAGCCGCGCAGCCCGCGCTGTCCGCCGGTTCACGGGCGATCCTCTCTTTGGCCTGCTTGCCTGCGTATTGCCTGCATCTGCAGACGTCGTGCAGTGCAGACTTGTTGTAGCCGGCGACGTACTCACGTAGGAGTACGTACTACCACCAAACCTGGGTCTGCGGTCAGCCGTGTCCGTGTACGTAGCTGATGCTCACATTCAGACCAGGATACGCATATGTAGACCGTCATGAGAGCGGACCACAGACGAAGGCATGAGAGTGTCCTACATCTACGTACGTGCATCGTCACGAGATTGGACAGCAGAGGATGTCACGGCGATTTTTTTAACCTTTTTTTAAAAACAAATTCCAAATCTAAAATCGTTGCTTTTTATTTTCAAATCTAACACTTTTCGCCGCGTCAAAGTCCGTGCCACGGCCAAAACACACTACCGCGCCACATTGCATCGGCGTGTCACGATCTACCACGTCGGACAGCGATTTCCACGTGGAAATCCTTGCCGCGCCGCTACCGTTGGCGCGGCAACGCTGTAGCGCCGTGTCATCCAGGCTAGCCATGGCAAGGCACAACCTTAGAAAAATTATATCTTTTTCGTACGATCTCGGATAAAGATGATCTTTATATAAAATTATAGCTCTCAACGAGATCTAAAACTTTCTAGTTTTGAGGTTTTTCATTTAAGTCGTTAAGATGCTCAAAAAAATTAAACAAAATTTTAGTAGTATATTAATCGCGTACAAGCGTTGTCGTCTTGGAAAAATCATATCGTTCTTATATGGTGTCAAATAGAGATACTTTCTATATGAAAGTTATAGCCCTCGATGGAATCTACAAAATTTGTAGTTTTGAGTTTTTGCATTTAAGATCATTAAGATGCTCAAAAAAATAATATAAAGTTTCAGCATCGTATTAATCGCGTACAAGCGTTGCCGTCTTGAAAAAATCATATCGTTCTTATATGGTGTCAAATACATATACTTTCTATGTGAAAGTTGTAGCCCTCGGTGGAATCTACAAATTTGTAGTTTTGAGTTTTTGCATTTGAGATCATTAAGATGCTCAAGAAAAATAATATAAAGTTTCAGCATCGTATTAATCGTGTATAAGCACTCGTCCTCTTGGAAAAATCATATATTTCTTATATGGTGTCAAATGGAGATACTTTCTATATGAAAGTTATGACTCTCGGTGGGATTTACAAATTTATAGTTTTGGATTTTTTTCATTTGAGATCCTTAAGATACTCAAAAAAAATAATATAAAATTTAAGCATCGTATTAAAGTTTTAGCATCGTATTAATCGCATACAAACACTTATCGTCTTAGAAAAATCATATGTTTCTTATATGAAGTCAAATGGAGATACTTTCTATATGAAAGTTATAGCTCTCAGTGGGATCTACGAATTTATAGTTTTGGGTTTTTACATCTGAGATCATTAAGATACTTAAAACATAATATAAAGTTTTAGCATCGTATTAATCGCGTACCGTCTTGGAAAAATCATATCTTTCTTATATGGTGTCAAATGGAGATACTTTCTACATAAAATGTGTAGCTTTTAATGAGATCTACAACTTTATATATAGTTTTAAGTTTTTTCCATTTAATGTCGTTATCTTAGATGCACGACGTGACTAGGCATGTTTAAAACAAACTCGAACAAGTGTTAAATTCCCACGGGGCACTGCCACGGTATGTGACGAGCTCGAGTTTACAATTTAAATTCTACCCAAAGAAATTTAGATTAAATAAATTATTGAGCTTCCAATGGCAGAGTTGAGTCTAGTTCACCACATGAAAGTTCGATAAGATCTACGATTTTATAGTTTGATTTTTCCATTTAAGGTCATTAAGATGCTAAACAATAATATAAAGTTTTAGCAGTATATTAATTATGTACTTGAGCTTAATGCCTCATAAAAATCTTTTATGGTCACACGTGCTTGACCATTAGTTAAAGATAAAAGTACCCATTTTAGGTACAAGAAAATATGACGAGAGAATACGGTTACACTAAGCGATAAAAGGAATATGTTAAGATCAAAGTTTAATTTATAAGTTTATTAGATCTCGCCAATTTTGGCCCTATTCGCTGGGAGGAATTTAGAGAAATTTGGAGGAATTTGTGAGAGCGTAAACAAGAGAATATGAATTCCTACCGATTTTTCAACCAAAATTTTATAATTAATTCGATGTGCATTTGTTGTTATGTTTTTTTCATCATCTTTGCATAAAACTTTTATGCTAAACAATGACAAAAGTGTAGTGAGATAGTAATAATGTGTGACTAAACTATCTACCATCAGTCTAACAAATCAATCATCTTCGTTCGTTTTTTCTGTAGTACTTGAATTCTCGAGTCGACTTTCGATTAGTAACCAGTCACATCGCACGCCAAAGATAACGACCTCAAATGTAAAACTCAAAACTATAAATTTGTAGATCCCATCGAGGGTTGTAACTTTAATATACAAAGTATCTCAATTTGACGCCATATAAGAAATATATGATTTTTCCAAGACGACAAACGCGATTAATACGATACTGAAACTTTATATTATTATGTTTTAAGCATTTTAATGATCTCAAATATAAAAACCCAAAATTATAAATTTGTAGATCCCACCGAGAGCTATAACTTTCATATAGAAAATATCTCCATTTGACACCATGTAAGAACGATATGATTTTTCCAAGACGACAAGTGCATGTACACGATTAATATGACGCTGAAATTTTATATTATTTTTCTTAAACATCTTAATGATTTCAAATGCAAAAACTCAAAACTACAAATTTGTAGATCCCATCTAGCGCTACAACTTTCATATAGAAAGTATCTCCATTTGACACAATATAAGAACGATATGATTTTTCTAAGACGACAAGGGCTTGTACGCGATTAATATACTGCTGAAACGTTGTTTAATTTTTTTGAGCATCTTAACGACCTCAAATAAAAAAACTCAAAACTAGAAAGTTGTAGATCTCGTCGAGAGCTATATTTTTTATATAAAGATCATCTTCATCCAATATCGTATAAAAAATATATAATTTTTTTCTAATGTTGTGCCTTGCCACGCCGGTCTAGATGGCGTGGTGCTACAGTGCTGTCGCGTCAACGGCAGTGGCGCGGTGAGGATTTCCACGTGAAAATCGCTGTCCGACGTGGCAGATCGTGCCGCGTCGATGCATGTGGCATGACAGCGTGTTTTGGCCGCGTGCCACGGACTTTGGTGCGGCCAAAAGTGTTCTATGTGAAAATAAAAAAAGCAACGGTGTTAGATTTGGAATTTGTTTTAGAAAAAGGTTTAAAAAAAACGTCACGGCTATGCATATGCTACATACGGCCTCTCGAGAAGCTATTCGTAGTAGTACGAATAAAATTCGTTTCTCCTTTTGCTCTCTATAACCTTTGGGCAGTTTGTCATATTTTTATTGCTGATGAAACTGAAAATGGTATCAGCGGCGGCGAGCGACGAGCCCACAGTTTCTGATGAGTGATGATGACAGCTGTTGACCTCTAGCCATCCATCGGTTTGCTCCGGCCCAACGTTCCGTGCATATTTCCGCCGTTCTCTCAAGACACGTTACACGTATATACTTCATTCTTTATCAAACGTGCAGCGTTTAACTCAAATATTTTGTTTTGTATAGATATGACACAGAATTACGCCAGTATTTCGCTGCAAGTTTGCAGATACAACTTCAAGCACATATATATAATATGTATACAGGACCGTCAACCCCCCCCACACACACACACACACCACTTACTCTCTTAATACAATGTTACGGCCCTCATAATACAATGTTATTCGAGAAAAAAAGTACATATATAATATACTTGCGTTGACCGGATATCATAGTACGAACGGAAACCATAGCGCTGACCAGGCCGAAGGCGCCCAGGGTTTAGAAATGGGACAAATCCTGGCGGCGATCTGTATGCAAACCATCGATAACTTATTGCACGTTTTGCCTTCACCTGCTTCATTTTTTTTGTAAACAAGCTGCACCAGCAAGTTGTAAGAAGTACTATATTTTTTTGAGCAAAGTAAGAAGTACTATATGAGAAATAATGTTTACACGACAACATCTGTGATCATGATTGGCTCCACTCCTGATCATAAACATAATAATAATTACAAGGGAAAAGGGCCCAAATCAACGCGGGCCTGCTAGGCCTTGCAAAAGGTTGCGGAGCCTTGACCCTACACGTGAGCCTCTGTTGCACCTTCAGTGCTTTCACACACACACACACACACAAAACAGCAAGCGAAACCGATAAACAAATTATCATCGCAATTGCAAGTTTGGATCAGATAATACAACAGAGCAAAGTCCAACAAAAGATCTGGAGAAAACATCAGACAAAACACTGAAAATCAGATACTATAACTTGCTGCTCAGTTCTGTGACTCCTGTTTACGCTCCAGTGTTCTGCTTGCTGACAAAAACACGAACCTACCAGCAACCTGATGATCCGTGGAAAAGGCCTGCCACTTTCTTTTGTCCTCCTGCTTTCAAATTTCAATCAAGTGCGGTGTGGATATGCTTTTGTTGTTGGATCTTCAAACATTTACATGTTTGCCTTCCTTTCCCATCGTTCTTTAATATCAAGCCTGAAATAGATGAGACACATGAGGTTACCATTGGCGCTTTTCACAGGAAGTGAAAGTGATAAACAAACTATCATTTCAGCATGAAATGTGGTCACAATAATGTCACACGATGCTCGACTGTTATCACCACACATTTCATCAGAAGCAAGAAAATTCTGCTTTAAACTTTACTTTCTCGTGGCCATTAGAAGCAAGATAATTCTGCTTTAAACTTTACTTTCTCGTGGTTCAAATCGCATAAATTTCTTGATGGCTGAGAGACCTCATGCAGTCATGATCAGCAGACAAAGTTGATAGAAATCTTAAAGTTACCAACACAGATAGATTATATCTATCACCAAATCGCAGCAAGAAACCTTTGTGTCTTAGTTTTCCCCCACATATCGAAGTTGACAAGTCAAGCTGTGTTTCTTTTTTAATAACAATGAAAGGTGGACCAGTGCTATCAAACCTTTTGAAAAATATAAAAGGTTTGCGTTCCTAAAGGGAATTGTGCAATTCAAACAAATCCTTTGAATAATGAAAGGTGAAGCAGTGGAGTTAAGACCGTACTAAACAAGTTAAGAAAAACATAAGAGTGCAGAAGCATGATACAATAATGAAAAAAAATACCCCCAATGTAGCTTCCTTTTGTTCCTCGAGGACAGGCCTGATGCAGGATCCTGTAAATATATGGCGGTAAAACCATCACGATTATTGAATGAACTCGCAAGTGTAAGGTATGGTTAGAGGAGATGAGTATTCATAATGATATATGAACTGTGGTCAAATTAATATCTTTGAGGATGCGAAGTTGACTTGGCTCACCACTTAAAGGCAACCAAATCTACTCAATGGATATCAAAGTCAACAAAAGGAAATGTTAATGTTTTCTCATATCATGTTGATGAATATCTGAGTGTCAGACAGCCAAAGAGCACCGGGAAAAAAATAGCATAAGAAAAGATTATCTGTATGCAATTCTATGTAATCATTGAACAATTGCTTGATGGCATTCTGATGCTGTTAGACTTTTTGCATCTTGTGCCTAAAAACTAAACTAAACCACTAAGTTACTTTACCATTTAGGGCCTGCTTGTTCAGGTTCCAAAACATGCCCAGCCAAAATTAAGGCATGACTAAAAACTTTGGCTATCAATTGGTTCATTGCCAAAAAATGGCACACAGCATACCAATGTTTATAGCCAAAATGTTGGCAAGTCACTAGGAACTTCTTTAATCTCACAGGAGAGAAGAGCGCTGCTGCCATGTCTTGGCACTCAACCAAATGCATGCCTACACTTTAGCCTAAGTTTTGGCTTGCCATGCTTTTGGTTGGGAAAGTTTTGGAACCCAACCAAGCAGGCTCTTAGTTCATTGCTCGACTGCCATTAAAGTGGTAACTATCATCGTGTGATACCTGTGAAATATATTATGCAAATCGTTTGTGCTTCGCCACAAAAATGGCTAGAACTTCCAATAAAGTAGTTTGTTGCCTTGCTTGGAACAACTTGCAATACCTAAGACCAATCCGAAGGGTACTGGAAGCGGTGAAGCAAATGCTACAGTAATAGAGATTATCGTTACTGTAGTCCCCTTTTTTTGGCTGTTTATTTATTGTTGTCGAAAGATTCAAGAAAAAGCATTGGTTACAGAATTAAGTCAAAAAATAGTGCCCAACATTCAGTATAAACAGGCATACCCCTTGGATTCCTGTAACTGATGACATATGATGTACATCTCCTGGAGAACTATCAGCACATGCATCCTGATCAGTGAATTTATAATCGCTGGTTACTTTGATACTTCTCCCAGTGGTTCCTAAAGAATTAGATCCTCTGATTGGTGAGTAGAAAACTAGCATGGCTAAACAAGAAGACATGCAGGAGAGACAGGTACCTTTCGGTTTTCTTTTATACTTTGGCTTTTCAGTTATCTGTAACCGTTTCTTGTGTAATTCCTGCATCACATGACATATTAAATATTTGTAACCTAGTAAATTCAGAATAAAATAATCAATTATATGAAAAATGGATATTATGAAGGAGAACATAATGCCATAAGAAAACACACATTACATGTCTGAATATTTGTCATTTCGTTCAGGCTGAGGTTCTAGAGACCCACAAATTGTACTTACTGATTTGAGATTTCTCACGAAACTGAACTGATATCAATGGGCTGAAGACTTTGGTTTGACAGATAAAATAGGTCAAAAAGTGAACCATGGAACGTTTATCACATCCAATCTAGGTCCCTAGACTTGACGAGATAAGGATTACATTCAACGCTTCTAAAAGCCTCGAAAAGAAAAGAAGTCTAGAAGAGCTACTGCTACATTTTTCTCAGTTGGGTGTCTCTTCGATTTGATAGATTCAATGTGCTTTTATGTATATAGCTGGTATCAGCCTTTTTTTCCTCTACAAAGCAACTTTGAATTAAATAAAATTAACTATCCCTAGGTTTCTTAAAGAATATAATCATTTCATTCCTATGTTGCTGTATCTGAACTCTTCAAGACACTTTGAAGTTATAAATATATGTCAGCTCAAACTTTTGCTCCAATGGCTGCAGAATCAGAATTTGCTTGACAACCCAAAAAAAATAAAAACAAAACCCCCCAACCTTAACATTTAAGATCATCTGGGTTTCCATAAATTACAAAACACCAGGCTACTGTTTGGGAGCAGAATTTTTGGGACTCACTTCAAATCTGTACCAAATCGTAAGGATTTAGATCTAATTCTCCGTCATGCAAACAGGCACAGTAGGGTACACTTCCCAATTACTAGCAGACCATAACAGCATACACACTGCATAACCAGGCAACAGATTCATGCCTATGGTACAAAACCTATACTTCACTGAAGTATAGAGTTTAGTGAATTATTGAACAATAGCAACACAAACATATCATCGACCAGCAACTCTACAACATCCCCAACGTGTTCATCTATGCGTCGAAAATTAAGTAGCGGGACCAATTCCCCGACCTAACGAACTCAGCCTGCTGACATCCACGAACTTTACAAAGATTAAAATCTAGAACAACCATCCCCATGTGTGGATCAGGAGCAGCAAAAGATCACTATCGAACGTTTGGAGAAATGCAGCACCAGAAGCCAGAAGGGCACCTTAAACTTGTCGAGCCGGTCCTGGGATAGTTTGGAGGGCTTGAACCCCGGGTCGAGGAGCCTGCTTGATGCAAGCGCCGCCTCCTTCCTCTTCGCCTCATCGTCGCCGTCGACATCGCCATCGCCATCGCCTGCGCCTCCGCATCTCACCGCCTCCTGATTGCTTGTGGCCTCCATGGCCGAGAAAGCCCGAGCCCCGAGATGAAGCAGGTGGGTTGGGCTTAGTGGCCTGTTGTTGGGTTGAGCCATGGCCCAAGGCCGAAAAAATCTGGTGCTGCCAGGCCCGTGAAGAATCCTATTAATAAAACTGTTTTTCTTTTTGTTTCTCTTTATAAATTGTTAGCTTACAGATGGGATGCAATGGTTTCATTGTACATTCAGATTGTATGGAAATTGTGGAGACCATGAAAAGTGGTATCTCATCTACAGCAGGAGCGCCAATCTTTGATGAATGTTTGTAGCTATGACAGAATTTTGAAGCAATTTCTCTAGATCAGTGCGATCGGGAAGCCAATAAAGTGGCGCATGAGTTAGCTAAAGTAGCGTTGTCAACAAAAGAAAATTGTATTTGGGTTGATGAACCCCTGATTTTATTCTTGAAAGCCTTGTAAACAATGTAAATTTATTCAATAATCAATAAAGTGCGCCGCATGATTTCCCTCGGAAAAAAAAATATTAGCCTCAATGAGTAAAGAGTCATTCTTCTGCACGAAACAGCAGTGGCGTAGAGCAACATTGCACGCTTGCATAATGAATCTTCGACCAGGTCAAAGTCTTCCATCGCCCATTTGATGTTTATAACGGATAAGAATGCCACTCGTATAAAAACCAGATTTTTCACGTGCATCGTGATGATGTTTGCAGAAGTGCAAAAAGCCATGTATCAACTGCTTCCTGCTACCTGCCGGTGAGCAACGGCTTGTACTGGAGTAGTACGTAAGAACAGCGGAAGAGAAGCACAGATCGGTGATTGCAAAATGCCAGCGGACATGTGAAGGGGCTATCAGCTACTATGTGGGGCTTTCGGCCGAACTCGCCGGTCGTCAAACTGACGAGTTTATCCCCTGCTGGCCTGGCATGCTGGACGGCCCATCACGGTCACGCCCATGCTGATTGATGGGGACCAGTCTCCTGTTGCTCGCCAGTGCGTGATCGGCGGGGCTGAGCTCTCGCAAGGAGCCACTGGTGGGGCACCTATCCGCAGCTCGGCAGCTAGGCCCGTGGAACGCGGACTTGGATCAGTGCTTCCTCGAAGCCGTTTGCTCCTAGATGCGGTGTGTCTGGCCACCTAGAATCCTACCGTGGAAAACGGAAAAGTCAGACCTGGTCGGTTCTGTCCAGTGGGTAAACGGCACTCACAGAAACCATACGTTAGGACACCGTGTCATGAAACTATTCTCTACGATGCAATTTTTCTGGCTTTGGATCTGGCCAATCATCGATCCCTATTTCCCCTGATCTTCTGCTCCCGCTCACTGTCTTCCCCACACTCCGCCACACGGGCGCGGCAATCTCTCGAGCACCTGCTGCCTCGGCTCCAGCGAATCGAGCACCACACGGGCGGCTGTTGTGCCATTGGTCAAAACTGAGAGGAAGCAAGCGCACGGGAGTGCGACGAACTCCCTGCTGGTTGCAGCTGCACGGTTGCAGACGAACACCGTGTGGTGTGGCCTTGGCGATGCCCACCAATGACCAAACTGTCGAAGTACGCTGGGGAGACCAAGGCCTTGCACGTGATGTGATAGCTCGCGGTGGCGGCAAACAAAGTGTCTGTTCGTTTGAAGGAATCTGGAGCAATCTCAAAGAATTTATAAGAGCGTGAGCAGTGTTTTTCATCTGGGAACAGTGAAATCCGGCTGGTTTTGACACCAGCTGAACGCAGCCAAAGGCCGCAGGGCTGGGCTGCAGAATCCGGGGTGGACGCGGCGAGCCGACGCCCTGTTCACTTGGCTTATAAGCCGTACTTTTTCAGTCAACGAATAGTATTTTTCTCTCACAACAAATCAGCTAATAGTACTTTCAGCCATGACTTATCAGCCCAACGAACAGGGCATGAGACGAGGCGGCCACAAGCTCTGCAGGCGGCGCCGCCGGACGGCCATACGCGAGCTCCGCACGCAACGGCGCGGCCGCATGCGAGCCGGGGCGGGTCGGCCGCGAGCTCCGAGGGTTGCGGCGCCGGCCGGCTGTGGCGAGCTGGGACGCCCAGCCGCGAGCTCCGCACCGCGAGCTCCATCCCAACGCGATACAGAGCAGTTTCTTCGATCTTGGGGGTGTGCGTAGACGTCGTTTCCTATTTAGACTCCGTTTCTTCTTTTTTGTTTTCCTCTCTCTTCAATAAACAGTGTGCCACCTCAGTAAAATGCTTACATGGCAGTGTATGTAATGTCTATAAAAACTATCATGGTTTCTATATTGGGAGTGCTCTAAGGGCAGCTCCAACAATAACTGAGTATGATTTCGATTTGCATCTTAGATTGTGCATGCTCTTTACTTGCTTTACATCTTGTTGCTTGCAAGTTCCTTGAGTGACAACTATGATTTGCTTGTTGGTGTGTCTAGTATATGTTTCATTCTTACAAACTAAAGACCCTGTGTTTTTGTGTGAACATTTGCTAAAGAAATGGTTACCGTGATGGCACTAAGGATTTCTTAGATTATTTTTTAGGAACTTACAACGCGTTTGGTTTGCTGGTGGGTAACGTAAATGGTTGGCGGGTAACGTAAATGGTAAAGAAAATAGGTCATGCAGGGAATGCATGGGGATCTTGATTTTCGCAATTTGTTTCGTTAATAGCAAGGGAAACAAATTTTGGTAGCAGCAGCGTAATGCGGTTGGACTCGCAGAGGGACGGTATCGGCCATGGATGGCCCGTCATTTGATTGCAGGGTACCTCATAACGGACTTGGATCAACAAAGCAGCTGTATTGCCATCTGACCCCCCCCTCTGTAATCTGATTTATGTTAAGTTGTGCTGAACCAAACGTCATCTTAGGGCAAGGCTAATAATAGAGCCAAGTGTTTGGCTATTAGCTAAGTTGCAAGAGCCAAGCTATACAATAATAGTCTCTTATTTGTCTATAAGAATTTTTTTATTAGTGTCGAGGACCAATATTAGGGTAACCGAAGAGGAGGAGCTAATGACCGTCAACATTGATTCATCCGCACGATCGAGAATGCGACTACACCGCTTGCCGGGTCACTCCTCGTCTGTCCACCGAGGCCATGGGCCCCACCTCAAGCTGACTCCCAAGGGCTAGCTCCGCCTCGCCCGACGTCTGAGGACAGACTCCGTCTCGTCCGACCCCCGAGGGCTGTCTCCGCCCCCCGCCTCGCCCGACGTCCAGGGGCTGACTCCGCCTTGCTCGATGTCTGCGCGTTGCTCCTTCATAACTACGCGCGCAGATAAGGTAGGGCACTCAAGTCAACTGTAATACCGAGGACCATACCCTGCACGCCTGCAGAAAAGTACCATCACGATATGACAAGACGGGCACTTTAAACCCTTTTAGGCATGTCAGAGCCCGAATAGTGTTGTAGGCGTCAACATTTGTCTTACAGTATTGTGGGCGCCGCCATTTGCCCTCGGGCGCGGATCTTGACGGAAGCATATGACAACCACTACGGTCAAGGAGGAAACTCGCATCATCTACAGTACGGACGTGTGGTCACTGCGCCGTCTGCTCTCCGTAGGGTCGCGGATCTGCACCCTGGTCCGTCGCGCTGCCCGCCGGGGCGGGATGGGACGTGACCACTTGCTGATAAAGCCAGAACATGGCATCATCAGCGGACAGACGCCCAGCGCGGCCCTATCAGGATCAGCGAACAAGCACCCAGCATGGAGCTATCCCTAGCACCATCTGTCATGTCAGCGAGGCTCGCTAAGAGGAAAAGGAAGACCCGGCATCTTTGAAGGACCTCCTTGGCCTCTAGTTTTCCTTTTTTTCTCCCATCTGTAATCCCTGCTCTCCCTTGGCCTATAAAAGGGAGGACAAGGCACCCCACTAAAGGGGGACAGATCGATTCAAGGCACCACACATCACATCACACATAGCTGAGCAGTGACCAAGCTCTCAGTGCCCATTCGACCTTTCCATCAAAGACTTTGGACCTTTCCCTCTCTCGCCCGTTTGTAACCCTACTACGAACTTTTCAGTGCTAATAACACGAGCAGCAGCCACGAACTGGACATAGAGATATTCTACCTGAACTAGTATAAACCTTGTGTCTTTTAGCACACCATCCGGGTCAGACGCGCAATAACACAAATTTACTCGTTGGAGTTTACTCGAAACACCGACAGTTGGCGCGCCAGGTAAGGGACCTTTGCGCGTTCCGACATTAACATTAGGCCAGGGATGGCTAGCCACGATATCAGCTAGGTCCCGGGCGCACACGTGCGCTTTGGGAACCTAGACTTCATCATCACGGTGGGAGGAGAGTTGGCATTGGCTCACGCCGCCATCCAACCTCTCCCCTCCATCGGCCTCGACTACGGGAGGTTTGAACGCCAGCTCGGTGTCTCCCTGGGACCCAGCCGTCTAGGGAGGACCTGCGCCGCCTCACCTTCTCTTACGCCAACGACATGGCGTGGCTCGCCAGAGGGGAACCCCTCTCTCCGGAACACCTCATACGGAGCGCCCCGACAGTGTTTCCATTCGGTCTCCGCAACGCCATGGCGACCGTTAGCCACGTTGTGGCGCAACGCATGGTTCCTCCTCCCACGAACGATGAATTCATGGGGGTGATCGAACACGTCACGAAATCTTTCCACGACCTCTTGGCAGAGGAGCCAGAGTCGCCCTCTGGCTCCGACTCCAACAGGGGAAGCCATCACCCCTCTCGTGAATGCTTCATGGTGGGTACCCCCGAGGGGCACGTCGAAAGCATCCACGAGGGGGAAGCTACCCCAACAAATGACCCCGACGACGAGGCCAAGAGGGAGACAGTGGCCCTACCACATATGCCGATGGAGCAGCTGAAAGCCCGACACCGAAAGATCAAGGAAGCGCGACTCTAGCTCGAGCAGGAATGCGCGGGGCTCGATGAGGAGATAGAGTGCCACGGAGACGGTGGGCGCGCACATGCCATGGCCTGTGATGTGAACCGAAGGATCATTGTAGGCGATGAAGCCCTCCCTCGCTTCACCCAGGCAAGCCAGAACATCGCCGCCGCGGCGACCTTGCTTCATGGCCTTCCAGAGGCTACGACACCCGAGGATCGTTAGGCCCACCATGAGATTCACACGCTTGCTCGAGCGTGCGATGGCGCAGCAGGCCGAGAGCTTGTTGTCTCAGTGATGCGAGCTCGACGCCAGCCAGCACACGCTCTCAGAGCATCCTGGTAGGGACATGTCGGTCCAGTAGGCGCTACAAAGCGGTGGGCAGCGCGCCACGGTCCCAGTGCATTAGCGTCTTGGCCACAACCGTGACGCACGCAACACCTTTGACGCTCGCAGGCATACCCACGATGATCCGAGAGAGGGAGCTAGCCGCGGCTATCACCCTCGCCATGGCGGACGCTACGACAGCGGTGAGGACCGAAGCCCGAGCCTCGGCCTACTGGGGCCTCAGGCCTTCGGCCGACACATTCTCAACGCTGCCTTCCCGCCAAGGTACCGGCCACCAACCAACATTCTGAAGTACTCTGGGGAGACAAACCTCAGACTATGGCACGAGGGTTATCGATTTGCCTGCCAAGCCGGTGGTGCGGATAATGACGATTTCATTATCCGCAACCTTCCACTGTTCTTAGCCGATGCGGCACGAACATGGTTGGAACACCAGCCGTCCAACAGAATCTAGAGTTGGGTGGACCTGAAGGAGATCTTCGTGGGTAACTTCCAGGGCACATACAAGCGCCCTGGGAACCCATGGGACCTCAAAAACTGCCGACAGAAGGTCAGTGAGACCCTCTGTGGGTACATCCGGTGTTTCTCCTAGCAATGCAATGAGCTACCTAACGTCGCCGACGCCGACATTATAGGGGCTTTCCTATCCGGGACCACCTGTGAGTCTTTGGTTCACAAGCTGGGATGCAAGGGTCCATGAACCACCAAGGAACTCCTTGACATCGCCAGCAGCCACGCGTCGGGCGAAGAAGCGGTCGGAGCAATCTTTGATTTCCTCAATGGCAAGGCGAGGCGGGACAAGGACGCTGGCAAAGGCGCCTCCAACCGTCTCGCCAAAAAGAAGAACAAGAAGCAACGGTGCGAGGGCTCTCTCGTGGCCGTCGCGGACCATAGGGGTGGTCGGAAGCCCATAGGGAGCACTCTGAACCACTTCGAAAAACTACTCGAGGGGCCATGCTCAAACCATGCCTTCCCCATCAAGCATCTGTATAAGGACTGCGCCCTCATGAAACGGTTCTTGTCTGGAGGCTCCAACAAAGGGGAGCATGGGAAGGATCCTGACCCTACCACGGACAACGCCGAAGGGAAGGACGACAGCTTTCCAACACCGGATGGCTGCCTCATGATCTTTGGAGGATTGGATGCCTACGACTCCAAGCGCCGCCAGAAGATTGCGCGCCGTGAGGTCTATGTGACCGAACCAGCCACGCCTGCCTTCCTCCGGTGGTCAGAGTCCGCTATAACCTTCGATCGGACCAACCACCCAGAGAGCGTCTCGCAACTAAGGAGATACCCGCTCGTGGTTGACCCAATCATCGGCACAAAGTAGCTTACCAAAGTACCGATGGATGGAGGCAACGGCCTCAACATCATGTATGATGAGATGCTCAATGCTATGGGCGTTGACCGAGCACGCATCTGGCCAATCGGAGCGCCTTTCCATGGCATCGTGCCTGGAAAGCAGGCCATGCCTCTTGGGCAGATAGATCTGCCTGTTACCTTCGGGGGTTTGTCCAACTATAGGACAGAGACCCTCACCTTTGAAGTGGTTGGATTCCACGGAACTTACCACGCCATCCTAGGATGACCATTTTACGTGAAGTTCATGGCCGTCCCCAACTACACCAACCTCAAGCTAAAGATGCCAGGCCCCAGCGGGGTCATCACCATCGGCACCTCCTTTCAGTGTGCCTATGAGTGCGAGGTCGAGTGCTGCGATCACGTCGCAGCAATCATCGCCTCCAGAGAGCTCATGGACATCAGAAAAGAGGCCACCGATGATGCGCCCGACCCCAAAATGTCGACCGGGTCCTTTGTGGCAGCGGAAGGCTCTATGGAGGTTCTCATAGACCCCGCGAGCACCGAGGGAAAAATGGTGCGCATTGGTACCACGCTTTCCTCCAAATAGGAAAGCGCGCTCGTCGGCTTCCTCCGCGCCAACAGAGACATCTTCGCGTGGAAACCCTCGAACATGGTAGGTATTCTGAGGGAAGTCGCCAAGCACGCCTTGAAGATCTGCCTAGGCTTCAAGCTGGTGAAACAACGCCTACGTCGCTTCGACGAGGGGAAATGTAGGACCATCGACGAGGAGATCGCAAAACTTTTGGCAGCCAGATTCATCAAGGAAGTGTACCACGCAGAGTGGATAGCCAATCCCGTTCTTGTACAAAAGAAGAGTGAGAAATGGAGGATGTGTGTTAACTAGACGGGTCTCAACAAAGCATGCCCAAAGGATCTATTTCCTTTGCCACGCATAGACCAGATAGTTGACTCTACCTCAGGGTGCGAAACCCTCTGCTTTCTTGATGCGTACTCCGGGTACCATCAAATCACGATGAAAGAGTCCGACCAGCTTACGACATCTTTCATCACCCCCTTCGGATCGTTCTGCTATGTCACAATGCCGTTCGGTTTGAAGAACGCTGGGGCGACATACCAGCGTTGTATGCTCAAGTATTTCAGGGACCTCATTGGGCGGACCATTGAGGCCTACGTTGATGACATCGTGGTCAAGTCCAAATAGGCTGACCACCTCATAGCTGATCTTGATCAGACCTTTGCAGAACTCCGAGAAAACGGCATCAAACTCAATCCTGAGAAATGTGTTTTTGGGGTCCGAAGGGGCATGCTGCTTGGTTTCATCGTCTCTGAGCGTGGCATTGAAGCCAATCCGGAGAAGATCTCAGCCATCACTAGGATGGGCCCTATTCAGAACATAAAGGGAGTACAATGAGTTACAGGGTTCCTCGCCACACTCAGCCGCTTCATCTCGCGCCTCAACGAACAAGGTCTCCCCCTTTATCGACTTCTGAAGAAGGCTGACCACTTTGAATGGACATTCGAGGCCCAGGAGGTACTTGACATGGTCAAACTATTTCTGACAAAGGCCCCGATCCTGGTTCCTCCTATCGATGGAGAACCCCTTCTGCTCTACATTATGGCCACCACGCAGGTTTTTAGTGCCGCCCTAGTAGTGGAGCGGGAAGAAGAGGGGCACGCCCTCAAAGTACAGCGCCCTATGTGCTTCATTAATGAGGTCCTATCCGACTCAAAGACCCGCTACCCCCAAATCTAGAAGCTTTGGTACGCCGTCCTCATCACCAAGAGGAAGCTACGCCACTACTTCGAGTCACATCCTGTGATAGTCGTGACGTCCTTCCCCCTCGGTGAGGTTGTCCAAAACCAGGATGCCAAGGGAAGGACCACGAAATGGGCACTCAAGCTGATGGGTCAGGGCAATACGTATGCCTCCCGGACGGCCATCAAGCCCCAGGTATTGGCTGATTTCATCGCGGAATGGACCGAGGTCCAAATGCCACCGGCAGTCGTCGATGAAGAGTACTGGACGATGTACTTCAACGGATCGCTGATGAAGAAGGGCGCCGGCGTAGGGCTGGTCTTTGCATCACCCCTCAGGGTACGCATGAGGTACATGGTCCGTCTCCATTTCCCCTCCTCCAATAATGTGGCCAAATATGAGGCACTCATCAACGGCCTACGCGTTGTCATCGAGCTGGGCATCCGACACCTCGATGTTTGAGGAGATTCCCAGCTAGTCGTCGACCAAGTCATGAAGGAGTCGAGCTGCCATGACACTAAGATGGCCGCATACTACCGAGAAGTCCACTGGTTGGAGGACAAGTTCGATGGCCTCGAGCTCAATCACATCCTAAGGCGCCTCAACGAAGCGGCCGACGCACTTGTGAAAGCAGCATCTGGTCGAGAGCCAGTGCCAATAGGTGTCTTCGCTAGTGACCAGCACAAGCCCTCAGTTCACTATGAGGGGTTGGAACAAGCCGGTGATGGTCCACCCGTTCTAGGCTCGGGGGCTGACCAAACGTCGGCTCCATCCAGCCCCGAAGTCATGGAGCTTGAAGAGGACCCAGCGATAGAGCTTGACCCTCTTGTCGACTGGAGGACACCCTACCTCGACTACCTCCTCCATGACACACTACCCATGGACAAGACGGAGGCTCGACGGCTCGCATGTCACGCCAAGTCCTTCGTTCTTGTGGAGGGCGAACTCTACAAATGAAGCCACACCAGGATCCTACAACGTTGCATCCCCATCGAACAGGGGAAGCATTTGCTGAGCGATATCCATGGTGGGGTCTGTGGTCACCATGCCGCACCTAGAACCCTGGTTGGAAACGTGTTCCAACAGGGCTTCTACTGGCCCACCGCTATAATCGATGCCAAGCAGATCGTGCGCACCTACAAAGGGTGTCAGTACTATGCTCGGCGGATTCACCTACCGGTCCAGGCACTCCAGACGATCTCTATCACATGGCCATTCGCTGTCTGGGGGCTCGATCTGGTCGGACCTCTCAAGAGGGCGCCCGGAGACTACACCCACTTGCTTGTCACCGTAGACAAGTTTACAAAGTGGATAGAAGCTCGGCCGATCTTCGTGATTAAATACGAGCAAGCTGTGCTATTCTTCCTCGACATCATCCATCGCTTTGGAGTCCCAAACTCCATCATCACAGACAACGACACACAGTTCACTGGAAAGAAGTTTCTTTGATTCTGTGATGAATACCACATCCGGGTCGATTGGGCCACCGTCGCGCACCCCCGAGCGAACGGGTAGGTCGAGCGTGCAAATGGCATGGTCCTACAAGGCCTCAAGACCAGGATCTTCAACTGGTTGGACAAGTTTGGCGCACACTGGGTCGTTGAGCTTCCTATAGTACTCTAGAGCCTGAGGACAACCCCTAGTTGAGCCACCGGCTACACACCCTTCTTCATGGTCTACGGTTCCGAGGCTGTCCTCCTAGCCGACCTCGACTATGGAGCGCCAAGGATCAGTGCGTATGATGAACAGCACCCACGAGGATGCCATGGACCAGCTAGATGAAGTGCACGACATCGCCCACCTTTGCTCGGTCAAATACCAACAGGCGTTGCAACGGTACCACAGCCGATGAGTGTAGGGCCGAGCCTTCAACGTCGGGGACCTGGTCCTCCGCCTCGTACAGAGCAACAAGGACCACCACAAGCTCTCCCTGTAGTGGGAGGGACCATACGTAGTTGCGGAGGTGCTCCGTCCAGGCACCTACAAGCTCAAGAACATCGACGACAAAATCTTCACCAATGCCTAGAACATCGAGCAACTATGTCGTTTTTACCCTTAATAAACGCACATTTTCTCTTATCAGTTTTGTTATCCAACTCCCTGATTTTTTTAGTGACATCCGACCCCAGCAACGGTGAGGGGTCGGATCTCACTCAAGGGCTGATATGAGCATATCTATCCGGCAAACATTTTCCGTAGGAAAAACTTGTCTCAACAGGTAACACGAGTCGATCGGACGGCTTGGCCACTAACGAGAAACGGGTATGAAGCAGACTGGATCACGCTCATATCCGGTGGAAGTTTTCTAAACCCATCACTCTTACCATCTAGGTAATACCGGTGCCCAGGTCGATCGAGCGGCTCCAAGCCACCATCGAGAGACAAGCATCCTTACTTACTTACTTTACGTATTAATTTCAATACCGGGCCTCTGACCCCAGCAAGGGCAGGGGATCAGACATCGCTCGGGGGCTGGAGGGAGTGTCTATTTGTTAGACATTCTCTTTGTCTGACCCCTCCTTACGTTTAAAAACTAGAGGCAAGGTGTGCGAGAACAAACTTTGAGTAAACCTGGTCAGACCGCTAGGACCCTACGCCCAAGCGGCTATGGAGTTTTTGCCCACCAGTGCGATCAAAGTCTTTGTCGCCGCACTCCAAACCTTAGCCTCCACCTTCTCGGGAAGGGTATGGAGGGGCCTACCTATAGAATCTCCATCAAGGAGAGGCTGTTAGGTCACCCAAGTCGATCGAATGGCTCAGGCCGCTACCGAATGACATATACGGAAGAATGGGAGGCTCGTGCAGGTTACATCGGCCCCGTCATGAACGTCGGACCCGGACCCTACATGTACATATCCGGTAAGAACTCTCAGAACCTATCACTGGTGCCATCGAGGTAACATTACCGACCCCCGCTATTTCTTTATATAATCATTCATACATTTATCTCACGCATCCAAGCATTGCATATGCGATTGCTGCATCACAACGCTTCGCGTCATGTCATGAAGCGGTAGTTGTCTCATTCGATATGAGCGGCAACCAACCGAGGTTCGAAGGCTGGCCCATGAAGGGCTCGAGGCCGCGTATGTCAAACAGAGCCAGGGGAGAAAAACCGAGATGAGCCCCAGCGGCCTTGCCCAACCCCGCTCAGAAACAGATAGGGACATCTCGACCTTTCTCGTTCGATTCTAACCTCGAGCTAAGCCCACATAATCTCCATCGAGGAGAGGCCAACGGGCCACCCGAGCCTATTGAACGGCTCGGGCATCTACTGGGAGGTGGGTTATGAAGTAGTGGAATGCCACATGAGGGCTCTACTGACCCCGTCAGCAGATGATGGACCCGGATTCCACTCGAACATGCCCGTTAGGGAGCTCACTGAGCGCGACACTTGAGCCATCGAGGCAAGTGTCTTTAGCTCAGCCCCTCTAGTTGTGGAAACCAAGGACGGGGTGATGCATGAAACACGGCCGACCCCTATCAAACCCCATGGGGCTCGAGGGCTCGAGCTGCCTGATCCTAGATCGAGAGACCGAGGTTCGAAGGCTAGCTCATGAAGGGCCTAAGGCCACCTCGCGTCGAACAAAAGCCAGGGGGGAAAACACAGATGAGCCCTAGCGGCCTTCACCCATCCCACTTAGAAGCGGACAAGGTCAATTAACCTTCTCGTTCGATCCAAACTTCCAGCCGAGCCCATAGACTCCCCATTGAGAGGGAATCTATTGGAAGGCGGGTTAAGGAGCAACGGAATGCTCCCCGAGGGCTTTGTCGACCCCATCCTAAGCGATGGAATTGGATTCCATTCGAACATGCCTGTTAGCGAGCTCACCGAGTGCATCACTTGAGTCGTCGAGGCAAGTGACGTTAACTCAACCCCTCCGGTTGCGGAAACTGCGGACAGGGCGACAGTCACAAAAAACGAGTCGACCCTCGACCAAATCCGCGCTACGCGTGGGGGCTCAAGGAAAGTTGGACTTGCAAGGAGACCGAACGCTCAGGCACAGAATGACAGCTAAGATCCTAGGGGGTACATGCGAATACAAGAGATGCTTTTTCCTACTAATTTTTGCTATCCTCTCCTCGATTTTTAGTGACATCTGACCCCAGCAATGGCAAAGGGTCGGATCTCACCCGGGGGCTAATAAAGGTATAAGTATACCTTTTCTGAAACAGTCGTCGCGTCAGACCTCTTCTTCACGCTAAGCCTAGTAACAAGGTTTATGGAAATGAATAATTGATTATGCCTGGTTAGACTGCAAAACACCTACGCCTCGGTGGCTACGGTGTCTTTGCTCACCAGCATGATCGAAGTTCTCCCCTTACACCTTGGGCCCTACGGTCTTAACGAACGGAAGGGTCGGAATACGTGAGCCTTCTCTTTTCGCATACAAAAAGGGAAGGAAACAAATTCAATCAAACAAAACAAAATGGAAAAATTGTTTTTATGATACATAAGGATTGACACTTGTTCACAGATTACACTAAGTTTTCATCTGATCTATTTGACTAGCTAGCCCCTCGGAGGGGGGAGAACTATGTCTTCAACTCTATCTGCCAGGTCTCGCGCAAGAGGAGCCACCACCATCTCTATCTCGTCTAGCTCGGAGGCTTCATAGCCAGGTGCGAAACCAAGGCTCATCGTCTCCAAGTAGATGTTGTCCACGTAATGCGAACGAGCAATCGGAAAAGCTTGGGTGATCCCGGCGCAAAGAGCTTCCCTTTTGAGGTGGCGCACCCGCGCCGTGATACCTATGGCATGGGCCGCAAGCGAGCTGGTCCCCTCAGACCGCGCCACCTCTAGGTCATTGCAGACCACTCCGAGGGCAGCGTGCAGGAGATCGTGCTCGTCGCTCTCCACCTGAAGGCTCCTCCGTGCCTCGGCAAGCTCCGTGGCCAGCCCGGCAGAAATGCTCTCGGCCTCCATCCTCCAGGTTGTCGCAGATCCTAGTCGGCCTAGAGGGAGCCGATCCTCTGTTGTGCCTCATCGTGCTCTTGGACTGCCTAATCGCGCTCCTCATGGGCCATGCCACGCTCCAAGTGGAACCTTCTCGCGGTCTAGAGCAGCTCGTCTCGCTCCTTGCGCAGCCGGGCAACCACCTTGGCATCCTAGCTCGCCCTCTGCTCTAGGGCTGTGAGCTTCTCCTCAGCTACTAACTTCAGGTCCCGCTCCTTCTCAGACTTAGCCAGGAGGTCGAGGATCTGCTGGCGGGCTACAACATCCCTCTGAAGCAGCTCGTCCCGCTCCTTCCTGACTCTGGCGGCCTCCTCCTCATCTCACCACACCCTTGCCGACAGGTCCTGGAATGCCTTCTCTGTTTCTGCGTCATGCTGACGGGCCTTGGCCTCCCACAGTTGGAGACTAGCCACCTCCTCGGCTAGGGGAGTCAGCTCGGCCACCCTCTGTTGGGCAGCAACAAACTGGGCGGACACATCCCCACACATCCGGGCCTCTTCAACGAGGCGGTTCCAACTTTCCCTTTGCTCGAGAAGGAACTAGGATTTCTCCCGGCTGTGAGCGATAAGGGACTGAAAAAAGATGATGGTCAAAACACAAAAATACATAAAGAAAGAAGAGGGCGAAAAGCAAGATTAAGTGAATACCCGGCTAGTGGGAACAACGACGTCGTGTAGGGTGCCCCTAGCCTGGTTCAGAGCTTCCAACATGGCCGAGATCCCCTTGTTGAGACTCTCTTGCTCTATGCTCTTCGTAGCATCATCAAGCGAGAAGAGTGTCGACGTCGGGTCTTGCGGATCTATCCACTGGAGCAGAGGCTCACCCCACATGGGCGAGTGGCTACCTCCCAACACCAGGGCCAAGGGAGACTCCCCACTGGTCCTCTTCACCAGCGCCACGACACCCGGGGACCCCTCGGCCGTGTCCACCTCCGTCTAGACCATGTCGAGAGCCGTCATTTGGGCCAATGAAGGTGTAGGTCGTGTCATTGCCTCGGGCGCCACCACGGTGGCGTCCAGCCATGGCCCACCTATCACGACCACCACCACCTCCGCCTACCTTAGCGGGGCCTCATCCGGCTGTGTCATGCCTGCCGGGGTCAGCGCCATGAGCGTGGTCGGAAGCTCCGACCGACCCATCGTCGGCAGCGGCACCACCTCCATCACCGGTTCTTCAGCGACCTCTGAGGGCGTCCTTCGAGCCCCCACACCTATTTGTCCCATCGAAGGCATGGGCACCACCGTGGGCAGCGCCTGACCGACCGATAAGGCAGTAACGCTGGCGCCACTCCCGCCCAAAACGGGTGCGATGTCAACCGATGGCCGCCGCATCGCCTAAATGGCGACGCTCTTCTTGGGTGCCAGCGCCAAAGAGTTGCCCCATCTTAGGACGCTACAAGAAACAAAAGGCGTAAGTCACGCTGAAAACAGAGAAAAACAGAGAAAACAAAGGAGTCAATGACTTACATCGGCGCTGTTGGGTGGAGGATACGTTTGGGGGATGAACCCCTAGGTCCTTGCTCCACGTCATCGGGGAGGGGCTATTTTGAGCCCACCCCCTGCTCTCGGATAGAGGGGCTCGCCTCCCTTGCATCTTGGGGCGCCGTGGCGGAGCCACCCCCCTCCATCGACACCTTGGGCACGATGGCAGATCCGCTCTCCCCAATTGGCTCTTGGGGCGCGGCAGCGAAGCCACCCTCTCCACCGGCACCTCGGGCATGGCTCTTGGGGCGCGGCAGTGAAGCCACCCCCCTCCGCTAGCCCCTGTTGGTTCTGAGGGTGGTCCGACCCATCTCTGCCGACCTCATGGACGTGCTTTCCCCTCCATGAAAGGGGAAAGTCCCAACCCTTGCAAAAGTGAGCGGGCACCTGTCAGCAGGTCCTCGCTCTCTAGGTCACCACGCTCGGTGTCATCAACTACCTCCTCATCATCTTCCTCCTCCTCATCATCATCATCGTCACTGTCCATGTCCTCCCTTCACTCCCGTGCTCGCAGCTTCTACTGTTTCTTCCTCCTCTTGTCCTCCTTCGCCTTCCTCTGCCGCTCGGCCTTGGCGTGGTTGGTCGCCGTCATGGATGGGTCCTTTGGCAGTGGAGCCGGGTGATCCATAACGATGAGTTTCTTCGGCTGGTCCCCTTATCTCAATATCAGCATCAAGAGGTCAGGAGATCAATTAAAAAGGAGGCACGAGGAAAGAAAACTTACGAAGATGATGTACCCCAGTTCCAGCCACATTGGGGGGGGGGTGCCCCGGCACCGGATACACAAACTCGAGGACAGCGCCGGCGTCGTCCCATGAAGGCTCCATCGCCTCCTTGATGCGCTGCGCTACTTTGGAGGGGGAGAGCGCTCCCTCGGTGAGCACCGTCCCATCGAGTGACGCCCCGGGCGCCATCATGTGTAGGGGAAGCGCGCGCCTCATCAGCGGTGCCACCCTCCTCATATGGTAGGCGTCGGTGATGCCTGACCCCTTCAGGCCCCTCTCCTTCAATATTTCAAGGGCGGTGAGGTGGTCTGGGACCTCTTCTATGAGGTGCCCGATGAACTCAGGCAGGGGGTGGCCACGTCGTTCTTGATGTAGAACCAATGCGAATGCCACCCCTTATTGGAGGTCGACAGATGCATTGCCAGGTATTCGCCGACCCGGTTGTTGTGGAGTTGGATGCCGGCGCATCCCATCGGCATGCTTAGCTCCTGCTTCTTCTCCCGCTTCTTCAGTAGGGTGACGACGAAGAAGTACCACCACAGATTGAAGTGGGGACCGATCCCCAAGAATCCCTCACACATGGCGACAAACACCGCGATGTGCTGGATTCCATTAGGATTGAGGTGTTGTAGCTCCACCTTGTAGTAGTGCAGCAGTCCCCGAAGGAATTTGTGAGCGGGGGTGGCGAACCCGCGCTCATGAAAGTGAGCGAAGGACATGACATAACCGTCGAGCGGTGACGGTGCATCCTCGTCATCGGGCAGCCGCCACTCCTCGGTGGCAGTCCGCGCATAGAGAAGACCGCGACGGACGAGGCCCTCCAAGCGCTGGAGGGTGATATTAGAGTGGCACCATGGCTCCATTGGAAGATTGGGGTGGGTGGATGCGAATTCGACGACGGTTGAGATGCGGATGTGGGGATCTTAGGCGATTAGCGGCGGAGGTTGCAGATGCGAAGGCAAGGAGGCAAAGTATGAAACCCTGGGGGCGAACCCTTTGGTTTTATAGGGGCGACGGATGCGAGAAAACCAACCGTCTGCCTAGATATCCGCGCCTACCATGATTCATCACCATGTTACGACGCGGGATATGCGCCTGCAATCCCTATCCTTTCCCTCTGAAGACGTGGCGGACGTTTCGCCTCCCCGGGCAGACCAGGACTCTTTACCAGCAAAAGGAATACAGGTCGAAAAGCGTTTCTCTAACCCGTCTGGACCTAGGAGTTCGAGGGTTGGCCCATCAACGGTTTCGACGGTCGTCCCAAGGCACCCTTACAATAAGGGATGCGCCCGCAAGCGGCCGGAACTCAGGCGCACGAGCGTCATGGGAATCTTGGCCCTCAATCGAGTCTCAACCGAGCTAACCCTAGCTGGATCCCCCCGCAAATGGTACCCCAATCAAACTATCCAAATAAACAACCACCAAATCTCACGACCAAACCCGCGAAGGGTCCTACCTCAGTGAAGAAGAAATCGCCATCTCTAGGGCACGCCGTGGGCAACAATAGAGGGCCAGGGCTCTCAGAATCCTCTCTTTCGAAAAACCCTCCGAAGGAGTATCCTACTCCTCCGTAGGCTCGGGGGCTACACCCACCGGGTGCGCTCGTGTGCACCCGCTGGCAAGTCAAATATTAGGGTACCCGACGAGGAGGAGCTAATGATCGTCAACATTGATTCATCCACGCGATCGAGAGCACGACTACACCGCTTGCCGGGTCACTCCTCGTCCGTCCACTGAGACCATGGGCCCCGCCTCAAGCTGAGTCTCGAGGGCTGGCTCCGCCTCGCCCGATGTTTGAGAGTAGACTCCATCTTGCCCGACCCCCGAGGGCTGGCTCCGCCTCGCCCGATGTCTAGGGGCCGGCTCTGCCTCGCTCGATGTCTGGGGGCTAGCTCCGCCTCGCCCGATGTCCGGGGGCTGGCTTCACCTCACCCGACATCTGTGTGCTGCTCCTTCATAACTACGCGCACAGATAAGGCAGGGCATTCAAGTCAACTGCAATACCAAGTACCATACCCTGCACGCCTGTAGGAAAGTAACGTCAGGATATGACAAGACGGGCGCTTTATGCTCTTCCAGGCATGTCAGAGCCGGAACAGTGTTGTAGGCGCCAACATTTGTCTTACAGTGTTGTGGGCACCACCATTTGCCCTCGGACGTGGATCCTGACGGAAGCATACGACAACCACTACGGTCCAGGAGGAAACTAACATCATCTATAGTAACGGATGTGCGGTCACTACGCCGTCTGCTCCCCGTAGGGTCGCGGATCAGCTCCCTGGTCCATCGCGCCGCCCACCGGGGTGGGATGGGACGATACCACTTGCCGACAAAGCCAGAACATGGCATCATCAGCGGACAGGCGCCCAACGCGGCCCTATCAGGATCAGCGGACATGCACCCAGCATGAAGCTATCACTGGCACCATCTGCCGTGTTAGCGGGGCTCGCTCAGAGGAAAAGAAAGACCCAGCATCTTTGAAGGACCTCCTTGACCTCTAGTTTTCCGCTTTTCTCCCATATGTAATCCCTGCTCTCCCTTGGCCTACAAAAGGGAGGACAGGGCACCCCACTATAGGGGGACGGATCGATTCAAGGCACCACGCATCACATCATACATAGCTGAGCAGTGACCAAGCTCTCAGCGTCCATTCGACCTTTTCATCAGAGACTTGGGACCTTTTCCTCTCTCGCCCGTTTGTAACCCCTACTACGAACTTTTCAGTGCTAATAACATGAGCAACAGCCATGAACTGGACGTAGGGATATTCTACTCGAACAAGTATAAACCTTGTGTCTTTTAGCACACCATTCGGGTCAGACGCGCAATAACACAAATTTACTCGTTGGTGTTTACTCGAAATACCGACAATTTGTTTTACCCATGCCTCACCTTCTCTTTCCTAATCCTCCTCACATTCACTTGGTGTATGGACCCACCACTACATATGCATCCGTGCCTAGCTTGTTGCTTGCATGAGAGCCAAGCTCTCCTCCCTTCTTTTCTCCACATCAGCATTTACTTGGCTATAAGCCAATTATTGTACCTGCTCTTAGGTGTTAGGTGCTAAAGGGGTTTAGTATTTGCATAGACTAAGGTTATTGCTTTAATTTTTAGAGGCCAATTCACCACCACTCGTCTTAGCCCATTCAGTCCTTACATAGATAGCATGGATTGAGCAATGTTATTGTCTAATATTGCCTAAATTTTTTTATTGTGGCATCGAACCAAACATGGCTTAAAGTTGCTCCTTGGTCCATTTTCTATATGGCATTTTATCCTTTAATAACAGGGTCAATAAACTGCTAAAGTAACCATATGCTATTTTCATTAAATTCAGACATCACTGTAGGTCTTGGTAACGATCCTCATATGCATGCCCGATACAAGCTTTTTTTAAGAAAAAACAAAGAACGAATGCCTCCTTGGTAGAGAAAAAACACTTGATGAACTTGATGTTCCAACAAAAGTACAAGTTGGTTTGGTTTCAAATGTCCTAACACCTTGGGTTAAAATTTGTGTCGTGGTGTTTATTATAAGTAGGTACTCATGTAATTAGCTCATCCATGGGAGGTTGAAAAGTTTTTTAAACATAATAATATATAACATTTAACAAGAAAAGAAGCTTAAGGCATTCATATAACTATGAATATGTGATACATATAGGTTTTAGTCCGAATGTAGTTCATCATTTTTATGCATGCACTATTTTTTTCTCTTGGCAGGAAGAGATCACGATTAATTATTTGCTTTTGCACAATTTCGTTGTGAGAAATTTTACAATGGTTAGAAAAAACATAGACCATCCATTGGACGAATTCGGACAGTGGAAAAATATAAGGTATCCAACTGAAAGTACCTGAAGATACCGAATAGGTGGGGATAGTACCAAATTAGATAGGGCCAGTACCAAAATATGTGGAGCATTATCTATTATCTATTTTTTATTTTATTTTTGAATAAGGGTAAATCAGCTATTTTATTACTATCATTCAAGGGCAAAAATGAGATTTTCAATGTCATCTCTATCTAAATCTGAATTGTGTTCGGTGGCTGCCATCCCAGCGCGGCACCCACAAGCGCCGTAGCCGCCGTCGCCTTCCCCCGCAGAGGCCTACGTCTACGTCTTCGCCGAATTCGGCACCGGCCTACGCCGAGAGACCAAGGTGCTCCGGAGGCTCATAGGTTTCGATGCGCCGCGGACCGAGCTCGCGTCCGTGCCCCGGCAGTCGCGCAGCTGGACGGTGCGTGGACGCCCACTGGACACCTCGGCGTGCTACTTCCCAAACATGGCCGAGATATGGTGCGCCGCTGCCGTCGCCCCCCGACGGCAAGCCGCCAGGTCTCTGCAACACACTGACATAGGAGACGCCTATCGAGCCGGGACAGAGACCGTAGAGTTCACAGGATTGTTGCGCGGAGACAACGATTTGGTAGGCTCGCGTGCTCCATTGATTCATCATTCATGGGAGCTAGTTGTTCTTGGTCTTCTCCCCTTGTACTCTTGTCTGTTCTTGTTTTCTTTTTCCGTATATGTACCGCGTCGATGGACGATATGCCACGGATAAGGAGAAGTCCGTGAAAACGATGCCTCTCCGTCGAAGTCGCAGCTCTTGCGCGTATCCTGCCCCAAGTTTTTCGAACTAGACCGGACCGGCCGTTGAACCGCTAAAAGATCGAACCAGGGCCTACACCGGTCTGGTTCACTTAAAAGATCGTCCATGCAATCGAACCGCTAAAAACCGGTTAAACCGGCTGGTTTTTTGTCGAACCGGTGAACCGGGCGGTTCTGTGTGAACCGGGGTGGTTTTTTATTTAGTCAAAAATACCCTCTGGTAGCTTAGGAGAAGGCTATCTGTTCAGGGGTAATAATGGAATAATGTGTCACTGTTTCTTTTAGGTTACTGGGCGCGCGTGAGGGAGGAAAAAATTCCCCATTTTCATTCCAGCCGGCCACCATTTTCGTCACCTAGACCTAGCTTCTGGCGGCGGCGGTGGCTCATCGAGCGGGCGTCCGGGCGAAGTGATGCGAGGCGTCGCGTGTGTGAGGTCGAAGTGCTTAAGGCGTTCTGCTGGGCGGCGAGCACCGCGTCGCACCCTGCGAACTTTCTGTGAAGGGCGGAGTGCCGTCGCTGCGCCGCGGCGCGAAAGCGCTGCGCGAACCTACGCTGGCGAAGCGGCCGGCGCCGTCGCTGCAGTGCACGAAGCGGTCGCCGTCTTGCGGCATATCTGAGAGCCAGCGTTACCGCGAGCGCGAGCGTCTTGTGAAAGCGAAGCCGAACCTGCGGGCTTCGGCGGCGGCGCCGCCGCCGCGATGCGATGTGTGTGAGGCCGCGCGTCGCCATGGCCGGCGGCGAAGCGGCCGTCTTCTGCGGCCGGTAGGGCAGCTGCTTCTAGCCTGCTATGACTACGACATTACTTCTTGTCTCTGCTCTGCTCCACGCCTCCAAGTCCAACATGGCTACTGGTGAGTTCAAGTTTTAGATTTTAGGTTTGAATTTGATGCCGTATATAGTAGCATCGATGATGGAACATGGAAGTAATCTTGGATGGTTCGATCTAGAACTTAATTTGTGCATCTTTGAAGCTCTCTGTTAGTATGTTAGCTTTCTTTATTATATATATATTAGCTTTGTTGTTATTTGATTTGATCTAGTGAGTTCATTGGTGAAGCCCTCTGTTAGTATGTTTAGTGCTAGAGTAATAGAGTATACCAGATCTGGTTAATTTGTTACTGACTAAGTTCAACATTTTCATTCATGTGAAAATTGATAACTTTCTTACTGTTTTTTTGTTTTCACACATAGTTGATTCTTCGAACACTCCTACTCCAGTTGGGACTAAAAATTCAAACCAGAATTCAACCCCATCCCAAGAGGCTGCCACAGAAGGAAGGACAAGAAGGAAAACTGATCCAGCATGGGGATATTGCACACATATTATGGAAGGAGGGAGAAAGAAGATCAAATGCATGTACTGTGACATGACTTTCTTAGGAGGAGGAATCCATCGTTTCAAGGAACATTTGACCAAATGGCCTGGTAATGTAGCTGCATGTAAGAAGGTTGATCCTGAGGTTGAGCATACAATGTATAAAAATATTGAAGATTGGAATGAGAAGAAAAAGAAGATGCAACAGGAATATGTGGAAGGGCACCCATATGGACCAGAACCTGGAGAGGAAGATGTTGTTGAAGTCTCTAATACCAATCCTGTTGTAGCTGCATCAAACAAAGGCAAAAAAAGACCGGCTAGTACTACTACTCCTAGTGTTGGAAAGTACTTTAAGCCTAGAACTGGACCAGGGGATCAACCAACACTTAAGAGTGTTCTTCAAGGAGAAGCGGTCAAAGAGAAGACAGATATGTGTGTGACAAGATGGTTTCTCGATGCATCTATTCCATTTAATGCAACCAATTCTATTTTTTATCAGCCGATGTTTGATGCTGTGTGTGCATTTGGTTCTGGATACAAGGCGCCGCTTTGTAATCAGATGCGTGGTCCATATCTTGCAAAATGTGTTGAAGAGACTAGGAAGTTTGTTGATGGATTCCGCACACATTGGAGAGAAACTGGTTGCACTATTATGGCTAATGGATGGACTGATAGAAAGAGAAGGACCCTCATCAACTTCTTGGTCTACTGTCCCAAAGGTATTGTCTTTCTTAAGTCAGTTGATGCCACTGATAGCTCCAAAACTTCAGATTTTTTGTTCAGATTGTTCAAAGATGTAGTTAATCATGTTGGGCCTGAAAATGCGGTTCATTTTGTTACTGATAATGCATCAAACATGGTCGCTGCTGGTAGAAGGTTACAAGATGAGTTCTCATCCATTTATTGGTCCCCTTGTGCTGCCCATTGTGTGAATTTGATATTGTCAGACTTTGGTAAGGAGCATTTGGTGAAGAATAGTGTAGCTCATGCATCAATCATTACAAAATATGTGTACAACCATTGCTTCCCATTATATCTAATGAGAAAGTTCACAAAAGGTCATGAGATTCTTCGCCCAGCCCAAACTCGTTTTGCTACTAATTTTATTGCATTGCAAAGCATATATAAGCACAAGACTGAACTGCAAGCAATGGTTATCTCCAATGAGTGGACAAACTGTGCATATTATAAGGAATCACAAGCCAAAAAGTTCACTAAAGCTGTGCTAGATCAAAATTTTTGGAAAGATTGTGCTACTGTTTGTCAGTTATCAGAACCAATTGTTCGAGTGCTGAGAATTGTGGATAGCGATGAGCGACCTGCAATGGGCTACCTATTTGGAGCATTCCATGCTGCAAGAGAAGAAATTGTGAAGAGATTTCAGAGAAAGAAAGACTTAGTAAAGCCTTTCTTAGAATACATGGATGCACGTTGGGATAAGCATTTTGATAAGAATCTTCATGTTGTTGGCTTTTGGTTTAATCCTAATAACCAATACAATGTTGAACTTAGAGACAAGTACAACTTCACCACTTCTGGAGTTCTTGATGTCATAGAGAAATATGCTGGCAAAGATGTTGCCCTTAGAAGTGCTTTGACAAAAGAAATGAAAATGTTCAGAAATGGAGAAGGTGATTTTGGGCGTCCAACTGCTAAAAATGATCGTCATGTCATGCTTGCTGGTAAGTCAGCTGTTGTAGTTCATTTCAGCACACTTAATTCTGTCATTTCACACATTTCAGCAGCACTAAATTCTATTTTTCACACAGATGAGTGGTGGCAAACTTATGGCTGCAGTGCAACAAATTTACAGAAGCTTGCTCTGTGTGTGTTGAGCCAAACTTGTAGTGCATCTGGATGTGAGAGGAGCTGGAGCTATTTTGAGCATGTGCACTCCAAAAAAAGAAATAGATTAGAGCATCAAAGGCTAAATAATATTGTGTATGTGCATTGTAATCTGAGACTGCGACAAAGGTACCTCTTCTCTTGTTCCTTGCATTCATTGTCTTTTTTTAGCTGTTTGCATAAGTAATACATATCTGTAAATTCAAACATCAGGTTCAAGTTGTCTACTAGAAATTATGACCCAATAATGTTGGAAGAAATTGGAAATGGAAATGAAGCTTGGATTTTAGAAGACAATCCACCTTGCCTTAACTCTGAAGAGCTAGAAGCGTTTCGCACTAAACTGTCTGAGCTGAATATACAATGCAGCAGTGATGGTAATGTCCCTTGTGAAATCAGTTTAACATATATACAACTTTTTGCTTATATACCATCAAATCTAAATTGGTAAAAAAAATTTAGATTTGGAGCTTAACATGGACATGGTGGAGGCTGATGACAGTGATGAGATTA
Source organism: Miscanthus lutarioriparius (assembly GCA_904845875.1). Taxonomy (NCBI): domain Eukaryota; kingdom Viridiplantae; phylum Streptophyta; class Magnoliopsida; order Poales; family Poaceae; genus Miscanthus; species Miscanthus lutarioriparius. The sequence goes on along the minus strand of CAJGYO010000005.1, from coordinate 35,548,696 downwards.
TAGAGGACCAGGAGTACCAGAACCTCAGGCAGGAAGACGCATATGATTATGGTGGATTTGCAGTTGATGTTGGAGGAGCAGAACCTCAAGCTCAAGATGAATGGAATCCAATACGTTTTTATTGAGTACCATGCTTCATGTGTTTCTATCTTATCATCACGCACTTGATATTTGAATTTACGAACATGTGATTGTGAGACTATGTTGCTATGAACCTTATGGTTGTGTCTTGTCAGTTGTCACTCTTGTGTGTGAAGATGAACCTATATATATGTTATCACGCACTTTGTATTTTGAATTTAAGACCATGTCAATCTGTCATCCTATATTTTCATGATGTGTGAACCTTGCCCTTTTAGTTGTACAATATAATTATATTGTTCTGTCTGTCAATTATATATATATATATATATATGCACCGGTTCAAAGTATTTGCGGCCGGTTCGATTAATCGATTCAATTAAATTGAACCGGCGGTTCAATCGGTTCTTAACGGTTGGACCAATGAACCATTGAACCGAGGACCTCGCCGATTCGATCTCCGGTCCGGTTAGAAAAACTTGGATCCTGCCCTGGCCGATCTGGCTTAGGCTGTGTTTAGTTCGCGAATTTTGGGAATTTGGCTACCGTAGCACTTTCGTTTTTATTTGGCAATTAGTGTTCAATCATGGACTAATTAGGCTCAAAACGTTCGTCTCACAATTTCCAACCAAACTGTGCAATTAGTTTTTTTTGTCTACATTTAATGCTCCGTGCGCAAGATTCAATGTGATAGCTACTGTAGCACTTTTTGGGAAACTTTTTGAAACTAAACAAGCACTTACGCTGCGTTCGCTGGTCTGAAAAGTTCAGACCAGCCGGCTGCTCTCCTCACAAAAACATTGTTCATCTTTCATCCGCTACAGTATTTCTCTCTCATACAACCGGTCGCTACCGTGTTTTAGCTTCTTTTTCCAGACAAGTGAACGGGACCTTAGTCGCTTGGCAGTCGGCAGCGCCGTGGTGACGAAACTGACGACGCATGGCCGTACAATGCTGCACTGCATGCATGCTGCTCCACTGAGCGGCGAGCGCAGAACACATGGTGCAGTATTCAGCTGTGCGGCGGCGCCTAGAGCCTAGTGGCGCCGGCGGCGGGGTCGGCAGCGCCGTATTTAGACTTTGGGGCGGCGGCGCCTAGGGCTTAGCGGCGCCGGCGGCAGGGTCGACAGCGCCCTATTGAGGCCGAGCGGAACATGTCACAAAGGAAAAGAATTACTAAAATACCCTCTATAATACATTTTTCAATTAATTACTTAGAAAATAAAAAAAAGATGAAAGTGCCAGGAGGTACTACGGTACTTTTCCAGCCATTAAAAAAGATATCGTTGGTTGTTCATGTTCCTGTAACTTCAATAGTTAGGCTGTTTCTAATAGGAGACTCATTGTGGAACTCAAATTTAAAATGAGTCTCCAATATAATAATTATAACATTCAATAGAGTACCTATATAGAAAATCTATTTTGGGTGTCAGGAGAGGCATAACCCAAGTCTGAGTATCCTCTCTCCTATAGAGCTATTTGCAGAAAGGGTTGTCTTTTAGGTTTTATTGTTGGAGAAGACAAAAAATAGATATTGAACTATTTGCCTGTAGCGCTACCAAATGACGAATATGTCTTATATTTTGAGTCGCAGTTGTTGGAGACGGTCTCAGGTGTATAATTTTTGCTTCTGTATGACATGTCCTCATCGAGTGCCAGACAACCACATGAGTACATATGCATCATAATGCATGATACACTATCCACATTATGAAGGAGGCTCGGTTTTGTGAACGAGCTAAATCAACATCAACTACTTAAATGTGAATGCGAATTGATTAGTTGGGTTTCTTGTAGTGAAACTTGTCTATCCGGGTTTAAGTTTTTGACTTGCTATGGGTGCTCGTATTTTTTTGGATTTATTCCAGGATTTAACGACGCTATGCTTTTAGTGATAGGCGACGTCCCCGTCGACAGCGATACAGCTGTGGTGACTTCATGAATTTCAAGATCTACCAGCTCAGTCCTTCAGATGTGCTCATAGGAGTAGGGTTTACGTACGTGTATTCATAAGGGTGAGTGTGCATGTGTATGAACATCTACGTTGTACCGTGTAATTTAAAAAAAACTACGAAATGTGAATATAAGTTATCTTTGGGAAAAAAAAGAAATGCAAATATAAGTGGTTGTTAAAAAAGAGCCAGCAAACCCTTTTCAAGAATCGCATCAGGCCTAGCCCAACGCAGGCAGCACAGACGTTGGCCCCGTCTGAAAAGTCGTGCTCCACGTAGGCCTGTGCAATTGGAGACTATAATTTATGCAACGCAGACTACACTGCTCTGTCTACTTTCTCACACAGGTCTGGTTTAGATTGAGGTTAGGAATCAGTATTTAGCACTGTAATATTTTCGTTTGTATTTAATAATTATTGTCCAATTATGGTCTAACTAAGTTCAAAAAATTCATCTCGTAATTTACAATCAAACTATGTAATTAATTATTTTTTTATCTACATTTAATACTCCATATATGTGTCTAAAGATTTAATGTGATGAAGAGAGAATGAAAAAACTTGCGATCTAAACCAAGCCCCACTGCTACCTCTCTCACTTCGAACGTCGCTTTCAAGGACTTGCTTTTACAGTCGACGTACTAGCCAATACCATTCGTTCTCTGACTCCTTTATAGAGAAACCATCGCTTTTTCTGACGAAGCCGTCGACTCTGCGAGGGGGTGTTTGGTTTGGATGCACTAAAATATTTTGGACTAAAAAAATACACTTTAGTTACATTAAACACTCAAACACTCAGACTAAAGGACATCCTTTAGTTAAAAAAAAACTAAACTAAAAGTGAACTAAAAATCTCTTTCACTCTCCTGCCCCTGTCATTACTGTGCTCGTTCCCCACCCCCAACGCCGCGCCAACTCCCCTGCCCCTCCCATTTCCCCGCCGCTCCTCCCCATCTCTGGTCCCAGCGCCGCCACCTTCCGCAGTGGTGCTTTTCCCACCACGCCTGTCCGTCCCCTCGTCGCCGGCGGCAACTCCTGCTCGCCGGTACCTTCCCCGCTCTCGCCGGCCGCTCCCCCTCCCGTTTCCCCGCTTTTCCCGCCGCTCCTCCCCACCCCTGCTCCAGGTCCGGCCGCTCCCACCGCATCCTTCTTCCCCCTGCCTGATCCACCGCCCAAGCCCCTCCCAACGCCGGATCCACGGCCTCCTTACCTCCCCACGCCGGATCGACCTCATCCCGGCCCTCCCCAACACCATGGACAACTACCGTGAATTTTTCTCTCAAGGTTCTTCATCGCAAGGTACCCGAAGCTTCCTCCCCTCCCAGGATGCCGACGATGAATATGATTCCGGGCCCTTCACCTCGCAGCCAGCTCACAGCCTCTCCGTCCCCTGCCGGCACATGGAAAACCTCGACTTGAACTCGTAGGCCGACGTGTTCCCCAACCTGGACTCGTACTAGGAGTTCCTCCAGGCCGGGGATGATGGAGTGAACTATCCCCTTCCTCCTCGTGCCCCTACAGGCAGAGGGCTTGGTCGTGGCGGAGCTTGTGGAGGTCGCCGGGCGAGGTCCGCCGGATCCGCCGGAGGCAGAGTACAAGGATGCAGTGGAGCTATTGGTAGCCGCGGAGGTAGAGGGGGGACCCGTGGGGGAGGTAGAGTTGGTGGACGCGGTGGCGGCCACAACTTCGACCATCCACAGAAAATTGGCACCGGTGAGGATGAAGATGAAGACTCCCAGGGGGTAAGCCACAACTTCGACCTGTTCCCTGTAGATGAATGTTAATGCTGAGTATTTTTGTCATGCTTCTGAATGCTAGCTATTTTGAGTATTTTTTGTGAATGCTAGCCACAACTTCTGTATGCTAGATGAATGTGATGCTGAGTATTTTTGTCAAGCTTTTGAATGCTAGCTATCTTTAGTTTTTTTGTGAATGCTAGCCACAACTTCTGAATGCTAGATGAATGTGATGCTGAGTATTTTTGTGAATGCATCTTATAAACATTAGAGGGATACATATTACTGCCCTGTAGATGAATGTGAATGTTACTGAATGCTAGGTGACTGCATATGACAAGGCAAGTTGGACCGAGGAAAACACTCATATTTACTGTGATCTAGTGGTTGAACAAATAAGGGTAGGGAATTGCTTGCATGGTATAATGTCACGTAGAGGGTATAATATGATGAGACAAGGTTTTCTATTAAAGACTGGACTAAACTTAAGTGTCAAGCAATTGAGGAACAGATGGACTCAATGCAAGACTTTGTACTCCTTCTGGACTATGTTGAATACTAGTACCGCACTAGGTCGAAGACCTGATGGCACTATCATAGCATCAGTTGCATGGTGGAAAAGGGAGTTAGAGGTAGCTGAATCAGTTTTCACTCCCATGTACTGTTTTCTTTCTTGTTGCTATGTTTTTGATTACTTGTTTCTGTTTTTCAGGGAAGATCTGAATGTAAGAAGTTCATGCATGGTGTTCCTACTTATGTAGAACAACTTGCAGAGATGTTTCATGGGGTAATAGTTGATGGATCATCTTCTTGCATCCCTGGTTCTTCGCATCAACAAGAAGAGGTGTTGGGTGATGAGGAGGGTGAAGATCCAGAAGGAGAAGGCTTTGTACCAAGCCCACTAAGCAGTAATAGCCGCAAGAGAACAACTAGTACAGCAGACATAGCCGCAAGTCCAGCTAAGAAGAGCAAGAGCCCAATGATGAAGATGTTCTAGGGGCTTATAAGTGAGTTGCAGGTTAGTAGAACTAAGGATGAACAAGCACTGGCTGAAATGGCAAGACAGAGGGAGGAGGAGTTGGAAAAGAGGCGAGAAAATGAGGGAGGAGGAGTTACTGAAGAAATAGAGAATGAGGGAGGAGGAGTTCGAGAAGAGGCAGAAAATGAGGGAGATGGAGTTGCAGAAGAAGAAGGAAGAGGCTCAAGAAGACATAAATAGATGCTTGTTTTTGGTCAAGGATGCTGGAGCAGGACCAAACACAGAAGAATTTTATGTTGCAACAAGACTGTTTCATTCTGAGTACAACAGGATGGTCTTCAACATGATGGACACTAAGGAAGACCGATTGACTTGGCTGAAGAAAGCAGTCCAGGATTATAATAACTACTGAAGACCTTATGCTTAGGATTAGTTTTAAGACCTTATTATTTAGAACATGTTTTAAGACCTTTAATGCTAAGACTTGTTTGATGGTGATGTTACTGTGTTAAGACTTGTTACTGGTTAAATGATGCTTTGCGGTACTGTTTGAAATGGTTATGCTTCTTTTTTTGTGATATGTGGTTCTAGCCATAATGGTACTGTTCTATGGTGATATGTGGTCTAGCCGAAATGGTATTGTTCTTGCTTTTGTGGTTCTAACCGCAAGAGAACATTGACATGTTCCTGTTCCATCTTGTAGGAAGAAGAAGATGAGTCTGATGATGATCAATGTGAAGAAGATGATAGAGATGATTATGATCGAAGAGTACAAGCATACATATTAGAGTCTCGGAAGAAGAGGAGGAAAATCATAACCATAGCTGTTGCTGTGATGGGTATGCACCATTTTGACACTTACATGAACAAAGCGGCTTATAGAGTAGCTACAGAGAGTGGTTTTGATTGGGTTATGAAGACACTAGGAAATATGACAGCTTTCTTCAATATGTTTAGGATAAGTGAAGGTATTTTTATGGGGCTCCATAGTTTGCTAGTTGGGTCATATGGATTGAAGTCCACTAGGAGAATGTCATCTATGGAGGCTTTAGGGCTGTTTTTATGGATATGTGGTGCCCCTCAATCTGTTCGACAAGCTGAAGATCGTTTCACAAGGTCACTGGAGACAGTATGTAGGAAGTTTGATAAAGTTCTACAGAGTGTGACCAAGCTAGCAGTTGATATCATTAAGCCAAAGGACCCACAGTTTAGGACAGTCCATCCTAGATTGCAATCCCCTCGCTTCACACCGTTCTTTGACAGTTGCATTGGAGCAATAGACGGGACACATATCCCTGTTGTAGTACCAACTAGCAAGGTAGTACAACGTATGGGACGGCATGGATATACAAGTCAAAATGTGATGGCTATATGCGACTTTGATATGAGGTTTACTTTTGTCGTGGCGGGATGGCCTGGATCAGTACATGATATGAGGGTATTCAAAGATGCCATTGACAAGTTTGGAGACAAATTTCCGCATCCACCTGAAGGTATTGACCTTTTCTTTTGTATGTTGTCTCATTATTGCAATACTTGGCATGTGACTTGCTTAAACCATCTGACTTTAATGTGTAGGAAAATTCTACCTTGTTGACTCGGGTTACCCAAACCGACCGAGTTATCTTGCACCGTACAAGGGAACTAAGTACCATATCTCGGAGTTTAGACAAGGACCAATGCCAAGAGGTAAAAAAGAACGATTTAATTATGCACATTCTTCACTTCGTAATGTCATTGAGCGGTCATTTGGAGTTTTAAAGATGAAGTGAAGGATATTGCTTGACCTACCTAGTTATCCTATGCCAAAGCAAAGTCAAATAATTATTGCGTGCATGGCACTACACAATTTCATTCGAGATGGTTATTTGGGGGATGCGGACTTTGATTTGGTTGATAGTGATGAGAACTTTGTTCCACTCTCGGAAGCATCGCCTTCTCAAGTATCTAATACACGTCGTGGAGATGAAGATCAAACCATGAATCAATTCCGTGATTGGATAGCCGATGGGTTGTTCAATAGATCATAGATGTCTACTGTTTAATGGTGATGTTATATTTGCCGTGTGCTACTGTTGTATGGACAAATTTCTCCGTTTGTATGAGTGTTTGAATGTGTATGAAGTTTTGTATGAACATATTTTCCAATGCGTATGAAGATGTGTATGAAAACAGAAGCGTGGTCTTGGCGCCAATAGCGTGGTCTTGGCGCCAGGACCTTCAGATCGTCTAGGACAACAGGGTCTTGGCGCATCCGTGACTCCATATTTTGCCTTTTCTCCACTGTTTTGGCGCCAGTAGCGTGGTCTTGGCGCCAGGATCAGATCGCCTGGGACATTTCTCCACTGTTTTGGCGCCAGTAGCGTGGTCTTGGCGCCAGGATCAGATCGCCTGGGACATTTCTCCACTGTTTTGGTGCCAGTAGCGTGGTCTTGGCGCCAGTAGGATCAGATCGCCTGGGACATTTCGCCACTGTTTTGGCGCCAGTAGCGTGGTCTTGGCGCCAAGATCAGATCGCCTGGGACATTTCTCCACTGTTTTGGCGCTAATAGCGTGGTCTTGGCGGACAGCAGGGCAAGAGTAAATGAGTCATCCTACCACAACATTTATTACTTTTAATCCATACGGGTTCAAGTAACAAACAGTACTTGAGACACACTGACAGACTGCGGAGCTGCTATCCCGGTACCTCTCTCTTCCAGATGGCATCCGAGCCTGCGTGTCTCTGCGGGGCAGCTGTACACGCTGGTGCGTTGGGCTCGGCCTCAAACCATTACTTTCTGGCACCTCATTTCGCCCTCCTATCCACAGGTGGAAAGCAAACCATACCTCATGCTTTTTCTCAAAGTTAATTATTGTCCAAGATAAAAAAAAAAGTAGACACGTGTGTTAAACCATTTAATTCTCATCTCATGATGCTTCAAATTAGCACAAGTGTGCATTCATTTTCTTCTATTATCGTTTTACACTCTCTTGTTACGTCAACGCAACAATGACCCCGAATCATTGGTGCGAACCGGTTGCTTGTCTTCTAATCTTACATTCATCATCACTATACTATAGTCCTAATCCTAAGAAAATTAAGTGACGATGGAACTTACCATAAAACGTAGGTAAATCAGTGAAGCTAATTAACTAGTACTACTTGTGGTCTTGTGTGCCCTTTATTTTGGAAGACGAAATTTCACTTCAGCGAGCACGTGAGCACGAAGTCAACTTTTCTAACGAACTTCCTGGTACACCTATCTGAAGGACATTTAAAACCTGATAAAAAGTCACCCACCAACCTACACCAACCACAGTACAGTTGAACTAGTAGCACGGCACGTACTGTCGCCACCAGTCCAGCAAGACAGCGGCAACCGCACCGCAGCATCGGCCATGGCGGCCACCGGCCTCAGCCGATCCGTGACATTCCTGTCCGGGTGAGGCCAACCGCTTCGCTGCTCTCGGTAAACCGGCGAGGCGATCCAGTCCAGCCGAGCCGCAAACCAAAAGCAAAGCAACGCCCGAATTAAAAACAGGACACAGGACGGGGAAAAAAGCTCGCAGAAGTGAGCTCCCACCTCCCTCCCTCTCTCTCTCTCCGCTCGGCGCTCGCACCACCGCCGAACCCTCCGATCCAAACCCTCCTCGCGCCGCGCCGCATGCCTCCGAGCGCGACGAGGCGGCGGCGCTGCAGCTGACCACCCCACTTGACCCGCCGGGAGAGAGACAGACGGACGGCAGGCATGGGCGGCGTGACGTCCACCATCGCCGCGCGCTTCGCCTTCTTCCCGCCCACGCCGCCGTCCTACACCGTCGTGGTCGCCGACGCCGCCACCGGCCGCCTCGCCATCCCGGAGATCTCCCGGGCCCCCTCGCGCCGCCGGAGGCGGGACGGCGCCGGGGCAGGGGGCTCCTCCGTCGCGGCGGCCGCCGAGGAGGAGGACGGCGCGGAGGTGGTGCGTCTCCGGACCCGCCGCGGGAACGAGATCGTGGGGGTGTACGTGCGTCACGCGCGGGCCTCCGCCACGATGCTCTACTCCCACGGCAACGCCGCCGATCTCGGCCAGATGTACGGGCTCTTCGTCGAGCTCAGCCGCCGCCTCCGCGTCAACCTCTTCGGGTAAATGCTCCGCCCCCGCCACTTCAGTTCGCGCGATTGCCAATTTTGCTGCGACCTGGAGGGCTTTTCCGTTGGGGGCAACTTACGGGAGGGTTTTGGGAAAGGTTGCAGGAGGTGTTCGATTTCTGGCGTTCCCGTGCATTTATTATTGCTCGATTTGTTGGGCTTCATATCTCCTAACTAGGTGCTTCGATTATGCAAAGTGGTGGGTTCGCTCTAATTTTGGGACCCTGTAGCGGCAACTGCATGTTAGCAGATGGAATTGATAATTGATAGGAGATAAGATTGGATCACACACACCCCATTTATGTTTGGTGATGTGGAAAATTAACCTGTATTTATAGTCGCAAACAACTACAAGCTTGCCCTAGCAGCCATACCAGTAAACCCTTGATTTACAGATTCCCCCCAAATTCAATTGAACATCTTAACAAGACACTTGCATCTAATGCATTGCTTACAGATCCTGTTCAACGAAAGAAATAGGTAGGGCTTTTGACTGCTGAATACAAGAGTAATTGACTAATTGGTGGGGTCCCGTATGATTCATGTAAGAGTAATTTCTTTGGCATGAAAAGAAAAAACAACAGGCTATATAGATTATTAGTTATGCACTAGATAGGGACTGTACCGACATTGTAGGTGTGCCAGAGGCAAGATAATATATTTTGTGGATGTATCTTGGACTTTACACCTTGAACTTTTTCGATGCTGATGAGGTGGTGCCTTGCATTTTGAGGCATGATTAGTGGGTCTTTCTAGGTGGATTGCATTATGCAGGGAGATGTCAGATGTGCGTCGGATTTGGATTCCAAGGGATCATTTTTTTTCCTTTCTCGTATATAATTTTGCTGTAGGACATGGAGATTTACTTTGTGACTGCTAAAAAAAATTCTTTCATGGTTGTAATTTGTAATCATGAAAAGCTTTGGTAACTCCAAAGATTTATGTTAGACTGAGACTAAAACATGTTTTTTTTAACTTTATTGCTGAACAGCATAATCACTATCTGCATCATTTACATATTCTTTCTGCAAAGCATATCCAGCATTGCTTGCTCTTCCATCCCAAGGAAATATGATTAACCTGATATCTGCATCATAGCATTTTAAAGTGCCTGGTTTCTGTCTTGAGTTTCATTTGGAACAGTGTACCTCTTTGCTAAATAGGCTTCTCCTCTAAACTGATGCTTAATTTGTGGCCACAGTTAGTGTTAGAGTACGTCAGGGGCCTATTGGGCCTGGGTTGGCTGTATAGCCCATTAGTGTTAGGGTTAATTAGAGATAAGGGTCGCTTACTTAAGGGTCAAGTAAGCCTTGCTTGGGAGTCAAGTAAACCTCTCTATATAAGGAGAGGAGATGTATCGATCTAATCAAGCAAGAATTAAGAAGGAAATCCCTTCCCTCTTGCTCGGCCGTGGGCAAGGCCCCCGGCCGGCCTCCAGCCTCCCTCGCAGCCCCAGCAGCCACAATTATGGTCGTAAACAGTGCCCACTTCACTGTAGCTCCGCGGGTACTGTAGCCCGACCGTCGCTGCCTCTCCCTCTCAATCCTCTAGCCACATAACAATCTGGTACCAGAGATCTCTGGTTCGATCATGTCCAGCTCTCTACCGAGTTCTTCCCACCCGCCGCCGCCGCATACCCACCCGCCGCCACCAGCGTCTTCGTCGGCGCTGCTGCTGCCCCACACAATGAAAGCGCTACCAGCATTGGGCGCATTGGCGTCCCCTCGGGGCGATTATACGCCATCTGCCCGGCGCCAGTCCGCCTCGTCCTCACCCCGGAAGCGCAGACGACGGCGCAATCCTGGAATTAGGGCAGGCCGTGGCGGGCATCGAGGCCTTCCTCGCCTCTACTTTCTGGTGGCGAGCTATGGGACGACAATCGTCGTCTCCATTACGGCGCGCAAGCAGATCCCGATCCACGGGCGAGAAAGTTGCGGCGAGATCGAGCGGCCGATGGACATCGCGATGACGTCGGCGGGGAAGATGCTTACCGCCGCCAGTGTCGGTGCGGTCTTGCGGTCAGCAGGTCGCTACGCCTGCTCTCCCTAGCGTCGGCGGAGTCGCGAGAGATGCGCGATCTGCGGTGATTCACCCTGCACTCCTTTGCAGCTCCTCCAAGTTGCGCTTCGCTGCGAGGACCTCGATCTCGTCCGCTGCGTCGGGGATCTCGGGCATGCGGTTTCCCCCACGGGCGGCGGGCATGCTATTTTCCCTGCGGGCGGCGGTTGGGGAGGCGCATCCCTCCACCTCGTTCTCCATCGAAAGCCCTCCGCTATTCTCTCATGCGGTGGTCTGACCAGCAAATTGTCTGGCGGGGGAGAAGGCGTGGGGTCACCAATGAGCGCGCATCACAGAAGGCCGCATGGTCGCTGTTGCGACCACTTCCAGGTGGCCATACACATGTACCCCTTTCGCCTAGATGGTGTCCATGGGATCCAGGAGGCTGTACACATGCAGGTTTGGCGTGCGGATGGTGTCCACCTTATGTTCAGGAGTCAAAAATAAAGAGTCCCAGTCCATTTCAGGTTGAGAATAATAAAATAAGCTAAGATGTAAAATGCTTGTTTTTAGGTGTTAGGAGTCGAGTCAGCGTTATAAGTTCGTTAGGTTGCAGCTCGAGGACGAGCTGCATGTCTAGGTGGGGTGTAGTGTTAGAGTACGTCAGGTGCCTATTGGGCCTGGGTTGGCTGTATAGCCCATTAGTGTTAGGGTTAAATAGAAATAAGGGTCGCTTACTTAAGGGTCAAGTAAGTCTTGCTTGGTAGTCAAGTAAACCTCTCTATATAAGGAGAGATGTATAGATCTAATCAAGTAAGACTTAAGAAGGAAATCCCTTCCCTCTTGCTCGGCCGTGGGCAAGGCCCCCGGCCGGCCTCCGCCCTCCCTCGCAGCCACAATTATGGTCGTGAACAGTACCCGCTTCACTGTAGCGCCGACGAGTACTGTAGCCTGCCCGTCGCCGCCTCTCCCTCAACTCTCTCCCTCTCAATCCTCCAGCCACATAACAGTTAGTTCCTCCAGACTGATGCTTAATTTGTGGCCACAGTTAGTTCTCCGCTAGACTGATGCTTAATTTGTGGCCACAGTTGGTTCCCTAGTCTTTTTCCCTGAAAGTGATTTTAATATACTTATATATTGCTGCAGGTATGATTATTCTGGTTACGGGAGATCTACAGGGAAGGTATCTTTTCTTCTTTTATTTTGACCGCTTAGCTAATAACTTATGTAGCAACTAGAATCTTCTCCCTAACCATATCTTAATAGACAGTTTATTCTTCCCTTGAACAGCCCACTGAGTGTAATACATATGCAGACATTGAAGCAGCATATAACTGCCTCAAGGAAAAATATGGTGTCGCAGATGAGGATATAATCTTATATGGTCAGTCTGTTGGAAGTGGTCCAACCATTGATCTTGCTTCGCGATTGCCAGACTTGCGAGCAGTGGTTTTGCATAGTCCTATTTTATCTGGACTAAGAGTACTATATCCAGTCAAACGGACATTTTGGTTCGACATTTACAAGGTATATTTGGTTCTTTTGTTTCCTGGAGTTATTGGTTGGTTGCTAAATAACTGATATCTTTTCTCTCCTTGCTGTAGAACATCGACAAAATTGGCTTGGTAAATTGTCCGGTGCTTGTCATTCATGTGAGTTCTAATATCCTATCTCCCAATCCTCTCCCCCCAGGGTCCTTGGTGGAATTAACTTCTGATACAATACAGTAGATTGAGCATGAAAATGGGTGATTCCTCATCTGTGATAAGGGTATACACAGTAGAATGAGTAATACTCACTAATCACTACTCACCCCAATCGAAGTATGTTAATAACGAACATTCAGATTTGTCAAAGTTGTAGACAGCTATCAAGTGGGCATCTTAATCTTAAGAAACTAATGTTTGTTAATTCGGTATCATAGTTGCTTTGGTAGATTATTGCTTCTTTGACTAACATAACCTGATACTTTCCTGTACCAGGGTACATCAGATGATGTCGTTGACTGCTCCCACGGAAAACAGCTATGGGAGCATTGCAAAGTAAAGTATTCTCCACTGTGGTTGAGTGGTGGTGGCCACTGCAATCTAGAGCTATATCCAGATTACATTAAGCACTTGAAGAAGTTTGTGTCAAGCGTTAGCAAAAAAACACCAAAACCTGAACCAAAAGAGATAACGGCAAAGGATGGCACTACCAGTAAAGAAACAGAGGAAGCATACTCGGAGAAACCTCAAGTGGCTACAAAGTGCTCACAGATCTCACGGAAGAGCCTAGATAGCCTAGTTGGGAAATCCAAAACAGTGGATGTTCCTGATAAACCACGGATGAGCTCAGATGACATTGACAAGTTCCGGAGGAGAAGATGCTTGGTTTGGTGATGCCTATATTCTGCACAAATTGTGGAACAGTACCTTAGTGAGGATACTATAGCATGGAAATCAACTAATCAAGCAACTGTATTACATCATGTTGCGAGGAACGGCATCAGCGGTTCCTGCAGTGGAGAGGAAAGAACTGTTAAATAAGAAAAAGAACCAGGAAGCTACCACCATCATCCATCAAAGGCACAGCTACTTGACTGAAAACTGGTAGTTTCTCAGTTAATTTAACACTTACACCGTCAACATGTTTTGCAGCATCGTTTAGGGTTTCCATCATGTAAAAGTGTACCATTATTGTCTGTAATCACGGGGGACCAATACAAACATTTGCCTCCCCTCTGTGTAATCACGTGCATGTAGTATTAAATATAGACTAATTATGAAATCAATTGCATAGTTTGCGACTAATTTACGAGACAAATTTTTTAAGCCTAACTAGCCTATGATTTGATAGCGTGGTGCTACAGTAAACATATGCTAACGATGGCTTAATTAGGCTTAATAAATTAGTCTTGTGTCCCGACAGATTCTATAATTTATTTTTTTATTAGTATCCAAACACCCCATACAACACTTTCACGTAATACCTCCTAAATTTTAGTCACTGCATCCGACATCGCCTAAATACAAACATGAAGCACAAATAAATCTCGGGCGGTCTCAGTCCTCGAGCACTAACTAATCTAGTCCTTGCTGGTGTTGGGCGTGGTGTCCCTGCTGTCCCACGGAGCATGAACCGTGGTGGGAGACACGGGCCCGTCCTTGTTCTTCTTGTCTCTATCCTCCATCAGGCATTCACCCTGAATGCTCCTGAGCACCTCGAGCACCTCCTTGATCGGCGGGCGCATCTCGCCGTTCTGCTGCAGGCAACGGAAGGCCAGCTCCGCGACCATGGTCATCATCTTCTTGGTGGCCGGGTCGGTCTCGTAGCCCAGGCCGAGGTCGACGAGCTCCTCCAGCTGGCACTTCTGGATCTTGCTGATGGCCATGCTGGCCAGGTTGATCTCGTTGCGGTGTCTGGTGATGTCGACGGCGGGCTTCGACGAGATGAGCTCCACCAGCACCACTCCGAAACTGTAGACGTCGCTCTTGTCCGTCAGCTGGTAGCACTGGTGGTACTCTGGATCTACATACCTGCCAGCCATGTGCAAAAACACAAAATGTTCTCTGTTGAGATCAACGGAACTACCTTTTGGGCAAACAGTAAACAGCGTGATGCCACCATGTGGCGAACTACAACGACATGGACATACCCTGGTGTGCCCTGGGGAGCGGTGGAGACGTGCGTGACGTCGAGGGGGAAGAGGCGGGAGAGGCCGAAGTCAGCGACCTTGACGTGGTAGTCGGCGTCGAGGAGGATGTTGGTGGTCTTGACGTCGCGGTGCACGACGGGCGGCTCGATGGCGTGCAGGTAGGTGAGCGCCGCGGCGGACTCCACGGCGATGCTGAGGCGGAGCGGCCACGAGAGGGCGCGCTCGGGGGCTCGCGGCCCGTGCAGGTGGTCGGCCACCGTGCCGTTGGCCACGAACTCGTACACCAGCAGCAGCTCGCGGCTCTGGCTGGACGTGCAGCCGTAGAACATGACCAGGTTCGGGTGGCGCAGCCCGGACAGGATGGCCGCCTCGTTCTGGAACTGCTCCACGCGCCGGTAGCTGTTGTTGTACAGCCGCTTCACCGCCACCACGCGCCCGTCCTTGAGGTACCCTGAGCAGTGAGCACAAAGAACCAGAGCCTGGTGTTATTAGTGCTGCCTTTGCGTGGTTTGGTTTGCCATATGAATAGTGCCACGCAATGACCAACATCTTGGAACGAACTGACAGTGGCATGGTTTGCTGAACAATGTAGAATGCCAATTGGCACTTAAGTTCAAATCCAAAGGCGGGAGCATGGCTTTGTAAGAGATCATTTCTAGGAGTACCTTTGTAGACGGTGCCGAAGCCACCATCACCGAGTTCTCTGTTTTCGTTGAAGCAGTTGGTCGCCTCCTCGAGCTCCTCGTAGGTGAAGAGGTGCGTCGGCGGGTCCTCGATGCTGCCGGACTCCATGTCGCCGAGCCGTGAACGCGGGGTCCCACCACAGCCGCTGTACTTGAGGAGCTTCGAAGATGAGTTGATCACTTTCTTCTGCTTCCTCTTGCGCATGAACAAAAATATTGCAGCGGCAAGCCCTGCAACACCAGCACCACCAGCCACGACACCTGAAAAGGTTGCGTGAGTTAATATTACAGTCATATTAATCTTCTAGTATTGCTGAAAGCTGCGTACTTCCAGAAACAGGTATTTGCAATTAGCTGTAAAATGATATACGTAATACTAGGGATTGCAGCAAAATGTGTGGGAACAAAGGGGATATATTTATGCAGAAAGCCAACAGTGGACCACTTAAGAAACATTGTAGATAAAAGGCTGCGTAGTGCTTACCAACAATAATTGCCGTTATCCTTTTTGACCCTGTATGCCAACGAACAAAAGACTGTGTCAGATTTTAGCAAGATTAAGCTGATTTACATTAAACAGAAACACAAAAGTACAAAAGTATTACTGCAAACCGAGAAATTTACATCAAACACAAGTAGTACATGCTACTCGAAATAACAAGGCAGAATTGCCCCAAAAGAAAACTCATGCAAGGAAGACAATGTAAGAAAATTAACTGCAAACCGAGAAATTTTGGTGGTTATTTTCATTCCATTGATCAGGTGCACTTGTTAAAATTCAGTAGTTCAGTAATAGGATATGGAGTTTCATTTGTATAAACTCAATTGAATTATATGATGCGTAGCAGAGGTAGAAGCAGCAAAAGTAACTTTCTATTGTTGTTTCCTTCCTCTGTTGAAATTCGCAGACATAATTCTCCTTGTCAATAAGGCAACGGATCCAGATCCTGCTGGTAACTTAGGCCAAAATGTAAAACAAGTTCAGTGTCCTTTTTGACCAGATAGGCAGATCCTGCATTTTGAATAATCTATATCTTGTAGTAATAGTGGAGCATGATGCAAGATCTTCCTTTCTGTCCTCTCTTTTATTTTGCTGAAACTTGCTCCTCTTTAGGAAGATACGATGCGTCATGTAATAACATGGAAAAATGCTACGATACAGGGAAAAGTTGCAGAGGCAAGTAATCAATTCGCCTTTGGTGAATAACTTGGTCTTTGTATATATATTATTATATAAAGTCGTAATCATAATGTCCCTCAGGACTCAGGACACAGGGCTATAGGTAGGAGGTCGGCATCAAAATAAAGGTGGGCAACAAATATCTTGCAAGACAGACATCTGAAATATTCCTAAGCTTTCTGAATAGCCAAAAGTGAACATCTCAATATGAAATCAGAGCAGTTGAAAGCCATCAAATCAAAGAAGAAGCAATTTTTACCAGTACTAGTTTTTGAGATTATATCCTCATCAACATCTCAAACAAATCAGAGCAGTTTGAAAAGGCTAACCAGGGAATCAAAGTCTTGAATGAAGAAGGTTTGAAATGTAAAGCTACCACTCTAAACCTGCTAGTTGAAGAACACAATAATCTTTGAAGTCTTGAACATAGAAATTTTAAGCTAGAGGCTCATGGCTCATACTGTTCCAAAGTAGTACAGTGATTCTACAGTCTATCCAGTTACCAATAATGTGAGTGAAAATGCCTACTATATGAAGTTGCTATCTCAGGCATCAACGGTCCCAATTAATGTGAACACCAGCGATTCAGGCAACCACAAAAAAAACTGAAGCGTCGCGGTTTTCAGTTAGAGCGACGAGATGTCTGTCGCTGAAATTAACAAGACTACGCTGGTGCGCATCAGTTTCTGCTGTGCTCCTACATCGACAGGTGGGCATGGATCTCTCTTTAAGTCATTAGACGCGCAACCATTAATTCCGCAAGTAGCTCTTGCCGGGGAGCGTTGTTTGGGCCTCTCTGTCAGGTGGGGTTTTCGGCCATAAACGTCGTAAGGCTTAGGCCACGTTTAGTTTGCGAAATTTTTTGGGTTTTGCAACTGTAGCACTTTCGTTTGTATTTGGCAATTAGTGTCTAATCATGGACTAATTAGGTTTGAAAGTTTCGTCTCACGATTTCTCACCCAACTGTACAATTAGTTTTTTTCGTCTACATTTAATGCTCCATGCATGCGTCCAAAGATTCGATGTGATGGGCAAAAACCAAAATTTTTTTGGAACTAAACGTGGCCTTAATCAGCAACAGCCTACAGGCTGCGCCTACGAGTCTTGTACATGAAGGTAAGCTACTGTCACGCAAACCGTGATGTGGCAATCGATCGTAGCAAAGGACCCCGTCCTTTTTAAGCAATTAATTATGTATAAGTGCCTAGAGAGCAGTACTGAAGTCGCATGATTTGGTGCTGCAGCCTGCATGGAGCAGCTAACAGATAGGGTACGGAAGGTTGGAGAGATGGATGCAAAGAGTACTTCCAAATTCTCAACCGGTCCCTGGCCGTACGACGAGACACACACAACCAAGAGGAAGAAGTCTTGGGCGAGACGGAGCCCCGTCGCTGTGGCTCTATCGATTTTCCTCAACGCGTGGTCGTGCTGAGAGCGACGCGACCGAACTCGGTGGTCCTGGATAAAATCTCGGAGGCCGACTCGTCCCAGCAGCCCCGCCGGCGACAGACACTGGAAAACAAGCCGCGAGGTGCCGTTGCGCCATCGGATCGGAGCGGTGCTTTCAAGCTATCTATGAGTCTATGACACATCTCTATCGAGAGAGGACGGGTTACTGAGCAGTAGAGCCCGGACTAATTGGACTGACGCGCTTTAAGCTCTGGTTCGTTTCACACCCAGATATTTGATAGTGTCTGTCTGTATTTCTAACGCGACAGTGTTTTCTCCGGACAGAGAAGAAAGCGTTAGCGTGCAGAGGAAACCATGGATTATTAGCAGCGATATGGTGTGTAATTATGCAGGTAGTAATGACGCCTGATAGAATGAATGCACGCCATCGAAGGCTAATGGCTCGACCATTTCTATGGCGATTTGGACGGTGAAAGCATGGCTGTTACGTACCGGGCCAAGACAGAGCGGAGTCAGCAGAGATCTTACTGCAACTGCCGCCGTCGCCCACGCGGCCGTCGGTGCAGAGGCAGCCCAGGAACTCGCCGGCGCGGTTGTACCCGCACTTGCCGCTGGACAGCTCGCATTGGCCGCACGGACCGCCGGAGCTCCGGTCCCAGCCCAGCTGGAACCCCGCGCGGAGGGCCTTGCCGTACCCGTCCTTCCTCCACACCGGGTCCTGAGCGTCGGGCGGGATGGAGCTCTTGAGCACCGGCACTTCGAATATCTGCCGGCACGCGCTCGACCAGTCGCCGGGAGGCACCTCGCCGCGCGGGAGCACGAACGTCATGGAAGCCGGTTTGTCCATGTCTCCACAGGTGATGGGCTTGATGGTCGGCGGCTTCGGCGGTTTGGGAGCGGGCTCGGCCTCCGGGCCGAAGGAGCAGCCGACGAAGAAGAAGAGGTAGTCGACGCTGTGGAGAATAAGGGACAGCCGGACGGCCGGTGGGATGGTCACGTTGTGGTCCACGACGGGGCATCCGCCGTTGCCCGCGCCCGCGGCGTCCGCGTCGGCGAGCGAGACGATCAGGTTGGCGTAGTCGATGCCCGAGACCGTGTAGTTGTCGTCGCCGAGCTTCAGGACGGGCTTGTTGTTGGCGCCGTCGCAGATGACGGCGAGGCCCGGGTAGCCGCAGTAGGACTCGCCGTCGTGGTCCGGGACCGCCTTGGCGTCGTCGCTGGCGAGGTAGAACGGGTAGCTGATGTTCACGCCGCCGCAGAGGTACGGCCGAGACCGGCACGCGGAGACGGCGTACGTGTCGTCATCGCCGCGCGACGCGACGGCCGCGGCGAGTAGGAGGAGTACGAGGAGGAGGAGGCCTCGGTCGTGGTGGCTCAGGGAAAGCATGGCAGCTGGGGAAGCTGGCAGCTCTGTTCAGGTCTCAGGGATTTCTGGCGCGCAGTTTTGGTTGGTGGACGGCGGGCAGGTTCCGGTTTTTTTGGTCAAGCGATGTTTTAAGCCTCGCTTTGGTAGTGGCAAGTGCAGCTAGCCGTGCAGTACCGGCGAAGGTTGGGTGGCTGACACTGACGACGGGCAAGGACACACGGGCAAACGATGGCTTGAGGAGGGGCCTGCCTGCTTGTAGTAGCGGACTCGCGAGTCGCGACGTTGCCAGCCTACCGCGCCACACTGCCAGAGTCGCTGCGCTACCTGACCCATGTCCCTATCCCATGGCGACTCCAGAGTTTTTTTTTTTTGAAAAAAACAGGAGGGGCAAGGAGCCCCTACTGATCAAATTAATGAAATGCAGTAAAACACAAGTACAAGTACAAACCAGACAAACTAAAGAAAGAGTGGGGCGTGGCTAGTCACTTTTCCAAATTGGCGTCAAAAGGAAGAGCTATTGGTTGTCTAAATTTTTTTTATTACTATACTGGTATTATCCTTGTGCAGGTGGTTTCTAGAAGGAAGCTGTTTTTTTCCCCTCCAATTTTCGTTTTGGAATGGTTGCCCTATTCTCCTGCGCGTGTTCAACGATGCCGTATGTATGCTACGGCAGAAATGCTTCGGTCAGTGGTTCCTGAAGATCGAGTCTATGGCCGTGAAAGACAGCTTGAGAAATTTGAGCCGCTTCCTCCTATCACTGGCGGTGTGGCTTCCAGCAGCAGCAGCAGCAGGCATGTGCCGGCGATGGGATGTAAAAGTTCTGTCTCATTCCCGCCGACGGCAGCCGTGGAGAAATATAAGAGCATGCGCGGTCCAAGTTGTGGACGTTCAGGAGAACAGAGCGGTCCACAACAACACATCGCGTCCAGATTGGGGAAAGAATCGGTC
The DNA here is from genome assembly GCA_904845875.1 of Miscanthus lutarioriparius. Taxonomy (NCBI): domain Eukaryota; kingdom Viridiplantae; phylum Streptophyta; class Magnoliopsida; order Poales; family Poaceae; genus Miscanthus; species Miscanthus lutarioriparius. Next base: position 35,528,613 of record CAJGYO010000005.1, on the reverse strand, counting down.
AGAGTGGCTGGTCCTGGTCGTGTTCGGCTATTACTTTCAGCCTGCTTGGTTAACATTTAAAATTTGTCATGCTAAAAATTTGACAAGCCAAAAGTTGAGCAAAATCATTGCTATAGATTTGGCGAGACAAATGTAAGACTTTAGCAAGTTTTGATAGCAAACCAAATCCTAGCCAAAATCATGGATTAATCAGTGGTATGACAAATTTTGGAGGTGAACCAATCATGACATTATTCCATTCCATCCCACATACAGCTGCCGGCTTACTGTAATCAGGTAGTTGATGATGCGACTTCGAACTTAAACCTAACTCATGTAAAACATTACAGAGTGGTAAGCACGAGGGAGCGGCGGCTGCAGATTTTTGGGTTGGAAGGAAACTGACATTGAAGGCCCAAGGGGAAGAAGATGAAGATGGCCCAAAATATGGCAAGCTGGTGGCAGGCTTCTGCTGGTGGTACTGTTAAGGACAGGTCTAAAATTGCTACATGGTTGATTGATTTTTACAGATTTTTCATCCTTTAATTTAGATCCATTTCGACACCTTTTATTTTCAAAAAGCAATCGAAGTTCTTTGTTCAGGCCAAGCAAAGATTTGATTCCAAGGTAAAATTTGAACCAAAAACTTTTTTTTTACTGAAGCTACAACTAGCAGCTACCTGCCTACTTACAGTTGATGAAGCTGCAAGCTAATGGATCCCCTTAGCAATTTGACACCAAGGAAGGAGAAAAGGCTCGGTGGCTGTTTAGTTCCCAAAATTTTGCTAAATTTTTCAAGATTCTCCGTCACATCGAATCTTTGGACGCATGCATGAAGCATTAAATATAAATAAAAAATAAAACTAATTACACAGTTTAGACGAAATTCACGAGACGAATCTTTTAACCATAATTAGACTATGACTGGACACTAATTGTCAAATAACAACGAAAGTACTACAATACCATTTTTCAAAAAATTTCGCCAACTAAACAAGGCCTTGGTTTCAACCAAAAAAGAAGGAGAAAAGGTAGTGCTACAAGACAGAAAGGGCTTACGTTTGGTGCATTCTTGGTTGCTCACTCGGCCGTTGGTGCACAAGCAACCTAAGAATTCCCCATATCTGCTGTAGGCACAACGTCCATTGGATCCCTCGCAGTTGGTGCACAGCTCGGACTTCCTACTCGAGTTCCATCCCAACTGAAAACCCTGTTTAAGAGCGACGCGGTACCCATTGGTGCTCCATTGCTGATCGATGGTCAGGGAGGCGTTCTGAAGCACCGGCACTTGGATAACTTGCTTGCACTCCCGTGACAAAGTTTGTTGGGGGCCGGGCACCTCCGAATCCGAAGGAATCACAAAAGAATAATAACCAACCAAAGCACTTGGACATGAGATCGGGTTGATGTAAGGCTGCCCAGGGATAGTGGAGATGGAGCAGTTGGCGAAGAAGAGGAGGTAACCAACAGTGTACTCTGGCAATAAGTTGAGCCACACGGCGGGCGGCAAGGTGACGTTGTGGTCGACCGGGCAGCTCTCATCGCCGTCGAGGACATCGGGATCGGCGAGGGAGATGGTGGAGTTGGTGTAGTCGATGCCCGTCACGTTGTACGAGTAGTCTGGGCCGCTGCCGAGTTGCATGATGGGATACTTGTCGTCCACACAGTTGATGGCCAGCCCAGGGTACCCGCAGCAGGAGGAGTTGTTGCCCAGGACATCTGCCGTCTCATCGGAAAGATAGAACGGGTAACTGATATTCACATCGCCGCATGTGTATGGCTGCACCTTGCATATGGAGGTGTTGTACTTGTAATCGTCGTCGGAAGGATCGCCACGGGAAGCGGCAAATAAGACGGCAAGGAGAAGCGGCAGCGGCAGCCGGTGCCGAAGCGAGCAGAGGGCCATGGCTGAATAAGTCGAGTTTTTTTTTCCTTTCTCCCTCCCCGTTAGTTCGGTGGCCGCCGGCCTCGGCTCTCTCTGTTTATGAGGCAACAAGGGTCTGGGGAGTCTTCTCGGAAGGTTGGGTGGCAGACGAGGGCGGCACCAGACGGAAGAGCCGTGGTTGACCAGCCACCTGGGTGTCGCGAAATGCCAATCGCTTGCCACGCAAGGTCGGCTACGGCCTATCCTGTTTTTGCTCGTTGATTTCACTCATGAATTATCAGCCATCGTACGACGTTTTTCTTTCACAATAAACCAATATTAATCGAACTTATCAGCCCATAAATTAACCAGCGAACAAACTGCCCCGTCGTTGTTTCGTGAGGCTTGTGTAGTTGTGTTCTATATAGAAGAAAAGATTTGCGTTTAGCGTTGAACACTCTGTACATGGTCAGCAACTACATAAATGCAGTGGTACTCAGGATCCTCAGCCTATTCGCTTGCTCACAAAAGATCGTAAATTTTCAGTCGGGAACAGTGTTTTCTCTCACACCAAACCAGCCAAGAGTGAATTTGTTCTGCGTGCTCCCGATCCGGATGGTGATACAAAGAGACACAAGGTTTATACTAGTTTAGGCAATCAAGGCCCTACGTCCAGTCTGAGAGATCGATCTTGTATTCCTTGCACCGAGGTGCTCGTAGTAGGGGGTTACAAGCTAAAGGAGAGAAGGAGCTGGTCCTAGGTCTCGGCGGGGGTGTCGTATGGGGCCGCTTGAGACGTTGCTCTCAAAGCGGCAGGAGTGTGTGCGTGTGTGTGTGTTACAAGGTGTCCCCTTAAAAACAACCCAGTGTCCTCTCTTTTATAGCATGAAGGGAGGACTAGGGCGGTACATGAGTTAACTATACGGCGTCGTGTGAACAGAGGCGGCGTGTCCGAGCCCCAGTAGCCTGCTCTCGTGGCGGTGTGGCCATCCGAGTGGTCCATCCTTGAGTATCTGGGGGGCGTGGTCATCCCATCGATCCTGTGGCGCCGTGGGAGCCCCGGAATGCCTCGGAGTGGACGCGGCGCGCGAACGCAAGCCACTTGGGACGGACCGCAGCGCGAGGCCGAGACTTGGTCGATGCCGAGGCCGGCATCATGGGGGGGGGGGTCTCGGCAGCACGAACCCCAAGATCGCCGAGGCCCCCGTGTATGCAAAGCGTCGAGGGCCTTGAGCGGGCGGCCGATCATGGGTACAAAGCTTTGGACACAAGTGGTCGGTAATCCCCGCTGCACTCTCCCCCACCCGTGGTGGCGCCGATCGTGGGACACACAGTAGTAGGACACAAAGGCCGTAATCCCCGCTGCGTGCCTCGTCCCCGGGTATGGCGCTAATCGTGGACACAAGTGGTAGGACACAAAGGGCCGGTAACCCCTGTGCAGACTCGTCCCCGGCCGGTAGAGGATACTGATGCGACCTGGGTCGCGCGCGGCCATCCTGTGGGCGCTTGAGCCACCGTCCGCCCGAGATTGCGGGAGTGGTTGAAGCATTAATGAGACATGACGAGTTGTTGGGAGGGTCGGCCGAGGCGGGGGCGACGGATCATGGACGAGCCGGCCTCGAGCGCGACACGGAGAATGAGGCCTCACGAGACGGAGATCGTGTTCCTTGCCGAGGCCTTGTGCGAGACGCCTCGCGCGACACGGAGAATGTACCGCCGAGGCCTTCCCCGGATAGCCTCGGGCGAGACGGAGACGGCGCCCCGCCGAGGCTCGGCGCCCCCCGCCGAGACCTCCACCCTCGGGAGCCTCAAGCAGAGGCGGAGTTTGTTCCGAGACCTCCCGCCGAGGCTCGAGGCGAGGTGGAGGAGGGCTCGGCCGTGGCAGGGTGAGGGGCCCACGGCTTACCTTCTAGCTTTATTTTGATGTTTGCTTGGGGTACCCCTGCTATAAGGTACCCGACAAGAGCCCCCGAGCCTCGGGGTGAGTGCGCACACTCTCCCGAGGGTTCGCCGAGGCCGGGTTTATGCCCGCCCCGTAGGAATTGGTTTGTTTTCGAGGTTCCGGTGGTGCGCGCGAGCGCACTCACGGGTAGCCTCCGAGCCCCTCGGAGGAGTGAAGTTACTCCTCCGGGGCTTTCTCCACTTTCGCTTGAGTGATCAGCTCTTATTGCATTTGCCGAGCCCATAAGCGCAAGTTCGGGCCATGGGGTCTCATGCGAGGTTGCAAAAAGGGCCTCTAGCCTCCGCATGGAGCGAGAGGTTCGCCGTGGGTCCCCCGACATTGGGTATGTCCTCACGCCTCCTTTCGCCGAAAGGAGGGGTGGAATGTGCCATGCTACCTCGATGGGCGCGAGCGTGACACTTTCGATGAGTCATGTTATCGGTAGTCCGAGTGGAGGCCCGAGCCCCGCTCGCTAGGGGACGGCTAGCGGTCCGTAGACGCACTCCAAAAGTACCGGAGGATTTCTCTAGTGGGTGCCGAGGCTGCTCACTGGGCCTCGGTGGCTCGGTGCCTCCCTACGGTGGGATCCCATTCGATACTTTCCCTGCCGGTCTCTTGACACGACTTAGGACGCCTTAACGATTGTTTGTTCGGGCTCGGGCCATTCGTAGGCTCGCCTCAAGTCGCCCCCGACTCATGTTCTCGGGCGGCTCAGTCGAACCTCTCTTGAGGCCCAAATTCAAACCCCGGACCGTGAATGGGCCTCGGTGCCTTTTATCGTGTTTTTTTGTCTTGGTTTTTGGGTGCAAGAGGAGCCCCAGCCTCCGCCGAGCAAGAGGACGGTCGGGGTCTTCGACTTTTTTTCATTCACCCCTCACATATCCTTTTCGTTTGGACGGAGAGAGTTCTGCTTGCCGAGCCCATTCTCGTCTCTCTGCAAGGTCGCAGAAGAGCCCCTAGCCTCTCAGCAGAGCGAGAGGGCCGCCGGAGTTCCCCGACTTTTTATACGCCTCAAGCGCAGGAGGTTTGTTTGCCGAGCCCATTCTCGTCTCTTGCAAGGTCGCAGAAGAGCCCCTAGCCTCTGCTAGAGCGAGAGAGGGCCGCCGGAGTTCCCCTCGACTTTTTATACGCCCCTCGCAGCAGAGGGTTTGTTTGCCGAGGCCCCTTTGGGCGCGAGCCCGGTCGTGGGGTCTCGGCATATTTGCAGGAGGAGCCCCTAGCCTCTCATAGGGCGGGCGAGAAGGCCGCCAGGGTTCCCCTGACTTTTTATGCGACCCTCGCGCTTCCTTTTTCGCTCGAAGGAGGGGTGGAATGTGCCTCGCTACCCTCGATGGGCACGAGCGGTGGCACTTCCGGTGAGTCATATCGGGTAGTCCGAGGGAGGCCCGAACCCCGCTCGTTAGGGGACGGCTAGCGGTCCGTAGACACACTCCAAGAGTACCAGAGATTTCTCTAGTGGGTGCCGAGGCCGCTCATTGGGCCTCGGTGGCTCGGTGCCTCCCCACGGTGGGATCCCATTCGATACTTTCTCCTCGCCGGTCTCTGACACGACTTTGGGCGCCCCAAGCGCTTTCGCTTCGCTTGGGTCTCGGCCCCAATAGGCTCGCCCAGCCGCCTCGACTCATATCCTGGGCAAATGTCGAAACCCTTTTGGGGTCCAAATTTTTCAACCCCTCGGATTGTAATAGGCTTCAGAGTCTGCCTTCCTTCCTATGAAAGGAACAGCCATGGAAATATTTTCCCTATTGGCTCGGCCATGAGTAGCGCGCTTTTGAGGCGCTTTTATTGGGAGTCGAAATGGTACCGCCGCCGTAGTGGCCGATCGTGGCATGGTGGATGGGACGAACCGCCCTCGCATTTAATGCGGAGACGTGGCGCGGGCGGGTGAAATCGGCTCGTGGTTAACCGCGCCAGATTGGGGGAAATCTCCCGATTTCATCGCCATTGCTTTCGCCTCCCCCGCATAAATACCCGGAGTTTTGCCCTCCTCGCCTTACCTTGCTCGCATCACGCCGCCCGCCGAGCCGCCGCTAGAGCAAATGAAAAGCCGAGAAGGAGAGGAGGAAAAGCGAGCCTAGGGAGGAAGCGAGAAAAAAGTGAGAGCGTGGGAGGAGAGAAAAGACTCACCGCCGCACCGATTCCCCAAATAAGCACCCATGGCCGGTGATATCGTTGTCGCCGAGGCGGACCTCGATCCGCTTGACGTCACCGAGGAGATGCTCCAGCCGCTTGTCGACGGTGGGCTCCTCCGCCTGCGGTGATCGACTCCACCCGCCGGAATGGATTGCTCAGACGGCGAGCCGGAGCCGAGGCCTCGCGACGGCTATGTCGTAAGCTTCGCCTCCTTCCACGAAGCGTGGCCTCTGGGCCCCGGGCGGACCGGTTCATGCGGGCGCTTACGCACTACTACGACGTGGAGCTCCACAATTTTAATCCTAACTCCGCTGCTCAGCGGCTATCTTTGTTGCCGCCTCATGAGGGGTATTTAGGATCGCGCCCATTGGGAGTTGTGGCTCCATCTGCTCCGGGCGGGCATACTACAAAGCCGCCGGGCACGCTGGGCAAGAGGAAGGCGGCGAGGGCCGGAGGCTGCACTCTCCAAGTGCGCCAGACCGCCTGCACTCTATCCCCGCCCAACTCAAGGCCCTCCAACCGCCGGTGGTACACGAGTTGGTTTTATCTTCAGAACGACGACGGAGGGCTTCCCCTACACCGGGCGGATTGTGGGAGTTGCCCGAGAGAAGTGGAAGTGGGGCGCCCAAGGTCGACCAGCCCAAGCCGGAGCCGCCTCCTAGAGGGGTCCGGCGAGGGTCATGGGGCCACGGCCTCACCATGGCTGCTGGTGGTTGTGGCTGCTGCCCACCACCGGGAGGGTGCCGCCACCGATGGCTCTTGGCGGGCGGGGCTGTTTGAGATGAGGCCGGTGAGCCCATTGAGGGCACCCGGATGTCCTCTTCCGCCTTTCCGAGGAGGAGAGATTCTTCGCCGGGTGGGGGAGACGGTAGAGGCGGTTTAGGGGCGGCAACTTGACCCCTATCGCGATGCGCGCCATCGGGGGTTCCTTTCACCGGTAAGTCGTGGCGCCACCAGTAGCCTCCGACCTCCCTCGCCTCCTCCTACCCCTTGTTCCCTTATGTGCGCTTGTCGCCTTTTAGGGGATGAGGGACGGCGCCCTCCACCACCGCCTGCTCTCGAGGACGCGGAGCGGCGGGCGGTCAACCGCGTTTCACGCCGATGCGCGCAGAAGAGGCGAAGGACGCCAAGGCGGCGGCGCGCATTAAAGCACATCTCGCCGCGAGGAGCTAGATAAGCGCCGCCACCAACAACGGAAGGACGGTCTTCCGCCGAGGAATCCCCGCCGACGCCGCTGTCGACGGAGGCCTTTGACGGGGACGACAAGGTCGAGGAGGGCGTGGTCCCCGGGCCACCTTCCCGATGTCGTGGAGGGTGGCGCCCGGTGTGTCGGAAGCATCCCGCACCCCGGAAGGGGGAGGAGAAGCGGACCCGGGCCGGGCGGTTGCCCGCCCGGGGAGGCCGACACGCCCGAGGCGCGGGCGTTAGGCAACGCGCCACCACCCCGTAGGCTCGGGCGGCGTCGGGTGGAGCGGGTGGCGGCGGCGGGCGACGCCGCCGCCCCGCAGAGGATCGAGGGGCGCGCCGGGTCCGCCAAGACCGTCCCGCGCCGATGGATACGGAGGCGACGCCTGCCGCCGCCTGCCACCAAGGGTGAGGTATGCCGTATGGCGGGGGGGCCGCCCCGATCAAGGCAAGTGTATTCTTAGCAGGGTCGTGGTGTTTTTCGGTCGCTTTTTTAGTTTTGCGCTGACCCTATAGGTTAATTTTCCTTAGTCGGAAGCGGCTCGAGGACGACCTCCCTTGGCGCCTTAAGGCGCCAAGGCGAGGCCCGCCTCCGCCGCACACCGGGTGGCGGAGGCACAAGCCGCTATCCAACGCGGCGCGCAAGCGCCGGGCGAGGGTCGACCCAACGGGGCTGGCCGCCCAAGGAGGGGCTACCGAGGCGGCCCCTACACAGACGATGGAGGGAGTGCTTCCGCCTCATGGGGGCGAGGCTCACGAGTCGGATGGGGCCGGCATGCCCTTTGTTGCCGAGGCCCCGGGTCTCCGAGGCCGAGGCGACGACGAGGCCACGGCGCGCCACGACCGACCGCCGAGACCGGTGGTGGCCGTGGTCGGCGCCTCCTCGTCTGCCGAGGCCACGATGGCGGAGGCCGAGACCCCGAGACCGCCGAGGCCAGAATTGCAGAGGCCGGAGCCCCGAGGTCACCAAGACTGCCGTGATGGCGGCGAGGCCGTCTGCAGGCAGGAGGTGGAGATGCAGCGCGCGGCCGCCTCGGTGGTGCCTTTTTGGTTCAGGCCCGCCATTGGTCTATCCGATCCCTCCGACGATACTTCCCGGGCGCGGGAGGTGGTCGACGCCGAGGAGACCAATGTCGTGGAGCAGCAAATGCCACGCTTTTGACGAGGGGAGGCTCGGCCTCGTAAGGTCCGCCCGAGCCTCATGGGTGGGACCACCATGGTATTGTGGCGGAGCCGGACGACCTCGAGGGGGGAGCCTCTGCCGCCTTTGAGGACGCGGGCCGAGGGTGGGCGCTGAACACCTTCGAGCAAGACGCCACCGGGCGAGCGGCGCCACGGACGGCGCTTATCTGTGGTGGCCGACGAACCGCCCGAGTCGCCTGTGTTCGTGGCTTTTCTTTCTCGTGCGACGCTTACCTTCCTCGACTTTGTTATGACTAATGACCTCGCGCCTCGCTTCCCTGTGAGCTCGAGACCCGGCCGCTTGGGAAGTCGGTGTTTCCCGGCGGGAGAGGGGCGCCTGGGACCAGCTTCACCGGCAGGGGCCTTCTTGCCAATGCTAACGAAGCTTCAGCCGGCGCGCCAAGCGCGCGAGGTGGAGGACCTCCGCCTTGCACAGCCGACGCTGAAGGTCGAGGCGGCCGCGGTCCAGCGCGCAGCTCCCTCCTGGCGGCGCGGGTCAAGGAGCCGGAGGAGGAGCTTACCCGCATGGCCGCCACGATCGGGATGCCTTCAGTCTCGGGCCAAGAGGCGACGGCCTCAGCGCGAGAGGCCCTCGCCGGGCAGCAAAGGGGGCAGAGAGAGTGCGACTGGCCGACCAAAGGCGCCTGAACGAGGCCCTTGTTGCATGTTGAGGCCTCGCAGACGAGGCTCAGGGTTTTGAAGGGGCGGTCGAGGGTGAGTTCCAGTCCCCTTGTTTTGTTTCCTTTTCTTATGTTTGCTTCCCGACTTCCTTGTCTCGACGCAGAGCTGGGAAGTGAAGCCTCCAGGCCGCCGAGGCCTCTAGGTTCGAGGCCCAACGGCTGAGGGAGAAGGCCGAGGCCTGCCAAAGCCGAGACCCGTCACCGGGAGCAGTAGGCCAAGGGTGAGCTCCGTGGGGCTTCCGCCCCCAACTTAGGGTTGTCCTTTCTCTCGCTTGACTTCATTCCGCTTTTCAAGGGTGCAGTAGTTGGAGGCGGAGATCCTTCGGGCCGCCGAGGCTTCCAAATATGCAGTGCACGGGTGCTCGAGACCGAGATCGGGAGCACGAGGCGCCAAGCGTGCCGCCTTTCCGCCTCACGAGGCCTTTGAGGTCGAGGGGGTTTCAATCAGCAGCTCCCTTGGGAGCCGCCGATTGCGCTGAAAGCAACCAGATGCGCGAGCGGCTCGAGGGGCACCGCACACGGTGTCAAGCGGGCGCTGGCCGCATCTCTCTCTCACTACCTTGGCGTCGACCTCCCGCCATCGCGATGGCTATGTTCTCGCCTCGATGATGACGAGGAGGCCGACGCGGGCGTGGCGGCGGAGACGAGGCGGCGGCAGGGCCCTGCACGGCGGCCGGGCGACGCTCTTCAAGAGGAGGTGGTTCTCCCTACCATCTCGCCGACGCCAAGGCCCCGAGCCTTGATCTGGGCCCCGGGGCTATGTAAAAATAGAATAGGGGTTATTTTTTGTATCAGAACGCTTTGTGGCCGCCGAGGCCTTTACTTTTGAAGTACTTGTGTTTCCTAGTTGTTTTTCTTATGTTTCCAGCCTCGCCTCTCCGCGCCCCCCCGATCGGATTTCGCTTTGCAAAACACCCCTTGGGGCCTAAGCCATCCCTTGAGCGAGAGGTAGTGAGGGAGTGCCAGAGTCTTGAGGCGAGGGCCGCCTCACGACTCTACCGGCCTCTCGCTTAGGAAATGTGCCTTGGTCCGAGGGGTTTTACAACTAATTCACCGAGCCTCGCTAGGGACTTGGCGAGGATTTTTGCAAAAACAACTGAGAATGGCGATGGGGACCTAGGGGACGCCTAGGGAGGGTCCCCTATCTAGCCCCCCGAGGGAGGCTTGGTTCTCACCGAGGCGTAACCGAGTTTCCCTTGCCGTGTTATCAGATTGCCGAGGCCTACGATGGGCTCGGGGTTTCTCAAATTAGACCAACTAAAGAACGCTTTTTAATTGTATTTCGAGGAACGACATATACAATGCTTGGAAATTTAGGGATAAAAGCGACGAGTCGTTCTATGTTCCAAGCGCTGGTGAAGACTTCGCCTTCTCGTTGGGCCTGCCTTTGTAGGTCCCGGCTTCAAAGACTTGGGCGATGATGTACGGTCCTTCCCATGGCGGGGTCACCTTGTGGCGACCCTTGTTGTTCTCGTGGTTAGCCTCAACACCAGGTCGCCTACCTTCAAGTCTCTTGGCTTTGGACGCTGTGGGGCCGAGAGAGCCAAGCAGCTCTCACCGGTATTTGGCCGAGTGTAGTAGCGCCGACGCCTCGGCTTCCTCCAGCTTGATCAAGGGCATCCTCTCTGGTGGTGCGGTTACTTTGTTCGTTATAAGCTTGCAGCCTCGGGGAACCATATTCCAAGTCGGTGGGGAGGATGGCCTCGGCCCCATAGACTAGGAAGAAAGGCGTGAATCCCGTGGGCTCGGCTTGGAGTGTTCCTTAGGCTCCAGATGACCGACGGAGCTCAATGAGCCATTTTTTGCCAAACTTTTTCAATCGGTTGTGAATCCTTGGCTTGAGGCCTTGTAGGATCATGCCGCTGGCACGCCTACTTGGCCGTTGGTCCTTGGGTGTCCTACGGTCGACCAGTGCCACACGGATGTGGTGGTCGCCGCAAAAACGTCGTGAACCTTTTGCCGGTGAACTGCGCCCCCGTTGTCGGTGATGATGGTGTTGGGGACCCCAAACCCGTGGATGATGTCGAAGAAGAATAGCACCGCCCGCTTCTGATTTGATTCGATTGATCGGACGAGCCTCGATCCATTTGGAGAACTTGTCGATTGATACCAATAGATGGGTGAAGCCCCGGGGTTTTTTGCAGAGGCCCGACCATGTCGAGCCCCCACACGGCGAACGCGCCCATGTGATGGGGATGGTTTGCGGGGCTGTGGCGGAGATGTGTTCTGCCGAGCGTAGTATCGCATCCTCGCAGAGCGCATTAGTTTGGTAGCGCCGGCGATCGCCGCCGCCCAAGAGAACCCTTTGGCGGAAAGCGCCTCACGAAGTGTTCGAGGCGCCGCATGGTGCCCGCAGCGCCCACAAGTAAGTCCCAAAGGTGGCTCGCCCGCCTGAGCCGATACACCGCTGAGGACACCGAGGGACTTCGCCGCATACACCGCCGCCAGAGGGCGAGGTCTTGGCTCGCCGCAAGCCGCGCCGCGCTTCGGTTTTGTCGTCGAAGCTCCCCGATCGAGCCAATCGAGTAACGGACTTCGCCAATCCGCGCCCCGATCAAATCCGTGGAGGCTCGGCGCTGACTTCCATGACCTCGGCTTGGTCGAGGGGGTCTCGGCAAGAGACAGAGGGCGCCGAGCCGCCGCTGGTTCCACAGGTGGGCCCTCCTCTGCTGCCGAGGTGTATCCAATGGAAGGTTTGTGGAGGTCTCTCGCGAAGACGTTCGGGGACCGGGGCCCGTGGCCGAGGCCATCTTTGCCACTTCGTCGGCGGCTTCGCTGTACTTCCGCGACGTGATTTAGCTCGAGACCGTCGAACTTGTCTTCTAGGCGCGTATCACCTGCAAAGAAGCCTCCATTTTGGGGTCGAGGCGCTTTGACTCTTCATCACTTGATCTATGATTTAGCCGCGAGTCGCCTTCTGACGCCGAGGCGTCGTGTGCCCCAAGTTCGATGGCGACTTGTAAGCCGCTGATGAGGGCCTCAGATTCGCCACGTTGTTGGAGGCGGCGGTGGAGCCGCACCATGTAGCGCATGTGTACCCGAGGGGCGAAATGAAGAGCGCACCTGCCGCCCGCCTTTGGCCTTCATCAGGGGATCCATCAAGTACAAGGTCCAAAGATTCCGTCTCAATTTGAGTGGGTGGCGGCGGTATGGGTATCCATCCATTCACCCACGAAATCGCCAAGACCTCGAGACTTGATCGCTTTTCGAGGCGCAAAGGTCAAGGTTTCCCCATAAGCTCGACAAATTTCACTTGGCTATCCTTCCCGAGGCCTCCCGGCTATGGACTATCTCGCCTGGGGGAGGATGATACCACGGTCACCGGGTGCGACTCAAGTAGTGGCGCAGCTTTGCGCCGGGCCAGACCACGGCATAGACCAGCTTCGGATGTGGGGTAGCGTGTTTTGGTCTCGAGAGCACCTCACTGATGAAATAAATAGGTCATTGGGTGGGTAGAGTATGCCCTTCTTCCCGCCTCTCTCTACCACTACGGCGGCGCCGACCACTTGGGTTGTTGCGCGACGAGAGTAGGAGGACCTCGCCCCGGGGCCGGGGTATCGTGATCGGAGGATTGGTGAGCAGTGCTCTTGAGTCTGCCGAGGGCTTCTCGGCCTCGGGGTCCAAGAGAAACGCTTCGGACTTTCTCAAGAGTCGGATAGGGGCAAACCTTTTTCGCCGAGGCGCGAGATGAAGCGGCTCAGGCCGCAAGGCATCCCATGACCCTCTGACTCCCTTGAGGTCTCCGATTGGTCCCATGTCGGTTATGGCCGAGACCTTCTCCGGGTTGGCTTCAATGCCGCTGCCCGAGACTATGAATCCCAAGAGCATGCCTCGGGAACCCCGAACACACACTTCTCGGGTTGAGCTTGATGCCCTTCTCCCTAAGGCATTTGAAGGTTATCCTCAAGTCGCCGACGAGACCCTCGGCCTTTCCGGGTCTTGACCACGATGTCGCTCTACGAGGGCCTCGACGGTCCGCCCGATGTTGTCTCCAAAGACTGGGTCATGCATCGCTGGTACGTGGCACCAAGGCTTCGAGGTCAAGGGCATCGCCACGTAGCAAAGACATGCCGAACGGTGTGATGAAAGAAGTTGCGAGCTGGTCGAACTCTTTCATCCCGATCCGATGGTAACCAGAGTACGATCAAGGAAAGACAGGTCTCGCACCGCAGTGGAATCAACAATTTGATCGATTCGAGGTAATGGGAGGGGACCTTTGACAGTGCTTTGTTTAGACCGTGTAGTCTACACACATCCTCCATTTCCCATTTTTCTTTTTGACTAACACGGGTTAGCCAACCACTGGGTGAGACACTTCCTTGATGAACCCGCCGCCAAGAGTCTCTCACCTCCTCTCCAATGGCCCCGCTTTTCTTCGTCGAAGCGGCGCAGCGCGTTGCCTCGCCGGTTCTAGATCCGCCCGATGTCAGGGGCGTGCTCATGACCTCCCTTGGTATGCCCGCATGATGTCCGAGGGACTCCATGCGAATATGTCGGCGTTCAGACGACGAGAAAGTCGACGAGCACGGCTTCCTATTTGATGTCGAGGGTGGCGCTTAATCTCGCCGCCGCTCGCCGTCGGGCAAAGCGGGTCGACCGGGATGAGTTTGATAGTTTCAGCGGGCTCGAACGCCCCCGCGCGACGCTTGGAGTCAGGCACCTCGCCACTGAGTTGGTCGAGGTGGGCGATGAGGGTCTCGGCCTCGCAGAGCCTCGGCGTATTTCGATGCATTCGACGCCGCAATGTATGCATGTTCGTGACGTGGACTCAATTGTGATGACACCGCTAGGGCCCGCATCTTGAGCTTGAGGTAGGTATAGTTGGGCACCGCCATGAACTTGGCGTAGCACGGCCGCCCCAGATGGCGTGGTAGGCTCCCTCAACCCGACTACCTCGGTGGTGAGGACTTCCTTGCGGTAGTTGGAGGGGGTGCCAAAGCAGACGGAAGGTCGATGCGCCCGAGGGTCGCGCGCGCTTCCCCGCACGATGCCGTGGAAGGGCGCGACATCGCCTCGAGCCTCGACCGGCCGATCTCCAAGAGTTCCAGTGGTGTTGGCGAGAGGATGTTGAGGCCACGCCTCCGGCCCATCAACACCTTGGAAAGTCGGGTGTTGCCGGCGATCGGGTCGACAACCAAAGGTACCGCCCGGATTCGAACATGGTCGTGGTGGTCATCTCGATCAAGGTGATCGCCTCGAGACCAAATCAAGGTACTGGGGTGGCTACCTTGACCGAGAAGACTTCTCGCGTTCCTCTCTGCCGCGCTACCAGTAAGGCATGCCGAGGGCCCGCCAAGATCATGAAGGCGCTATGCACTTCGGGAACCCGTCGCCCTTGTCCTCGTCCCGGCCGCCGGCGCCTTCTTCTCGCTTAGCGCGCTGCCGGGGAGCCCGAGCCCATGCGTAGTAACGCCGCAAAGATGGAGCAATCTCGAGGGCGTGCTTGACCGGCCTTGGTGATAAGGGCATGGTTTCTTGAGCATGTCGTCGAAAGGCCTAGGGCCTTTGGGGCCTCGGGATTCTTTATGCTTCTACGGCCCCCACCAGATCAGCCCCATGGCCTCCTCGCTTCCCTAGGCGCCTTTTTTCTTTCTCTCTTAGGGAGGTGGGAGGCCGAGGCGCCGGGGCCTCGCCCTCCGCTTTCCCTTGGCGTCATTGCCGGGAAGATGGCACCGACGGCCTCCTCGCCCGAGGCGGTTGGTGGCGATGTCGAGGAGCGCAGCAGCATGTGCGTGGCACGCTCCGACCTAGCTCCCAGATCAGTGTCCCGCAGTGGTGCCGAGAGAGGAAAGCTCGACGATCTCCGAGTCGCCGACGCTTAGGCAACTTTCGGTGCACCGCTTGGAGAAGCGCCGGATGAAATCTCAAGAGACTCACCGGTTTCTCGCGCGGCAGTTCTAAGGTCCCAGAGTTTCCGGACGACGACGCGCGTCTCGAAAATTCCCAACGAAGACCCTAACCAAGTCGCGCCACCGTGGATCTGTGAGGGAGGGAGGTGTCGAGCCAGTGCTCGCGCCGAGTCCGACAAGAGCAGGAGGTTACGGATGATGAGCAGTCATCATCCGCGCCACCTAGCCGGGCAGTGCCAAAGGTAGTCGGCAAGCCGTAGTTCGGGGTTGGTCTCACCACCAGATTTCGCGAGGTTGGTCGTTGCCAAAAACGGGCCGGAACTAGGCGACACGGATAGCTCTGCTGAAGACTCGAGGGCCGTGGCTCAGAGAGAAGGGCTGCGGTCTTCCTCGCCGTCGTAAGCGGCTACCTCGGTGCACATGGTAGCCTCGGGCGGGCCCCTCACCGTCGTGGCGCGCCGCCGGCCGACCACCCTCATGGTCTCCCCGCCTCGTGTTTGATTGTCGAGGCGGTCAAGGAGCACGGGACCCCGTGAGCTATCGGTGCTCGAGCGGGTTCGGACGAGCCGAGGCTTCCCCGCCTCGCCGAGGTGGTGCCACGGCAGGTTCGAGATGCCCCGCGCCGCCGGGAGGCGTAACTCTCGCTTGCTCAACCGCGGGCGGTCTCTAGAGATCTCGAGTTCGCCATGACCCGCCGCCCCTCCGCGTAGAAGGCTCGGGCATTGCGCGAACCAAAGATCGCCGCAGCCGCGCGACGTTCGCTAGCGCGATTGAAGATCGGGGTTGCTCACTTCTTCGCTGCTATGGATGCGGTGATGCACGCCGAGGGCCTCCGTCGGGCTCCCCGCCTTCGCCGCGACTCTCGCTGCTCCTGCTCGAGAGAGTCAAGCCGCCGCAGAAGAGTTGGTCTTGCTCGACCTTGGCCCGGAGCTCACGGAGCTGTTCTAGGTCTGGGCGCCGAGGTCGCGCAAGAGCGACGTTCTCATTTCAGGCGGCGGCAGGAGGACGCGCGTGGAGGTGTAGCGACGCCACACGCCGGGGGAGCGGGGAACGGCTACACCGCCTCGCCCTCTCTTTCGCCGCCCCTCAGCATCCCGAGCCCGACATGAAAACATTCGCGAGTGGGGGGTCAGAGGTGCCTTCATCGTCGGAGTCGAGTGAGTAGCCGGGCAGAGTCGCTATGCGGCCAAGAATTGGCGCAAAGCCCTGTGGTTGTGGAGTTCGGAGAAATCCACCCCGCCATGCCTCGCCCCTCGTCCCGAGGAGTCGAGTGGGTGCTCAGTCGAGAGCGGCGCCGGCGGCGCTTCCGAGGGTGCTCGTGAGCGGCAGCAGTAAGCGTAGGCATAAGAGGCGGCGGCGCTTCTCAACCCAAAGGGGTATGGGGACGGCGCCGCCTCCAGATTCTCGCCCACCGGGCCGGCTTCTTCAGGAGTGATGGAGCGGAGCTGACGACTGGCATCGCCAGCGCGCCATAGGCAAGTCTCCTTTGTCCAAGCTCAGCTAGATGTCCCCACCAGGACCCCCGTACAACAAATGGTCGAGGATATTGGCGGGGTGGCGGTCGCCTGGATTCGCTGTGAGAAGCGCCGGGTGGCCTTTGTTCGTGCTGCGCTTGGCGAAGCGCGGCGCGAGCGGCGCGCCGCCGCCGACGCCACCGCTACCTGGCCGCCGGGCGAATTTCATCGTTGGTTGGTGGGGCTCGAGGAGTGGGAGCACCATGTCGCACTCATGCCCTAGAGACATGAACTCTAGGCTCCCGAACCAAACCACGGTGCCGAGACGCAATGGTCGACGTGGTCCGCCATCCGAACTCGGCTGATGATGAAACCGACACGCAGCCGCCCCCTACCGGCGCGCTAATAATCGCCGGTGTTTCGGACCGGGGGTCCTCAACCGACTAGTGAATTTGTTCTCGCGTGCTCCCGATCCGGATGGTGATGCAAAGAGACACAAGGTTTATACTCGGTTTCAGTAATCAAGGCCCTACGCCCACCCCGAGATCGATCTTGTATTCCTTGCACCGAGGTGCTCGTAGTAGGGGGGGTTACAAGCTAAAGGAGAGAAGGAGCTGGTCCTAGGTCTCGGGGGGGTCGTCGTATGGGCCGCTTGAGACGTTGCTCTCAAAGCGCAGGAGGTGCGCGTGTGTGTGTGTGTGTGTTACAAGGTGTCCCCCTAAAACAAACCCAGTCCTCCTCTCCTTTTTATAGCATGAAGGGAGGACTAGGGCGGTACATGAGCTAACTATACGGCGTCGTGTGAACAGAGGCGGCGTGTCCGAGCCCTCGTAGCCTGCTCCTCGTGGCGGTGTGGCCGCCGGAGTGGTCCATCCTTGAGTATCTGGGCGGCGTGGTCATCCCATCGATCCCATGCGCGCGTGGGAGCCCCGAATGCCTCGAGTGGACGCGCGCGGCGAACGCAAAGCCACATCGTGGACGGACCGCGGCGCGAGGCCGAGACTTGGTCGATGCCGAGGCCGGCATCATGGTGGGGGTCTCTCGCAGCACGAACCCCAAGATCGCCGAGGCCCCGGTGTACAAAGGCCGAGGCCTTGAGCGGGCGGCCGATCATGGGTACAACGTTTGGACACAAGTGGTCGGTAATCCCCGCTGCACTTCTCGTCCCCACCGGGTATGGCGCCGATCGTGGACACAAGTGGTAGGACACAAGGGTAGTAATCCCCGTCAGGCTCTGTCCCCCTGCCGCCGAGTATGGCGCCGATCGTGGACACAAGTGGTAGGACACAAGGCGGTAACCCCGTCAGCACTCTCTCCCGGCCGAGAGGCTGATGCCACCTCGGTCGCGCCGGGCCATCCTGGCGCTGAGCCACCGTCCGGCCGAGATTGCGGGAGTGGTTGAAGCATTAATGAGACATGACGAGTTGTTGGGAGGGTCGGCCGAGGCGGGGGGACGGATCATGGACGAGCCGGCCTCGAGCGACACGGAGAATGAGGCCTCAAGCGAGAGACGGAGATCAGGTTCCTTGCCGAGGCCTTGTGCGAGACGCCTCGATGACACACGGAGAATGTACCCCTGCCGAGGCCTTCCCTGGATAGCCTCGGGCGAGACGGAGACGGCCTCCGCCGAGGCTCGGCGCCCCGCCGAGACCTACTCTCGGAGCCTCACATGAGGCGGAGTTTGTTCCGACCTCCTCCGAGGCTCGAGGCCGAGGCTCGGGCGGTGAGGGCCCACGGCTTACCTTCTAGCTTTATTTTGATGTTTGCTTGGGGTACCCGTTATAAGGTACCGGAGGGTTAGGAAACCATGAAATGGGAGTAAATGTAAAGTATGACCCACGGACTTTGCACCTTTAGAGGATTCTAGCTCTCGCCTCACTATTTGTGATGGATCCAGCAGTGGGTGGGTTGGGGTCATTTTTTTTTTTTCGAAAGGACTGCAAAAATTTTGTCGTAAATTTTATTAGATGATAGAAAAGAAAATGGAACTGTACAAACAAAGTAAAAACAAAAACTTTTTACAACTTGGACAACGTGACTTCAAACCTCGACTCTACTTTGCGTAACTAGGTGGTGGAGTCTGAACCCACTCATCTACTCGGCAGGTAAACTGGGGATATTGCCTCCTGTTGTCAGTCCTGTTTTGTGAACCACTGAAATCAAAGCGAATAGAAAGCATACACTCACTACCAACTCCAACCCTGGAAACACGTCTTCGGATGGACTAAAACATGGCTTATACGTACGGAACAAAGATCCAACAGCAACGAAAACCAAACAATGTTTGCCCGCCTGCTAGACAGCTAGAGCCAGCCAGCGCTACCAAACCTCTCCATTTGGCAACGCAAACCAGGCCTGTCCGGCTGTCCGCCTGTGGGCTGCGTCTGCCGTTTAGCATCGTGGTCCTTGTTCCACACGGAAACAGGGGCAATACCGCCTCTGCTCGTGGAACACGGCAGGCCGCCGGGCCGCCTGATGAATCTCGCTCACGAGAAAAAGGACGGATTTGGTGCAAAAAGCAGAACGAGGGTCGCGAGGCTGTAAACATCCTTGTCGAATGATGCAAGCAGGAGCCAGAATTTCCAGCTCTGTACCTACCCAAGCATTAATTTCCCAGGCAAACCCCGACGAAGTGTAGACTAGATCAAAGTCAAAGCATTCACCATTAGCACGAGGCAAGAAGGAGCAGCGGGACGCGCACACACGGGACATTGCGGGGCTAGCTACGAGGTTGCAAGCTACTGACGGAACCGGTGCGTGCTCTGGTGATTGCAAAAAACAAAGGGTTGGTTCAGGAGGACTTACGTGATGCAGTTGCGGTGCTCGCAGTCGCAGGGACGATGTGTTCGCAGTCCGGGTTGCCCACCTTCCCTCCGTGGCACAAGCAGCCCAGGAATTCACTGTGCTGGCTATAGGCGCATCGCCCGTTCGACTCCTCGCACTGGTGACACCCAACCGCTGTGGCACGTTCCCATTCCAACCCGAACCCATGCCTGAGCACGTCTCCATACCCGCCGCTTCTGAAGTTTTGCTGGTTACTTGCTGCCATCAGAACATCGTGGTTCACTGGCACGGTGACAATCATGCTACAGTTCCTTGCCAATTCTTGCTCCAGATACCTGTCATGCTCATCAGTCATGACCACGAAGGAGTCTCCTGGGCCAGCATGTGGCGGACTCTTGAAATTCGCGCATTTGATTTTGTATGCGTCAAACTCAAGCGTCATGGAATCGCCTAGGTGGCAGCCGAAGAAGAAGGTGAGGTTGGCGTTGGAGCTGGTGTTATGCAGCCATGTCTCGTCGAAGGTGACGTTGTGGCTGACTGCAGGGCAGCTGCCGCCGACGAACACGTCGCTGTCCGCCAGAATGATGGTGTGGGTGTCGTAGAAGATCTTCTGGACGGCGTAGTTCTCGCCGCCGAGACTGATGACCGGGATCCCGGTCGGCCCTTCGCCTTGGCAGAAAATCTTCAGGTCGGTGTAGCCGCAGGAGTAGTTGTATCCGTAATCGGTGAGGTAGAAGGGATAGCTGATACTGACGCCGCCGCACCTGAACGACTCCGAGCAAATCGAACCGTCATAGATGGTCGGGAGCGACGGAGGGATGGCATGGGAGGCAGGGACATGGACATGGACGGCGAGGAAGACGAAGAGGAGGACGGGGAGACGTGGTACTGGTAGGTGAGCAGCCATGGTGGCGAGAAGACGAGGTGGGTTCGCGCTCATCTGGCTGTTTTGTTAGCTCCAACTGGGCACGCAGTTGCTTGTGACTTGCGGCCGCCGCCGTTTATAGGTGCCATGGACTTGACCGGGTTTCGGCGAAGGTTGGTTGCTGGTGGGCCCGGAGGTGGGGCAGGAGATAACACGGACTGAGACTTGACCGTGTACTTGGCGGTTTTCCGGTCCGTGCCAAGCCGCTTGATCACTGATCGTAGGCTGCCTGCTACGTCCTCCCTAGGCTTGTTGGTCCAGTCAGGCAAGATACGATCTTAACCCACTACTGCTTGGTACGGAGTATGATTTTAGTTGACTTCCATTCGGTAAAGGTGCCTTCTGCCCTGCTGGCACACACTATATAGCAAGATTAAGTCGAATTGAGAAACCGGAAAAGATGCAGTGGTCATTCGTAATGCCACCAGCGACTTTTAAATGACAGCGCTTGTGCGGTAAGTGTTTCCGTGTTTGCACACTTTTCTATTGTTTGTCTACTCGACTAGTAGCATATCCTCGCCCTTTTCACGAAACTACGTTCACCCGGGACCGGGATGAATAAAGTCGCCTCTCTCCTAGTCAGGTCTACCGATCGCACCGTGACTTCATTGGCACAGCTATCAGCTATGCTAGCTCCTCCTTCGAGTCAAGTCTTTTGGCTGGCTCCTAGTGCAGAACAACCTCGCCCGGATGCATGGGCTTCAAATTAAGAGCCTATTTAGGTTAATTGCTAGCTAGCTAGAAAATAGAATTAGCTCAAATATGTCTCAACAGGAAAGTTAATAGGTGAGCTATTTTTTTAACAAATCTTTAACTATTAGCCAACTAGCTAGCCAACCAAATAAATTTTAGCTAATTTTTATCCGTAACTAGGAACCAAGCTTTAGTATTCAAATGGGCCCTAAATTTGATCGCTAGCTTGGGCACTAAACCAAATACGTCAGGAGTAGGCAACATAACCAGCGGCGGATCTAGCGGTGGGGCGGGCGGGGCTCAAGCCCCCTCTACCGCTAGAGGAGCCGTGGAACTCCCTGTCGAGCCCTCATGAATTTTTAGACAAAGTTTTATAGTGTAGGTGGGGCTGATGCTTAAAATCGAGCAGCAGTCGAAGGTATGTGTTGTTTAGTCCCCCCTAAAATATTTTCTGGATCCGCCGCTGAACGTAACCCAACTAAATTTACATACATGTAACAATCTGAGCCAAATTTAGTTCATGCCTAGTTTAGGCTCTAAATTTTAGCATACGCATGCCCATAGTATACGACATGTTGCCTTTTTTTTATGGCCCAACGGACAGTCCGAATTGGGCCATTTTGCCCGGATCCAATTGATGATCCCAGAAGGAGTGTCAAGGCTCATTTAGTATAGCTCTACTCCCTTCGTCCTGTAATATAGTGTATTTTAGCATTAAAAATTTATCCTCAAATATAAGGTATTCTAGAGAACAAAACCTAGTTTTGCATTAAATACTTTTCATTTAATCACCATTAATCACGTTGATCATAGTGTCTGATTAGGAAATAAAATAAGGGTATATGCGTCAAAATTTATCCTCAAATATAAGGTATTCTAGAGAACAAAATCTAGTTTTGCATTAAATACTTTCCATTTATAGATCAATCACCATTAATCACGTTGATGATAGTGTCTGATTAGAAAATAAAATGATGATATATGCGTCTTTTATGTTCTCTCTTCATTTGTCTTTAAATTCCTTGAATGCACTATATTAAAGGACATAGGGAGTACTTCACAGGCCGAGTAGTTTTTTTTGTTCTGCTGCAAGATAGCTCCACTAATAAAGTTAAGCTGTTTTAATAAAATGTTTGGCAAAACAACTCCTCATAAAGAATGAAATGATCATAATGCCCTTATCTTTTCTTCTCCTCATTTATTTTTTTCTCGTCTTTCTTCCACACAACCTCTCTTTCTTCCCCATGCCTCTCCCGACGCTCCTATGCTCCAGGGCCTAAGCCCTGTGCCCCCACCCTGAAAGCTCACGACGTTCGCGTGCCCTGGCGGCCACGCCCGTGCACATCGGCAACCCATGTCTGTGTCCGTGATAGCAAATCTGACCATGGTCACGATGGGGCTCATGAGAGCGAGAAAGGAGCTGGGACAAGCTGTTTTTTTTTTCATGTACATCTTTAGTAACAAAAGAAAATTTTGTTGAGGGACATCGGAGAAATATGGTATTTGTTGATGGGCACCGTTAACTCAAAAAATTGTCTAGTACCATTATGAAAGCGTGTATTTTTTTTTAAAACGCATCCCGCTGATTATTTTATTAATTTCTCGTACTTGTGGAGATAAACGTGGGGGAAACGACTTTTATTTTGCCCTTGTCTTCAAACTCCATTGGTTCAAAGTGGTTGTCTTCAGTGGCACGTTGGATGGGGCGACGAGGTTAGCAGCCTCCTACGTGCTTGTCGGTGTTGGAAGAGGAAGTGGCAGATCCATCCTCACCGCCCCTCTTCGTCCTGCCATCGGCTAGATCCACCCCTCCTTCCAAAATGTTTCATCCCTCTTGACTGTTTTGTAGCCTCACTTGCAGTCTCCAACATTGGAAGAGAAGTGGGCAGGCCTGGTAGATCCCAAGCCGCCCCGAGCTCATCTATGGTGGTGGTCGAGTTGCTGTTGATAATAGATTCGGTGGTGATGCATCTATTTGATTTTTGTTTATCATGTGGAACAAACCGTCTTTAAACTTTATTTATTTTATATTTGTTCTACATCCTTTAAATTTAAATTTGACTTCAAATTTTAATTGTGGTGTTCAAATTCAAATCTATGCATTAAAGTATTTTTAATTGTGGAGGCAGAATGATGCAAATACATAGTCAAAATGCTGAAATTGGAGAGAAAAAAGAATATGAACTCTAGTTTAGAGGTACCGCTAGAGACAATGGTGGTGTGTTTGTCTGTCTATACCAATTCGGAAACTAGCCTTTGGGAGGCATCTTCTTTTGTTTGTTTGCCTGAATGGATTAGTGGGCTAGGCCGCACGCTTTCTAAAGTGTCCAAAAATCTAGACCCAGGGAAACGAAATTGGATCTCATTTTCTCCCTAGCCTACGGAGTGTTCGCCTGGAATGAAATCCGACACTGTTCATGCTGGAAACACTGTTCATTCTGAAATTTCATGAGAGAAAAACACTACTCCGGCTGAAAAAATAGACAACCAGCCAGCCGAACACGCTGCTAGCTTGCATGCTGCGGCCTTGGGGCACGTGAAGAAGCTGCTTGTGAGTGTAGGAGCCTGGGCCCAAGGTTGATGCAGGTAAATAAATCCAAGACCTGTTTGATCTATTTGGTACAACTCAAACAAACAATATAAGTTGCAGCATTTGTACCCATCTCATCGAATTTTAGTCCAATTCAGATGGTACAACCACCCTGATCTAGGCAAACAAAGAGTCCCAGCGAAAGAACCAAACTCATAAAACAAAGGGTCTTGATTTAGGGGTACGGCTAGAGATGCTCTTAGAGTGCAACTCGTACGAGTTGAGGTGCACAGCGCAATACCGATACTCTCTTTCCGCTATCCTATTAATCAGAACCGGAGAAATTAGGCCTTTCTGTGAACAGTATGCATTGGAGGTTCGCAAAAGCTACTTTGCTGACAGCGGATCGCAATTCGCAACCTACTAATATTAATATAATACCGACGTGTGCGTAGTTTATTTGATGATCTGATCATGCTCTAAGCACAAGAGCTAGTTCTGAAAAAAGGAAAATCGCAGAAAACAAAGTCCTGGTTCTGAACTCCGATTTCTCTGAACATATCACTTCTATCTGAAGTTCTGATTTCTGAACATGTCACTGGCGGAGGTGACGTTCTTCAGTATGAACGGAACAACCTTTGTAGACCACCCATGCCAATCCAACCAATGAGAGCTCATCCCTCGATCTGCTGACTTCTGTGGAGTCCAGCCCGAGAGAAGATCACGGGAGACGTAACGAGGCGCCGTAACCTGAGTTTAGTCCGCTAAACTAGCTGAAGTCTCAGTACTACCAACCCAAACGTTAACAAGCAACGACTAGACGGAGATGCATTCAACACGGGGTTGAAAGACCAATGGACTGAGGACCCGTGCGTAGGGCCGTAAGCTTCTCCCGCCAGTTTCTTCAGCTACCGTGAAACGAAACCAACCTCGCGAGCATTCTACGTTTCCAGGCGAGATTTTTTCGTTCTGAAACATGATCCGAATGACGCGCGTTTAGTGCTCCAGTCCCGTCAGGCCGTCACTCCGTCAGTCGTTTTCCTGAATGGTGATAACCGAAGGCAGAGCAGGCGAGCGGCACCTGGCTTCAGGTTTGCCCGTGCCCACTCTCCAGGCTGCTATGCACTGGAGAACACTGGGCCGCCGCCGCCGCTTCTGGTTTTGACGGAACCGGCAGTCGGGTGACGTCGCACTGAACTAATTTTCCACAGAGGTCCTGTCCAGGCAACAACTGAGCGCGGCGCACCTAACTGCCGAACAAAGCAGCTGATAATTCTGGTGGCTGACTAAAACATGGAGAAGGCTAGTTTTCTCCATCTGAACTTGCTCTGTTGCTAGTAGTAGTCCACAAATTGTTGCAGCACAAAATAAACAAACAAACAAACAAAAACATGCGCCCGCAATGAACAACGGACACACATTCCATAACCCAAAGCATGAAAGCAAGCAGGAAAAAAAAAATCAAAGAGAAGTAAATTCCAACGCTGGGGAAGAGCGAAGAGGAGACACACGTACCGCATCGATCCGAGCTCGGGCCGCTCTCGCAGAAACAGGTGAACGCCAAGCCGCCGGCGTGCGTCTCGTCGCGCTGGTAGCCGCACCATCCGCCGGAGCCCTCGCATCGGTCGCACTGGTGGTTGTGGGTGTCGTAGTTCAGCTCGAACCCGCCCTGCAGCACCTCACGGAACGATCCGTTCGCCGGAGGCGGATCGTCAGGCGCGCCCACGATTGCCTTCTTGTGTACATCCAGCACCGGCGCCACCACCACCTCCTCGCACTCGAACTCGTACGCCTCGGCACCCGTGATCCCACCGTCCCGCAGCACGTACGACCGATTGCCGTCTTGTTGTTGTGGCTGGCCGCACCCACTCAGCTCCACGGCAGATGACAGGGTAATGCTCTTCTTGCAGCTGTAGAGGAAGGTGATGTTGGAATCGGAGGGCGCCAGCCGCAGCCAGACGGTGTCGATGGTGAGGTTCACGTGGAGGCGCGGGCAGCCGACCGCGTACTCGTCGACGATGTCGGCGTCGGAGACTAGGACGTTATGCGTCTTGTAGTCGATGCGGAGTACTATGTATCTGTGGGACTTGAAGGGGAGGATCAGCGTGGAGTTGTCCTGGCAGACAAGGCCGATCCCGGGGTAGCCGCAGTCGGGCGCGGAGGAGCTGAGCCAGAACGGGTAGTGGATGTCCTGGCCGGCGCATGTGGCTCTGGCGCAGGAATCGGGGACGGCATCGGCTACGGCGAGGAGGAGCAGGAGCAGAAGCAGGAGCAGAGGAGCCATCGCGTGTGTGAATGCGGAGCCGAGGGAGAGGCCCGGAGGGTTGTTCTGGTTTATTCGGCGAGGCTGTGCGTGAGAGTCAAGTGACGGAAGTTAGGGTGACAACGACCTGTTCTTCGACTTGGATGTGGAAATTTTGACGACACTGGAGTACTGGACCGCAAGCGACAACCGGTACCTGATTGCGTCTTGGCACGGCCTGTCGTCCTTGCATCTGCCGTTATTCATGGCGGATGGCCATCCAGCTTCAGCGAGTGGCTTGCCGGTGATGAATAATCACTGGATTGGACGGGTTTTGTTTTTCTTACGCTAATGCTCCGGTGAGGGTCTATATGCCCCATCCCCGAGTCTGTGCAGCGATCGGCACATTAGCCAACGGGCCTGCTCATCTACGCTTTCTTTCCCATCTCTACACTGCG
This sequence comes from Miscanthus lutarioriparius, assembly GCA_904845875.1. Classification (NCBI taxonomy): domain Eukaryota; kingdom Viridiplantae; phylum Streptophyta; class Magnoliopsida; order Poales; family Poaceae; genus Miscanthus; species Miscanthus lutarioriparius. The sequence goes on along the minus strand of CAJGYO010000005.1, from coordinate 35,502,713 downwards.
ACAACCGAGAAATCCCCAACTCTCGGCTCGCTTCGCTCGTTGCGGCTCGCCGCGCCGCCCACCCCAAGCCGCCTCGCCGCCGCACCACTCCCATCCCGCGTTGCGTTGCGTCGTGCCGCGCCGTGCCGTGCCCCGTCTCCGCCCCTACGCGTCGTGCCCGATTCCCTGCCGTTGTGTGCCGTGACCCGTCCCCCGCCGCGTCGAGGTGCTGCCGCCGCCGCCGCGTTGAGGTGCTTCATGTGACGCCGCCCCACAGGCGAGTTGCCCGCGCCGGTGCCGCACCGACGAGCTTCATGTGCCGCCGCCGACTTCCGTGCCAGCATCGAGCTCTGCAATGACGAGCCTCCATTCCTCCAAGCTGCAATGTGACATTGCTTGAAACCACATGTTGCGAGCGTATGTTTCAAGTGTTTCAGATATCTCATCTGGATGTTGCATGTGTTTCATCTAGATGTTGTAAAAGTAGATTGAAATGTTGCACATATGGCAATGGCTATACATGTATGTTGTAAGTGTATGTTCCAAATATTTTGTCTGTTTTTAGACTTATGTTGCAAGTGTGTTTATTTGGATGTTATATGTTCCAAACATATGTTGAAAGCATTTTATCTGGATGTTGCATATGTTTGGAATGACTTTTCATATGTTTTCAGGTGTTTTTGCAAATATTTCAGATGCATGTTTCAAGTATTTTATTTGTCTATAGACGTATGTTGTAAATATTTTATCTGGATATTTCAAAGTAGATCGTGTGTTGCACATGTTGCAATTACGCTAGTGGCTGGCGGACAGCGGCCTGCCGCAGGGCTTCGGCTCCAACCTCGCGCGGCACGCCTTGCCCTCTCATCTCCTCTTCCTCACCTCCCTTCCCTTCTCTCTGTCTCGCCTAGGTGTTGGTGTTGGCGTTGGCGTTGGGGTGGTGGTCTTCGAGGGTGTTGCGTTTGGACGCAGGCGCCGGCATGGGATGGGATGCGGGGCGCGGGGGCGTGGGATGCGATACAGGCGCAGGTACGGGAGCAGCATCCGGACGAGTCCTGCGGCCAGATGTCCGAGCGCTAGCCTTTCCGTCACTACTACATGTTTCTCAGTTTTTGATGTATAAGTCTAGGAACAATAACAGAATTTTCTTACGTAGGCACTAAAAATTCAACGAATAAATTCAGCACGTACAGTACAATATAACATGTATAAGGGCATAGATATAATCATCAACAAAGGTCTTGGGATTTAAATGAATAAATTCCACGAGTTTTAGTAAATATGTATTTTATGCAGGGCTTATCCAGAAAACCGTCAAGGTGGACCTAGATGTCAGACTTAATCGCGCTATCCCATAGCGAAACGACATCAGAAGATTCCAGAAGACTCGAGATGACTCCACACCGAAGCGGGGGCGAGACGCCGCCGGCCGGCCCCACCTGCAGGTCGGCCGGCCCCTAGGGCCCACATGTCAGCCCCCCGTTGCTAAAACAATGGGTACTCAGATGCCCGCCTGAAAAAAGAGAGAGATGAATAAGATAACCCATGTTTTCTTGCAAAGTATTTTCCAAAGTTTCAAAGAGATATGTTTTCAAGGAGCATAGTAGAAATATATTAGCCACCATATATATATCCACCATACATCCCTACACATGCACATCTTGATTTGATTGTATGACTCGACTCTCTTTAGATCCGAGGTTTGACTTTACAATATATGTATTACAAGTATGCTCTTTCATGCTTTTTCACTCCTATAAGCTCTATATAAGCCTTAGTTGTAGGAAGAGAAAGGCATAGAATCACTATTGCCTTGGTGAGGATCTACAAAAACCACATATATTGAGAGACTTGAGAGTGTCATACAAAAGAAGCTATGAGTTTTATTTAAAAAATTTATAAAAACTTCGGAATAATGGTTGAGCGAAGAACTTAAAACATAGTGCTTGACTTGATCGTTCTGTCTTTCAATTGCTAAAGACCCAAGTGAAGGCTAAGAAACCCCATGGTTGAAGGTAATATGGGTAAGTTTAAAAGTCAGATCGGTTCATTCTAATCCAGAGGAGAATTCTTGTTTGAACACATGTGTACTTTTGTGGAGTGAAAACATTGAAGCAACTCCTGATCCATTTATTGAGTTTAGCTTTGCTCAGGGACTAGCAAAGGTTAAGCTTAGGGGAGTTTGTTGACGGTAGTTAACAATCATTATAAACCGTCAATATAACATGTATAAGGGCAAAGATATAATCGCCAACAAAGGTCTAGGGGTTTAAACCAACAAATTCCATGAGTTTTGGTGAATCTATATTTTTTGCAGGGTTTATCTAGAAAACCACCAAGGTGGACCTAGATGTCAGACTTAATCGTGCTATCCCACAGCGAAATGGACACCAGAAGGTTCTAGAAGTCTCGGGAGGACTCCACATCGAAGCGGGGGGCAAGACGCCGCTAGGTGGGACCGGCCGGCCCCTGGGGTCCACATGTCATCCCACCGTTGCTATGTCGGTTCTCCACCGCCTCCTAGATTGCATCTATGCCATTTATTCAAGTCGGTTTAATCCAAGGGCTCAGGATTGACGCTCTGGCCTATATATACCTGCCCCTACCCTCCTCCCTCAGGCATTGCATTCAAGAGAAGACAGAAACCCTAATAATCCTTAGAGCTCCACCATATTCTAGGGCATAGCTAGTTAGGCTAGGTCTAGAGGGAGGCAAGCAGATTTTGCTTGGATTCCTGATCGTGTCAAGAGCATGGTTTGGTATAATCTTTGTACCCCCTCTCTTTTGTATCTCGCATTACTTTTATATGTTTGCAACAATTGTTATGACATTCATCTTCATATTTATCATATTCCTAGTTGTAATATTCTTGGTCTACTTTGATTATATACTTAGTATAGCTAGATTATCCTTATATTTGTGCATAAGTTCATATAGCGCTCACTCTAAGGTACCAGGGGTGAGTGGTCGACATTGTGTAAGCATTGTGTTTATACGTTGTTTCCCTACAGATACACCCTATATTCCGGATCACGTGGTAGATCGCGGATGTGACACTCCTGTTGAGTTCTTTGTAGTCCACTCCCCAAATATAGGTATACAAGTAGGATCTAGTTACAAAGAAAGACAAGCTCTATTCTTAATCTTCCTTAGTAATATCCCTTATGTGTCGGTATGAAGTTGATCTTAGCCATGACTACTAGGTGTAATTGTACTAATCAATATATGCTTTGACTTGTAATGAAGAATGACTTTGCAATTATTCCTCTAATATTCTACTTGACCATGCTAATGCCATAGAAAGGAGTACTCTGAGTGATCAATGATTAGATATTATGCACTATTCATATATACATTTACCTCTTGACTTACCCCTGTTGTGAGTAAAATATTGGTTATGGTTTACTCCTCCATTAATAGTATAAGTTATCAATACATGTCCTTGCCAGACCTTCCCTGTGGTAAAAATATAAATACCGATACCTAGAATACTCTTGGGTGAAGTGCTACAATGGTATATTATCTGTGCGCTTGCAGATTCCTTTCATTCATATATATCTATATATTCTTCTTAGTCACATGAAATAATAAAGAACTACTCTAGTAGTAATGCTAGGTAGTACCAACAAGCGTCTCTGGCATCATCATTAGGGATGATAACCTGGTAAAGTAATGTTAAGAGATGTAGACATATATTAGGTGACTACTAAAACAAGTGACAAGTTAATAAATACCAATAGCGGGTCTTTCCGGTGGAGCACGGTGGCATTGGCGTCCGTGTCCATCGTGTGCCGCAGCAGAGCCGATAGATCCGATCTATAGGTCTCCTTTCTTGCCTTTTCCTGCCTTCACTATTTTGGTCCTTTCTTGAGCTTGAGGTATACAAGAAACATTATAGCGTTACAGATCTGGTTAGCCCAATGCTGATGAAAAGAATTAGGAGGTGGCACTGGTTGGTTTTCTGCTGGTGTCTTGGTTTTCTGCATATGTTCAGTGTTCTTACTGTAAATGCCTATGTGCAACTAGGCCTATTAATTATCGAGTGCTTACTTGATTATACCTATCTGTCTAGGCAAACATACAGGCCCTTCTCTTCTACCTTAAACTATTTTTTCTGTCCAGTGCTTGCTTGATTCTACATTTATGTTTCATATGCTCCAGTGCCACTAGTGAGTCCTTATGGTATTTTGAACTTGTAACATATCTGAGGCCACATTTCTGTGCCAATGGTGTCTACATGGTTGTTGGATGTATTAGGTTGCAGCACATATGTTTGCTTTCTGTGTCTTCTCCTTGTTGACAACCAAGTTATCCATTTGATTCCAAACAAGAGGAAGGCATCGAAAGCAAATCAATACTTTGTGTCCATCATTCACATCACTGAGGCCAATAATGTTTAAGCTGCATATGTTGCTACTGATGCTAATGATGATCACTACCACTTGTTCACTGACATTCTACTTGTCAAAATCGAGGACGCTCAATTAATCTGCTGAAATTGTAATGGTTACAGCTCCATTAACTGCTACTCTAGTTTGAGTTATATATCTATGTGGTGCTACTCTAAATTTAGATGAGGTCGTACGATGAAAATTGTTAATGGTTGTTTAAGTTGTACTTTGGTATGAGTTGTGGACTTCACTGATGGATCTTTGTTAGATTATTTTCCTCTTCAGTGATCTTATTACTAAGGAAACTCTCATCGTATTGCACATTGACAAAATGGAGGAGGCCCCCAACAAGAGGAACACACTGGCCAGCCTCACGAAGAATGTCGTTTTTGAGATCCTCCGCCACCTCCTCGCCCGCTCCTTGGTTTGTTGCAAATGTGTCTATCACTCCTAGAAAAATCTCATCTCAGACCCCAACAACCATAAGAAGCTGCCCTAGACTATGGCCGAATTCTTCTATGACAGTGAGAACGGCAATCGAAACTTCACCAGCGTCATCCGTGGTGTACGCCCCCGCTCCTTGGAATTCTTGCCCTCCAACATTGACAATGTAGCTCTATCAGCTTACTGTAATGGCCTTATCCTATATTGGTGCCTTGGGGCTGATGGATACCGCTATGTCGTCTACAATCCAATGACCTAGAAGTTTAAAATTCTATTGCCTAGCACCCATGATGTTGGCCATGTTGTTGGTGAGGCTCGCTTGGCGTTCGATCCGACAGCCTTCTCGCACTTCCATGTGATTGAATATGTGGATGTCAACGCTGTGTGCATAGGTGTGGAGATCTACTCATCTCAAACTGTAGCATGGATCTATAAGGAATCTAAATGGGGCGAGCATACTGATGTGACATTTTACAGATAACCAAGTGTGTTTCTTAACGGTTGTCTGCACATTATGGGGCACTCTCGGGGGTACTCTATGATAGTTGTTGTGGATATGGATGGAAACACATGGAGGAAAGCTGATAGGCTAGATGGTCTTCACCACTCCATGCATCAAGCTTAGGGTCACTTGTGTGTATGCACTGTTGATGGTCCTAATGATTCCAAGCTTTCAATCTGGATCCTTGAAGACTATGGTACTGATAATTAGACATTGAAACATACGGTCACCATGCAGCCTGTTTGGAAGGATTAATATTAGATTTGGTTACCCAGATTTTGATGATGAGGACACAGTGATCACAGTTCACCCAGAATGAACTTTGATTTTCTTTAGTAGGGAGGATAGAACAATCATCGCATATAACATGGACCGCAAAAAAGTTCATGTCATCCCTGTCGGTGTCTTTCGGTATGGTAGACGTACCGTTAAAAAAAGTTCATCTACAGACCATACTATCTTCCTTATGTTCCCTTATTCTTGGATTCATTAGCAGAGCAGTAAATAAAGCTGCATTTGATGTATCTCTCTGTCATGCATTTTAAATGGACCAATGTTGTTTGCTTGTCTATGGACATGTTAATCTCCTCAATGATGGATGTTGTCATTATTTTAGCTAAACTAGAGTGCCATCTTTGTTTTGTTTGCAAATTGAATTATTTGTTTGGTGCGCACATGTGTTACGGTGGTGTTATATCTCCCATCGTCGTTTCATCCATTAATTCAGCTATAGTACAATACTTATATTAATTTTTAATGTCATGGGTACATGGGGTATGCTGATGAGGGCACTCCAAAATACACAAAAATGACACTTCAAAAGCACTACAATGCACCCGCCATATTGTAGTACTAGGCTATGCTACTATTAAGTTTGCCAAACTTAAAATCATAAATGACACAGTAACAAGCATCATAGGAAGATGAGGAAAACTATGGAGGATACTGTTAGACACATTCAAATGTATCGAGGTCGGACTTTCTTACGTGTGCAATAACATTTCGACACCAATGGCTCCTCTGCTCTGTATTAGACTGAGGCAAGACTTGCGGTGGGACTTTCTTACGTGTGCAATAACATTTCAACACCAATGGCTCCTCTGCTCTGCATTACACTGAGGCGAGACTTGCTCCTCACTGCAAGGTTCTTGTAAGTTCAACAAAGATTGACAAAGACACCAAGGTAATAAAAAACAAATAGAAACCAAAGGACCTGAGCTACACCATGCTCAACAGATTGTAAGTGCGAGACCTGCTCCTGGTGCTGAAATTGTAATGGTTGTCACATGTACCTTCTTCAGATTTGTTTCCTTTAGGGAGCCACATAGGTATTCAAATTTACTGCGCATGCAAGAAAGTTCCAGCATCATAAATCTGACCGGGCCAGATACATCTCACGTTATGACTCCACGCGTTCATCTAACTGCATCGAGCAGTCCGAGCCCACCATGCAGCATCGCTTCTCCGACCAGATTGAATGCGGCTATGACAACGATCTCTCCATATTTGATCTACCTAAGGCCAACCAGTGGCATAATGATGACGTCGCCCGGACTACTCGTTTCGATCGCCTGCCGCGTCGCAATGATCGCCACGTAGAACGACGCTATGACGACCGCGACCGCTGCCATGACGACAGGCTGCAAAGCTCGAGGGCCGGGCAATTTCGTCGATGCCGACTAGATAACATCATACGCTGCTAATAAGATATTATGACTAAAGATAAGTACCTCTCCTGTATCTGCATTTAATATAGCTTTCTCCAATTATTTTCTCTAAGTTTTCGCCATGCTTCTCCAATTATTATTTCTCCGGTTATTCTCCATAATTAAATATCTCCACGTTTAATATCTCTATGTTTAAGATGCTCCATAATGCAATATCTTGAACATATTCTCCATGAACTCACCGACCAGTCATGTTCTCACTTGTGTTATTTAGAGACGGCCCGGTTCTTGATTTCTCCCTAAACGTGCATGGGTTGTAGCGCTCTGCATCATGGGCGGTCGGCAGTGGCTCCTTGGAGACGCCTGTACCCTTAAGCGTGCATGGGCAGTAGCGCTCTACGCCATGGGGTATGGGCTTATAGGACTGGTGACTCGATAAAGAACCAACTGGCCAGACTCCATTTATATTTTAAATTTGAACACTTTATACAAAAAAAACGAACATAATGTCGCATATGTTGTTCATATATTTTTACATCATTTACTACCCATTCTTCATATTTGTATTATGGAGGCCAGGTTCAGTCAACGAGCTTATTTTTTACGCTCGGGGACTGGATCAGTCGGGATGGACAAGAGGATCATCGTCCAGGTGGTCGCACCACCTGGCACTTGGACTTCACTGCCGACCAACTGGTCAGATTGTTAGGCTCAACCGGTTGGTCGGACTGCTCGGCACTGTTGGTAGACTGCTCGGCGCTCCCTATGGCTCGGTGCTCACTTCATCACTGACTAGTTGGTTGGGCTGCTCGGTGCTCGATTCTTCGCTAACCAACTGGTTGGATTGTCTGTCGTTTCATCATCAGCCATGTTGGGGGCTCGCCAGCTAAGCTAGGGACTCCTCGGTGTTTAGATTCTTTGTGTAAGCGTCGCCAGCTAAGCTAGGGACTCCTCGGCATTCGGATTCTTCATGCAAGAGTCACCAGCTAAGCTGAGGACTTCCTTGGTGATCGGATCTTGCTACGTCTCATTGGTGTGCTATCAACTTGCTTCATGTTGTTCGGATCAGGGTGCTAATCTTGGCTAGCACGTCTGGGATCTTGATACGCACATGACAGATGACGTTGGCAACCTTACAGGCTTATTTTCTTTGACCCTGCTACAAAATTCATTCTTCATCTTCCAGTAGGCTTGGGGACTAAGTGGCTATACTTTACCTGGTGGTGAATGTGGTGCCTTTTTTCCTGATTTACACTCTGATCTCGCAAACAGAGTCTAAGTGGCTACATTTCGCCTAAGGTGAAGAATTTTTAATTTTTTACCTTAAGCCCCTTACATCCTTCTGGCAAGCCTTACTTGGCTAAGTTCGAGATCTGCATACCAGTTAAACTGGTCGGCTTCGACTTCCACCGCTTGGATCACCAGTTAAACTGGTCGGCTTCACGTCAAACTGCTCAGACTTGTTTAAGACAGCGTGCTCAAAGGATACAAGGCACTCAGGGACTAGCTATGGGGGATATATCCCCCGGTACCCACAAGACAAGACATGGGCCGTGCTCCAAACGTGGCCCAGCCCACAAGATCAAGGCGTGCACCGCAAGACTACATGAAGATGTGATTTATTGTATAATACCAAATAGGATATTTTTCTTGTAACCCTACCCCTCCAGAGTATATAAAGAGAGGCAGGGGTCCCCTAGATGCTATATCAAATCTGATACACAATCAATACAAAATAACAGAGCATAGGATGTAGGGTGTTACGTCAAGCTAACGGCCTGAACCTGTATAAATCTTGTGTCTTGTGTCTCTGTTACCATCTAGTTCGTATCACGCGCACTTCCACCGATTCATCTACTACCATGGGTATACCCCTCGGTAGACCACCGAGCAGATTTCGTCGACATACATGGAAACCTATTTTGTACGAGTACTTTTGTTGAATCCCTAAAGGAAACAAATAAAATTGAAACAAAACAACAGAAAAAGCAAAAGCAAAAACATTATTCTAGACTTGTTCAGATGAACTCCTCGCTGCATGGTTCTTTCATGTTCAACAAATTTTATCAAAGACACGAGTTGGATTCAATAGAGATCAAATGCACTCATGAATGTTTAGCATATTATAGATAAGATCAAAGACAACTAGAAAGAAATCTGTAACGAAAAGCAACCAACAGGGGCTACAAACCGGCTACAAAATGACCAAAGGACCTGAGATACACCACGCTCAACAGAGTTTAACCCACCTAAGGCCTTGTTTGGATGCGCATGTATTCATCTTGATCCACATGTGTTGAAGTGGATTGGATTGGAATTAAACTAAATTCCATTCCATTCCACTCCAACACATGTGGATTGATGTGGATACACATGCATCCAAACAAGACCTGATACAAAGTTCAACAAAAGTTAACACCAACATGCAAATAAAAGTTCACATATTTTGTAAGGGTGTCCCACAGATCAAACTTATTCAAGACTACTAATACTACTGATATGTCCCACAGATCAAGGGTCAAGGTTGGCATGCAGGATCTCATCCACGTCCACCTTCGGTAAGACGGTGTTGGCGGCTGGATCGAAACTCTCGATCAAATCGGCGATGGCATCATCCGTCGAACGTGGCAGAAAACCCTGCTCCGCCACTCCTAGGTTCACCACTGTGCCAATCTGAAACTAGGCAGCAGTCAGCGCTGTGGCAGCCCCTTGATGATTGGCTTCGATCACCATGGCTCGAATTCAGGTTGGTAGGGCTCGGAGGTGCTCCTCTATGGCCAACAGATTATCCACTCTTCCAATGGGGATGGCCGCATTACAGGTGGCTAGCACAGACATCTGTAGGGTGTTGACCCACGTGCTTAGTACCACAACAAGGTTCATCATGTGTTGGGCCTGTTGCTGGGTGATCGCCAAGTCAACTCGCGCTTGGGAGGCCAAATTCTTGGAAGCTTGAAGTGTGTCATGCGTGGCATCCAGCTCACCGCGCAGCGTCTCTGTGTTCAGCCTGGTCGATGACAAATCCACTTGGACATTGTGGTAATCCTTCAATAATTGACAATACTCTACGTCGTCTGAGGATTCGCCCACTTTAGAACTAGAGGGTTGTGCGGGGATAGACGGGCTCGGCGGCGGCAAAGGGCGACGGGATGACTCTCCGACACCACTGGGGGAAAGCCCCATGACCTAGGATGGCATCACCATGGAGGAAGTGCTACACAATGTAAGCCAAGTTCAAGCCCATATAGGATAAGAGGGAGAGCGATCTGATTGAGAAGGCAAACGACTTTTACCGGTCTGACTGACGCAGCATGGCACGGAATCGTGGGTGGCTGCCTCCATCGGGGGATGCCTCGCAGGGCCACATTCTGAGTGCGACTATGGACGAAGAACCGGGCACCGGGGCGAACAAGGCTCGGGACACCATCATGCCCATGAACACCTATTGAGATAGTAGGCAAATTCCAAATACTAGTTAAATTAAACAGCATGAACACAAATACTAGTGTGAGCATTACTCGCATACTCTGGTTAAATGAAGATAAATAACATGAAGAGCGGTGATGATCCACCTCCAAAGGGGGAACTATCGGGTTAGAGAACAGGCCGGCGAGAGATCTGTCTGTTAGTGGAGGATTGCCGGTGTTGTAGGCCTCCGAGGACTTCACATCGACAGACGATCTCGTCCGCTCTGCCATGGTCCTGGCAGGAGGCATCGGCGGCATAGTAGGGTGGAAGGCAAACGTTTTGAGATGGAATCAGGAGCTCTAGAGAGAGAAGGCAGCAGGTATAACCTTCCTTCTCACCCCTTGTCTCTGCTGTTATAGTTTGGGGGCCGTCGATCACCCCACGACCAAGATGTTTGTGTGGGTGGGCGCCGGGCTTCGCCCCGTCCCATCAATGCGATGGGTCGGGAGGCGATGTCCTCTGCTGCAACATGCTACTAACGCCACCCACATGCGCGCGCCTGCACAGAAATGCAGGAGCACGTGGTTTGGGTAGTCAAGATTTCAGATGGCCGGACCTTGTGTGATCTTGTAAAGTATAAAATTTTTGAATAAAAGTAATCCTTGATGCATGGTTCTTGCACGTTTAACAAATCTTATCAAATACATGAAAATAAGATGAGTTGGGTTCAACATAGATCAAAGCCACTCATGACTACAACTACTACTGATACAAATGTTGTGACCGAGTGCACTCCGTAGGCAATAGTTTTACTCACAACTCTGTACCGTATAGTGTCTGACGAGATCAAATGTGCCGTATTTGGACTTTCTTGCGGGCGTAGTAAAATATGAGAGTGAAGCGAATGCGTTAGGAAAGCTAGATGCAAGAAGGGATTCAAGAAAAGGAGCTTTTGACATGCTTGAGACTTGAATGCCTGGTGCTGTCGTGATAGGTCTTTTCTGTACTTATTTGATTCCAATCCAAGCAGTCACAACAGTCAAGGGGCAGAGTAAAGGCGTGTCCAGCTCGGTCAGATTTACATTGCTTGAACCATCAGAGGGACTCTAGGACAAGGCAAGATAAAGATTTTTTCCCAACCGGTGTGCTTCGCCTCGGGTGCTATCGCACTCCCTCGGGAACCTCAACCAGTCGTACCGCAGAAGGCGTGTTCAACCGGAGATGCAGGAGTATTGATGTTTCCAAGCGTACACTGATGAAAACAGAGCATGTCTCCTCCATTTACGCCAATGAGACGGCGTTAGTCTCGGCGCTAGTTTTTACTACATGTTAGCTCCTCCACTGATGCCCCAACAGTGTGGGCACTCGTTGCGTTTGTGACAACACCAAAAACATAGAAAAAGAAAAGCCCCACCACCACCACCACCACCACGAGAGGAGAATGAGAACAGAGACATACTAGCAAGGATTCCTCAAGACTATCAAGTTCCCTAGTTGGCATGGCAAGGCTGCAAGAAGACATGGTAGGACTGAGCCATAGTGACCTGGAGTGCATGAAGATCCTTCTTCCTGGATTGTATGCAGAAACATTGATAAGTGTCTATTTTCTATGTGCTGAATCTGATCTACTGGGGTTTGCCTTTGGGAATGAACTTGTCCCTCTATCTAGCTATGTTGATCATTGTGCATGCAGAAACTGCTGGCTGCAATGGCCCGGGCCATTGGAGGTCACCGAAAACTCGAGCTTTGTCTGGACGACGAGCAGAGCCTGGCCCGGTGGAAGGTGGAGGTGTTCCCCAATGGTGGTCACTTGTACCTCCGCCAGGGATGGAAGCACTTTGCCCGCGCCCTCGACCTCCAAGATGGGTTCTCTCTTGTGTTGCGGTATGATGGCCGGTCATACATTAACGTCAAGGTCTTTGACCTTACCACCTGCCACAAGCAAGACCCACATGACTTCGAGGCCGGCGGTAGTTAGTTCTCCCTGCCCATCATGAAGCCAAGGAGTTTTGCAGTGATCCTAAAGAAGTACCACCTCAAAGCGAAGTATCTAGTGAGCACTCGCGTGAGACGCAGAGTGTACTGACAATGTCGCAAGTTACCATTGTCCTCTTTGTCATCAGTCTTTTTTGTGCGAGGTGAAGAACGTGCCAATGGACTTCGAGTGAGCGCACGACTACAAGCAGTGACGCATGGTCGAGCTACAGATGGCTAGGCAATCCTGGTTCATGGGCTTGGAGAGGACCCACACGAACAAAGTCTTGTGAGTGTCATTCAAGTATGGGTGGGGCGCCTTCTGCGCTGACAACAACCTCAATGTTGGTGACACCTACTTCTTCAGTGTGATCTGTGAGGCCACCTATAGCAATAACGACGATGAGGAACAGGAGGAGGAGCTGGAGGATGATGAAGCTAAGCTCAAGGTGGAGGTGCACAAGACAAACGGTGGATGGAGGCGGTGAACTCAGTGCAAGAGTTGACACAATCTGTATTTTGTTGTTTCATCAATACTATTATCCGGCCTGTTATGATTTCTAAGTACTGGACTGTCTTAGGCCCTATTTGGATGAACTACAACTAGTTAGCCATGGCTAAAAATTTGCCAATTAGTTGTTTTATTAGTCTAGACCTGTTTGTATCGTGAACTAATTATTGGGTTCTATGGACTAGTTGGATGGCCCCTGATATTTGCCATCACTGTATTTTGTTGTTCATCGACTCATAGTGATCTAGATCATCTATATTTCCTAGGGTCATACTATCTTAGGCTCCAAAAAATTTCAATATCTATACGCCCACGTCCTCCGATCAGAAAGGGCGAACACCGTTAGTATACAACATATCAGAAAGAGAACCAGAAAGAGAACTACATGCAAAACCAACCAATAGGGGATAGACAGAGTTTAATCCACCTAATACGAAGTTCAACAAAAGTTAATGTAGACATAGCAATTGCGTGGGTTAAACTCTATTGAGCGTGGTGTAGATCAGGTCCTTTGGTCATTTGGTAGCCATTTTCTAGCCCTTGCTGGATGGTTTTTCCTGCTGGTTTCTTTCTGGTTCTCTTTCTGATCTGTAGTATGGTAAATATGCATAACGGAATTCATCCAATCAAGTCTCTCGTCGATCTAATGCCTAACGGAGGAGCCACATAGCTATTTGAAGTTTACTGCACACATAAGAAAGTCCGAGCATTGTAAATCTGATCGGGCCAGATACATCTCACGTTATATAGGGAAACCTATTTCGTACTAGTACTTCCATTGAATCCCTAAGGCCTTATTTAGATACGCATGTATTCATCTCAATCCACTATATTTGAGGACAAATTTTAAATGCCAGAATACACTATATTCGAAAAGAGTGAATTAGTAGTTTCTTATTCCAATTTCCCATTCGAAAAATGGATTTCTTGGCAAAGCCTACAGTCCTCACTGCAATACAGATCCCTTCTTTCCCATCCGTCAGCATAGCCATAGATGCCGCCTACGCATGGAAGATCATCGCGCACCTGTGCCTACGGCAGCAGCGACAACTTGCCCCACATCGTTCGAAGGGCCACCTCAGTGGCTGGGAGGCGGCATAGCACACACCCCTTATTCCTTAGCCACCTACTCGTTGGTCCACCACCACTGCCCACCACCGCCGCCTGATAATACTTCCTCACCCTCGACCCGTCTTATGTACCGCCTCGTAGTGTCATCGTCACTGGCATCGCCATTGTGCCTATAGAGCAATACGACGACCAGATAGACCGCCAGTTTATGCCCGCCATCAGCAACGCGGGCGAGATCATCGAGGCATGTCTGGGGCTGTGCTTTTCCATGAATATAGTTTGTATCCCGGTGAGGAAGCAAGACTCTAGATTGTCGACTTGGGTCTGGCTAGCAAGGAGGGCTTCATAGTCGATGGGGTCATCCCACGTCCTCCCCAGTGCCGGACGCTAACTGTCAGTGTTTTGTAAATCGGACTAGTAAACTTATACAATTGCCGCGCTGCTTTAGGAAGATGATGGTAGCATCCAATAGACACGAGGATTTATACTGGTTCAAGCTAGAGCCCTACGTCTAGTCTCAGAGAAGATCGAGTACGTGTTCCTCGTTTGAATGCTCTGAAGTTCTTACAATGGGGTTGCAAGAATGGTGAAAGAGGTGGTAGAACCTATGCTAGCCAAGGGGCAACCTGAAGAGAAGCTCCAGGAGCCTTACTGCTATGGTGAATGGATGGAGTGGTAGAGGATGATCAATGAGAATGTGTGAATGTGGAAGCCCTAGCTGCCCTTATATAGAGTTCAGGGCCAGGGCTCATTACAAAGAAGAGGTTCTCCCGACCGAAGGGTCGAGAGCCTAAGGGAGGTCCTAGCTAACTTGGCTTGTAAGCTACGCCATCTTCTAATGCGTGCCTAGGCATGTCTGTCGTCATGGTCTTGTGGCCACGTCGTGGCTAGGCCTGACATGGTGCCACTATGCTGGTTGTGGTAGCACTATAGCCATGGTGATTGTTCGTCAGCTATCCTATGCAATGCGGTATCCGTCATGGTCTCTGCCGTTGTCTCTAGGTCCCCCGGGGCATCGTACCCATAGTAGGTAGCCGCCTCTGGGTCATTGCTTTGCCTAGTCGCTTCGTGGGGCTGAGGGCCACGACCCCGATCATTGGGGTCAAGGCTTTCATCCGGCATGGTCGGCCTCTGCACTGACACCCCTGTCGTGGCTTCCATTCCACGGTGGATAGGGCCGTATACCTACCAGGTGGGCCATTCCTGGTCGGCGGTCATCGTACCCACCGTTACCGCCTCAAGGCGGTGTTGTCTTGTCTGTGTAGCATGGTGCATGGTTGGCGTCAGACCGGGCTATGGTGACTACTACCACCTTGGTCCTTTTGAGGTCAGTGCAGCGTGCTTTCCCTTGTTAGGGTAGGCTCACTTGGCAGGGCACGACCTCTTTCTATCTCTACCGGAGGTCGCAATGGAGAGAGATCGTATGCCTTGTGAGCGTGGTGAGACCAAGGCAGGTGGAAGGGGTCATGGATAACCCCAACCTCCGTGCCTAGCCTGGCCTATTTAGCTTTTGCTAGACCTCTTGTTTGGGCCCTTGTCTGCTATTGTGTTGTGAGCTACGTGGCCCGCCATCTAGTCGATGCCTTGAGATACCCTGGGGTTATAATCCTGACACCGATCGACGGTGAGGTCGCTGTAGATGCGGCGCATGGATGAGTAGGTCACCCATATGCTACAGAGGTCATCCATGGGCCGCTCCAAGGTCGCAGTGAGGTGGCCTATTATCACAATTTGCACCTCGGTAGGGAGTGCCGTCAATGACATGATTGCTGCGTGGATCGAGCTATGGCGTGTGGATGGCAGCGAGCTAGAAGGCTAGAGGGGTGGAGTGGCATGACGTATGTTGATTGAGGAGGAGGCGAGGGAGGCCACCAAACGGGGGCAATAGTAGGAGTCAAACAATGGGAGTGAGGCCAGGCTTTATACACACAGGGATGCCAGGGCTGGAATGGGCTTCTAACGCGAGCGCACCACATTCATCATTACTAGTATCCGAGTAATGAATATGTTTGCTTGCATGGCACAAGTTCTTTAATTCCATATCCATGCTTGTGTGGTGTATGCTAGATTGTAGAAAATGATTGATGAAATGAAAACTATCATGCATAGGATAACTAGATATACCTTGATCTTTTATGAGTGGTATTAGGGCCTTGCTTCTAATGTTGATCTCATGAGGTATCTATTTCATCTTTGCTTTTCAAGTGGTATCTAGCAAATCATGGTGCTAAGGATGGTGTTCAAATGGAAACTCCGATTGGTATCACGCTTCAAAGGTCCATTCTTTACATCTTGTTTACACCAAAATTTGGAAGAAGAATTGTAGGAACTCGAAAGCTCCCAAGATCGTGTCATTGAGGAATCGATCACGTAAAGGTCGGTATTAGCTGATTCGAATACAGTACTAGAATCAACTCTCTTCAGATAGCGCCAGTAGATAACGATGAAAACTACGGTTGGCGCCAGGAAAAACATGTTGGACTCTACAAAAAGGGAAAGATTAGGGTCCAAGTTATCTTAAATTAGGAATGTTTTCTCTTATGCTAAATATTGTAATGAGTCGTGCTTAAATAGGATTCATGCGTAGGTTTCGGATATAAATATTGGACCCCGGCTATTGTAAAAGACACACAATCAATCAAATACAAGTTACTTTTTTTGGCTCCGGCCACCCCTTAGCAGTAGGAGTAGAGTAGATCTTGACGAGTTCTTCAGTGAGCAAGGATACATTGGTCTAGCCGACCTTCAGCTTGTTTGTAAGTATGTCATGGCTTATACTTCTGTTGGTACGGCTGCATCGATTCGGTCGACCTCCATTGCGACTTTGGTATAAGCTAGTTATCGACTCTTGTCTAGTTCAAGTACGGCTGCATCGATCCGATCGACCTCCACTGCTAGAACTAGATTAAGGTCAAGTTATCGGCTCTATCTAAGGGTGGCATCCTTCGGGTAGATTCATTAAGTTACCGATCTTGCTGATGTTTTTCATTATTATCAGTTTACAGCAATATCAATCCACCCGGTCAAGATCGAATTAGATTGGCCTTATATCCTTTAGATCTGTCGTTTGTTTTGTTACAACATGATATTATCTACCTTGAATGATGGTTTATGTTTCACTGGCTATTTTACTTCGATCTTGATCATGCATAGTACGTGGTTAAGGCATGCATAGTCTTGAAGAGGTCAGCTGGCTAGTTGAATCTAGTTTATAGTTCACCATTATGGCTATAATGATCCGGTCGATCCCCACTGATAGCACTATAGATTGGAGGATGTTCACTAGTAGATTTGTTCCTGGTTAGGTGTGACCTTGGCTGTTTGCTATGCCTGCATCGGCTAAATAGCCGATCACCTGTGCGTTAACGTCTACGGTGTGCGTCTATGATTCTGTTAAGCGTGAATAGATCCGTGTGCTTTGAGGGCTTGATTCGTTGTCTTTTTCATGGCTGCATCGATTCGGTCAAACCCCACTGTTAGAGATAGCGGGTTGAGTCTGAGGAGTCCATAGGTTTCTTCGTGTGAAATAGTCGATTGTTCGCACGCTGTAGTCCTTTTCACCTGAATCGGCTATTTTAGCCGATTCATCCGAGCCTTCACGTATAGCATGTCTTTCGGAAAGCCTTTCAAAGTACAGATGTGTTTGCGGATTCTTCGGTTTTAGTTTGTTACTATCATCATAGCTACCATCGATCCATTCGAGCCTCACTGTTGGTGGTAACAGATTAGATTCAGAGCGTTTGTAGATCCGTTCATATCAGATAGTCGATTCGTTCGTGTGCTATATCCTTTCTTGATTAGATTCATCGGCTTCAATGCTTTACACTGGTAACATCTATCTAGCTGATGATCTCATTTACATCTATGAGTACTGTACCTGTCAACATGAAATTAATCGCTACACAAGAGTTTTACAGTCCGTAACAACCGATTTATGTGCGGATCGACTATTTAGTCGCTTTTCCTGTATGGATGCTCCCGAAGCGACACACCTGGAACTGTCTAGGCATAGACCGGCATGTTTCACCTTAAATTACTGATAAACTTTCTCTCCTTGTCAATTGTAGGGTCAAATTGACTGGCACGTCTCGGAAGGAGTACGCATGATCGATTATCCCTATGTTGAAGCCAGGTGGATCTCCAGCTCCATCGAGCAGGCCCTTCCGGCTTGCTCGTGTGTCCGGCACAGTTGACATGTTTTCATGTCGACACACGTTCTGGCACGCCTGGTGGGACCCCACAATCGTCATGGCGGCTTACAACAACAATGACATCCTTATGGTACCTTATGAAGATCTACCTGATGGAGATAAAGATGTCATCAGCAAAGCTATAGAAGAATTTCAGAACAAGTGTTTGTTGTCCTACACCAAGACACGTGATAATGTAATTGTTTAGAAATATCCACTACCAAGAGTTCTGTTGCATGGGTAGACAGATGTAGATGAAGTAGAAGGCAGGCATTTCTTCATGGAAGCTATAAACAAATCTATTCATGATGCCATATCAAACCATAATGAAGTTTTCTTAAACACATTCCACAACATCATGAAAGAGGTGTTTCATGGGTTTTCAGTTGATCAGGTTGGACCGACTTATTACAACATTCCACATCCGTCGACTCAAGGGACTAATCAAATCGGTACCAGCCATCAAGAAGCAGCACCAGCCAGTAATGATGATGTCCAGGTAGTTCAGAGTTCGTCTGAGGAAGTTCAAGGTGCCACTACGAATCAGATACAGTATAATCCTGGATCATCAGTACAGTATATGCAACTGCTGGTGGGACAGGGTCAGAACTAGATGATTAATTTTGGGACATCAGGCCACATACCGTCGTTGGCTAAAAAAATAGCACCATCAATTCAAAGGATCCGTAGAGATATAGATCCTAATGTCTATACCCAGACACTTTAAGCAGCAAACCAGTAAAGGACCCAGCAAATAGAGATTCCACGAGGGTATCATTATGGCACAGATTACAATACCCTTCACATGATTCTAAATCCAGGGTACCAAGGTACCCGGAATTTTAATCCACAAACGGGTCAGCAGGTACATAGAAATGCAAATTCAAATGCTGATGAGTTGTTACTGAGAGTAACCGAGATGATGAAGAATTAGTTCGGTTTGAAGCTAAAAGGGTAGACCTTCTCGTACAAACGCCCATATCTAGAATGGTACGATTTGGTCGCTCTTCCTACAAATTACAGGCTTCTAGAGTTTGTCAAGTTCACTGGCCAAGACAGCACAAGCACAATAGAACATGTCAGTCGGTATCTTACACAATTGGGTGAAGCATCCATTGATGAGGCCCATCGAGTTTGTTTCTTCTCCTTGTCACTGTTAGGGCTAGCCTTCACTTAGTTTTCATCACTAGCAGTTAATTCCATTGTCATTTGGGCTGACCTAGATTAGAAGTTTCATACATATTTTTACACTAGGATAGGAGAAAAGAAGATTACCGATTTGACAACTATAAGACAGAGAACTAATGAATCGGGCACCTAGTTTCTTCAGAGGTTCTAAGAGACTAGAAATTTGTGCTTCTCATTAAACTTGGCTAATGATCAGCTGGCTGCTTTGGCCATTCAAGGAATGTTGCCAATATGGAGAGAGAAGCTGCTGGGACAAGAGTTTGATAACTTGGGTCAATTGGCTCAACAAGTGGCAGCGCTCAATAGTCAATTCCAGAGTATGCACAGAGATACCCGATTCTAGAAAAGTACCACAATGGCCAAAGCCTATAATCCATATTCAGTCAATGACGGTTATGAAGACGATGAAGAAGAAGAGGTTGCCATGGCTAAATGGAATTGGGGTCAAAAGATAGTAATGGTGCTGAATCCTTGGGGAAGAGGAGTCAAAGAGAGCTATGACTTCGACATCACAAAATCAGACAAGCTCTTCGATTTCTTGCTTGAGAAGGGACATATCAAGTTGCCTGATAATCATGTTATGTTGCCCCCTGGTCAGTTGAAGAATAAGAAGTTCTGCAAGTTCCATAACGCTACTTCTCATTCCATTAATGAAAGTAGAGTTTTTCGATAGCATATACAGAGGGCTCTTCAGTAAGGAAGGCTCAAATTCGATACACCTCGGAAGATGAAAGTTGACGATAATCCTTTCCCAGGAGATCAAAACATGGTCAATGCTAGGTTGCTCAAAGGGAAGATTAAGGTCCTGACATCAACCAGATCAAGAGAAACTAGAACAGTCGATCCTGAGATGCAAATATCGACTGATGAATACAGAGAAATTAGAAGACGTCACGACAAGCAAAAGAGCCGATATGAGAAGGGAGAAACGCCAAAAGATAGGGCGACAAAGCCGCGTGTTATTTTGAATAAATGGTAGCAGCAGAAGGAAAAGGATTATTAGCATTGGTTAGAGAAGCAAGAATACCAGCGTCGACAGGAAAAAGAAAGGTACGAAAGGAAGCAAGCTGAATCGCATTGGAATTGTCCTTTCTTCAGACATTGCTAGAATGAAGGTTTGAAATTTCCTACCAGGAATAACTGTCCAGAATGCAGCAAACAATATTGGGAGTTTAGGCAATCTCAAGCCAACCGCCGGTCTATCCATGCTCAAGACGTGTATCACCATAATAACATAGATCGGCGCTTAAAAAATAAAAGTGTTCATGATTGGCTTAGAAAATGAGTTGTTGACCAAAACTGGGCTGATTACAAGGAAGAAGGTAATGAGGAAGAGTATGTTTGGCAGGAAGGCCAATGATGTCTAGGAGGTCTGACAAGAAGCCAGAAAAGGAGAGTGCAACGACTATGGAAAGGGAACTGGAACAAACTCAAGCATCTGGTAGACCTTAAGTGTGGCGTGCTAAGAAAACTACCGATAAAAGACAACCATCGGCTAATATTCAAATGACTTTTCTGTTGTCATTAGAGTTTAGGGCTCCAGTGGATCAAGAAGTTTATTCAGATTTTGATGAGTCGGAGTATGAGGAGATAGTTACCAAGTTAACAGTTATACAGCAGGCTGTATTTGATAAACCAGTCAAGCATCGACACTTAAATGCTTTATATGTAAAAAGTTTTGTTGATGGGAAGCCGATGAACAAGATATTGGTGGATGGAGGTGCTTCTGTCAATCTTATGCCTTACACCACTTTTCATAAACTTGGCAAGGGACCAGAAGATCTGATTGAGACTAACATGATGCTTAAGGACTTTGGGGGTAATGCATCTAAGACCCGGGGGGCAATGAACGTCGAACTGACAATCGGGAGTAATACTCTGCTCACCACGTTCTTCGTCATCGATGGAAAAGTGTCATATAGTTTGCTCCTTGGTCATGATTGGATTCATGCAAACTGCTATGTGCCATCAACCATGCATCAATGTTTGATTCAATGGCATGGAGATGATGTCGAGCTGGTTCGTGCTGATGGATCTGTGAGTGTCGCAACAACCGATCCAGTATTCTGGGAGCTGGAAGACTTTGAGTGCTTTTCTGGCAAGTTATGGGAAGGAGGTTTCATTAGAGTCAGTAATGAAAGCCAATAGTTGATCCAAGAAGTCGGCTTTGAAAATTTGTTTTAATGGATAATCCAATAGATGGTACAAATGACAAACTAGGACATGGCTTCATGTCGACCGATGAATTAGAAGAGGTGGATATTGGTTCTGGAGATAGGCCTAGGCCGATGTATGTAAGTGCCAAGTTGGATCTTGAGCATAAGCAAGAGTTAGTCAATTTACTAAAGGAATTTAAAGACTATTTTGCTTGGGAATACTATGAGATGCCTGGTCTAGACAGATCGATTGTTGAACACCAATTGCCAATCAAACCTAGATATCGGCCGTTTAAGCAAGCTCCGAGGAGATTCAACCCAAACGTGCTTGATGATATAAAAAAGGAGACTGAAAGGTTACTGGAAGCAAAGTTTATCCGACCATGCCGATATGCAGAGTGGATATCAAATGTTGTCCCTGTGTATAAGAAGAATGGAAAGTTAAGAGTTTGCATCAATTTCAGAGATCTGAACAAGGCTACACCCATGGATGGTTATCCGATGCCAATAGCTGATATGTTTTTAGACGTAGCAGCTGGGCACAAAGTTATTAGCTTCGTGGATGGCAATGCGGGATATAATCAAATTTTCATGGCTGAGGAAGACATAGCAAAGACCACTTTTAGGTGCCCTGGTGCAATCGGTTTATTTGAGTGGGTTGTGATGACCTTTGGTTTGAAGAATGCCGGTGCAACTTATCAGAGGGCAATGAATTATATTTTTCATAAGTTGATCGGTATGATTGTTGAAATCTACATTGATGATGTGATGATAAAATCGAAGGGGTACAAGGAGCATCTAGCTGATTTGTGGGAGACTATGGAATACACAAGAAAACTTGGTCTAATGATGAATCCTAATAAGTGTGCCTTTGGAGTATCAGCTAGACAATTCTTGGGTTTTATGGTCCACGAGAGAGGAATCAAAGTTGGTCAGAAAAGCATAAAAGCAATTGATGAAGCAGTGGCCCCAACTACTAAAATAGAGTTACAATCTTTGCTTGGTAAGATTAATTTTATTAGAAGATTTATTTCAAATTTGTCAAGAAGAGTTCTGCCGTTTTCTCCCTTGTTGAAGTTGAAAAATGATCAAGAATTTATGTGGGGTGACGTACAACAAAAAGCGTTTGAGGAGATAAAAGAATATGTGAAATATCCACCTGTGTTGGTCCCTCCTCAGCAAGGTAAGCCTTTTAAGTTGTACATATCGGTTGATGACAAAACAATTGGATCGGCCTTGATGCAAGAGTTTGAGGAAAAGAGCGAGTTGTTTTCTATCTGAGTAGAAGGCTCCTGGATCCAGAGACAAGATATTCTCGCACCAAAAAGTTATGTTTGTGCTTATATTTCTCTTGCACAAAGTTATGACACTACTTATTATCGGCCGAGTGTACGGTTGTTTCTAAGGCTGATGTGATCAAGCACAGGTTGTCAATGCCAATACTGAATGGGAGAGTGAGAAAGTGGATTCTTGCGTTGTCAGAATTTGACTTGAGGTACGAATCGGCTAAAGCAGTCAAAGGACAAGTAATGGCTGATTTTGTCACCCAACATCATAAGCCAATTGTTGGCTATGTGGAGCCGGTACCATGGACGCTGTTCTTTGATGGGTCATCATGCAAGCAAGGTGGTGGCATTGGTATTGTTATTATTTCACCTCGGGGGGCAAGTTTTAAGTTTGCTCTTCCAACTGAACCAGTGATTACCAACAACCAAGCAGAATATGAGGCTATTCTTAAGGGACTTCAACTTCTTCATGAAGTAAAGGCCGAAGCAATTGAAATATTTGGAGATTCACAGTTAATCATTAATAAGTTGATCAGCCTATATGAGTGTAAAGAAGATATTTTGAGGGGATACTATGATGAGTGCCAAAGATTGCTCAAGGAATTTCTTCATGTCTCTTTTCAACATATTCTGAGAGCACAGAATCAAGAGGCTAATCGTTTAGCTCAAAGTGCATCAGGTTATCGAGTGTTTCAAGAAGTCTTGAGTAGTGAAACTTCGAATGATGATTGGAGAGTTGAAATAGCCGATTACCTTAGGAATCCATCACAGAAAGTTGCCAGAAAGTTAAGATATAAATCGACTAAGTATGTTTTACTGGATGATCAGCTATATTATAAAACAGTCGATGGAGTGTTGCTCAAATGCTTAAATCAAGAGGAAGCTAAGGTGTTAATGGGTGAAGTGCATGAAGGGATATGTGGAGCTCATCAATCGGCTTATAAGATGAAATGAATTATTCGTAGAACTGGATATTTTAGGCCAACAATATTGGAAGACTGTTTTGAATGTTATAAGGGGTGCCAGGACTATCAACGTTTTGGTAATGTCCAGAAATCGCCTGCATCGGCTATGAATCCAATAATCAAACCATGACCGTTTCGAGGTTGGGGAATTGATTTAATTGGCCAGATTTTTCCGCCCTCAAGTAAATGACATAAGTTCATATTGGTAGCAACGAATTACTTCAGTAAGTGGGTTGAGGCAATTCCTTTGAAGACTGTAACCTCAAAGAACATGGTTGATTTTGTCAAGAAACATATTGTGTATCATTTTGGGATTCCTCAAACTATCACTACAGATCAAGGGACAATGTTCACATCAGAGGAATTTGGAGATTTTACTACCAGTATGGGAATTAAGATACTAAATTCTTCTCCTTACTATGCTCAGGCTAATGGCCATGCAAAGGCATCCAATCAGATTATGATTAAGCTGATTATGAAAAAGATTGAGGAGCAGCCAAGGAAGTGGCATTCGACGCTTAATGAGGCATTGTGGGCATATAGGATGGCCTATCATGGATTGATTAAAATGTCACCTTATGAACTTGTGTATGGCCATAATGCTGTCCTTCCTTAGGAAGTTCAAACTAGATCAAGACGTGTTACGTTGCAAAATGATTTGTCAGTCGAAGTCTACAAAAATCTTATGATAGATGACTTAGAGGACTTGAGTTGCTTTTGGCTACGTGCTCTTGAAAATATAGAAGCCAATAAACTGAGGGTTGCAAGATATTACAATAAAAAAGTCAAGAGCAAGCAATTTTCTAAAGGAGACCTGGTCTGGAAAGTGAAATTGCCGATCGGGTCAAAGGACAGCAAGTTTGACAAATAGTCACCTAATTGGGAATGACCTTATTGGATCAAATATTGTGTGCCTGGTAATGCTTATATTTTGAAACACTAAGAGTAGAGGAAGAATTTGGCAGAGCAATCAATGGGAAATATCTGAAAAAAATATTATCCTAGCGTTTGGATTAATACTTGACAACCGATTTGTTCGGTCGTCGGCTCTAATAGCCAATACCAGAAGGGTATCACCTCTAGTACAAAAATAAACTGGAAGGGGCAGAAGCCGGTACGATTTGTATCGCTTATAAGAACAAAGCAAACATGGACAGACTGATGCATGGAAAATGAAGTACGAAGCAAAAGAAAATCACTTAAGATGAAGAAATTGTTTGATAATATCACCTATTACAAACTATAGGCCGGAAAACACTTTGGTTACTATATCATCGGCCTAGGAAGTAAGGGCTATAGAGTTGGCAACATCGGAGAAATCCTCGACTAGGCGCTCATGATCCCCAGGGTGTGCCGCGGCTAGAAAACCGTGGGGAAGAAGCCAAAGCTCGTGGCCAGAACGGGCTTGCGCAGCCGCCAACGCCATGGCAGCACCATGACGAACGCCATGCAGAGCGACCTCCCTGACATGGTTTGGGATGTCGTACAAGCAGACCACTAGGACGGTGCCTCTGGCATTGACAAATCCCGCCGCGTACTTCGTAGCTGATTGGAGGCTTTTCAGCTGAGCTGATAGATCTAAAAGATTTAAAGGGGGGATGATCAAGATCTTGAAGATAAAATTAAGAAGAGACAGAAAGTTGTGGTAGACATCTCACCTGTGATTCTGGCCTCGGCCTCGGCCAACCTATCCTCCACCGGATCATCCTCGAAAGGCGATCGGTATCAAACCATGGCCAGAGTCGATTCTGCAAGGGAGAGGCAGTCAGCGAGATTCTAGCCAGCCCTATCAATGGAGGTGAGTAGATCGTCATTGTCGATCCGTCTCCTCGGATAGCAGGGAAGCTGGCAGCAAGCTGTTGACAAGAATGATCCCCAAGGCTAAGCAGAGTCGGCCCTGTGCTCCAGGATGGTAGGGGTATCCCAAGTTGCACCCTCCTGATGACGAGGGCGCTAGCGTGATGACACAGATCCATTGAGAGCCCCCTCAGCAGACCTCTTGCTGTTCTCCATGATCTCAAACCTATGGGAAAGCAGAAACCGCACTAAAGACATGAAAGGTTTGAGACGAAGCATGTTATTTTTCGATCCACAGCCGTGGCCTGTATATATAGCCCGGGAAGGTTGTGGCAAAACCTCCTAAATTATAGGGCCCACATGCACCTGTCACTGTCCAACGACCTTTGACATCTATGCATATATTCCCGATAACTTAAGAAGACTGTCGGGTGTCCTCGGGGAACCCCGAATCATCCACAATTTCCGAGCAGGATCCCATTATAGAGTCATTGCAGTATACAACAATTTATACAAATATATACATCAGAGTAAAGATTAGTGGAAGACTTACAATAACATAGTTTACAAACCATTTGTTTCAAACCATACAACTAAGTTCAGTTAATATTACAAAACGTAGTAGTGGAGTGGCATTATAACATATTACAGAACACACAAATAAGTTGCCCTGCCCAAGGGCCACACATTTACTTATCGTCATCGCACTGAACAACAGTCATGTAGCACGATCCAAAACAGATCTGCTCATGAGCCTCACCTGCAACAAGGGTCAACGAACCCTGAGTACAAAAGTACTCAACAAGACTTAATCGAAATAAGAATTAATAGAACGCAAGAATGCAGGCTCAGGGGATTCAAGGTATGGCTTTAGCAATAATCAAAGTTCTTTTGCGTAAAAGCTTTTTAATAAAATTCTTTATATCAACATTTAAAACTTCATAAGATCATATACAAAGCTGACATGATCCGCATTTAGATCATGAAACTTCGTATCCAACACTTTCTCAAACCATCCTCAAGTTCCAGTTATTAATACTACGATGATGAACAGAGAAGTGAGTCTCCATAACCAAGGAGCAACGACGATTCGAACCGATTAAACCCAGCTGGGAATTCCAGACCACACAACATATGTAGGTCCCTGACTTACATATATCAACCTACCCTCGGATCCTCTAAAACAAGAATGGGTCTGCGCCACCTGAGAATACAGTACCCCACCAATCCAGCCCATTGCCACGTGGGTACACGCTATTCCCGTCATCTCTCCACTCCCAGTGCGCGAGTAGCCATTCTCGTAATAGAATAGCCAAGTTAAGGCTTACCGGAGTTTGTGGTTAGTACTACAAAGTCTCACCGCACTTAGTTCAACAACGGACGGACCTTAACCGACACAGGCGGAAAGAACCCGCTCACAAGACCTCCATGTCTTGTGGCTCACACACACCGAGTCCGCCCGGTCTAGATTTATTACTCCACATTCCCATATCACATGATAACATAAGTAACCAAAGTTCCATTTAAAGTTCGCAGGTGACAGGTCATCACCCGACTTTCATCGTTCTAAGCATAGCTAAGCATAGCTAGGCATATACGAATTAAAACTGGTAACAAGGTAGATATGGAAAAACAAGGTTGGTAATGCACCAATTAAGTTTTCACTTAACTCCTAATCACTTAATGCAGTAAAGAAAAGCAAAAGCAAAATCAATTTGTAAAACACAAGGTAGGTTTAAATGCATCCGGGGCTTGCCTTCGTTGACGGAAAAGTTCGGTTCCGGAGTCGTTTCACAATTATCAAATCCGACCTCAACAGGCGGATTAACTTCTTTCACAACTTGATTAACTACCACGTGCTCACCTTCATTCACTACACGTAGTAACAAGGCCATGTTTAACATGATGCGAGATATAAAACATGATGCTCGATGATGGATACAAAAATTAACAACTTGAATACAACTTTCCTTCGGGGTACAGTTACAAGTCAAACTAACTAAACCATTTCGTAACACCTAATTCAATTGCCAAGGATCATTACCAACTAATGACCCAAGGACATCACTCAATCAAAAATTCAAACAAAACCTAAATCATTAAAGGTTACTATTTGCTTTTACGAATTAATTAAGAATTATGAAATAAATCAACTTGTTTCAATTGAGCCCAAAATTTTTGTACATGTTCATCTCATGATAACTAAGTGGCAAAACAATTTTCATAATTTTTGGATAAATAATTAAGCCTAGAAAAATCATGAAAACTCATTTATTAATTAATTAAGCAATTTTTATCACCTTCAGAAATTACTATAAATCAATATTTCATATTTTTCCTAAATAATATACATCACAGAGAAGTCACACAAAAAGGTTCATAATTTTTGGAGCTCTAACTAAATCTACACAAAAATAACAAAATAGACACTATTCATTCAATTCTAAAAAAGGAAAAATTCATTTTCAAACCGCTGAGTCACTGACAAGGTGACCCCACATGTCATCTTCTACCTCCCACGTTTGACCACGGCGACGACGGCGCTGACCAACGAAAACTTGCTGACGGTGAGTCCAACGGCGACGGCCAAGGTACCAAAACGTTCACCAAGACTAGGCGCACCTACTGATGTCCCTACTTGCGCCGATTATGGCTCTATACTAGCTCAACGCCGGCCATGGCGGATGCGGCGGCTCGGCAATGCTACACCGGTGACAGGAGCCCGGTAACACTTAAACACACAGCACAGGATGAACCAGGAGCTCACCTCGAACACGTTGAAGGCGATGGACGAGCCGGAGGAACGACGAAGAGGTGGGTCGACGGTCACAGCGAGCATGGCGGTGCGAACCACGTCAGTGACGGCGTTCCGGTGGCTGCGGTGGATAAAAGGGGCAATCAACCGGTCATAGAGCATCATGAGAACAAGGCGAAGCTGACGGCATGCCAAGCACGAGCAGAGATAGACTGTGGAGCTCTGGCCACGGCGAAGCGCGCTCGACGGAGATGCTACCGGCCGCGAGGAAGAAAGACATCGCACGGCAAAATTCGACGAAGACAGACGACCACGACCGGTTGGCTAGTTTCGCATGGAGTAGGCAAAGCTATTGAGCGCCTTGCTGCGACGGTGGAGGCACTACAGCGACGGTAAATGCACGATAGAGCAGCGGCGGCGGCGTCGGGAAAACAGAGGAAGGAAAACGGCGAGGAACGACGACGGCAAAGGCCTTATAGCGTGACTCAGAAGCGCAAGGAAGCCACGCAGGAGCCTTTTCCGTGCCAGCGTGAAGCCAAGGACGGCCACGGCGACGACCATAATGCATTCGAAGCTCACCGGCGATGTAGCTTAAGCGGCGAGCACTGTTCACAGAATTTACAGAATTGCCATCCGATTTGAAACTCAAATTACTCCCAAATTTATGTAACAACTCAAAAATCTCCAAAAATAAAAGTTGTTCAAAATTCAAAGTTCTACAACTTTGCTTTTATAACCATACCCAAATTCGGTCTACATTTTGAAATGCAAATTTAAATTAAAAAGGGGACACTTTAAGTACATTTCGTCTTTTTAAATTACTTCAAATTTTTCTAAACAACTTTTAAAACTCCAAAAACAAACTTTGTACAACTCAACAAGCTCTACATTTTTGCTTTAAGGCTCAACCCCAAAATATACTTCATTTTTAAAATGGGTTTTTCGGGTCAAAACTAATCGCTGGAAATCAGGGTTTTCGAAACTTCAAATCCAAACCAAACTTTGAACTCAATTCACACCATACAAGGCAACACTCATAACATAAATGTAAACTTGTTTTAGTGAATACATATCAAAATTTGCAATATGACCAAATGCCTCGCAATGCATATGATGACATGTCCTATTTTTAGTATTTAAACACCCAGGGTGTTACAATCCTTCCCCCTAAAAGAAATCTCATCCCGAGATCACTACAAGATTTTCGGTCTACTGCAACGCCAAAAAAGTGTAGCAAAAGACCCAAAAATGGTAGCCATAGTAATTTTGCTACCAATTTTTTTTGGTTAAATGTCGTTGCACTTGTAAGGGTAGCAATAGCATAATGCAATGGGTTACATTTTAGTTGCGACACACAGCCCCTCTATTGCAACACTTTTGATGCTTTTGCAACACCTGGTGAGTGTTGTAACAAAAGCAATTGCAACCACTATGGGTGTGGTAATAGTATCAATTGCAACGAACTAGGCATTGCTAGCGATACGTATTGCGACACGCTGGTCGTGTAGCAACACAATGCAAGCGCAACGCAACACAGGTGTTGCAATCGTGGTTGTTGCTACGCAGAGAAAGCATTGCAATAGAGGTTCTCTATTGCCACGTCGCCTAAATGGTTGCTATAGGTGGCTTAGGTTATTGCAACATCTCTTCAGGTTGGTTGCTACAGAGAGGTCGTATATTGCCACGTTTCTGAATGGTTGCTATAGATGGCATAGGCTATTGCCACATTACTTAGGTTGGTTGCTACAGACAGGTCATCTATTGCCACGTTACTAACTATCTGGTTGCTATAGGTAGATTCCTCTATTGCCACCGTCATCTTTTTGTAGTTGCAAGAGATAGTTTCTCTATTGCCACGATTATCGTACCTATTGCCACGACTAAATGTGGTTGTTATATGTGCCATCATATATTGCAACGCCATGATTAATATATTAATAATTCATGTTGCGACACTTTGTTTGGTAGCTTAAATTAATAATCGCAAAACGACAAATACATAATGAAGGAAGCATCGACATCCATTAAAACGAAATATAATTTGTTCATACAAAATCTTTAACAAAACACACCGAGTGTCAAACTAAATGAGAACACAAGTAGATAGCTTAACACATAATAATGTGTTAAGCACTGATTAAACCTGCTTGAACTCATTCAATCAAAAGACTAATGTCTCTTCATGCAAAATGAAGGTTCCCTTGATATGTATGTTGGCCATTGTCCCACCATTCGCATGCTCCTTCTCAAACTCAAGATTCCTCCTGAAAAAATCAT
Organism: Miscanthus lutarioriparius; assembly: GCA_904845875.1. NCBI lineage: Eukaryota > Viridiplantae > Streptophyta > Magnoliopsida > Poales > Poaceae > Miscanthus > Miscanthus lutarioriparius. The sequence goes on along the minus strand of CAJGYO010000005.1, from coordinate 35,472,152 downwards.
TGACATGCATTAGTTAAACTGAGACTAGTGGTGGCAAAGCTAATTGAACACTGAAGCAAAACACGAGTCTGCGGACTAGAGTTCTGTGAGCTACAAATGATTATCAACCATGAACTTTGAAGCGTAAAGCAAATATAAACATACATGCAAATTTGCCTCCCAAGACATTTTATGAGCACAAACACATCCATATATATTTCTAATCAGCAGAGGAAACTAAGCTGGACCATATTTAGGAGCGAGAACAAAAGAATAGCTATGTACTTCTCCAAAAGGACTATATGTTCCTTTTTAATGCAAAGAGAGATAAAAGGTTTCACATAGTACACTGTGTATTCTTTTTGGACAATGCAGATCTTTTCCTAGCCGCAGCTTCCTTGATTTGCTTTTGTTTGTAGTATAAACAAAGACCCAATTACCGCCAAATTACTTCTAGTCATGCGCCCTCTAGTGAGACGTTCTTGAAATTGCGGAAGAAGGGGTTGTTGTTCGGCCGGGTTGGTTTCTTGGGTAACCTGAAAATAAATGGTTGGTGGTAAAAATTACACCCCTTGACAAGAATATGACATGCATGTTACAATTAAACATTCTTCAATTATCATCAAACTACCTGCTGACTATGCATCATGTGTTCTCCCATTGTAGTTGTTACATTTTGTGTCCCTCAATTGTTGCAAAGCAGCAACAACATTTTCAGCTAGCTCCACAATTGTGCTAGCCTGCATTTTGAATTGGGTTCAAGATCATGATTTTCAGTTCAATAAACTATGAGAACATAGATGTTGTTAATATTACCTTTTGTAATTTGAAGCTTCTTTGTTGGGCTGCTTGCAACATTAACATAGCTTGCCTAAGTGCTTCTCTATCGACCTCCCTTTCCTTGTTCATCTGCTCAAGCCGACGCCTATGTTCTTGCCTCTCGGCTTCCCTTTCAACTTCTTGAGCTTCTAGTCTATCTTGCAGTAGTCCAAACGATTCAATGAGGGCTTCCTCCTGCTGCGGTTTGCAATAATTCAGTTTCACACCAACTCTCAAATTCTCATTAAACTTCACATAGTGAAGCACAAGCGATAATAATTCAAGAATGCTCACATGATTGAATGTTCACAAAAATACATGTAAGAATGTTCACGGTTCCAAGAAAATGGAGATATGTAATCGTAGCTTGCCGCCTAAGATTGCAATTAGCGTTAGTAGCTTGTCATGATCTGCACATTTAAACCAAATTCGTAAATCGGGGTTTTGTGGGATTTTGATATGCATATTTAATTTAGTGACTATGAAAATGGATGAACTGGATGAAACATCACAAGTCAATACTACATCGGACTCATTACGAGTAAGCTTAAAAAAGAATTGTCAAAGATTCAAAAAGAAATGTCATCTATTTATCGAGAAGCTTTGAAACTAATTAAATAGTTCAAATAGATCGTGCAAAGTGAAGCAAATAGAAAGATGATTTGCATACCTCCATTCGTATATTCTACAAGTCCAACAAGATCTCAATGAAAATATGTAAAGAGCTTACTATCCTCAATAGAAAGATGACTGTATATCTCCATTCAACTATCACAAAAATAGGAGTATGTATAGTATCTCACCTTCTTCTAAGATTTTTGCTGCCTTTAGGAACCTTCTCATGTGACAATAGAGTCAAGACCGACATTGAAATTGAGTGTTTGCATCAAAGTCAAGACCAAAGACATGTTCAGTTTGGGTCGAGCACTATCCTCCTCTCATGCGAAAATTTAAATAGGCGTGAAATTTCAATGTTGCAATGACATTACAAATGCTAACAGATATCTAGACGAGTGTGTTCTTATAGGCATTTAATCAAACAATTCAAGTATTCCTGCATTGATTACAATCGTGGCTCAAGCAAGCAAGCGAAAAACTTTCAAAGACATAGTTCTCGTCCCATGATTAGTAGCATGCAATCGACCTCAATCGACAGTGCGAGAGGTTCAAAGATCTGGCCGTCCTTGCTCGACACCTACATTTGTCGAGATCGCAACTCTGATGTGTGTGTGTTGTCCCGATATCGACCACCATATCTAGAATGCTCTATGTATGCAATCTGTACTTTTATGAAAATGTTTGTTGTCCCGATGTTTGTAAATAACTAAATAAGCGGGGCAATATTTTAATTATCTGGTTGTGATTATTAGTTTGTGATTCCAACCAGGATGTTGGATGAAATGGATTATTCCTCATAGGAGGATGACTTCATATAAGAAATCGAAGAGCGAATATCCTTAGGGTTTGAACAATTAGCGAAAAGACAACATTGTAATACTTGATAGTAGTTCATATACCGCTCTACTTGGTGTTGGGTGGACCGTGCTTTAGTTTTTGCTTCAGATGATTAATACGCAACAAGGATTGATAGGTGGGACGTGGTTGCCGATGGTGGATCGTAGTTCCTTCAAACAAAGCAGATTTTGTATTCATAAAATTGGTTAATTGATGTACCAACCAATGCACAAGTAAAGCAATTCTTGTAATGAAGACATTTAGTTAGTGATTCAATACCACATGGACATGTATACACACAGAACATACACTAAGGTTGATTCCAAATCGATAATCATGACAGTGTCATCACATTCAAACTCCCAAGATGGATCTTACTTGACTATGCAGCCTGAAACCTGAAAGACTCTGTAAAAAAAAGGTAACCTGAAAGACTCCTACCACTACCAGAATCTCCTATTTGTTGAGTGGTTGGATTCCAATATATAAGACGCTTAAGTTCAAACATCTTCCACACTGACTTTTTGTATGCAGCAGCATAAAAGAGGAGAAAATAGAGGCAGAAAAAAAACCAAAGAATCAAGAGTCCAGTTTCAGTAGGTACAGTTCAACAGCGAGTGAGAGGACCTTCTACAAATTTTGTGATCTTACTTGTCATGCTATTTCCTTACTTACGGGTCCATAAAAGCAACTAACATGAATTAGTAGCTGATCTCGCCTGATGTTTTTGAGTAAAATTTCATCCATTGCATAATAAAAATTGGGATGAAGATATTAACATTCACACATCTTCAGATACTTCGGAGGGGTAGTTACCATGGAGATTGAAAATTGATATCTAAATAGGATGAGGATTAGTATATTCCCTATAGTGTGCAATAGATTTTTTAGCATTGCTATTCAACATTCATATTATGAGATGATGGATCTGTTTTCAAAATTGGATACACTGCAAGTATCCCCTGAAATTGTTTGGTAAAACGCAGAAAATTGCGTTTTCGCAGAAATCGTTTAGCATGTGGAGTATAATTTTGGAGGAGATTTATTTCAAGGACAAAGCAACAAAAACAGAGTTTGACCCTGTCAGAGTTCAGGTTTCTGCTACTACTTTTGTTTCCTCCAATTAAGTCATTTCAGTAACCAAATCTTAAAGTTCCTTGACTAAATGAAAACATAAAAGTCTGAATGTTTTAGGAAAAGGAAACTTAAAGTTTCAGAAGTGTAAATATGAAGTGAACCTCTAGAAAAGGACATGGGTGTGCACATGTACGCATGATAATCTTTGGAACCGATTTAGAAACTAAGACATTCAGCTCTGTATAGCACATGTAATGTCAATTCACTTTGGCTTAGACCTTCACTAATGCAAGTGAGTTGCAAACTAAGACATTTGGGGAGGATTGACAGCTCACCGTGGGTCACGACGCAGGTAGAGGGAGCTCGATGCAGGGAGAGTAGCTGCCGTGAGCTGCTTGGTTTCGGAACGGCTTCGACGTCGCGGCGATTCCTCAGTTGCTGCTCACCGACGACATCCAGGCGGGTCACCATCGAAGCACGGTGCCGGTGCTGCCCCCGACGACGATGTGCGCTGGTCCCCGCTGGTCGAGGCAGAGGAACGGAGGTGCGGCGACGTGGCGGGAATGGCGTCGACGGCTTGGCGAGGTCGTCGGACGGCTTCACGTTTGCGGGCGCAGGGGTCGCAGACACCGCGTCGCGTCCGGCAGCGGCCCGTCTGACGGCTTCGCGGTTGCGGGCACAGGGGTCGCAGGCGCCTTGTCGCGTCCGGCAGAGCAGCGGCTTGGCAAGGTCATCCGATCCGGCGGCTTTGCGGTCGCGGGTGCAGGGGTCGCAGGCATCGCGTCGCGTCCGACAGCGGCATGGCGATGGCTGCTTGGCGAGGTCCTCCAGCGGCGGTTCCTCGGAGCGAGACGACCTGGGAGCTGGGCGTCGTGCCGCTCGTGTGGCGGTTCTCTGGTGTTCGTCGCGCATGCGGTGGTGGGTGTCGGGGCTGCGGCAGCCGCCGCGGACGCTGGCCCGGCCACCCTAGGAACCTGCGGCGGTTGGGTGTAGGCGGTCAGGCCGGCCTCGGGGAAGCACCGGCGGGGCGGCGGCCGGGAAACCGTAGCCGCGTCCGTCGCGCCACCGAGTCCACCGTGCCGCCCCGTCCGCCGAGTCCGCCTCGTCGGCCATAGTAGGCCTTGGTACGGGCGAGAGGAGGGGTAGATCGAAGCGTCGGGAACCTGCACGCGCACGGGAGTGGGGGATCTGCGTGGCCTAGCCGCCGCCGCCGTCTCCCAACCCCGCCTCCAGCGCCGGCGGCTACGCCCAGCCGCGCCGTGCGCCGCTGCCTCTTGCCTGTGGTGTGGGGGCGCGCCTTCGCCGATTTAGGCGCTGTGCCATCACAACCAGGAGGGCGAGGGCACCGCCGTCGCGGCCGAGAGGGGTGAAGACATGCTTTATGCTGGATCGAGCCGCTCCATGCCACTACCGGCGCCCCACGCAACCCTAGCCTCGTGGCCGGCGTCCGGTGGCCTAACGGCGTGGGGAGAGGAGTCGCGCCGCGTGGGAGGCGCGTGGGGAGAGGAGGAGTCGTGGGGAAAAGGTGTGGCGGCGGGAGGAGTCACAGGATCGGAGAAGAGTCACGGGTGCGCGTGCGCATGAGAGGTCCGCGGGAGGGAAGACACACTAAACCTAGGCCGTCGGATTTGGACGAGTAACGAGAGAGAATGACTAAGAGATAATTTAGTCCATTCGTTTTGATGGTGTTATATTTTCTGGGTGCATTCATAGATGTGGATGTAGCATAGGTCATGACTGTGAAGTATGCATTTGTTGTGTGACTGTAGACTTATTCTAACAGTTGTATTATAGGGTAGGGTAGATAAATAAATGGTCACAAATTACAGCATTCTATGATGATTTTTTAGAAGGTCACATATGAACCGTCATGTATAAGGGTATTTCTCGTAGTGGACTTTGGTGCGAGACTTCCCTCCGGCGCGCGTCCAAACCAGAACCACTCGCACAAGGGATCTGCGCGGCTTCGAGTGAGGAAGGCGATTCTGTACAACTATAGATGTTATTGACCGTTTTCATAGATGCTATAAACAAGGGCATGGGATAAACAACTCTTTGTATAACTCATCAAGATCTACAACTTTTATTTTGGTCATCTTGTCATTTGATAAAATTTGAACCTTTCAAATTTGAAATTTTAAAAAATGACAAGTTCGAACCAAAATTTGAGACCCAAAATGATTTCAACATAAAAAGTGATGAATACCAAAGTTGTTCAACTCATTAATATCTACAACTTTTATTTTAGTCATCTTGTCATTTGATAAAATTTGAACCTTTCAAATTTGAAATTTTGAAAAACGACAAGTTCGAACCAAAATTTGAGACCCAAATTGATTTCAACATAAAAAGTGATGAATACCAAAGTTGTTCAACTCATGAATATCTACAACTTTTATTTTGGTCATTTCTTCATTTGACAAATTCTTAGCACACATTATTCACTAATCTTACACATGTCTCATATAGTTTATAAAACCTTATGAGAGATGTGTCACATTTAATGAACAATGTCGTTAACACTTTGTCATATGAAGAAATGACCAATAAAAAGTTGTAGATCTTGATGAGTTATTCAACTTTGGTATTTATCACTTTTTTAGCTGAAGTCATTTGGGGAACCAAAATCTTATCTGAAGTTGCATTTTTTTGAAATTCAAAATTTAAATTGCTCAAACTTTTCATATGTATATATTGACAAAACCAACAAAATAAATTGATAGAGAATGATTTTAGAAAATTTTAGGAAAACAAATCATTAGATTTGGAGTTAGTATGAGGAAGAAAAACTAGTTACAAAGCTGACCCACAGATTAAAAAAAGAAATCACACTGTTCACTATGATCATGTAAGGATCATCTAGAACAGTGTGATTTCTCTTTTTAATCTGTGGGTAAACTTTGTAACTAGTTATTCTTCCTCATATTAACTCCAAATGTCATGTTTTTTTCCTAAAAATTTCTAAAATCATAATTCAGCATTTAAGTTTGATCAAACTTGTATGTGACAATGTTTTACACATTTTAAAATTTGAAATTTGAAATTTGACAAGTTCAAACCAAATTTTCAAACCCTAAATGATTTCATATGTAAAAGGGATGAATACAAAAGTTGTTAAACTCATCAAGATCTACAACTTTTATTTTGGTCATCTTATCATTTGATAAAATTTAAACCTTTCAAATTTGAATTTTTAAAAAATGATAAGTTCGAACCAAAATTTGAGACCCAAAATGATTTCAACATAAAAAGTGATGAATACCAAAGTTGTTCAACTCATGAATATCTACAACTTTTATTTTGGTCATTTCTTCATTTGACAAATTCTTAGCACACATTATTTACTAATCTTACACATGTCTCATATAGTTTATAAAACCTTACGAGAGATGTGTCACATTTGTGAACAATGCCGTTACCACTTTGTCATATAAAGAAATGACTAATACAAAAGTTGTAGATCCTGATGAGTTATTCAACTTTGGTATTTATCACTTTTCAAATGAAATCATTTGGGGAACCAAAATCTTGTCTGAAGTTGCATTTTTTAAATTCAAAATTTAAATTGCTCAAACTTTTCATATGTATATATTGACAAAACCAACAAAATAAATTGATAGAGAATGATTTTAGAAAATTTTAGGAAAACAAATCATCAGATTTGGAGTTAGTATGAGGAAGAAAAACTAGTTACAAAGTTGACCCACGTTAAAAAAATCACAATCGCTCACTATGATCATGTAAGGATCATCTAGAACGATGTGATTTATCTTTTAATCTGTGGGTAAACTTTAACTAGTTGTTCTCCTCCTACTAACTCCAAATGTGGTTTTTTTTTTTAAAAAATTTCTAAAATCATGATTCAACATTTAAGTTTGATCAAACTTGGATGTGACAATGTTTTACATATTTTAAAATTTGAAATTTGAAATTTGACAAGTTCAAACCAAATTTTCAAACCCTAAATGATTTCATATGTAAAAGTGATGAATGTAAAAGTTGTTCAACTCATTAAGATCTACAACTTTTATTTTGGTTATCTCATCATTTGACTAAATTTGAACCTTTCAAATTTTGAAATTTAAAAAAGACAAGTGGGCACTAAGGGCGGTGGTGATTGAGCCGCCCCTCTGAGATCAACCCCAACTGTAGGGGCGACTCACTTACTAACCGCCCTCTGATTGCCATCTGAGGGGCGGGTCAAGGTAATTTGGGCCCGAGGATCGCCCATTGTGGGCGCGCCCCAACCCCAACCGCCTCTACAAGTAAAATGCCCTCATTCCTGCTTGTAAGAATCAAGCGTAGTGCATGTGACCGATGGTGCACGATCAGGCATTTACTATCGCTAACAAAGTGACCAACCACCCCTTACAACTTCAAGTACTAATTAACATCCACGCATACTTAACATCAAGTACTTAACAGCAACTACTACTTAATAGAAAGTTTCAGACACCAGGCATAAGGACGGAGATGCCGAGATGGGGCCAGGGTTGGGGCATTTTATAACTCATAAGGTCTTCAATCATATCAAATAAATTAAAACCTGAGTTACAACGAACACACCTACATAGCGCAGTGGTGGAGAAGGTTTTATCTCAACCAGCTCCATGGTTCAATCTCGTGGGGAGCACTTTTTAATTTCAATATATGCGTCCCCAATTCTTTTCTTTCCATACTTTTTTTTAAGTTTTAAATTCGTTGCAATTATCAAAGTATATTGCAACCAAAAATAAGCGTTGCACTTGAACACAATTTTCGCTTCGACCCCATAGATTTCGTTGCAATAAAATTTAGCACTTGCAACAATATCAAAGTATATTGCAACCGCCAAAAAGGTTGCAATTGACCCCACTTTTGCTTCGCCTCCAAGAGTTCTCGTTGCATTAAGTATCTAGCATTTGCAACGCTTGTCAAATTTTATGCAACACAAAAAAACCGTAGCAATAGTCAAAACCAAATGCAACTAACGTAAATGTAGTTGCAAAGATTACCACACAATTGCAACCAAAATCAAGTCTCATCGCAACCATTTTTCACCATTGCAATATCGTCCACCAAATGCAACAGAGCTTTGCAACATCTTGAAAACCGTTGTATTAAAGGCATGTATCGCTACCATTTTTTAGAATGGTTGTAATACAACAATCTCTGGCAACCAAATTTTCTACATTGCAATTCTTCGGCGTTGCAGTAGACCAAAAATCTTGTAGTGGATTCAAAGTCATAGGGTAAGTAATGGAAAAGGAAATGTGTCAATCCCAAAATATCCAAAACCTATTCATAAAACAGCTGAGGTTCCTTTACAAACATGGGTTGCCACAACAGAGCAAACTAACATTAATCTATATCGACGCAAGAAACTCTGGAAATTTTCCTAACAAGTAATCTTCGGATTCCCAAGTAGCTTCTTCTTCTAAATGTTGATTCCATTGTATCTTGTAGAACTTGATTGTCCTCCTTCGAGTAACACGATCTTTCTGATCCAAAACTCGGATAGGATATTCGGAATAAGTCAAATCTGGTTCAAGTTCCACTCCTTCAACCTCAACATTCTGCTCAAGCACTCGGAGACACTTCTTCAATTGAGAAACATGGAACACATCATGCACAGCTGCGAGATGTTCTGGTAATTTCAAGCGATATGCCACTTTTCCATACCTCTCCAAAATTTGAAAGGGTCCAATATATCGAGGTGCCAACTTGCCTATAACACTAAAACGATTAACTCCCTTCATTGGTGATACTTTCAGATATACAAAATCTCCTTTGTTAAACACCAATGGTCTACGTCGTCTATCCGCATAACTCTTTTGTCGGGACTGAGCTATCTTCAAATTACTTTGTATTTGTCTAACCTTGTCTTCTGTTTCTTTCACAAGGTCAACCCCAAAGAACCTTCTTTCTCTAGGCTAAGACCAACTCAGCGATGTTCTGCATCTACGACCATAGAGTGCTTCAAATGGAGCCATTCTAATGCTTTCCTGATAATTATTGTTGTATGAGAACTCGGCCAAAGGTAAGCATTCGTCCCACTTATTGGAATAGTTAAGGACACAACACCTTAACATATCTTCAAATACTTGATTGACTCTTTTAGTCTGTCCATCAGTCTACGGATGATAAGCTGTACTATACAGTAGTTTGGTACCCAATGAAGAATGCAATTATTTCCAAAAGCTGGAGACAAACTGTGTACCCCTATCGGACACATTAGTCTTGGGTACTCCATGGAGGCTCATGATTCGCTCTAAATACATCTTGGCATACCGTATAGTGGGATATGTATTCTGGACTGGAAGAAAATGTGCTAACTTGGTTAGTCGATCTACAATAACCCATATTGAGTTAAATCCCTTTGATGTCTTGGGTAGACCAACAATAAAGTCCATACTTATGTCCTCCCACTTCCAAGATGGAATAGGTAATGGTTGTAATTCACCAGCAGACCTCAAATGTATAGCTTTCACCTTTTGACAAGTATCACACTTTGCTATGTATCTAGCAATCTCTATCTTCATTTTAGTCCACCAAAATCTTTGTTTCAAGTCATGGTACATCTTGTTACTTCCCGGATGGATAGATAACCTAGTAGCATGTGCCTCTTCCAGAATTGACTGCCGCAACTCAGGAACCTTTGGTACCACCAGGCAATCCTTGAACCATAACACACCTTCATCATCTATGCTGAAGCATTCCACTTTTCCATTCCTGACCCTTTCTTTGATATGGGCTATACCCTTGTTTTCTTTCTGAGCAGCAATAACTTGATCTCGAATAGTGGCTTCAACCATTATGTTGGTTAAACTGCCTTGTTGAATTACCTCTACATTCAACTTCTCCATCTCTTGACATAAAGTCAATCCCATTGTTCTCACTGCCAAACAATTGCAATAACTTTTACGACTAAGGGCATCTGCAACCACATTTGCTTTGCCAGGGTGATAATGTACTTCCAAGTCATAATCTTTAATCAGTTCTAACCATCTTCTTTGTCGCATGTTCAATTCTGACTGAGTAAAGATATACTTTAAACTCTTATGGTCTATATAAATATGGCACGTATTACCAAGCAGGTAATGTCGCCAAATCTTTAGAGCATGGACAACAGCTGCTAATTTCAGATCATGAGTCAGATAGTGTTCTTCATGTTGCTTAAGTTGCCTGGATGCATAAGCAATGACTCTGCCTTCTTGCATCAATACACATCCAATACCAATACCTGAAGCATCACAATAAACATCAAATGACTTCTCGATATCAGGTTGGGCTAATACTGGCGCAGTGGTCAACAGTCTCTTCAAAGTCTAGAAAGCTTCTCTACAATCATATGACCAGACAAACTTGACTTGGTTCTTCAACAACTCAGTGATGGACTTTGATACTCCAGAGAAATCTAGAATAAAACAACGGTAATACCCCGCCAATCCCAGAAAACTCCAAACCTGATGAACTGTGGTTGGTGGTTTCCAATGAAGCACATCCTTCACTTTGCTTGGATCAACTGCAACGCCTTCAGCTGACAAGACATGTCTAAGAAATTGTACTTCCTTAAGCAAAAAATCTCACTTGCTGAACTTGACATATAGTTGATGTTCTCTCGAGCGGGTCAGAACAATTCTGAGATGTTCCGCATGTTCTTCCTTATTCTTGGAATATACTAGAATGTCATCAATAAACAACACTACAAACTTGTCTAGCTCAGGCATGAATACTGAATTCATCAGATACATGAAATGAGCTGGAGCGTTTGTCAAACCAAAAGACATTACCAAGTATTCATATAATCCATATCTTGTGGTAAATGCCGTTTTGGGAATATCTTCAGGCTTAATCTTGATTTGGTGATAGCCTGACCTCAAATCAATCTTGGAGAAAACTCTGGCTTCGGCCAATTGATCAAAAAGCAAATATATCCGAGGTAAGGGATACTTATTCTTGATGGTCACTTCATTCAATGGACGATAGTCGACACATAAGCTTAGGGTCTCATCTTTCTTTTTCACAAAAATTGCCGGACATCCCCAAGGTGATGAACTAGGTTGGATAAACCCCTTATCAATCAATTCTTGCAACTGAGTCTTCAACTTGGCTAACTCCTTGGGTGGCATCCTATAAGCTCTCTGAGAAATCGGAGTTGTTCCTGGTTTTAACTCTATGTTAAACTGGATATCCCTATCAGGTGGTAGACTGGGTAAATCTTTAGGAAACACATCAGGAAATTCACACACTACCAGAATATCTCTAATCTCTTTGACGGCAGTTGCACAAACTTTGCCCACTGATCTTCTTAAGGTTGGAAGTTGGATGAGAAGTTGAGAATGACTATCTGGCAAACTCACCCTTATTGTTCTATTCAAAGCATCTATAACAGCTTTATGCTGATACATCCAATTCATTCCCAAGATTACATCTATATCCTGATCCTTTAGAATAATCATGGTAGTGGGAAAAATATGCCCACCCAGGTTTATAGGTACCTGGTATACCATTTCCTTAGTACACAGACGTCCTCCGGACGACTGTATAAAGAAATTTTCCTTTGTTGCCCCAATTGAAATTTCATACTTTACCACAAATGTTCTATTGATGAATGAATGAGATGCACCCAAATCAAAAAGTATAACTGCAGGATGATTGACGATAGGAAACATACCCATCATCACTGGCTCCCCTTCCAAAATTTCCCTAGCTTGAATATAGAACACCCGTCCTGTCTTCCTTTCATCTTTGCCTTTCTGAGCATTCTGATTTTTATTCTTGTTCTGTGCCTGACCCTGTTGTTGATTTACAGGGGCCTTCTGATAATTTGGATTAGACTGCCTTGGATACGGACATTCCCTTGAGAAATGACCAGGCTTGCCACAATTGAAATAGGGATACTTATGACCCTGGGGTGTTGGAGCAGAAACCACAGAAGTATTTGTTGGTTGTGGATTCTGATAAGTTATAGCAGGGCCGACATTTGATTGCTGACCGGCTTGAAACTGCGGCGGACGATAAGGAGGACGATTATGATTTACTGGATAATAAATCACCCTCTGCCTCACGGTACAGTTACAAGTCAAACTAACTAAACCTTCGTGGTACAGTTACAAGTCAAACTAACTAAACATGATGCGAGATATAAAACATGATGCTCGACGATAGATACAAAAATTAACAACTTGAATATAACTTTTCTTCGCGGTACAATTATAAGTCAAACTAACTAAACCTTTTCATAACACCTAATTCAATTGCCAAGGATCATTACCAACTAATGACCCAAGGACATCACTCAATCAAAAATTCAAACAAGCCTAAATCATTAAAGGTTACTATTTGCTTTTACGAATTAATTAATTAATTAAGAATTATGAAATAAATCAACTTGTTCCAATTGAGCCCAAAATTTTTGTACATGTTCATCTCATGATAACTAAATGGCAAAACAATTTTCATAATTTTTGGATAAATAATTAATCCTAGAAAAATCATGGAAACTCATTTATTAATTAATTGAGCAATTTTTATCACATTCAAAAAGTACTGTAAATCAATATTTTATATTTTTACTAAATAATATACATCACATAGAAGTCACACAAAAATTTTCATAATTTTTGGAGCTGTAACTAAATCTACACAAAAATAACAAAAATAGACACTATTCATTCAATTCTGAAAAAGGAAAAATTTAATTTCAAACCGCTGAGTCACTAACAAGGTGACCCCACATGTCATCTTCTACCTCCCACGTTTGACCACGGCGACGACGGTGCTGACCGACGAAAACATGCTGACGGTGAGTCCAACGGCGACGGCCAAGGTACCAAAACGTTCACCAAGACTAGGCGCACCTACTGATGTCCCTACTTGCACCGATTACGGCTCTATACTAGCTCAACGCCGGCCATGGCGGACGCGGCGGCTCGGTGACGCTACGCCAGTGATAGGAGCCCGGTAACGCTTAAACACACAGCACGGGAAGAACCAGGAGCTCACCCCGAACACGTTGAAGGCGATGGACGAGCCGGAGGAACGACGGAGAGGCGGGTTGACGGTCACAGCGAGCACGGCGGCGCGAACCACGTTGGTGACGTTGTTCCAGTGGCTGCGGTGGATAAAAGGGGCAATCAACTGGTCATAGAGCATCACGGGAACAAGGCGAAGCTGATGGCATGCCAAGCACGAGCAGAGATAGACCGTGGAGCTCTGGCCACGGCGAAGCGCGCTCGACGGAGATGCTGCCGGCCGCGAGGAAGAAAGACGTCGCACGGCGAAATTCAGCGAAGACATACGACCACGACCAGTTAGCTAGTTTTGCAAGGAGTAGGCGAAGCTATTGAGTGCCTTGCTACGATGGTGGAGGCACTACGGCGACGACAAACGCACGACAGAGCAGCGGCGGCGGCGTCGGGAAAACAGAGGAAGGAAAACGATGAGGAACGACGATGGCAAAGGCCTTATAGCGCGGCTCAGAAGCGCAAGGAAGAAAGGCAGGAGCCTTTTCCATGCCAGCGCGAAGCCAAGGACGGCCACGGTGACGACCAGAACGCATTCGAAGCTCACCGGCGATGTAGCTTAAGCGGCGAGCACTGTTCACAGAATTTACAGAATTGCCATCCGTTTTGAAACTTAAATTACTCCCAAATTTATGTAACAACTCAAAAATCTCCAAAAATAAAAGTTGTTCAAAATTCAAAGTTCTACAACTTTGCTTTTATAACCATACCCAAATTCAGTCTACATTTTGAAATGCAAATTTGAATTAAAAAGGGGACACTTTAAGTACATTTCGCCTTTTTAAATTACTTCAAATTTTTCTAAACAACTTTGAAAACTCCAAAAACAAACTTTGTACAACTCAACAAGATCTACATTTTTTCTTAAAGGCTCAACCCCAAAATATACTTCGTTTTTAAAATAGGGTTTTCAGATCAAAACTAATCGCTGGAAATCAGGGTTTTCGAAACTTCAAATCCAAACCAAACTTTGAACTCAATTCACACCATACAAGGCAACACTCATAACATAAATGTAAACTTGTTTTATTGAATGCATATCAAAATTTGCAATATGACAAAATGCCTCGCAATGCATATGATGACATGTCCTGTTTTTAGTATTTAAACACTCGGGGTGTTACAAAGGTGAGAAGATAGATTTCGCCGGGGTTATGGAATTGAAGTCAGATACGGAAATAGATCGACACTCCAAAAATTCAGGGGATGGATAATGAAGGGATAATAGATTCAGACTTATTGCTTCCCATAATCACAAAATATCGTGGGATGGATACGAAAGGTTTACATTGACCAGCGATCAACCCACCAAGGCTTCTTTGGATTGAAGGGAATCCAGATTCCCACAAGGCTGAAGGTCCTCATTAACCGAGTCACATCGGCCCATTGATAAAATTGCATCAGGAGAAGGGGAAAGGCCGCCTACTTAATAGATGCCCAACTAATTTCTCGGTGACTGGGAATCAATGGGAAAGAAAGCCGTCTACTAAAAGATGCCCATTTCTCGGTGGCTGGGAAACTGTGGGAAAGAAGTCTGTGGTTTTCCCAATGGGCATTTGATGAAGCAAACAAGGGGAAGGTGTCCACACATTTTAGCCCTTGCAAACACTAGAATAGCTCTGCGATCATGGAGAGAAGACTCAGGTGATATCACAAGAATTCTTCTGACCACTGTAACTGATCCTCTTGCTCGACAAGGCACTAAGATGAGCGACACAATCACCCTATACACAATAATTCTTCTAACCACTCAAGATCCTCAAAGCAAGGGATTAGACCATGGAGGGTCCTGTGGAGCTAGAGGCACTAGAGAAAATAGGCAGAAGAGAGACATAACTAAGTTGTTGAATTACTCTCGCTAGAGTCGGATAGACATTTTATAGTCGGCCTAAAAGATGGATCCAAGCGCCCGTGAAGCAATGATGCTCTTGTAAAGTTTTGAAGCATGGGCTCATGAGCTGACAAAGATGGTGACAGACAGTAGACCCCAGATCAAGGTTCTCTGCCCATGACCATGGACCTACCGGGGGTGCAGGCATGATAATTTTGGAATAAAATTACTTTTATCCTAAAATTGGGGGGCATGTGTTTACACCAAAATTTGGAAGAAGAATTGCAGGAACTCGAAAGCTCCCAAGATCGTGTCATCGAGGAATCGATCGCGTATAGGTTGGTATCAGTTGACTCAAATACACTATCAGAATTGGCTCTCTTCAGATAGTGCCAGTAGATAACGATGAAAACTACGGTTGGCGTCAGAAAAAATATGTTGGACTCTACAAAAAGGGAAAGATTAGGGTTCAAGTTATCTTAAATTAGGAATGTTTTCTCTTATGCTAAAGATTGTAATGAGTCGTGCTTAAGTAGGATTCATGCGTAGGTTCCGGGTATAATATTGGACCCCGGCTATTGTAAAAGACACACAATCAATCAAATACAAGTTACTTCCTTTTTTTGGCTTCGGCCACCCCTTAGGAGTAGGAGTAGAGTAGATCTCGACGAGTTCTTCAGCGAGCAGGGCTGCATCGGTCTGGCCGTCCTCCGGCTTGTCTGTAAGTACCGTCATGGCTTATACTTTTGTTCGTATGGCTGCATCGATCTGGTCGACCTCCACTGCGACTCTGGTATAAGCTAGTTATCAACCCTTGTCTAGTTCAAGTACGGCTGCATCGATCCGATCGACCTCCACTGCTCGAACTAGATTAAGGTCAAGTTATCGGCTCTATCTAAGGGTGGCGTCCTTCGGGTAGATTCATTAAGTTACCGATCTTGCTGATGTTTTTCATTATTATCAGTTTACAGTAATATCAATCTGCCCGGTCTAGATCGAATTAGATCGGCCTCATATCCTTTAGATCTATTGTTTGTTTTGTTACAACACGATATTATCTACCTTGAACGACGGTTTATGTTTCACTGACTATTTTACTTCGATCTTGATCATGCATAGTACGTGGTTAAGGCTGTATAATCTTGAAGAGGTCTGCTGGCTAGTTGAATCTAGTTTATGGTTCACCATTATGGCTGTAACGATCCGGTCGATCCCCACTGATGGCACTATAGATTGAAGGATGTTAGCTAGTAGATTTGTTCTTGGTTAGGCGTGACCTTATTTGTTTGCTATGCTTGCATCGGCTAAATAGCCGATCGCCTGTGCGTTAACGTCTACGGTGTGCGTCCATGATTCTATTAAGCGTGAATAGATCCGTGTGCTTTGAGGGCTTGATTCGTTGTCTTTTTCATGGCTGCATCGATCCAATCAAACCCCACTGTTAGAGATAGCGGGTTGAGTCTGAGGAGTCCACAGGTTTGTTCATTTGAAATGGTCGATTGTTCACACGCTGTAGTCCTTTTCACCCGAATCTACTATTTTAGCCGATTCATCCGAGCCTTCACGTATAGCATGTCTTTCGGAAAGCTTGTCGAAGTACGGATGTGTTTGTGGATTCTTTGATTTTAGTTTGTTACTATCATCGTAGCTGCCATCGATCCGGTTGAACCACACTGTTGGTGGTAACAGATTAGATTCAGAGCGTTTGTAGATCTGTTCGTATTAGATAGTCGATTCGTTCGTGTGCTATATCTTTTCCTGATTAGATTCATCGGCTTCAATGCTTTACACTAGTAACATCTATCTAGCTGATGATCTCATTTACATCTACGAGTACTGTACCTATCAACATGAAATTAATCGCTACACATGAATTTTACAGTCCGTAACAGCCGATTTCTATGCGGATCGACTATTTAGTCGCCTTTCCCATATGGCTGCTCCTGAAGTGGCACACTTGGAACTGTCTGGGCATAGACCAGTTTGTTCCACCTTAAATTACTGATAAACTTTCTCTCCTTGTCAATTGTAGGGTCAAATTGACTGGCACATCTCGGGAGAAGTACACAGGATCAATTATCCCTGTGTTTAAGCCAGGCGGATCTTCAGCTCCATTGAGCAGACCCTTCCGGCTTACTCGTGTGCCCGGCATGGTTGACACGTTTTTGTGCCAACACACCTTAGCATAATTTGGTAGCTATTACTCTCCCAAACTTCCAATCCATGCATATGTGCAAGCTTTCAAATCCAAACTCTTAGCACATATGTAGGGGGAGCTAATACTACCAAATTGGGTTGATGAAACTTGTCCATAATCTTTACACATGGTAATATGCTTGGGCAAGCAACATAAATCCAAAAAGATTTCAATTGAATATCTTTGTAAATAGGTTGCCATCAATTACTAAAAGGGGGGAGATTAAAAGCCCTAGTTTGTTTTTGGCTAATTGATGAAACCTAAGTACTAACCTTTGTTAAGAGTGTCATGTGAGCAAGGTTAGTACATACCAAGTGATGGATCATGGTGATGAAATCCATGGAGATGGAGATGGACATGTGTTGATGATCAAGCTCAACTTAAAAAGAACAAAGAGAAAAACAAAAACCAAGATGATCAAGGCAAAGGTATATGATTGGTTTTGTTTTTGCACTCAAGACACCATAGAGGATGTGAGTGACTTAGGATCAATAGCCGTACTATAAAGAGGGGAAATCTTTAGCTAAACGGTTTATCAAGTGCCACTAGGTGACATGACTTTTGCATATGCATTTAGAAAAATAGTGTGCTAACTTTGACCCTTGTAAAATGCTTTGAAAAATGCTAACACACGTACACATAAGTTCTACACTTTGTGGTAGCAAGTTGGAAGCAAGGGTGAAGTGGTTGTGGACTTAGAAAAAGAAAAGGAGGAGCTGCCTTGTGACTGGACGCAGGCTTCGTCCTGACCAGACGCTGGCCAGGCAAGTCCGGTCATTTTTAAACTTTGGCGTGAAGCTAGCCAAGAGGGACAGAGAGTGATCGGATGTAGGGCTTCAGGCATCTGCGTGTCTGGTCATCTCTGGTAGAGGTGGCGCGAGTGGCGATCGAATGCACCAAGGCTGAATCAGGTGGCGCGTGACGTACACTAACGTCACCCTAGCTTGCGTGCGCAAAGGAACAGTGAAGGGACTATACGCTGGGGTACGTCAGGTCAGCGTTGACCTGACGCATCCGATCACTTTTTCTTTACTCTAGGAGCTTACTGGAACCGACCGGACTCTGGTCGTGTGGCATCAGCAGCGAGTCTGGTCATCACTTAATAGCATGAGCAATTGACTTGACCATTGAAGATCTGTGGCTGAGGTTTGAAGGGAGGCGACACGTGGACGGTAGTGGTTGATCGGATGCTGGGGCATACGTCCGGTTATGAACCACCAGCGCGTCCGGTCAGGCTGTGAAGACAGGGAGCAGGGGGCCAACGGCTCTTTCGTGGTTGGCTCCCTATTTAAAGGTCTTGGCTGTCCCTTGGCTCACTCTCTTGGCACTTTGACATACTTGACATCCTTGTGAGCCTAGGCAAACACCTTCCACTCATCTGCATCATTGATTCATCATCATAGTGAGATTGGGAGTGATTCAAAGTGTATTTGCTTGAGTAATTGCATCTAGTGGCACTTGGGGATCATTGTGGTTGCAGATTTCTTGTTACTCTTGGTGGTTGCCACCAGCTAGATGGCCTGGAGCAGTGGAGGAACTTCGGCACGTGTTGGTGATTGTTTGTGGCCGGCTCCGGTGATTGTGAGGGGTCTTGTACCTTCCCCGATGAAGAGCCGCAAGGTAGCTCTAGTAAATTGCTTGTCATTGAGTTACCTCACTTGTGGGTAGGTTCTTGCGGTATCCAATTGTGTGGATGAGGTTCATGCAACACCCCTTAGCCACCAAACCACCAAGTGTTGGTCGACACAACGGGGACTAGCGTGTCGGCAAGCACGTGAATCTCAGGAGAAAAATTGATTGTCTCTTGCCCTTTGGTATTCTCCTGGTGATTGAATTGATATTCATCTTGTGATTGGTTCACTCCTCTACGCAGCGGTATAATCACCCTACTCACTCATTTACATTCCCGCAAACAAGTTATAGCAAGCTCTTTAGTGTAGCTAGAATTGAGAGCTTGCTTTGTAGCTTAAGTTCTTCTAGTGGAGCTCCTTAGTGTAGCAAGTGTGAGAGCTCTTAGTGAGTAGTGAGTTAGCCAATTGTGTGCCTAGTGATCGTAGTAACTAGAATTGTAGGATAGGTGGCTTGCAACCCTTGTAGAGCTAGAGCAAGTTTGTATTTCACTATTTGTCATATTAATCAAATTGCTCTAGTGATCTTGTAGATTTTTAAATAGGCTATTCACCCCCTCTAGCCATATTAGGACCTTTCAACAGTGCAGTCCTATCCAAGCAGTCGCAGGCTCACAACAGCCGAGGGGCAGTAGCTAGCTAGAGATGGCCACATTACATGGTTTCATAGGTTCTGATCGTCTGCACTCCCTCGGCCGTGTTTGAAGCTGCCGCTTCAAGATTCATGCTTGCAGCCGCAGACGGTGTAGCTCCTGTTTGTAGCACAGCTGATTAGGCAAAAGTTCTACTCATAGCTGTACAAGAGTTAAATATCCAACCCGTTCAAATTTACGTTGCTCGGACTATCAGGCGAGCATATGGTTTACAAGAAACAGGTAAATATCATTTCATCTAATATACTAGAGGGACGTGGTCAGGGAAAAGTTGTGGTCGATAGTTGTAGAGTACACATCCCCGGTATGGTAACTAGTTGCCATCTGTAAGCATGATTTTGGTTAGGATAAATGTCAATCGAGATCCTCAAACCAGCATAGAACGCAATAATAAGTTCATACAAATGGTATGGTTTGATATGAAGTACGTTACCTTTATCTAGATCCTCAAACTAGCATGGAACACGGTTGGGAAAATGCAAACGGATGAGGGAAGGGGGAGCCAGAAGGTAGGCGATTGATGCAATGCGCACTATCGAATGAGGGAAGGGGGACGCTCCTTTCATATAGACCTTGCACGACTGACGAGAGTGAAGCGAATGCGGCAAGAAAGCTGGACACAAAAAGTGAATCGAGAAAAAGAGTTTTTGACCACCATGACACGCTTGACACTTGAATGCCTAGTGCGGTTGTGATAGGTCTTTTCTGTACTTATTTCACTATAATCCAAGCAGTGACAGTAGTCGAAGGGCAGACTGATTGCTATTACACTTTATACTGTCCTATGAGATCAAATACACATCAGACGAACTTTCTTGTGTTCGCAAGTAAAAGTCAACAGCTATGGCTCATCTATTATGCATTAGATCAAGGCGAGACTTATTCAGATGAACTCCTCGCTGCATGGTTCTTTCAAGTTCAACAAATTTTATCAAAGAAAATTTCAACATCTATACACCCACGTCCTCCAATCAGAAAGGGCGAACACCATTAGTATATTACACATAAGAAAGAGAACCCAAAAGAAATCTGTAGGCAAAAGCAACCAACAGGGGCTAGAAATAAGTTACCAAATAACCAAAGGAATTGAGCTACACCATAGTCAACAGAGTTTAACTGACTTAATACGAAGTTCACCAAATGTTAACATAGACATGCATGAAAATAATTAAGACTTCATATACGGTCGTCCCATAGACCAAACCTAGTCATGACTTGTGCTACTGATACGTCCCACAGATCAATGGTCAAGGTGGTCGTGCAGGATCTCGTCTACGTTCACCTTCACTAAGATGGCGTTGGCGGCCGGCTCGACGCGCTTGAACAGATCATCAATATAATCTTTGTCTTCCGGTGCCAGTGGAAAAGCCTGTTGTACCACCCGGACTTTCACCAATGCGCCAAACTCAAGCTGGGCAGCGACCAGCGCCGTGGCAGCCCCTTGATGGATGGCTTCGGATATATGCGGGCCGGCAGGGCTCGGAGGCTCTCCTCTGGTGCAGTGACCAGATCGTCCACTGTCTGCACCGAGAAGGTGGCGTCACAGGCGGCAGTAGCATCGATAAGCATGTTCTGGACCTCCGCCTCAGCGGCCGCCTTCTCGTCTCGCGCCTAGGTGGCTTCTAGTTGGGCGACGCCAAGTGCGGTGCGTGCGGCCTTCAGCTCATCACGTAGCTTGTCGGCGTCCAGACTGGCCCCTGAGTACAAGTCTGTGACCTTGAGATAAGCCTCCTTTAACTTAAAGTATTCTTTGTGGTTTGATGATGCATCACCAGAAGACTGTTCGGGGTTAGACGGGACTTGGTGGTCTATCGATGCATCACCAAAAGACTATCCGGGATCAAATGGGATCGGCGATGGCATGCGGCGATGGGACGTCTCTCTGCACAATGCAAGCTAAGTTCAAGCCCACAGGATAAGGGGGAGAACGATATGATTGAGAAGGCAAATGACTCACTGGACTATCTAGAGTAGCATGGGATGGAATCATCGCTGGTGGCTGCCCCCACCGGGGGATGGTTCCCGGGGCCGCTTTCCGAGCGCGACTGTGTACGAAGAACCTGGCTCTTGGGCCAACGATCCTCGGGACGCTGTCACGCCCACGTCCACCTATTTAGAAAGTAGGCAATTTCCAAATACTAGTTAAATTAAGCAGCATGAACACAAATACTAGCGTGAGCATTACTTGCAGACTCTAGTTAATTTAATGAAGAGAAACAACATGAACAGCGCTACACGAAAAAATCACCTCGTGAGGAGGAACTAGCGGCGGGTGTGAGACCACGCCGATGAGAGGTCCATCTATCGGTGGAGGATGGCTGGCGCTGAAGGCCACCAGGGACTCCCCCTAGCCACGATCCATCGTGTACTCTCCCATAACCTTCATCACCTATTGGTCTAGGTCATCCTCTCGGATGGTGACCCTCGACTCGATTGTAGGGTCCGTTGGGCCTCGGAACTCCCACTGGGGGTGGTGCCTCATCTTCAAGGGGAGGACCCGACGAACGATGAAGGTATGGATTACCCTCGTTCCCGTCAGGCCCCGGTCCTTCAGGTCCTTGATCGCATCCAACAAGTTGGGCTCATGGTAGTTGGGCACATGGTGCCTGTAGGCCTCCAGGGGCGGTAATTCCTCCCATGACTCCGGGAGGTCACCACGCAACCGGTCAGGAGAATTAGACAACAGCGACGGGCTCTCATTGGGGACGTAGAGCCACGACTTTTGCCACCCCAATTCTGCTGAAGGGTAGTGGTAAAGGCTCAGGTACCTGTCCTCCAATTAATGCAACCCACGTCTTAAGAAGACGTCGTCGCGAAACATGGCCATGCAGTCGTTCCATGATTACCGGATCAACCCCAGACTGGCGATCACCGCACAACACCTGATCCTGATCTAGAGTTCCCGGCCATCCTCCAGGGGGACCTCAATGCCGTTGTGGATGATCCCGTCTACAATGCCCACGCCACACCGCCGGCTTCTGGCCGCCACCGGCCAACTGCATAACGTCGGTTAGCCTGTTCCGCGCCGTCGTCCACAAATAGCTTTCCCGCTGGGCTAGAGCGTGCCGCTTAGGACCCTGCCTGGGATCTCGCGTTTGGTTGATTGCCATGGTGATCAGTGCTATTTTCCTTCCCCCACCACGCACGGCTATGGCGGCGATCGGTGGCAGTGGATCTCGCCTGGGGGTGTCTGAGGAACAGGAGGAACGAGAGGATGTCGCTGACCACTTGGACGGCCTCAACCTCACCGTAGATGAAGACGAAGTTGCAGAACTTAGTGACGATGAAGATGGGGAAGAGGATGTGGTGAAGTGGGCAGTGATTGGCAAAGTCCTCTCGCCGTCAACGATCCACGTCACAACCATCCGCAATGCGATGAAGCCGGCGTGGGGCAACCCACTCGGACTCAAACTCCGCTCGGTCGGGGACAAGACAGAGAACCTGTTCATCGCGGATTTTGGTGCTGCTGTTGACAAGAAGAAGGCACTTGAAGGATCGCCATGGATGGTGGGCAAGCACGCGGTAGTGCTGCAGGAGTGTGATGAAGCTCTCAAACCCTCTGATGTGAGTTTCGCAAAAATGGAGTTGTGGGTGAGGATTCTTAACCTCCCCTTTGGATGGATGAATGAGAGGAGAGGCTCTAGGGCAGCTGGCCTCATTAGAGAAGTGATTCGGCTCGATGTTGATGGTGATGGAGAAGCCAGCGGGCCGTTTCTACGAACTCGTGTGGCTGTGGAGGTGGACAAGCCGCTCTGGCACGGTGTTATTCTGAAACCAGACAAGAATTCGAAGCTAGAGTGGTTAGAAATCCAATTCGAGAAATTGCCGTTTTATTGTTTCTCGTGTGGCATAATGGGCCACACGGAGTTGGATTGCCCTACAGCAGCCCCAAGAAACGCACTAGGAAAGTTGCCGTATGATCTGAGGCTGAGGGCGCCAGAAGAGAGAAGGAGGAAAATCCAATGCTTCGGGCAAGCAGCTGAGGAATCGTTTGTCAGCTCGACAGGTTCGAGGAGGACTTCATCTTCCCGAAACAGCTCTGAGAAACGCCCTCCTCGAGGGTCTCGGGAGACAGAGACAAGGGATGATGAAGAAGTGAATTCACCTCTCAAAGATGATATGGGTGGAAAAAAGGACGTCAGAGATGAGGGAGGAAGAGTTAATAGGTCCTTATTCAAGGACCGAGCTCAAAGGAAAAGGAAACCGGGTGCTGGCACGCCGGATCTTAATTTGCCGGCTATTGAAGCAGGGGAGGTACCAAACGGTTTGGTGCATGACAGGATTGCTCAGCTTGGCTCCACCTCTAGCCATGCTGAGGACGCCTCTGAGGTACAAAAGAAGCAGAAAACCTACACTACCCAACGTGCAAGATCGGCGGCGGTCGCGGGCGGCGGTCGCGGGCAGCGACCCCCGCCGGGCACAATGAGTCTCCTCTGTTTGAACTTTGAACTGCCGGGGCTGTGGGCGGTCCGAGGCAGTTCGTAAAATCCGTGAGATCGCGGATAAATACAAGCCCATGGTGCTCTTTCTCTCAGAAACGAAGATGAGTGCCCAACGTGCTCAGGAGCTACAGTGGCGTCTGGGCTACCAAAATGCTTTGGGTGTTAGCTGTACAGGCCTCAGTGGAGGCTTGGTTTTGATGTGGAATCATGACATTTCGCTGGATATCAAATCTTTCTCGAAATATCACATAGATGGATGGATATCGGAGACTAACTCAGTCCCTGTGACATGGCGTTTTACAGGATTCTACGGAGACCCAGTTCGTGCACGCAGGACAGAATCATGAAGGATGTTGCAGTTTTTGCATAACAAAACTGATCTCCCTTGGTTGTGCGCAGGGGATTTTAATGAAGTCTTGTATGATCATGAGCAATTTGGTGGAAATGACCGTGGTGAATGGATGATGGAGGGCTTCCGCGATGTGATCTCCTATGCGGGGTTCACGGACCTAGGTTTCAGTGGCCTTCCATACACCTGGGACAATCGACGAGATGGGCGCCACAATGTTAAGGTCCGCCTCGACTGAGCGCTAGCAGACGAGAAAATGCTTGATCTGATGGGGGACACAGCGGTGGAACACGTGCAGATGGCGGAAAGTGACCACTGCGCTCCGCTGATCAGGATGCAGCGGAGTGGATGGCTGCAAGGACAGAGACGAGAGAGACCGTTCAGGTATGAGAATATGTGGCAACGACACGTGACTTATGCAACAACGGACTCGGCAGCTTGGGTGCCGGGTAGCACGTCTCTGGAGGCGGTCCGTGCAAACCTGAAGTTCATGGAGGGCTCGCTCAAGACATGGGAGCGGGATCACTTTGGTTCTGTTCGGAATGAACTCTCCAGGCTCCGCTGAAAGCTGGAGGAGACCAGGGCACACACACTATACTTTGGTCCTTCCAGGGAGGAGCGGGCGATCATGGCAGGCTGACAGAACTGTTAGCAAGAGAAGAAATCATGGAGAAGCAGCGAGCTCGCGTCGAATGGCTGCAAGCGAGTGATCGCAACACGGCTTTCTTTCATGCCAAGGCGTGGCAGCGAGCACGTACAAATAAAATACTACTCTTCGCCGGCAGGATGGTTCAATGTGCATGGATCAAAATGAGTTGGAAAACATGGCAGCGGGTTTCTACCTCAACCTCTTCTCGGCATAACAAAATACCGATCCGGAAGAGGTGATATGGTTCGTCCCGCCAAAGGTAACCGAGGCCCAAAATAACCTTTTATGCTCACCCTTTTCTGATGTGGAGATCAGGAAGGCCTTGTTTATGATGAAACCGAGCAAAGCTCCTGGCCCAGACGGGTTTACAGCCGACTTTACCAGTGGCATTGGGACTAGTTGGGCGGTGATATTACCAGGGCAGCGCTGCACTTTCTTAATGGAGGTTCTATGCCTCCAGCGGTAAAAGACACGACCTTGGTGCTAATTCCGAAGGTAAAGAACCCACAAGAACTCTCACAATATAGGCCGATTGCCTTATGCAATGTGTACAAGATTTGTTCCAAGGTCATTGCAAATCGTTTGCGTTTGGTTCTTGATGATATAATTTCTGAAGAGCAGTCCGCTTTTGTACCCGGGCGCCTTATCACTGATAATGTGCTGGTGGCGTATGAAAGCATCCATTATCTAAAAAAGAAAAAGGGCAAGACAGAAGCTTGTGCAGTGAAACTTGTTATGGCAAAAGCGTCTGACCGAGTTGAGTGGGCCTACCTCCGCAGCATCATGATCAAGCTGGGTTTCCATGAGAGCCTGGTGAATTTGATCATGACTTGTGTGGAGACGGTCAGATTCTCAGTAAGGGTGAATGGGCATTTGTCAAATGCTTTCTTCCCCTCTTGTGGTATTAGGCAAGGTGATCTCTTGCCCCCATTTTTTTTTTTTTGCTATGCGCCGATGGTTTATCTAATATGCTGAAATATTCGGGGCCAAATTTCTTAGCTAAAGGAGTAAGAGTGGGTATCCATGCCCCCATCTCTTGTTTGCCGATGACTGCATGGTGTTTGTTGTAGTATTGTATTATGAACAGTAGAAAGTAGAGAGGAACAGTAAAAGTGAAGGTGTCAACTTTATTGATGAACAGTACACAGATATATACATGCCCACGATGGGGCAGTTCCGGTGAACGTGGGAGAGCCCCGCTCTCACGTCCCGTCCATACGACGCCTTTCAGTAGTCACGGTAACTGCAATTAGCAGTTGCTAATTGCCCACTAATTGATTATTAGGAATATTAGAATATTCTTAACACTCCCCCATAATCAATTATCTTCTGGAGCTCCAATGTTCATCATAATCATTAATATTATTAATCCTTAGAAAACCCTGTGGGAAAAACTTAGGAATACATTGATATATTAGGATAAAACTCCTTAAAAAAACCCGATGGGAAAATATAGGAGAAAACACCATGATAATCATATAGCAATGTCTTAATATATCATCTCCTAAAAAACCCCAGTGGGGAAAAACCAGATGATATGACATACATAATGCTGATACTGCCTCGTTAAAAACTTTATATGAGAAAACCTTTCAAGGTAAAACTCATACAAAGAAAAGAGTATAATACGATGTGAAATGGATTAAGTATCGAGAGATACTCCCCTTGATTTCTGCAAGTCTCTAAGTCTAACCATACCAATTCCTTCAATGCATTTATGAAACGTAGAATATGGTAGGGACTTTGTGAATAGATCGGCAAGATTATCACATGATTTAGTTTGCAGAATCTCAATTTCTCCATTCTTTTGCAACTCATGGGGATAAAATAATTTGGGGGTGATATGTTTCGTCAAGTTACTCTTGATGTAACCTGATTCCATTTGCACAACACAAGCAGCATTATCTTCAAAGATAATTGTTGGTGCATCAAGTGCACCAATTCCACATGATTTCAATATGTGGTCTACCATTCTGCGAAGCCATACACACTCTCGTGAGGCTTCATATAATGCAATAATCTCAGAATGGTTGGTGGATGTAGACACTAAAGTTTGCTTGGATGATTTCCAAGAAATTGTTGTTCCACCATTTAAAAATACAAAACCAGTTTGGAATTTGCCATTATGGGGATCAGATAAATAGCCAGCATCTGTATAACCCAATAAATTTTGATCTTGATTCTTTCTATAGAATAATCCAAGATCTCTTGTGTCATTGAGATATCTAAAAAGAGTTTTAACTCCAACCCAATGACGCTTGGTAGGAGCGGCACTATGTCTTGCTAATAAATTAACTGCAAAAGCAATATCCGGCCGGGTACTATTAGCAAGATATATCAGTGCACCAATGGCACTTAGATAAGGAACCTCGGGTCCCAAAATCTTTTCACCTTCCTCCCTTGGTCTGAAAGGATCTTTCTCAACTTCCAAAGATCTAACAACCATGGGGGTTTTACATGGGTAAGCTTTATCCATATTGAATTTCTCTAACATTTTCTGGATATAAGCAGCTTGATATACAAAAATCCCAGATGAAAAATGCTCAAGTTGTAAACCTAAGCAAAACTTGGTTTGACCCAAGTCTTTCATTTCAAACTCCATCTTCAAATGATGACGTGCTTCATTAATGTCATGTTCGTTACCAATGATATTTATATCATCAACGTATACAGACACAATGCAAAAACCCGTTACGGATTTCTTAATGAAGACACACGGGCAATCATCATTATTTGTGTATCCCTTATGTTTAAGGAATTCACTTAACCGATTGTACCACATTCGGCCCGATTGTTTTAAGCCATATAACGACTTCTGCAACTTAACACAAAACATGTTGCAATTTGCCTCAGGATTTGGTATACTAATTCCGTCAGAAACTTTCATGTATATCTTAGAATCCAATGACCCATATAAATATGCGGTCACCACGTCCATCAACTGCATAGACAGACGATTTTGTACTGCCAAAGATATTAAATATCGGAAAGTTATGCCACTCATGACTGGAGAATAAGTTTCATTGAAATCAACGCCAGGCCTTTGCGTGAAGCCTTGTGCTACTAGCCTTGCTTTATATCTCACCACTTCATTGTTTTCATTCCGTTTCTGGACGAAAACCCATTTATATCCAACAGGATGGACACCAGGAGGTGTTGGCAATACGGCCGAAAACACTTCCCGTTTTGTGAGCGAGGCTATCTTTGTTTCTATTGCATCCTTCCACTTATTCCAGTCCGAGCGCTTCTTGCACTCTACCATGGATTTTGGATCTGGATCATTTTGAAGGATTTCAGCAATTTGTTCAGAGAAAAAGATGTCGACAGTTGTAGCATTTCAATCATAAGACTCTCCAGTCTCTATATAATTAATAGCAATTTCATCAACCCTTAATAGATCATCATGATTTCCCAAAACAATAGATCTAGGGCCTTCCAATGTCCCAGCCTCAGTATTTATGCGCATGACTGGGCTAGGAATCAAATCAAATCTTTCTAGAAGATATTGATTAGTAACAAGGTGATTCACATCAACAGATAGTTGATCTTCGTTTATCACTTTCTTTTGTTTCTTATCTTGCACCTTGGAATTGCCTCTCCCCCTCTTGCTTCCAAGAGGGATAATTTGAGTGGTTTTATTTTGTACCTCCACTCTTTCTGGCACATTCCTTGCAGGATAGAAAGATTTAACAACACCTTTATAATTGGTAAACGCATCTGGCAGATTATTTGCAATGTTTTGCAAATCTATAAGTCTCTGAACTTGATGTTCAGTTTCCATAGTACGTGGATCAGAATAAGAAATGCCTTC
Organism: Miscanthus lutarioriparius; assembly: GCA_904845875.1. NCBI lineage: Eukaryota > Viridiplantae > Streptophyta > Magnoliopsida > Poales > Poaceae > Miscanthus > Miscanthus lutarioriparius. The sequence continues at coordinate 35,443,255 of CAJGYO010000005.1, read as the reverse complement.
CGCATTCCAATTAATTTCCCGGCATTCATTTTTATGGTACAAATCTCCCCCTAATGTCGGAAAATGATCCTCGTTGAAAATACAATCAGCGAACCGAGCCGTAAATAGATCCCCGGTGAGGGGTTCTTTATACTTAATGATCGACGGAGATGTAAATCCCACATAGATCCCCAATTTTCTATGTGGCCTCATAGAGGTACGCTGAGGTGGTGAGATGGGTACATAAACAACACACCCAAACTTACGCAAATGAGAAATACTTGGTGGATTTCCACGTACTAATTACAAGGGGGAATTTTCATGATATGCAGTCAGTCGTAGTTGGATTAATTCAGCAGCGTGCAGAATTGCATGACCCCAACACGAAGTAGGCAACTTGCAATTCATCAACATTGGTCTAGCAATGAGTTTAATTCTCTTTATCAATGATTCAGCCAAACCATTTTGAGTGTGTACATAAGGTATAGAATGTTGAACCTCAATTCCTGTTGCCATACAATAATCATTAAAGGCATGGGATGAAAATTCAGCAGCATTGTCCATTCGAATTGATTGAATTCGATGTTCAGGATAATGCGCTTTCAACTTTATTAGTTGGGACAATATTTTGGCAAAAGCATGGTTGTGTGTCGATAATAATGACACATGAGACCATCTTGTAGATGCATCTATCATAACCATGAAATACCTAAAAGGTCCACATATTGGCTGAATTGGACCACAAATATCTCCTTGGATTCTCTCAAGGAATTTTAGTGGTTCAGCTCTGATTTTAAGAGTTGATGGCCTTAAAATCAATTTCCCTGATGCACATGCAGTGCATATAAAATCCGAAGATTGTGGGAACTTTGCTTTATGCAAATTATGACCAAATGAATTGTAGATAATTTTTCTCATCATCCCTATTCCAGGGTGACCTAGTCTATCATGCCATGTCTGGAATGAATTAACATTTTGAAAAATTACCTTATATGCAACATTAGATATAGGTTTTATGTATGTATAGTACAATCTAGATTCGAGGGAGGGAATTTTCTCACAAACTTGTTTGCTAGATCCAGTAAGTCTAGTGAAGAAAATGAATTCTTCTTTGTTATCTACATGTGTTTCAACATGAAGACCATTCTTACGGATATCTTTATAGCTTAACAAGGTACGAGTTGATTCTGGATACAATAATGCATCCTCTATCGTTAATTGCGTACCCATAGGGAGAATAATAGTGGCTCTACCCGAACCAACTATTAGAGCATCACGTCCAGCGATGGTCATAACATTTCCTTCTCTTTTCCTAAGAGTTTGGAAATATTTCATCTCCCTAAGAATAGTGTTTGTGGTTCCACTATCTACAAGACATAATTCCTCCTCAGGATTGACATCAGAAGACATCTATAGTAAAATAAGAATGCAATTAAAATTTCTTATTGAACATATAGAATCACATACATAAACACAATGTATTACAATACCAACATATGAGTATGACATTACAATACATATTTATTCTCACAATACTCCCATCACTAACAAGTATGTACAACTCAAAGAACATAGAGTTTGCACAACTTAAATTATTACAACACTTGACTTGCTTAACATAATAATTAAACAGATATCAACTACGGATCGAGATCTTCAGTTGAAGTCTCCATACATGTCATTTGAGTTGAACTCCATGATCATGTCTTCCATTCCTAGAAGCCTCTCATCCTTGTGAGCATTGTTGTTCTTTGGTTCCTCAAGAGCCTTGCTTGAACAACCCACTTCCTTTATAGCCTCAGAAGCAAGATTGAAATGAGCTTCATATCTTGTCTCTTTATCTTTGCCTTGCTTTGCTTCCTTTAAGGACTTTTGGTAAAGTGCAACCAAGTGCTTAGGAGTACGACAATCCTTTGCAAAATGGTTGAAAGTACCACACCGATGACATTTAGTGTCATTTTTGGACTTAGCCTCGCCATTTTGCTTAATTTTAGCATTTGGCTTTTGCTTTTTGTTGAACTTGTGCTTACCGGGCTTGTTCTTTGGATCATCAGAAGAAGATCCTTTGAACCTTTTATTATTCTTAACTTTTTTCTGTACATTATGAACTTCAGGAAGAGGTGCTGCACCAGTGGGGTGCTTGTGATGATTCTTCATAAGAAGCTCATCATGTTTCTCAGCCTGAGTTAATGTATGAATAAATTGAGAATACACAGTGTAATTACTAGCCCGATATTGCTGCTGCAAGACTCGGTCAGCAGGAAGCATGGTAGATAGAGTCTTCTCTATCTTATCAGCATCCGTTGGCTCTTTCTCACAGAATTTCAACTTTGAGCAAATTTTATGAACGACATGATTATAATCAGCAACGGACTTAAAGTCCTGCAAACGCAAGTGGTTCCACTCATGATTAGCCTCAGGCCAGATGAGTACCTTTTGCTGATCATAACGCTCCTTAAGAGCAAGCCACAAAGTATGGGGATTCTCTTCCAGAAGGTACTCTTGTTTGAGATCCTTATGGATATAATACCTTAAAATCATTAAGGCCCCGAACTTCTTTTGCTCATCAAGCACCTCCCCCGCAATGGGTTCATTTATATATGCCAAAAGTCCACGGGATGCAAAGTTTATTTTGATATCCGAAGCCCAAGTAGGGTAATTGTGGCCATCTAAGGCAAGTTCATCGAACTCCTTAGCTAAGGCCATAGCCTACAAAGTAGGACCATTTGATTCATTAGACTTACACATGGTAAATTAAAATTCAAATTGTAAAGCAATATTGTAATAAATGCAAATTAATTTAAATGACATAACTCAACATGATTAAGACAATCCAAGGTAGACAAATAAACATGTAAACCCCAATTATAACTCTCATCAATTGACTATATATGGTTAGATAATCTCAAATGCCAAAGGACATAGAGTAGATCTTAATAGTAGGCAAATAATTTGCTGCCTAAGCACGGTCTCAAGGCTGAATAATTCATTTTTGAATTAGACACAGCCAATGCTTAAGACTCTACTACACCATGTATAGTACAAATTAATGATTAAACAATGGTAATCACTACAATAGTGTAAGCCATAAATTTTGTTTAGTCTTAATCTTTTATTTTGAGAACAAAACATTATATAGGTAATCATCTAGTCCAATGGACATGATGTAGACCTTTAGTAATAGGTGAATAAATCACAGCCATGGCACGGTCTCTGGGCAAAATAATCCAAAAGGATTAAATGCAGCCTTTGCCTGGACTCTATTACCTAATGCTTTCATCTCAAAATAATAGAGATATGCATAAATTAATTACCACAAGTCATCAGTAATTATAAACTAATGAGAACAGCGTTAAGATGGAGTGTGTGATTTAAAAATTCGCAATAACGAAATAAGTATAAAAGTGCAAAAGAATAACACGAACATACTTGCATTCTATATTAGAATTCGAAATTGCATAGGTACAATGTAAACAAACACATTTGTACATTCACATAAACATCAGATGTCTAATCTCACAAGAACATAGACACTAATACTAATGAACAACAGTAATTAACAAAGTCTAAACACAAGGATTAAAGACTAAAACCGCTGAAATTCACAAATTCGGAAATAAAACAGATAAATGATAAATGGCTTCTGGCCCACGAGCACTGGCTGGCCCGCGAGGCCACTGCAGCCAGCCCAGCAAGGACCAGCAGCAGCCGGCCCAGCCAGGACCAGCAGTACAGCTGGCGCTGGGGCAGGCCGCAACCTGGGCCTGGGCTGCCGAAGTGCGGAAGCCGTGCCGCCGTCGCGCGCTCAAGAGCCGGTCCGCCGGTGCCGGTAGCCACTCCGTCGTTGCTCTGGTCCGCAGCGTACGCGTGCACGCTGATGCCGCAGTGCCGCGCCGTCGCAGCGCCCAGGAGCCACGTCGTCGCCATATGGACCGTCGCTGTCTTCTGCGCCCTCCTCTTCTCCCTCCGTCGCGCCCTCTACAGCCGGTGACGAGCGCCGGCGCAGATCGGGGAGGAGCCCGCACGTCGGCCCCAACTCAGTCGATGGCGACCAAGACAGAGGCCAGCGGCTCCCCCTCCCCCTCCGGTAGAAGTTCAAGTGGAAGGAGGGGCACGCCCCTCGAGGAGGAGGAAGCGCCACCATCGCCATTCGCGCATGGACTGGCGTGCCCGTTCTCTAGCGCCGGGACGCGTCTGTTCTCGCGAGGACTCGCCTGTGCGCGTGCGGACGGGCCATGCAGCACAGAGATCCAGGTCCGACGCATGGTCGGGCTCACCGCCTGGTCGGCGGTGTTCACTGTCGGAGGAGTGGACGGAGGTGGTGGAGGCGGAGCCTGTAGGGCTGGATCTACGATCTCGCCGGCCTCCCTGGAGAAGAGTCGGAGCGGTGCCGCGGACCTGCGCGCAGCGAGGGTCGCGCGAGCCCGTGGCGTCGTCGGAGACGGAGTCGCGGCTGCGGCAGTTCCGTTGGCCAATGGGGTCGCAACTGCGGTAGCCGACCCTGTCGCCGGTGGAGGTGAAGCCGCCGTAGCCGAAGACGATGGGCCTACACTGGTCGAGGAAGAAGGTCCAGCGACTGGTGGCATGGCGGCGAGCGCCACTGGTACCTAGTCGGAGGATCCCGGCGCCATGTTCGGCCATGGTAGGTGGTATGGAGACACGCCATGGCCCGAACTCCAGGACGCAGGGACTGTAACCGCTGCTTGGGTCGGCGCCACGGGAGCAGATGCTCCGTGACGACCACGGCGTCGGCGACGAGCAGGGCCCTCCCTGGCTCCCCCACGTTCCTCCCCAAGGAGGTTGCGCAGGGCGTTGAGGAGGGAATCACGGATGTCATCATCGTCGAAGGGGACTCCAATGCGGCGCGCGCGGTAGTACACCATGAAGATGAGGCGCAGAATGAGCGCCGCAGAAGGTACGTAGGGCATTGGTGGCATACCTTGATCGATCCAGCGATCTCCTGTCTTCACGAAGTCCTTCAGGCACTGTTGTACTATTGTATTATGAACAGTAGAAAGTAGAGAGGAACAGTAAAAGTGAAGGTGTCAACTTTATTGATGAACAGTACACAGATATATACATGCCCGCGATGGGGCAGTTCCAGTGAACGTGGGAGAGCCCCGCTCCCACGTCCCGTCCGTACGACGCCTTTCAGTAGTCACGGTAACTGCAATTAGCAGTTGCTAATTGCCCACTAATTGATTATTAGAAATATTAGAATATTCTTAACAGTGTTCACGCAGGCTGGCGAACGAGGGGGGCACGTCTAGCGGACATCCTACGCTCCTACCAGGCTGGATCAGGACAGATGGTGAACCTGGCCAAGTCGGCTATTTTCTTTAGCGACAACTGTGACCACGACACAAAGGAACAAATGAAACAAACAACAGGCATCACTATAGAGGCCTTGGGCGAGAAGTATTTGGGGCTACACACAACGGTGGGGCAGAGCACTACTGAAGCCTTTGAACCGATCTTGGCAAAGATCTGGGGTCTGGTAGGAGGCTGGAGTGAAAAGCTGCTCAGTGGGGTTGCCAAAGAAGTTCTGATTAAATCGGTGGCACAGTCCATTGCCACATATCCGATGAACTGTTTTCTTTTGTCAACAACTACTCGGAAGAAAATTACTGTAGCCGCATCTAATTTCTGGTTTGGGGGGGGGGGTAACGTGGATAGCAAAGCCATCCACAGGAGAAGGTGGCCGAAACTCACACTACCGAAATGTTCTGGTGGCATGGGGTTCCGGGATATAAAACACTTCAACATAGCGATGCTGGGAAAGCAAGGCTGGCGCCTTATGACTTCTCTAGATACGCTATGTTCTCGTGTTTTGAAAGGAAAATATTTTCCTAATGGAGATTTTGTGACAGAACGCAATAAGAGAAATTCTTCACACACTTGGCGTGCAATACTGACTGGCCGGAAAGCTCTGGAATGCGGCCTAATCCGAAGAATTGGAGATGGAGAATCGATGAATATTTGGAACGATCGCTGGATACAAGGCGCCATTGGGGGCAGACCGATCTGCCCGAAACCAGGCGCCTTGGCCACGCGAGTCAGTGATCTGTTGGCTGCAGATGGGAGCAGCTGGGATGATGCGGCGCTCAATGACAATCTGCTAGCTATGGATGCACAGGCGGTTAAAAGAATCCCGCTTGGGCGGCACCAGGGGGACTTTTGGGCCTGGTCAGGAGAGCGCCATGGTCTCTACACCGTTAGATTGGCCTATCGTATGCTGGTGGAGAGAGAGGCTCATGAGCGTGACCACCGGGAGGATAGAACATCGAACTCAACAGCATCAAATGACCCTTATTGGCAAAAGCTGTGGAATTGTAAGGTGCCCCCGAAGATCAGAGTCTTCTGGTGGAGAATCATGCACGACTTTTTGCCTAGCCCCTCTAACCTCCATCGCAAGCACATCGAACCAACCGAAACATGTGATTTTTGTGGTATGGAGGACGAGACTACATATCATGCACTTACACAGTGTACCTTTGCGACTGAATTTTGGGAGAAATTCAGAATGCTCACAGGTATAAAGTTGCCCAAACTATGTCCTAGTACATGGTCAAGGGACTTGGTAGAGAGCTCCTTTTGTAGTGACGAGGATAGGGGCATGATTATGTGCAGCATGTGGTCTTTATGGAGAAGCAGAAATGATCGTCGGCATGGAAAGGTACCTATAGACCCAGCCAAGGCTTTGGCTTGGGCGATTGATACCTGCTACCAGCTAGCCAGTGGCTTGCGGACAACATCCGAGAATGCACCAAGGCAGGCAACACATTGGCGCTTGCTGGAGGAAGGATTGGTGAAGATCAATGTTGATGGAGCGTACAACCAGGACTCCAACACCGAAGCGACGGGGGTGGTGATACGCAGCAGTGCGGGTACTTTGATAGCAGCTTCAGCTCGCTAGATGGACTCATTAGGGTCATCATTATTAGCAGAAGCAGAAGCTCTTCGTGATGGCATCAGGCTTTTACCGCAGGGTACTAGGAAGCAGATTATAGTAGAGACGGATTGCCAGGATTTGGTTTCCCTGTGGAACAAAAGGCACCACCGATCAGAGATCAAGGCGGTCCTCGATGACGTTGAGGAGATGGCTTCCAACTTTAGTTCTTTTCAACTCATCCACACTAGACGAGAGTCGAATTTTGCAGCACACTTATGTGCCCAACATGCTTGTTCTAGTTTAGATTCTTTTGTGTGGTCTAATCCACCTAGCTTCTTGCAACATGTGTTGCAATTTGATTGTAATAACACTGTCTAATCAATGAAGCAATGATTAAAAAAAAGGTACCTGTCCTCCAATCCAGGATAAAGTTGGATCATGGCGCACCCCATCCACGGAAGATGGACCCCCCGGGCGCTGAGCGAACCACCCGGAATAAAGACCGCCACAGCTCATAGTGGGCAGGGACTCCCAGGAGGCCCTTGCACAGCATGATGAAGACGAAGAGGTGGAGGATCCCCTCTAGGGTGAAGTCGTGGAGGCGGAGCCCATAGTAGTACAACCACCACCAGAGTAAGGGGTGCGCCGGCACCCCAAACCCAAAAGAGTGGAAATGGGCAAAAGAGATGACCTCATTCTCCTCTGGCCTCGGCTCCACTTTGGTTCTCGGTGGGACTCTCCACCTGATCGTGTCGGCGGCCTCCGGGATCATGGCGTTCGGTCGCAGCTCGTCGAACGCCTTGCGGTCGATGGACGACTTTGTCCACTGCGTGGTCATGGTCCTCGCAGTTGGCGTCAGTGATGCAAAGGGCGCAGTAGGGTGGAGGGCAAAAGCTTTGGGATGAAAGGAGGAGATCTTGGGAGGGAAGGTAGATGATCGCAGAAGGCAACATATAACCTTCCCTCTCGCGCCCTTGTGTCTTCTATAGTTTGGGGGCCGTGGAACCACCCCACGCCCCACGACCACTAACACATTTGCATGGGTAGGTGGGTTGGCTTCGCCCTGTCACATTAATGCGATGGGTCACGAGGCGACGTCCCTGCTGGAACTGCCTGCTGATGGCACCCACGCGCGAGCGTCTGTGCGGGAATCTAGGAGCCTACAAGATGAAAACGGACGCTGCACATCATTCATCAATACTATCTAGGTAGTCACGATTTCAAACCACCAGACCTTCTGTGATAAACTTTATCGCTCCACTAGTGTCCAACTAGTGAAAATTTTAAAGGATCGTTCTGTCTATAGGGTGCAGAAATATTTCAACAGCTGTGCATCCATCATATGACGGTTGCGATCAGCCCAAATCTAAATTCAACTACTCCCTCCATCCCAAATCAACGAGTCAGATTGTCAAATTTGACAAAATAAAAAAAAACTCAATGTAATAAGAATCAACCGAAGTATATGAAGTATGAAAGAAATAAATGAAGATAAATATAGTTGGACCAACATAAAATCTTCATTCCATTATAGAGAAAAATACGTTACATAGTTTTTCTCTAATCTCTAATATCTAAAATAACTCATCTTACCAAGGGGACTCATGTTAGATGGTTGACAAATTGCATTCAGTCGATCAACATGAGTGAAGATGGCAGAGTCTTCTCCCATAAACACAGTAACACTACCAAGTCTTTTTATTTGCTTGAAATTCCTAACACGGATAAAAATCTCGCCACTATCATAGTCTTCGACAACTGTAACAAAGAAATCTTTACTAAACATATAACGAACTGCAGCTTTGACAACGATCCATCGGGGTTGTTGATGAACATGACGTCCCCAAGCAACAAGCACCCCTTGTACGATATTTGGCGACACTCCTAGCTGCCAAAGTGCAAGCTTGCTGATGGAGTAAACATGGGTGTTGTGGTACGATGACATCTCTCTGTATACATATAGAAAAAAAAACACAAGGAAAAAATCATTAGAAAAAACCACATATGAAACATTACACCTTGAACAAGCAAGAACCAGCACAAAGCAACAGAATATTGCCTAGGCCATATCTTTGCCTCCATTGAGATCGTTTCTAGAATAAAATGACAAAGAGACAAACTCACCTCAACAAGGATGATCACTGTTGTTCTATGGGCAACAGCTGCTAACAAAGTTGTAACACTGCATCGTTTCCTTGGCTAGCAACTTGCAAGTGAAAAGTAAAAGAGACCAGGAAGGATATTTATACTCGACGCAGACGCTAACAAACATTAGAAGACGTGAGTCCCTGTAGTGTTACTAATTACTAATAAAATAGATTCAGAATATGAGCAGTCAGAGTAGTAGTCGAGAGGTTGGCGCATTTTCCTACTCTGATTACGAGAAAGTCCGACACGTAAAATACACAGAGCCACGGACTTTCTCGTTATCAGAGCAGGAAACGCGTCAACCCCTCGACTACTACACTGGCGATTCGAGTAGTAACAGCGACGACCAATGGGAACGTACTCGAGCGAGGGCATGTACAACACCGACTATGACTTCAGCGAGGAGGAGGACGATCCAGAGTACTACGACTCATCCAGCTGATGAGTCTGGTGAGTCGGCGAATCGCCAGAGTATTAGCGAGGAGGAGGATGCTTTTTTTATTTCTCTAGAAACTCAAATCCCATTAGAATCCATGACTTTTTCAGGTTGGGAAATCCAATAACCCATTTAATTATTTATGGAGGGTTTTCCATCACTGGGCCTGCCTTCCCCTTGCTTCCAAATTATAGGCCATAGTCCGTAGATATAGTCACACACATAAAAAAAATCTGCAGATGTAGCGCAACAAGCTACAGCGAGTAGGTTTTTTTTGGTAATTTTTAGATATCAAATTCATGCATCTTTTAATTATTTATTTATTATCATCCTCTTTTAGTTTTATGTTTATTTATATTATTATAAAAAAACCAAAAAGGCAACTACTAACTCATCGGATATATAAACGGGTGCATAGGAGAAAAAAAATGAAAAGACGGATATTAGGTAAGTAACATTTTGTTGTAATCATTTCCTATTAAACACAAGGAATAAATTCCGGTCTCTACTGAGCACCGCGTCGAGCAGTCCTGCCAACACACCCCGAAAATTTGGTTTCGTACCGCACCGAGCAGTCCCGCCAACACGCACCGAAAATTAGATGTCTCTCTTTTGCCCTCCGCGCAGTAAATAGTTTTACCACACCATTGATTTTAGACAAGGGCATTTGTGGTAATGTGATGGCCACATAAAAGCGCAAAGAGTCGCCATCTCTGCCTCCATCTCCATTCTCCATCCACACCATCTCTCCTCCAGCTCTAAATCCTAGTCCCATGGCCTCCCTCTCCACTCTCCAGCCACCCCCTCTACCACCCTGCTCTGGACCCTAGGCGCTATTGGCACAACAGCTCGACTCCCTCTTGACTCTCCAGTCGCACCCTCTCTCTTACATTTCCAAACCCTAGCCTCGATGATGGTACAAGCCAAATCTGGATCCCCTACCTCGTCACCTGCCATGACCAACCGGATCTAAACCCTAGCCGGAGCTAGATCTATTAACCCTGCATCAACGCCGGCCGCACCAGCTCTGCGACCATGATGACAAGATCGGATCTAAACACGGATACGGAGGAAGAAGTGCCCAAATTCCTTTTATGATGTGTGATTGTAATACCCTAGTGTTAAGCATTCATTTGGCACTTGCATTTCATGAGCACAAGCATCATCCGAGCATTCATGAGCATGAGCATGTGAAGTTTCATTTTATTCACCTTCTCTTTATCACATGTGATGTTGCTTATATACTTACATATGCTTGTGATCATGTGTGACCAATGTGAGAAATGGTTGTGAGGTCACAAAAACACCTTAGACATATCTAGGATGGTAAATGGAACAATGTTTGTATTCATAACATGGGCCAATTTTGCTTCTAAGTCCTAGTTTACTCATAATGTCATTTTTCATGATCCTACTTTGACCAAAGTTGAACTATAGCATAGAGTATTTGCATGGCTATGCACCCTTAATAAACGTTGTAGCTTATCTTATGTGGAACAAACTTTGTTTAAGGGTCATGAGCTAATTCAGTGCTTAACATGGTCAAATAGGTCCCCCAAGAATCAATCAAATGTTGTTTTAGGGACTGTAGTTTGAAAACCATTGGGAATTTTCTCTTTAATGACTTACAGTTTCAAAGTACACTACTTTACAGCACTGTAGTTTGAAAACCATTGGTAATTTGACTAAACTTTCTAAAGTAAAGTTGTAGATCCCCTATAGCTCTACAAATCTTAGTAAGGGTGTTTTTGCTAATTCTACATGGATTAGGAGTAACAATGGCACGAAGATGGCTCATCAGTCGGCCTGATGGCCGGTTTGAACCGGCAAGCCACGCGCGTCGTGGCCGACCGGCGTCAGTGCGCACACTGCATGGCAGCCATACGCCGTCGTCGGCCCTACGTCACCATGCTGAAGAGGAGAAGAGTCCGGGTGCTCGCTCTCCACTCTCACTTGCACTCTCTCGCTCTCGCTCTGCTCTCTCTCATACTCGCCGCACCAGAGCGGGCACCGCACCCGCACGCCGCCATCGAGCCTCCCCAGCAGCGCTCGCCGTCCTCACTGCACCTCCATCCGATCCATCACACTCATAGCTCCGCCATCATCTCCTCTACCTCCCTGACCCACTACTGCCACTGTTCGAGCCAAGGTAAAGCGGCATTTCACGTCACCGCTGCCGCCATGGCCACAGAGCGCCGCCGAGCTCTGAGCTCGCCGTGGCCAGCCTTATCCACCGCTCCTTCTACCACTTTCTCCCCTAGTCTGTCGTCATCTTAAGTCACAGTAGCTCATGTCATAGCCGGTATAACCGCTACCACCGCCGCCATGTGGGAACGCGCGACCGCACCGCGCGCGCCCGCCATGGCTGCGAGCTCAAGCTCGTCACGGCCGGCATCGACTAGGTCCCGTTGTCCGCCTCTAGTGCATGTTTCCACATCTCTATTAACCCTAGCACCATCACCGAAGATGGAGATCCATCATGGACCGCCATCTCGTTGGAACGGTGACCTCACCGTCGCTGCGCTAGCGTCGTCGTGCCGCCATGCATGCGGTCGTGCTCCTCCAGTGCCGCTACTAACCCTAACCTTCACCCTTTAGCCTCGCTAGGTCACCTCAAAGCTGTAGCGGAGCTTGCCTGAGTCTCTCATGGCCGGTGCGTTGCCGCGCATCGCTGTTGAGCCACCATGGCCGCCGTCGAGCTTGCTCCGGCAAGCCTCTGAGTCAACCGAGGGTACCCCTTGATGCGGCTTAACGAGACGAGTGTAGTGGTGGTGATGCCGTCGCCGAAGACCTCACCGTCGGTGAGTTCTCGCCGGTCAAAGCCGGTGCTCTGCTCTGCCTTGCTGACGTGTGGGTCCCGTTGACCCGCAGGGCCCAGCTGTCAATCAGAGTTTTAAATGTTTTTTTTATTTGTTTTCATAGATTTAAATGCAAACTTCAAAAATCCATATCTTGTGCTAGGAGTGCCCAAATGGGGTGATCCAAATTTTACTGGATTCATCATGAAGTGTACTATTTGATAAAAATATGAAACCTACTGTTTGAGGTATTTTTCTAGGAGAATTAAATTAAGCTAGTAAAGTGCTTTTAAATTTGTTTCTATCTTGTAAAATACAAAACTTGAGTTAGGGAAGTGCTAAAATTGTGATTCCAATTTTGTGAGTCTTGTGTTGGCATGCTATAGGTAGAAGAAATACTAAACCTACAGTGGGCATACTTGGAATATGGTCTTTCTATTTCACCGTAATTAAATGCTAGTTTCTGGTGAAATTAATTGGGGTAAAAATACATAACTTATGATCATGAAAATTTCTACACGGTGTTCTTATGCTAGTATGAAAGTAAGGAAAATATGAAATCTGTTGTTTGACACTTTTTCACTATGCTAAACTTTTTTTGCTAAAATAAGCCTATGTAACTTGTTATTTTTGTTGAGGTTGCTATACTTATCCAAATGGCATGAAATTTATACAGTAGACTATTGGGGCCATTTGTAACCTACTGTAATTTTCTCTGAATTTATTGATCAATGGAAATAATTATCCTCTAAATCACCCTATTATATAAGGAAATTAATAAATGCACATAAGTAAATTATTTGGGCTTAACCATGATGTTTTCTATGGTGCTTGTGATGCATATGATCTATTGATATTAGTAGTTGTGCTTGGAATTAATTGGTTATAGACAGCTAGTTAATTATTGCTTTACAATTCAACTAGATGGCTACCTGAGTAGTTTTTGTTGTGGTGACAAATTCATGATGATAATTATCTTTTCTGTGAAACTTGTCAGTAACAAAGTTGTAGATAACTTAATCATCTAGCTTGTTCAAAAATTTCATGGTCATAGGCCTAATGGTTTGAAAATTATAGCTTTTAAAATTCTACTATCAGATTTGCTTGTCCTCTGGACAGATCTGAAAGATTGAATTGTTTGACCTAGATGGCCAGACATCTTAAGATGATTATAAGAAAGTTATAGACAATTTTATAAGATTTATAGAAAGTCCAAGATCATATTATTTTGGATGTGTAAAACTCCAGTTATGGTCAAAACTAGTGGATGCTGTTTTGCAATCTAGAAATTGCTTAAATGGAAATTTATTTAATTAATAGAGAGGAGATATGCACCTACTCAGTAAAAGAAAATTTATCTTGTTATCACTTTAATATATTACTCTTAAGGACACTAATGAGTATGTATTTTATCATATCATATCATCCATGTCATTATCTATGCATCCATGATATTTTATTTCATGCTCATACATATAGGATCATCCGAAGGAGTAACCCTACTGGAATTCGAAGAAGAGGCGGAGGAGAATTAGGAGACACCATAGCTAGCACCTCCCGAAGGCGAGGAGCCAGCTACTGAGGAATTTCTGAAGTGCCCTAACCATTGACCCACTTCTTTCCTAAAAGGCAAGCCCCGGAGCATTTTAAGCCTTCTATGTTTTACAAAATATCACTTGAGTCCTTTATGTTTGATGCATTAGGTTGTAAGAATTGATTTGGAAACACTTGATGCATAGAACTACCTTATCCAGATATATATACCTTTAACTCTGTATAGGTCCAGGATCGAATATATGCTTAGCAACGCTTAGACCGGTAGAAGTTAGGTGATTTCTTGTCACCTACGAGATATAGGTGGATACCAGAGCACGGTTGGTTATATTTGCTATCATGGAACAGAACCATGGGGTAATATAACTGGAGGCCGGGCGAAGTCTATGTGTAGGTTGACTCATGTGATTTCGTCTGTGCCGATTAAGGACCACATCGTTGGAGGCCCTCTTGTCATTTTGAACGCATGCCTCTCACTTAGCTGGCCGGATAACTCGTTCCGACCGTGAAGCCAAATAGCTCAACCCAGGCTGGGCCTCATTTTGTTAGAGTGCGCACAATGGAGGTAGTAAGGATGTGCGAAGAGCCGGTGTGAGGCCAAGGGCAGGTTAGAGTCCTGATCGACCTAGCATCCGGTAGTGTCCCTGATTGTGCGGCGCTGATCGAACCCGCGAATTGGACCTGAGTTGTACCAAAGGTGACCCAAGGTGACCGTTGATCTGGTCTACCTGGGTTTGTGTTAGGTATACTACCCAGCTCGTTGCAATCGATTCGAAACGTCGTCTCTCCCTGATAGTGAGAAACTTGATGGAGCCCCTTCATCGTAGTAATTGGATTATGGAATATGATGGTTCTGATGAATATGAAAATCTTACACCGGCTATGGTTACTATTGTTATGCTACTAAATGATATACCACATGTTTGGCATAGGTTAGTTGCTAATCTAGAGATGAATAGCTATAATTAAATTAATGACCGATAAAATGTATAGCTGAAGTAGTGGCTTTTCATGCAAAATGTTGTCAAGCTAGCTCCACTTATAAAGCCTTGCATGATCCTTGGAGTCACTTTATTTTTTGTTTATGACGGGTAAGTCTAGCTGAGTACCTTCTTGTACTCAGGGTTTATTTCCCACTTGTTGGAGATAACACAGTCTTTCATGGCTTTTGTAAGAATTGCTTATGTCCCGCTGTGGACGAGGAGTAGGCCCCGGGCAAGGTGCTTCTACTTATATATCTTATTTGTGATGCTTTTGTGGGTGGTGATCATGAACTGGCTTGTATTAAACAATGGGGTGAGATGTTGGTTTTGAAACTACTTTGCTTCCACTATTATTACTTTATTTGGAACTTGGGTTGTAATAACTTTAATCATACTCCGATGTATGGCAATGTATTTGTGAACTCTATGTAATATGTGGCATGTATGTTGAATCATGTACGATCTTAGTTGTATGTTGGCGATGAATCGAGACCCTTTGTGGTTCTTGATGGACTACCAGGTTTATATGGGCTCAAGTATGATAGTGCGACCGCTTGCGGCTGCCATTGTACTTGTGCTCTTATAAATTGGATGGTTCTGTTACAGTGATCTACTGTAGAGGCTGAACCAAGGATATGTAGATAGCACTGGGGTTACATATTTCCTATAGTTGAGTGTAGCTGACATGTGCTTTATTGGATTAATGACTTCCGTATAAGCTGTAGTTACGTACTACTTAGGCGCTTATTAGCATACTCTTGCTCTATTGTGTTGACATTCCGTAGAACCTTTAGTTAATAAATGCCTTTATAATCTAGAAAGATGGAAGAACTTGGAATACATGTGGTCCCAAAACCTGTGCTCCAAAGGGGAAAAAGTAAAGCACAAAGGGTAGACATGGTGAAGATTTAGAATATATCCCTGAACCAGGTGAGGTAGTTGAGGGATTTGATGTTACAGATGAAACGGATTTAGATTTAGAAGATAAGCCAGTACCCCTAGCAATTGAGGTGCTTGTTCTATCTTGTATTTAGTTCAAGAGAGGGGGGGTATGTAGCAATGCAATGCTTTACTGTTTGGATAGCAATGCAATTTGTACATGCTTGCTGCTTAAGTTTGTATCTCCAATTTCAGTGTCCGGGTCGAAGGAGCCATAGAGGAGGCTCTACCAGTAGGACAAAAGGCAGCACCGCCATGAGTCCTGGGTGAAGGCACTCCAAGCGAGTGAATTCAACACGACCAAGAGAGTTTGCTCATGGAGTTCGTACTCGGAGGGTTACCGCTGGCAAAAGGGTGGAGGTATTAGTAGTAGGTGAACATAATTCTCCATCACCACGGACACCTATACCCAGGGATTAATTCAAACTTCATGAATTGACTAGAGACATTTGTTAGGATGGCTCCCTACCTAGCCCTGTGAGAGAATTGCCATGGCCAGATGATGATAGCCATGTCGAAGAGGAGCCCTCTGAACTAGCTAGCCCTATGAGAGACTGCCTACGGCCAGATAATGATAGCCATGCCAAAGAGGAGCCCTCTAAGCTACCTTGCCCTATGAGAGACTACCCACGGCCAGATGATGATAGCCATGCCGAAGAGAAGCCCTCTGAGCAAACTCCCATCTCCACCCACCCGTAGAACAATGAAAGTTGCCTAGGTTGGTATTACCTTATAGATGTCTATCAATCAATTCACACTAGCTATTTGACATCTATGTTACTTTTCTAACAGTCTGAATGTATGAAAACTTTGTAGTACCATTGCCGAGAAGTGTGAGGAAGCTAAGGCCTCGAAGTCGTGGAATTTTGCTTGATAAAATGAGAAAATCAATGGGAGGATTGAGGATGCCCATCTCTGTTGCTGAGGGGAACAGAAGGCCACATGATCTAGTGCAAGCTGCCAAGTTTGCCTCAGAGGCAGGTGTAGTAGTTAGGCACCAAATACCAATTTTGACACATTGGAAACATTATAAGAAGCCCTCCGGTGTCGTCCATTATAGGAATTTTATGGAGAGGCTAATTGTATGTATGGATATCCTCTCTTGACATTCAACTATGCTTTGAGCAACTTTAACAGATTTACTTTTCATTCACACTAATGCATGTAGTCAAGGCTGGACATTGACATGGCTCACCCACCAACACAAGAAGCTTGCTAGAATGTATTGCAGTGTGGGGTACGGCAGGCACACTATAGGTTGAAGCAAACCTACTTCAATGGTGTCTCTGCTAATCAAATCCATATGACCTATCCTATCTTGTGCGTGAGCGATGCACAGTGGTGTGAACTTGTTGAGACTTGGTATAGTGCTAAGAATAAGGTGTGTGTGAACCCATCAATTTCCTATCTAGTCTTGCTATGGTCTACTTGTGCTGTAGTCTAACACAAATGATGCTATAGAAAACATCTGAGATGAACAAGTGAAACCATGCAAAAGTGAAGTATCACCGGTCTATAGGATCTCCCTCCTATGTTGTCCAGCTACAAACATTTTTAAGTGATGGTTGTGTTTTATTGTTACACTTGCCTTTTTATATATAAACAGAAACTCATGTGCAATGTGAATAGAAGAAGAACAAGAGGAAGGCCACAAAACACGATCAAGGACTTGATGAACAACATGATGATCTAGGACTTGAACAACATGGTCGACCTGATGAAGATGTTAATGTTGTGAAAGTCTTCAAGGACTTCCATACTAGTACGAAAAAGGGCCTGAGCGAGGCTACAAGAGCAACAATTATAAGTACCTTCATTTGCTTTCCTTGAAATCTACTAAACCCATTCCAGAAAAGAAGGAAATGCAGCAGGAGCCTAATGTGGCAACATCATTTGATTTTGTAGTTGTAATTTTACACCATTCAATTTGGTACCTGTACATTGTGTTTATGTAATCTCTATCGGCAGTAGGCTGCAAAAGACCCATGCATTGTGCTTATGTAATCTCTATCAGCAGTTGTCTGAGGAAGTCCTATGCATTACATGTTATGAATTAATCTCTTGGGTTTTCAGTTGAAGTCCTCTTCCACTATCTTTAACCTAATGTTTTACACATTGAATTTCGTAGGAAGCTATGGAAGCTATGCAAGCAGAACCTGTTGCTGTTGGGCAGCAACCAATGACTAGTGTTGATGTTGTTTCCAAGGTTCTCTGCCTCTACCATGGCAAGCGCCCCTCCCAGGCAAGCAACAAAAACCTTTTTTTGAAGAATGCTGGTATCTTGAGAAGCTCCACCAGAGCAGAGACATCAGTGGAGATGACACTTCGGGAGCAGCTTGCTAGTGAACAGGAAAGTACATCTGAGCTCATCGAACTAGTGGATGAACTGAAGGTGAGGATAGAAAAGGCTAAAAGGGAGCTTGAGGAATTCAAGCAACAGCAACATGAGGAGTACAATAGGCTCAGTGAGCTAGTTTTGAGCTTAAGCTCTCCTGGTAATTAACTCTCTGTCTTCAACTCCTATGGCTTGATGCGGTGAACATTTGTGGTCTGTTGTGTGGATGCATGTGATGGTTTGATGCTATGATACTCTGTCAGTGGTTCGCTGCTGACGTGTGAAATGTTAATTGTGGTTATTTGATTGCCAGGCTGAATTGTTATGTAGTCAATCTGTGCAGTAGTGATGATCTCAAATTACTTCTATGATGAATTGATTGTGCTCTACATGGTAGAACTAGAACAGGCCACGTGATCAAATAAAAATGCGACACGTGGAGGAACCAGTGCATGACATGTGAAATAGCCAGAGCACGACACGTGGGCTATTAAAAATCCAAGATGTGGAAGGAGGTCGTCAAGCCACATGGCTGAATAAAAATGCGAAACGTGGACGGACAGTGCCGTGACACGTGGTCGAATAAGAAACGGCCACGTGGACCAATAAAAATACACCACATGGTTCAATGAAGAAGTGACACATGATCCAACTGCAACACGATATGTGTGCCCATAGAAAACTAACGTGTGGAACAACAGGAACATGACACATGGTCCAGTAAGAACTTGAAACGTGCAAGAACCAGAGATAGCCACATTGTGCAATAAGGTGACATGTATCCAAACCATCTCCAATGTAACCGGCTGTAGCATGTACACATGGAAAGCATCTCCAATGGAAGCACCCACCAACGTGGCAGCCCCCTGTCACGCATGCCAAAATAGTTCTATGATGTTCTGTTTTTGTCACAGATCAAGCCACTTCTATGACGTTTTGCAAAATTCGTCGTAGAATTTCAAGTGTGACGCGACTTCTATGACGAACTGATTTTCATCATAAATTCATTATAAAACTAAAATTATGACAAATTTGGCTCATTCAGTGTCGACAAAATCTGGTCGTCTGTCTACCGAGGGGTATACCCATGGTAGTAGATGAATTGGTAGAGGTGCGCGTGATACAAACCAGATGGTAATAGAGACACAAGACATAAGATTTATACAGGTTCATGCATCAGCTTGATGTAACACCCTACATCCTGTGCTCTATTATTTTATGTTGATTGTGTATCAGATTCGATATATTGTCTAGGGGACCCCTGCCTCTCCTTATATACTCTGGAGAAGTAGGGTTACAAGAAAAATATCCTATTTGATATTATACAATAAATCACATCTTCATGTAGACTTGCGGTGTGCGCCTTGATCTTGTGGGTTGGGCCACCTTTGGGGCACGGTCCATGTCTTGTCTTGTGGGTACCAGGGGCCATACCCCCACAGCTAGTCCCCAAGTGCCTTGTATCCTTTGAGCAACGCTGTCTTGAACAAGTCCGAACAGTTTGACGTGAAGCCGATCAGTTTAACCGGTGATCCAAGCGGTGGAAGTCGAAGCCGACCAGTTTAACTGGTGAACTAAGCGGTGAAAGTCGAAGCCGACCAGTTTAACAAGCTAACCAGTTTAACTGGTGAACTAAGCGATGAGTCGAAGCTGGCCAGTTTATCTGGTGAACCGAGCGGTGAAACTCGAAGCCGATCGGTTTAACTAGTGCGCAGATCTCGGACTTAGCCAAGTAAGGCTTGCCAGAAGGATGTAAGGGGCTTAAGATAAAAATTTGAAAATTCTCCACCTTAGGTGAAGTGTAGCCACTTAGACTCCGTTTGTGAGGAATCATCCATGATTTAGTCAATAAGGAGGGTAAATCAAGAAAAGAGCACTACATTCACCGTTAGGTGAAGTGTAGCCACTTAGTCCCCGAGCCTACTGGAAGATGAAGAAATAAATCTTGTAGGAGGGTTAAAGAAAATAAGCCTGAAAGCTTGCCAATGCCATCTGTCATGTGCGTAGCAAGACCCCAGATGTGCTGCCCAAGATCAGCACCCTGATCCAAATAGGATGGAGCAAGCTGATAGCACACTGATGAGACATAGCTAGATCCAATCGCCAAGGGAGTCCCCAGCTTAGCTAGCGGCTCTTGCACAAAGAATCCAAATGCTGAGTCCCCACCTTAGCTGGTGATGAAGCGATGAATAATCCAAACGCCAAGGAGTTCCCAGCATAGCTGGCGATGAAGCGACGAACAATCCGACCAGTTGGTTGGTGAAGAATCAAGCACCGAGCAGCCCAACCAACTGGTCGGCGGCAAAGTGAGAGCCAAGTAGAAGTGAGCGCCAAACAGTCTGACCAGCTGGTTAGCGACGAAGGTCATGAACCTAGCGGTCTGACCAGTTGATCGGTAGAGAAAACAGCGGCGGAGCTTGCCAGAGACATCAACCTTAGGTGAAGTGTACACACTTAGGCTTTGTTGGCGAAGTCAGATGATCATCATCCATGACTTAGTCAAAGAGGATGTTAGTATTGATACATGCACCGCAAGGTATAATGTATACATTGTAGTCCCCGAGACTGATAGTAGGTGAAGAATGCACCTGGTATCAGGATCAAAAAAGTACAATGATCAATTAATCAGAATAACTGAGTCCCATCTTAGCCGAGCACACAGCCAACCCCCAACTTAGTTGAAGACCAGTAAGAGGAAAAACAGTACACTCACTACTAGGTGAAGTGTACACACTTACTCCCCGAGCATGCTGTAAGATAGAGCAGCATCTTATAGCAGGATGAAAGAAACAAGTGAAAAGGACAAAATCCCCATGCTGAGCACTGGACATTGGAGTAAAATTTGGAGAGTGCTAAGCACTTAAAAATGGAGACAAAATAGAGAGTGATTAGCACTTTTTCGTTGAAGAAAATTGGAGAGTGCTTAGCACTTAAATCGTGGAGAAAATGGAGAGTGCTTAGCACTATACCGTGGAGAAAATAGAGAGTGCTTAGCACTATACCGTGGAGAAAATGGAGAGTGCTTAGCACTATACCGTGGAGAAAATGGAGAGTGCTTAGAACTATACCGTAGAGAACATAGGAGAACATGGAGAGTGCTTAGCACTATACTATGGTGAGATTGGAGAAAATAGAGAATATTGGAGAACATGGAGATCATTGGAGAGTGCTTAGCACTTTACCGTGGCGAGATTGGAGAGCATGGAGAATATTGGAGAACATGGAGATCATTGGAGAGTGCTTAGCACTTTACCGTGGTGAGATTGGAGAACATAGAGAATATTGGAGAGCATGGAGATCATTGGAGAGCATGGAGATCATTAGAGAGCATGGAGATCATTGGAGAGTGCTTAGCACTTAACTGTGGTGAGATTGGAGAACATGGAGGATATTGGAGAGTGCTTAGCACTTAACCATGGCGAGACGTGTGGGGCATTATATCCTAAGATTCTTGTGCACGCTTAGGAATATGGGCATCACCGAGAAGCCGCTGCCGCCCGCTCATGATGTAGGGCGCTACCGCTCATGCATGTTTAGGTGCTAAGTCGAGGACAGGGCTGCTTCTAGATAATGCAAATGAAAACGTGACTGGTCGGTGGCGATGAAATTGCCTAGCCCTCAAGCTTTTTTGTCCTATCACCATGGTGGCGGTCGCTGTTGTCACAACGTAGTTCTTCATGGTGGTCGACTTGATTACGACTCAGGCAGCTCACTTAGCAGCTCATTTGGTGGCTTGGCGGCATTGTGGCACGACGGCACAGTGGCTCTATGGCACGACGGCTCGAGTGGCTTGATGGCTCAGCGGCATGGCGGCACGGCGGCTTGAGCAGCTCGGTGGCTTGGCGGCATGGCGGCTCGGTGGCTCGGTCGCACGGCGGCACGGCAGCACCGTGGCATGGTGGCTCGGTGGCTACGTAGAGTCATAGGAAAACGAGTGTAATCGAAGCCTGGCAGAGTCAATTCGCGTGGGGAGGCGAAGCCCTTGAGCGTGTCCGATCGAGGCGAGGGCGCAGTCCGATTTGAATGGCGATAGTATACTTCATCTTAAAGATCTTTAGAATGGAGAAATAAGTAATTTAAGAAAAATTATGAAAAACAAATGGAGAAAGCATAGGGCCGCCACCGCTGTTGACAGTTATCAAGGTAGACAAAGTTATATATATGTTAGAATATTCAATGGAAAAAACCATGACTTAGCTCATTTGGATTGATGACATTGGAGCCATGTTTCATGAGTGTAGATCGGTAGCAATGGAATTTATTTCTTGCATGCGTGCTCGAGGCTGTATGTAGATGTAGTCAAAACACTCTGATGGTTTGTTTACTTATCTTGCATGGTATTGTTGATAATACATCATCCTTTGCTTGTTGACGTTGATCTTAGTGAAAATCACAATGCATCGTCGTGAGTTGCCTCATAATGTCGAGACGATAGCAAGGACCACGCGAGCCGTCAATGAGGGCTGACGAGCACTACCGAAGGATGATGACAAGTCGATATCGGGTGATGTAGCAGAATTCTTGAAGTTGACCTGCATGCTGCTGGCTTACCGCATGTATCCGTCTCCTTGATTGGTGTCGACGAAGCGTAGCGTTGGACCTCTGGAGAACTCTTACGAAGAGCGATGCACCTTGGAGCCTTTGGTTGAGATCGTCGTCTTACGAAGCCGAGTCATTGCCGTAGATGGTGATGATGATGGAAAATTCCCATCTGGTTCTCCCTAAGCGTAGCTGACGATGAAGCGATAGACAATCCGACCAGTTGGTTGGTGAAGAATCGAGCACCGAGCAGCCCAACCAACTGATCGGTGGCAAAGTGAGCGCCGAGTAGAAGTGAGTGCCGAATAGTCCGATCAACTGGTCAGAAATTGCATTATGGAGCATCTTAAACATGGAGATATTAAATGTGGAGACATTTAATTATGGAATATAACTAGAGAAATAATAATTGGAGGAGCATGGCAAAAACTCAGAGAAAATGATTGGAGAAAGCTATATTAGATGCAGATATAGTAGAGGTACTTAGCTTTAGTCAAAATGTCTGATCGGCGGCGTATGACGTTATCTAGTCAGCGTCGATGAGATTGCCCGGCCCTCGAGCTTTCCAGCCTATCGAAATGGCAACAGTCGTGGTCGTCATAGCACCATTCTACGCGGTGATCATTACGACACGGCGGGCCATCGGAACGAGTAGTCCGAGTGACATTGTTCTCATGCCATAGGTCGCCCTTAGGCAGATCAGATACAGAGAGATCGTTGTCGTAGCCGCATTCAATCTGGTCAGAGAAGCAATGCTGCATGGCAGGCTCAGACTGCTCAATGCAGTCGGATGAACACGCGGAGTCATACATGTAGTCATAGTCGAACGGGCGTATTAGCTGCAGTCGGACGTGGTTTGCATGAATTGTTCATGCATGCACATACACATATACACCTTGGCCTTGCTTGCTTGGTAATGTAGATCGTGTTAGACTCGGGAGAGCTTATCGATGGCGTGCTGGATTAGCCATTGTCGATGATGAGGAGTGTAGTCGACGGGTGTCACGGCACGCTGACGACAAGCTAACGATGAGGTCCATGCTGTCGATTACCAGAGCCGCCAATGAGCAGGCGATGTCGGGAGCTGTCAATGTGGCCTGAGGACTGAACGACGAGTGCCACCGACAAGAGATGACAACAAGGGACACGACATGCTGACAAAGGGCCACCGTGAGATGATGACCGGATCCACATTGTCGGCGAGGGACGTAGTTAGGTTCCTACCAATAATTGCCATGCAGACAAATAGAGATGTATAGGGGGTATATATGTGTCGTATATTTAATTGAAACAAAAAATATAGCTTAGCTTGTTTAATGGGTAGCTTGACGTGCTAATCTCAAGCTGGGGTCGGATCTTGAAAGTGCTAACGAGCATCAGATAATTGCATGTCTCTTTGTAGATGTACGCCCTCCTTTAGATCGTGTTCGGCGATGTGGTCGATGAGCCAATGATGTTGATAGCGGGATGTGACGACGAAGGATGCTGCGGGACCGGCGAATCAAAAATGATGAGTCGATGGTGTGAGTCGCATTAGTAGGTGCCGCCGCCAAGGCCTGATGACTGCATCTCATGCCAACATGAGATTGAGCCGATGATGATATTGTTGGCGTGGAGGGGGCATCAGCATACGGACTTGGCGACATGCACCACCGCTAGTACATCGGTGCAAGGGGCATTGCTCGTTGCCACCAAGGCATGGAGACATAGAGACGTAGTTCTTCTGGGCATCACGTTGCCGATTAGTACATCGAGCGTCGCCGCCGGTAGATGTTGATTTATTGTGGATGATGTTGACCTTGAAGTACGCCATCTGGTTCGCCACGAGATTAGCAAGCACACCCCCTACCTGGCGCACCACTGTCAACAAAATCTAGTTGGCAGTCTACCGAGGGATATACCCATGGAGTAGATGAATCGGTGGAGGTACGCGTGATACGAACCAGATGGTAATAGAGACACAAGACACAAGATTTATATAGGTTCAGGCCGTCAGCTTGACGTAACACCCTACATCCTGTGCTCTGTTATTTTGTATTGATTGTGTATCACATTCGATACATCGTCTAGGGAACCCCTGCCTCTCCTTATATACTCTGGAGGGGTAGGGTTACAAGGAAAATATCATATTTGGTATTATACAATAAATCACATCTTCATGTAGTCTTACGGTGCACGCCTTGATCTTGTGGGCTGGGCCAGCTTTGGGACATGGCCCATGTCTTGTCTTGTGGGTACCGGGGGCCATACCCCTACATTCAGTGACGAAAGCTAATCATCATAGAAATAGATATTCCTACTAGTGATAATAAGTTTTCAACAGTAGCAAGACTTCTAGGAAAAGTGTTATGTGAGTCTATCCTTTAGTCATGACTGAAATAATCTTTCCTCATGTTTTAAGTTGTTTTATTAAAGGATTTTCAATTTGGTTCGAAACAGGAAGTATAACATGTGAAAATAGAACATATGGGCCACAAACCTGACCGTGGACGAAGCGCGAGGTGAGAGGCCACTGTGATGGGCCAGCGGGCCCATAGGGGAGACCGAGCAGCCTAGCCCGAAGCCCGTTCGGGTCCATCTTTGGTCGACGTGATTCTTGGTCCATTACTTCCTAAATTTTGTGATTTTTGCAATCGAATTAAATCTTGTTGTCGTGGTGTGTCTCCCCATACTTGTTTCCTGTTTACCATTATGCACAACATGTGGAGACAAACACATATCCAAAAAGAAATAGAGAGCATGTAATAATAATGAGACTCCTTTAATATCATAAGACACTTTATTACACAAGCATAAACTTTTGACTAGCTAACACAAACTTTCAACCAATCTAATAATTGAGCTAAACGAATAACCTAAATATACTATTTTTATTTTTAAACACTCGACCTAACCACTCATGCCTTATCATCAACTATCTAATTCTCACATCCTAGACTTGACATCAAAATGATTTAAAGCGTTTAAATCTTGTTGCAAGCTCTTGCGATACATGTGTTCTTCGTCGATCCTTTGTTCTAAGGTATAGACAACATCAGTAAGATCTTCAATCTTCTTTTGCAAGAGTGCCATGGTTATCCATGGGCGCTTCTCTTCATTCTCTATAACTGTTGGCACCCTCCTCTTCTTCTCCTTGGGAGGAGCAACCTTGATCTCCTCCGGCATAGCCCAGACTCCATCAGTGGTTGTATGTGGGGTGACCGACTTATACTTCATGCATGTAATATCCCCAAACTTATTGGTCTTCACTCCGGTCAGCACCTCATGCCCCTTCAGAGGAAGAAGGTTGATCTCCTTCATCACCTTGATCAACTTCAGGACATCTAGCTACGGCTCCTTCTGACATGGCTTGCCTTCAAGAAGTGGATGTGGTGGTGGTGGAGCGATCACCGAGCGGCAGACAGCTTGGGCATAGTAAGATTAGCTTGGATGAATGGGAGCTATCTCACATGGTTGGATGGTGCTCAACGCTAGAACGTCAGGCTTCTTGTTTAAATCAACTCCATAGGGGACGATCTCTCTACCGGCCATTAGAATCTAGAGAGGAGGAGAGCTTTGCTGCTATTGGAGAAAGGAGGCTTTGATGGAATGGCTATGGAGGCAGGCAGGGGCTCGTTTATATAGAGGGGAACAACTTATAGCAGAGGTCAAGATCTATCCATTAGGGTCCCGTAATGGAGGAATATGCGAATGCAGTGAAAAACTATGGGATTGTGGAGGGAAAGGTTCTAGAATACACGAGAGAATCGACTGGGCATGAGGCGCCCGACAATGGGGCTGGCTAGCCTAGGGGTGGGACCGGTCGATCCCACTTCATGTCCTCTCGTGGAGATTTTTCTCACGGCGGTTACTAACCTCTATATAATCCTGAAAAGTATATTTATCTGTTACGAAACACAAAGAGGATGGCAGTGGTGTAAATCTATGGTAAAATCAGAAAATCCACCTCATCCAAATCCTCAGGTGGTTTTTTAGGTTCTAGAAAGATCTTAATAGGTGACCATTTACCTTAAATATCGTACCTTCATCATTTTGAAGTGTTACCGCTCCATGTGATGAAGTGCTTATCACCTTGAATGGTCCTTCCCATTTGCTCTAAAGTTTTCCATGCCCAAATAATTTCACCCTGGAATTAAAAAGTAATACCTTATCTCTGGGGGCAAACTCCTTCTTCTTGATCCTCTTATCATGCCATCTTTTTGTCCTCTCCTTGTATATCTTGGCATTGTGATATGCTTTTTCATGCCATTCATCAAGCTCAGAGAGTTGCATCTTCCCCTTAGTTCCAGTGGCTTCAAAGTCCATGTTCCATTGCTTGATGGCCCAGTGAGCTTTGAATTCTAGCTCAACAGGTAGATGATAGGTCATTCCATAGATAAGTTGGTATGGTGACATCCCAAGTGGTGTTTTATAGGCCGTTCTGTAAGCTCATAGTGCATCGGGTAGTTTATCCTTTCATGCAGTCCCCATCTCGTTAACCGTCTTCTCTAGGATGTTCTTGATTTGTTTGTTCGATGTTTCTACTTGGCCACTTGTCTGAGGGTGATATGGAGTACCGATGTTGTGATGGATCCCATGTCTCAACAAGTACTTGTGAAAGTTCTTGTCAGTGAAATGATTGCCTCCATCACTAATCACCATTCTCAGAACTCCAAATCATGGAAATATTGTCTCTTCAAACATCTTTTTGGAGTTCTTAGCATCAGCAGCTCTGCATGGCATGGCTTCAACCCACTTGGAGACATAGTCGACTACCACCAAGATATATTCATAGTTCTTTGACTTTGGAAATAGTCCCATGTAGTCGATTCCCTAGACATCGAAGAGCTCGATCTAGAGGTTGTTTAGTGAGTGGCATGGCATCTCTCGAATTGATATTCCTGTGCCTCTGACACGCTCCACACCTACAGATGAAATCCTTCGTGTCTTCATACATGGTTGGCCAAAAGAATCCACTCTGCTAGATCTTCGAATGAGTGCGGAATGCACCATAACGTGCTCTATATGGTGATGAGTGGCATCGTTCAATGATCTTGATGCCTTCTTCTGCTGATACACACCTTCAGAGTAGGCCGTCAGAGCATATTCTGAAGAGGTACGGCTCATCCCATGTGGAGACGACTTTCGTAGATGAGCTTCCTTTTGTTCTCCCCTGGTGGTTTATATCCTGCAACCATAAAGTTGATAATGTTTGCATACCAAGGGTCAAATTTTGTGACCTTGAAGAGCATGTCGTCCCATAGAGAATCATTGATGGGCAATTCCTGTGGATTTTCAAACTACATTGTAGACAAGTGATCGGCAATAGAATTTTCTACTCCCTTTTTATCTTCTATTTCTAAGTCAAATTCTTGGAGTAACAAAATCCATTTTATAAGTCTAGGTTTAGCGTCTGTCTTAGTGAGCAAGTATTTTAAAGTTGCATGATCAGTATAAACAATCACCTTAGCTCCTATTAAGTAAGAACTGAATTTATCAATAGCAAAAACAATAGCCATGAGCTTTTTTCAGTTGTTGCATAATTAAGTTGAGGTCCTGTCAGTGTTTTGCTAGCGTAAGCAATTGCATGATGCTTTTTATATTTTGTTTGTCCCAAAACTGCCCCCACAGCATAATCACTAGCATCACACATTATTTCAAAAGGTAGCGACCAATCAGGGGGTTAAATGATTGGTGCAAAGATGAGAGCTTTTCTTAAGAATGTTAAAAGATTTCAAGCATGCATCATTAAATTCAAAGGGAACATCCTTGGCCAAAAGATTTGTAAGTGATTTAGCAATATGTGAAAAATCTTTTATGAAGTAGCGGTAAAACCCAGCATGACCAAGAAAATTGTGGATCCCTCTGATATTTATGTAAGTAGGTAACTGTTCAATTACTTCAATTTTAGCTCTATCTACCCCAATCCCTCGTTCGGACACCAAGTGTCCAAGAACTATGCCTTCTCTAACCATGAAATGATATTTTTCCCAATTAAGGACTAAGTGCTTTTCTTCACATCTTTGCAAAACCTTACCTAAAATTTTAAGACAATCATCAAAAGTTTTTCCATAAATAGAGAAGTCATCCATAAAAACTTCCATGATTTCTTCAATCATATCAGAAAATATAGACATCATGCATCTTTGAAAAGAAGCTGGAGCATTACATAGCCCAAAAGACATTCTACGACGATAAGCATAAGTTCCATATAGACATGTAAATGTGGTTTTGCTTTGGTCATCTGGATGGATTGGTATCTGGTGATAACTTGAATACCCATCAAGGAAACACAAGAAAGAGTGATTTGCCAGTCGCTCCAACATTTCATTAATGAAGGGCAACAGAAAATGATCTTTCTTTGTTGTCTTGTTAAGTTTTTGGTAGTTAATACACATCCACCATCCAGTGATAGTTGTTGGTATTTATTAATGTGTCACTTGTTTTAAGTAGTCACCCTATGTTGTTTACATTCCTTAGAATCTTTTACTAGGTTGTCATCCCTAGTGTTGGTGCTAGAAATACTTGTTGGTAAAATCTAGTGCCACTTCTAGAATGACACTAAGAAGTACTTTAATTACAAGTCATTCTTAATTACTAGTCAAAGCATACATTGATTAGTGCAATTACACCTAGTAGTCAGGACTAAGGTCATCTTTATATCTACACATAAGGGGTATTACTAAGGAAGATTAAGGACAGAGCTTGTTCTTCCTTCGTAACCGGACCCTACTTGCACCTATATTCGAGGAGTGGACTACAAAGGACTCAACGGAGAGTGTCACATCCGTGATCTACCACATGACCCGGAATGTAGGGTGTATCCGTAGGTAAACAATGTATAAGCACCATGCTTACACAATGTCGACCACTCACCCCGTGTACACCAGAGCGAGCGCTATACAAACTTATGCATAAACATAATGATAAACTAGCTATACTAAGTATATAATCAAAGTAGACGATGAACATGATAACTAAAAACATGAATATTGTGAATACCAATGTTGTCATAACAATTGTAGCAAACATATAAAAGTAATCAGAGATACAAAAGAGAGGGGGTACAAAGATTATACCAAACCACGCTCTTGACAAGATTAGGAATCCAAGCGAAGCCTGCTTGCCTCCCTCTAGACCTAGCCTAACTAGCTATGCCCTAGAATATGGTGGATCTCTGAGGATGATTAGGGTTTTTATCTTCTCAAATGACTTATGCAATTCTACCTAGGGGGTGGTAGGGGCTGGTATATATAGGCCGGAGCGTCAATCCTAAGCCCTCAGATCAAACCGACTTAAATAAATGACGTAGATGCAATTTAGGAGGCGGTGGAGAACCGACATAGCAACAGGGGGCTGACAGGTGGGCCCCATGGGCCGGCCGGCCCCACATGACGGCGTCTCACTCTCCTCTTCGGTGTGGAGTCCTCTCGGCTCTTCTGGAACTTTCTGGGGTCATTTTCGCTATGGATAAGCGCGATTAAATCTGACATGTAGGTCCACCTTGATGGTTTTCTGGATAAACCCTACAGAAAATACAGATTCACCAAAACTCATGGAATTTGTTAGTTTAAACCCCTAGACCTTTGTTGGTGATTATATTTATGCCCTTATTCATGTTATATTGATGGTTTATAGTGTTTGTTAACTACCGTCAACAAATTCCCCCAAGCTTAACCTTTGCTAGTCCCTTAGCAAAGCTAAACTCAGTAAATGGATCAGGAGTTGCATCGATGCTTTCACTCCTCAAAAGTACACATGCGTTCAAACAAGAATTCTCCTCTAGATTAAAGTAAACCGATCTAACTTTCAATTTTACCCATATTACCTTCAACCATGGGGCTTCTTAGCCTTCACTTGGGTCTTGAGCAATTGAAAGACAGAACGATCAAGTCAAGCACTATGTCTCAAGTTCTTTGCTCAGCCATTATTTTAGAGTTTTTATAGGTTTTTAAAATAAAACTCAGAGCTTCCTTTGTATGACACTCTCAAATCTCTCAATGTATGTGGTATTTGTGGATCCTCACCAAGGCAATAGTGATGTTGTGCCTTTCTCTTCCTACACTAAAGCTTATGTGGAGCTCATAGGAGTGGAGAAAACATGAAAGAGCATATTTGTAATACATATATTATAAAGTCAAACCTCAGATCCAAAGAGAGTTAAGTCATACAATCAAATCAAGATGTGCATGTGTGTGGATGTATGTGGTGGATATATAAGGTGGCTAACCTAATTCTACTATGTTCCTTGAAAACATATCTCTCTTTTGAAACTGAAAAACAACTTTGCAAGAAAACACGGGC
The DNA here is from genome assembly GCA_904845875.1 of Miscanthus lutarioriparius. Classification (NCBI taxonomy): domain Eukaryota; kingdom Viridiplantae; phylum Streptophyta; class Magnoliopsida; order Poales; family Poaceae; genus Miscanthus; species Miscanthus lutarioriparius. The sequence goes on along the minus strand of CAJGYO010000005.1, from coordinate 35,412,369 downwards.
TATCTTATTCATCTCTTTCTTCTTTTTTTAGGCGGGCATCTGAGTACCCATTGTTTTCAATATCTCGAACACTTGTCTAATTTTTTCTCACCTCTTTTTTTTCTTTCTCTTTTTTTTATGAATAACTTTTGCATAGCCCCATGTCTCTTTTCTGCAACAAAACTTTTGAGAGATAGAAACAAAAACTTGGAGCATTTATTTGGTGGATATCCTATCAAGAATATTTTTGGTGTTTTCTCCTAGTGTAGGAGTAAAAATATTTTTGGGTGGATCTAAATGGAATGGCATATTTTTGAGCCTACCCCAGTGTAGGAGTAGTGCATCTGTGGGTGTTGTGTACGTGATCTTGATTTTAAGAGCATGACAAACCTCTCATAAGGGTCAACAAAGCTTGACTAAACTAAATGCAAAACAAGTAGCATATATGTGGAAGTTTTCCTAATCTAAATATCATGTATGGCTTTGGTAGGAATTCAAGCTTTGTCATACAAGAACTCATCATGAAGCATTTTCATATTTTTCAATAGATAAATCTCCGAAACTTTAGTGTCACTTGGAATAAAATAAACAGCGGCTCAGACCTTCTCATATCATATCCGTCAATTACTTAGACTTAGATCAAGCAAATGCTACCCACGAGTTTCAAGTTCGGAGTAAATTCTTATATCAAAAAATTATATCCAAAACTCGAGAGAATTCAAGGCTGAAAACTAGATACTTGAAATGAATTACAACAGAGCAACTATTCATCATTTCCATGTTAAGAGATTATTCTCACAGTCCTTTTATTTATTCAGCTCTTAACAAACTTAAATAAAAATAAACATACCTTTTTATTTTGTTTTCAAAATTTAAGATCACACATTATTAATAAATAACTAGCTAGAGTAAACTTTTATTTTGTTTTAATTTTTTATGCATCTTTTTATTTTTTTAGCAAATATAAAGCAAACTTAAAAAAAATAGTAAATGAAAAGAAATACTTAGCTAGATACATGGGGATGCTCCTCCCCCAAGCTAGATGTTGTTGTGGTTGAATGTTGAAGTTGAATGATCCTTCTTAGAGCGGGTTTGCCAACGGATGTCCCTCTCGTCCTGGGATGAAATGAGATAAAGACAACCAGGTGAATTTGATCTTGATCTTGGTGCATCATCTTGCAAAATACCAACAAAAATACCAAAACTCGTGGAACGGATTAGGATAAAAGGGTTAGCGATCATCCGTCCAAAGATTAGTTGTTCTTGAAGTTTAGAAATATTTCTGTATTGGTAGAATTTTAAAAGGATGTCTTTCTAATATCTTTTTGGATTTTCCATTTTTATATGCATGTAAGAAATATGTATGTATGGTATTTTTATTTTTATGCCACCACGGTGAATATTCCTACGGGCTTTTACACACCGTAAAATTACTCACGTGGGGCATAAGATTTTATGATGATAAAATTTTTATTTTCTTTTCTAAATGTAATACCAATGCAGGAAAGTAAACATGCTAAAGTGAAAAGAATTCATGCAATGCTAGGAAGTAAATATGGATAACTACCGATGTTACCTCCCGGCGAGGGTTCAGATTTTTAAGTCCTCCAGATAGGACTTTACTAGACAAGAGTCCTTTATTCTTTGGGTACATCATCTAGTCTCAAAGATGGAGACCTCGATGGTGGCACTTCTTGTGATGTTGACTCAGATGACATCACCTTTTCCTTCCATACCTGCCTAGTCTGCGGACTTGACTTTGGCGGAGTAGTTTCATCTTTCATAACTTCTTCAGGTTCTTCATCTTCCTCCCAACCATTCTTTGGGAGTTTATTCTTTTGGGTTCGAGATGATCGATGTCTCCTCCTAGAGCGGGACTTCTTCGGTTGCTCATAAGTGGTATAACTATTGAAATAACAACGTACCTTCTCTCCAGGGAATTGGAAGTGGACTTGTCCAAATTTGACAAAGATGATTGCGTTGGTTGTGTTGAGGAACAGTCTTCCAAGGATGATGGGTGTATCATCTTCTTCTTCACCCATGTCTAGAACCATGAAGTCGGCAGGGGCAAACTGATCATGCATTCTTACCATGACATCTTTTGCTATTCCTTTTAGAAATCAGATTGATTGGTTCGACATCTGCAATTACATAAATGTAGGGAACAAAGGTTCATCACCAAATAAATATTCATATGTTACCTTGGACATTATGTTGACACCAGATCCAATGTCACAGAAGGTCTTATAGAAAATTCTTCGTCCAATGGTACACTCAATCATCCTTCTTATCAAGGAATGGTGAAGCGAGGAGGTGGTCATACTCTGATCTGAGTGTGTTGATCATATTGATTGATTCTTCTTATGGCTGCCTCACCTTGTTCTTCCTCCTCCTGTTCTTCTTCTTCTTGGTCACTATTGTCTCTTCGGGCAGGTACGGCGTCTGTGGATGTCCTGGAGATTACAGGATACGGTTCTTGAAAGAAAACTCCTTTTTATCCTTGATTGTGAAACAGATCTTGGCTTTTGCAGTGCTTAGGAAAGGTTGGCCCAAAATAATGGGTGCCCTTACATCTCCACCTGTTTCCAAAACCACAAAGTCTACAGGAATATATGATTATCTCACTCGAACAATGGCGCCTTCAAGAACTCCCTTGGGGTAGCAGAGTGACTGATTTACAAGCTATAAACGCATATTTGTGTACAACAAAGTATCTCCATGAATTTTTATCATAGATTACCTTAGACATAATGTTGACACTTGCTCCAAAGTCATAGACAGCTTCTTGGAAAATGTGAGGTCCAATGACGATGGGAATGACAGGTCTCCCTGGATCTCTCTTCTTTTTCCACAAGGTATAACCTATACACCTTCTCGTCGATGGTTGTACACAGTAATATGTTGCATTATGAATATCAACAAGATTTGTAGTTTCTAGATCTTCCAGTTGCCCTAGAATCTTACCTTTGTCGGACGGAGGAACAGCAGCCGCCAGCTGAGCTATTTGTGATTCTATCATTTTATTAAAGCTATGTAGCTTCTTAATGGCAGAAGCAAAGCTATCCATTCTATTATTTATGTTCGCTAGAATTTTATCATTGGTATCTACCTTTCTAGATAATCCCTCCATAAGTTTGGATTGGCCAGCAATTAATTCTCTCAAAGGTGCTTGATTGAAATTATTAAAATTATTACCTTAATAGTTACCATGGTAATTACCTTGGTAGTTCGGCCTTTGTTGCTGATTTCATCCTTGATTTTTTTGAGGACGAGAGTAGTTGTTGTTGACAAAGTTCACATCCTCATGCTTCTCAGGGTAGTTGCTCCCTGAATGCCCAGTGTTTCCACACTCTTCACACATCATGCGAGAATAATGAATGTGCATGACTTCTTACTTCTCATTGGCTTGATCTTCAAGCTTCTTCATCAGTAGGTCCATCTTAGCAGACAGCATGTCTACCTCTTTAAGTTGATGCATACCTCCACCTCTCTTGCAGGTTTGAAGACGTTCTTCACCCTAACCTTGGTTGGAGGCCATCTTCTCCACAAGAGCTGTTGTAGCTGGTATGGTGAGTGATAGGAATGCACCTCCAGCAGCAACATCCATAGTCTCACGGGTACTGATGGTCAACCCATGGTAGAAAGTCTGCATGAGTAGTCAATTCTCCATCCCATGATGAGGACTTTCCGCAATGTAATCTTGAAAGCGTTCCCATGCCTCAGGGACAGATTCATCATGTTGTTGCTGAAAGCTTGAGATTCTCCCACGCAGAGCATTAGTCTTTTCTGTAGGAAAGAACTTTGCTAGGAAGGCAGTGGAACAGTTATCCCATGTAGTATTTCTATCTTTGTTGGCGTAGAACTATTGCTTTGCCTTCCCATATAGTGAGAATGGGAAGAGGCGAAGTAGTATGTCATCTTGGGTTACTCCTTTGATAGTGAAAGTGCTATAGATCTCCAGGAAGCATTGGAGATGTGCACTCATATCTTCATGTGCCTTTCCACAAAACTAGCTTGCTTGCACCATGTTGATGAGGGCTGGCTTGAGCTCAAATCCATTGTCTCTAACATTTACTGTTCGTCTAGTTCGAATGTTGGCTGTAGTTGGAGCAGAGAATTCATGGAGAATCTTGTTAGCCATGGCTTCAAATTTTGGTGTTAAGCTTCGCCTTATATGGTTGTCTTCTGACTCTAAAGCTGAAACTTTCTTGAGTTTAGCCTTAGTTCTGTTGAGTAATGCTTCTGGATCATCAATGTAGTTTGTTGGAAGGTCAAAACTGGTCATACATTACCCTACATAAGATACACAAGTAGACAAAACAAGGGTAAGCCTATTTGAGCAGAGGTCAATGGTTATTTCGATCACATCAATTAGTATAAGTTTATTAATACTTCCTTTGCCTAGCTACCTTCCCCGCCAAAAATGCTTGTTGGTATTTATTAACGTGTCACTTGTTTTAAGTAGTCGCCCTATGTTGTTTACATTCCTTAGCATCTTTAACTAGGTTGTCATCCCTAGTGTTGGTGATAGAAATGCTTGTTGGTAAAACCTAGTGCCACTTCTAGAATGACACTAAGAAGTACTTTAATATTTCATGTGACTAGAAAGAATATATATAAATGAAAGGAATCTACAAGCGAACGGATAATATACCATTGTAGCACTTTACCCAAGAGTATTCTAGGTATCGTTATTTATATTTTACCACATGGAAGGTCTGGCACGACATGTATTGATAACTTATTCTATTGATGGAGAAGAAAACCATAACCAATATTCTACTCACAACAGGGGTAAGTCATAGGATAAATTATGTATATGATAAGTATGATAAATCACTCAGAGTACTCCTTTCTATGGCATTAGCATGGTTAAGTAGAATATTAGAGAAATAATTCCAAAGTCATTCTTAATTACAAGTCAAAGCATACATTGATTAGTGCAATTACAACTAGTTGTCATGGCTAAGGTCATCTTTATATCTACACATAAGGGATATTACTAAGGAAGATTAATAACAGAGCTTGTTCTTCCTTTGTAACCGGGCCCTACTTGCACCTATATTCAAGGAGTGGACTACAAAGGACTAAACGGGAGTGTCACATCCGCGATCTACCACATGACTCGAAATATAGGGTGTATCCGCAGGTAAACAACGTATAAGCACAATGCTTACACAATGTTGACCACTCACCCCGTGTACACCAGAGAGAGCGCTATGCGAACTTATGCATAAACATAATGATAAACTAGCTATACTAAGTATATAATCAAAGTAGACAATGAACATTATAACTAAGAACATGAATATTGTGAATACCAATGTTGTCATAACAATTGTAGCAAACATATAAAAGTAATGAGAGATACAAAAGAGAGGGGGTACAAAGTTTACACTAAACCACGCTCTTGACAAGATCAGGAATCCAAGCGAAGCCTGCTTGCCTCCCTCTAGACCAAGCCTAACTAGCTATGCCCTAGAATATGGTGGACCTCTAAGGATGATTAGGGTTTGTGTCTTCTTAAATGACTTATGCAATTATGCCTAGGGGGTGGTAGGGGCTGGTATATATAGGCCGGAGCGTCAATCCTGAGCCCTCGGATTAAACCGACTTAAATAAATGGCGTAGATGCAATCTAGGAGGCGGTGGAGAACCGACATAGCAACGGGGGTGACAGGTGGGCCTAAGGGGTTGGCCGGCCTACAGGTGGGGCCAGTCAGCCCCACCTGACATTGTCTGCTCTCAGCTTCGGTGTGGAGTCCTCTCGAGTCTTCTGGAACCTTCGGGGGTCATTTTCGCTGTGGATAAGCGTGATTAAATCTAACATGTAGGTCCACCTTGATGGTTTTCTAGATAAACCCTGTAGAAAATATAGATTCACCAAAACTCATGGAATTTGTTAGTTTAAACCCCTAGACCTTCGTTGGTGATTATATTTATGCCCTTATTCATGTTATCTTGATGGTTTATAATGTTTGTTAACTACCGTCAACAACGGTTCTTTGAGGGATTAATTCATTCTTTTCATTTTTAACAACAGTCATGCCTTCCTTTTTAGGCATAACCTAAACAGGGCTAACCCACTCACTAGGGAACGGGATAGATGATCCCGGTGTGCAGGAGTTCCAAAACCTCTTTCATAACAACCTCTCTCATCGCGTTATTAAGCCTATGTTGTGGCTCCCGAGAAGGTATAGGGTTAGGATCTATAGGGATGCGATGGGGGCAAAGAGTAGGGCTAATTCCCTTAAGGTCTTGGAGCGAGTAGCCAACACCAGAGCGATGCTTTTCTAAGACAGTTACAAAGCGTAGGGATTCTTCTTGAGAAAGTTTATTGTGGCAGAACCGACTAATCTAATGCCTCCCTGGAGTACTTGTCTTTCATTAGACACTAAGTACTCTAGAGAGGACACTAAACTACACAGTTCCATCGAGCACACCCCAAGAGACAACTCAAAAATCCACATTTTCCATTATGATCATAAATGAGAGAATAAAGCTTACAACATTCTTAAGTCATTTCTTACATCACTTTATTACGGTAGTAGAATATTACCTCATTTGATTATAACAGTGAAATATAACAATGTTATCAAAGTTATAGAGGAAGCAAAGACTAATTTAATGACATGGTGGAGCATTAACATAGTGGACATTTTTATACAAGAGATGCTAGCAGATTTTACATCTTTTCTTATAAAAACCTTTAGTGGGGGTTATAAATAAACATTACGGTCGTAGTGTGAAAGGAATCATCTCTAAGCCCATCAGGAGGTTTCCACACACAAGAGTCAGCTCTAAATATCCTCTGGTCACCTGCAACAGGGGGAATAAAACCCTGAGTACTCAATTGTACTCAGCAAGACTTACCCGACAGGAGGAAAATAAAAGACTCCAAGGATATGCAAGGATTATTTGGCTTGTGGGTTATTGTATCTGCGGAAGTATTACTAAACGTGCATCCTTATATTCAATTTTATTAGCAGTCATCATTAGTTCATTAACTAACCATTCTATGTAAGCACCTATGCTACTTTCAAGCAGGTGGTCAGCCATCAGAACCATTTTAGCACCTTTCAAGTTCCAGTTCTTACTATGGTGCTAGACCATAGCCATATCATACCATCTCACAAAAACGGCGATTCGCGAACCAATGTATCCCAGCTGGGGACCCCGAAACACATGCCCTGTTTGTACCCAGGCACAAACAAGACCAACCCACTCCACTCCTATCGAGGGGTCCAGGTCCCCGTCCAAACTTAGACTCTAAGCCCTCACACTTGAGACCCAATCTCAGCATGGTGCTTAGACCTCCACCTTTCCCTGCCTCCAATCAGTCGGTCCGAAAAGAGCCGAAACCCACGACAAGTGTAACGAGCCTTCCTGCTCCCATAAGCAAGTATGTGCTCAGGATATTAAGTCTGTGACTTGACTACCATCCACAGCAACGAATGGTCCTCAATTGACATAGGCAGAACAAGTGCAATCCAAGCCTCGCTGGAATGCCTAGCCAAGTCCAAATCCAAAGTAGCATTCTGCCCGGTCTCCAATTATCCTTCATATATATTCCATGTGATAGTAATATAATAACAACAATAATATCTTTCCTATCTCTCGTGAGTGATAGGTAATCACTTGACTTCTACCGGATCCTATAGCATACCAATCTACATGATCCTGACATACTAATAGGACTCATAGGATAAGGATATATATATGCAAAAGGTTTCATGCAACTCCTCAAAACTTAATGCGCAAGCATAAAATAAAGTGCAGAATAATAGGGGTTATGCACCGGGGCTTGCCTGGGCAAGATATAACCAAAGATTAGCATTCCATCATGGTGACACGATCATCAAGGCACCATCCTTTCTGCTACTCTGATCATCTCCATGATCCCTCGTTATTCCTATTTTGATGTACGTGGATGCAACGCAGAGACGTAAATAATCAACGGCAACCGAAACTCTTAGAAATACGATTACGCCTCGCAAGCTAATGAGATAGCTCTAATAACTAACATGCTAGGCCACATATCCATGTTGTCGAATAAGGCATTGTTTCCTGGAAAATGTTCTAGTTTTAAAATCCCACGGTGTTTTGGCATTTTATTGATTAAATATATATTTTCAAACTAGGGCTCCTTTAGCTACCTTAGCAAACTAATTATTATGGAGCTACAAAAATTATAGTGAGCACCTAATAATGTTAGGAATTTACTATAAAAGTTTTAGAGCCAACACTATCACAAATTTATCACAAAAATTCCTACAAGTTTATATCTTAACAATATTAAGCATTTCAAATTAATTATATAACTCCTAAGAATATTATAAAACTATGTGAACAAAATATACTAGCAGATAGATCATGATTTTAGAAACCTAACAAAATTAGTTTCACAATTTTTGGCCAACTACACAAATTTCTAATGAATTTACATGTTTGCCTTAGAAACTAAATTAGAAAATGCATTAGAAAAAGGAAAAAGGGCCGGTGGTGACTTAAGCGGCCCAGCAGCCCAGCGCGGTTGTGGTTGTGCGTGCATTGTGGTGGCCTAGCATGGCCCAAGGCTAGGGGCGCCCGCACACAACGATGGCTTTGTAGAAAAGCCCATGAGCTTTGAGGTAATAGTACGACTATCATGTGTACTGTTCCTATCGGCAGTGGCTTTGCGACCAAGCGCTCGGTTGTTTTCATCCTCACCATGGGCAGCTCCCTGGAATCCCTGTGTTCGCTGGCACGATGGCCAATGACATAGGGTTGCTACGCCAAGCAACCTAGGCTCACTAAGATGGGATTAAGGGGTCAACCACCATCAACGTCTAAACATGCATGACTGGGTGGCGGTTAGGGGCTCAGGGATGTACTAACACGAGCCGCAGCGGTGAGCGGTTATCAACGGCAGCGGCGCGGCTGTTCTGATGACCTAGAGTGCTAACAAAGGGGTAGATATGGTGGGAAAGCATCAGGATCTCACCGAGGACCATGCTGCGGTGACGGTTGAAACCGAGGAGTGCAGAGGTGATCTAGCCATGCATGCCCGAAGCACGTGGAGGCGCTTCAAGCGCGGCACTGACACGTCACCACACCATCGTCGAGCATCCTGGCCAAAGTAGCGCGAGCACCGGATGGAGGGAGTCAAGGTGAGCTCAGGGTTACGAGCAATTGAACTGCTACCACTCCTACATCCCTTACCTCCCAACCTACCGGTTCGGCGGTGCACATGACCGGCGACGGGGAGAAACCAAATTCGACCATGATAGACAACGACTAGACTCGATGTGAATGGGGCACCTAGCTAATTTCTCTGCTACTCGCTGACATGAGGAATTGGACTAGGAAGCCTCGGGCTAGTGATTAAGACAAGGGAAGGGAGAGTGGTGCACTGCCACTGGCACATCGCGGGAAGCGGCCTCGGTAGAGGTGGCCCGACCACGACCCGACGAGGCACGATAGCGTGGGGATATGACCACACAAGCAAGGGATAGGTGGCGCATTGGTTAGCGCTTGGACAGAGCCATTGAAGGTGTGCCCATGTGTGGCCACACTCTCTTAGCAGCACGGTGTTGCGATGCAGTAGACTACGTACGACATCGAGCTCGGGCTTGGTAGGTGGGTTGTGCGGTTGGGAACAAATGCTACAGCGCCCGGGTGAGTCGGAGGGCATGGGACAGCGCCATGAGCAGCGGCGTGGCTCAAGACAAGGTGGGTAGTGGGTAGGGCAGCCACGCAGTAGGGCGGCAGTGATGGCCGAGGGGCGAGTGCCGAGGCCATCGACCAGCAGCAGGCATCGCAGCCGAAGGTGGCCAAGCCACGGCCACGCCATAGCCAGGCCAAGGGCGGCCACCGTCAGCTACCGACACACACGCATAGCCAAAGGTAGCCATGGCGCACACCGAATGCAGTGACCACGCACTCCTAGCTGAACGGCCAAACACGTGCTAAGCACGAATTTTAAAGCGTCAAAACCAACCGCTTAGAGCCCAGTTGAGATTAAAACAAGAGTTCAAGATTCTAGTAGCCACTAAGGGCTTCTTGTCTGAGCAACGAGCATGGCCAGAGAGTGAGCATCCAGGGAGATAGAGAGACGCCAATAGGAGCTCGTCGCGCTGAATGCCAGTTCACGACCGAAGCCCGAAACAAGATCGACAGCGTGTTCTAACAAAGTTAGGGCAATTTCTGCGATGCCACAACAACTCCAACTCATCCGTGGACTTCACCATGCTAAAGTACACACTTAGAGGCAACTAACACTATGAAATCATGGAGCTAGTGCTTAAGTATTTTAGCTAGAATTCAATTGCTAAAATATCATTGTCTACAATCCTTTTCGAATTTAGAAAAGGGCAAGAGTTCAATTAGAACTAAACAACCACTAACACTTTTGCCATAATTTTTAAAATGTCTAAACCTTATTAATTTCAACCAACAAGCATTTCACACAATAGTCCATACTTCATACTAACCCATAGGAGCAAAATATTTAAGCACCATTTAACTATTTTGCAAAATATAATTCGTCAAAAATGGTATTTTAACAATAGTTCAAGTGTTTGCCGACTTAACGAAAAGAGCTTATCTTAACGTCAAATTTGATTTTTGACCTCTCAAGAACACTAGTTAACAACATTTGTTCTCACAAATTAAAGTTGCATCTTCAACTACACCATTTGCTCATCCTCTTTACTTAAGTACTACACACAAGTTATATTTTATTTTTGTTTATATAAATTGTTTTTCGTGCCAAACAATTAAAATGACTTATCCCATTTTTCTTGTTAGGATTTTCATTAGCACTTTTACGTACCAGGTAAGTTAAGTTGGATATTTATTTGAGTCCACAAAAGTGAGTCACATAGGATTTGCTTATCATTTCACGTGCGTTATAAATTTTTAAAACTCAAAAACTTGTTTGGCTAATCCCTCTTGGACCTAAATCTTGGTGCTAAGCAAGCTCATAACACCAGGGGTGTTACATTTATCACTTATGATCACTAGAGAATCCTGATCATTATTGAGAAAAGCATATCTAAGACCAGAAGATAGGGGTTTAAGCTCAATGGTGGGCTTAGGTGGTTCCAACAATTCATCTAGAGGTTTAGAATCCATAGGGTTTTCTTCTTCCTCCTCGATGAAGAAATGGGCATCATCTTCAAGGTTGGGTTCGATCAAGTCATCAAGGGATGCAACCTTAACCTCTTCCATTAGGTCTTCCTCGTGAATTGGCCTAGTCTCAGCATTTAGAGAATGAGTGATGGGTATAGAAAGCTTAAAGTTTTTCCCAAGTCTTATTTTCAACTTCCCCATTTGTTCTTCTTAGATAAGTCTTTCAATTGGTTGTCCTATCAACAGGTCAAACTCCATGATATCAAAGAAATAAAAGCTCAAATGAACTATAGTTCCTTTTACCTGGATAGGGAGGACATACAAAATCCCCAAACTTGAGAGAATGTTCCTGAAAGACTTTTCAATAGCTTTGTTGTTGGGGTTAATAGCATGTGTTTCAATAAATCATGAGCAAAAGATGCAGACATGATATTAACACCCACAACTAGATTGTAAAGAGCATCGAAAGGAACTTTGCTGATTTGGTAATGAATAGAAATAGAAGGCGAATCTAGATGAATCACATCAGAGGAAAGCTCTGATTCTTCTAATGATTCATTGCTTATAATAGACACTAGCTCTTTCGTAATCTATTTAAGGAAAGCTTCCTCAGAAGGGTCAAGAATTTCTTCATTGGATGATGATTTCCTAGGCTTCTAGGGTCTCCTCATAGTATGATAATTCGAGGTATCTCCGTATTCATCAAAAAGTTCATCCTTGAATTCAAGCATGAAATCCAAAATTGGAGTTTTCTTCTTTTTCGGTGGTTCAGGATTTGGCATAGCTGAAGCTGATGATGGGTTAAGCTTAGATTCTAGTTCAGCTATCTGGGATTCCTTTTCTAGCTGCTTCTTTTTCTACTTCTTCAGGGGTGTTCTCTAGGATTTTAGTAAGAATACTTCTCCCTGAATTAGCAGAAACATGGAGGAACGAGCCTCCTAAGGCCGTATCAAGGCATTTCGAGTTTTTCCTATCAACACCCATATAAAAGTGTTGAAGAAGAATGGGGTCTTGAATGGCAAGGTCAGGGCCAGTATTAATGAGAGCATTAAAACGTTCCCAAGCCATGCCTAGAGATTCTTTTTCTTCTTGTTTAAAAGATAGAACCTCTGAACAAAGGCTGACTACTCTAGAGATGGAAAAGAAATGCAAGCAAAAGTTAGAGCACAATGCTTCCCAATCTCCTTGTTTACTCCCTATGGTGAGCTTGTACCAACGTTTAGCTTTTCCCATCAGAGAGAAAGGAAAGAGCTTCCACCATAAGGTTTAATCTGACATGCCTGCTATGCGTAAGCATGCACATGTCTGCTCAAACTCATCTCAGTCGAAATTGGGATTTTCATCATCTTCCTTCGAAAAGGATTGATCCTGAACCATGTTAATTAAACACGGGTGCAGCTCATAGCCAGATGTTAGGATAGGCTTTGAAGACTCTTGTGGCCATAGGTGTGCGCTCATGGGTGCACCATATTGGTATATAGGGGTGGATTCTAGATCCATGGTAAAAAAAGATAAAAAGAAAGAATAATGATACAAGGTTAACCTAGGTTCGAAGTTAACTCAGTAACCGTTTCTCCGGCAATGGTGCCAGAAATGCTTGTTGGTATAAATTAATGCACACAGAATAATCCGCAAGGGCACGGATATTATACCGATGTAGCACTTCACCGAGAATAACCCAGTTTTATATCGAACTTGAGGAAATATGTGTGAGAATAACCAAATCTAACTTAACATAACTTCACAATTAAGGCTAGATAATTGGAGCATAGAGGAAATTGCAGAGGTCTTCTAGTTCTAACTTCGATTAGCTTTGTCTTCTATTGTTCAATTCTGGGGATATTACTAAAGAAAACACAGGCAGAGTATGTTTCCTATAGCAACAAGGTCCAACTAGGCCTACTAACAGGAGGTGGACTATAAAGGATTCAACGAGGCTATAAGAGTCACCCTCGCGAGCTACCACCAATCCGAAAAGTAGGGTACATCCATGAGTAACCGAGTCTAAGCACCATGCTTACACTATGAATACTACTTTAACCCAGGGGCTACAAGGATTAAAGTACTCAAAGAGAGACACAAACCTGAAGAATAATATGAACAAGATGCTTACTTGAATTAGAAGTCAATTACTAGAGAAATCTCAGAAGCAAGCTCAAGAAGAACTTGAGTCTGCCAGGGTACAAGCCATAGAGAGAGCACCGATAGGCCGAGACTTCTCCAAACTCGTCCCTCTCACTCTATCTCTCTATCTCTAATACAAGACTAGATCCTATCAAGAACTAATCTTCTCTTGATTGCTAGCTCTGATCCTGGTGAAAATATAGATTAGGGTTTCTAGCCCTCAGACTCTTAGGATCTAACTTGGCATGCCTTGGGGGCCATGCAGGCAGGTATATATAGGCTAAAGCATCAATCCTGAGCCTTTGGATCAAATCGACTTGAATAAACAGCGGAGATGCAATCCTTAAGGCGGTGAAAAACTGACGTAACAACGAGGGGCTGCCAGGTGGGTCCCATAGACTGGCCGCCCTACATGTGGGACCAGCCAGCCCCACCTGTCAGTGGCTTAGGCTCTACTTTGGTGATTTGCCTTCTTGAGTCTTCTAGAGTCTTCCCACGCTGTTTATCCTGCGGAATTATGCGATTTCCTTTAACGAATAGGTCCTCCTTGGTGGTTTTCTAATTAAATCCTACTTGAAACATAGATTCACCAAAACTCATGGAATTTGTCAGTTAAAAACTGTAAGTCTATGTTGGTGATCCATTTTAATCATTTATGCAAGGTACATTGGTGGTTTATCATGAATGTTAATTACTGTCAACAGAACAACAACCCCTGTAATTGAGCATACGAATACAAGAACAGCCGCACCACTAGTGTAGGGTTTAGCGCGCACCACGCCCTAAATTAGTATAAATCTCTGTATCTCATGTGCTACCATCTGATTCCATCTACGCGATCATGTTGCTAGATATTGCCGGAGCAAAAAAACCAATAGTTGGCGCACCAGGTAGGGGCCTTTCATGTTCAGATTTGTTTTTGAATTTCAGATGTGAATCATCTTTGACTTTGGCGATGAACCAGATAAGATGCAGCCGGGCATGAGGATCATCTTTAGCAAGCTCGACTTCATCATCGATCGGTTCGGGGACCTGTGCCTGCAGGAGCCCGAGCCGACCGAACGGGGGGAGGAGCAGTCGCTCTAGATCCAAGCTTTCGCCACCGGACTAGAGAAGTCTATCAATGAAGGACCACTCACCATCACCCATCATCTAGCATGCCACGGTCAGCTTCTCATCGAACCCGGCCAAGAGCCTAGACTGAATGCCACTCTTTTATTTTACAAAATCATTGATCCAGTCCCAACAAAGGATATGGTACCCGATCCAATTCATTCCCGATCCTCAAGAGTGTCAATGCACGTGGCGATGACTCGCCCGATACAACCCCTTCAGTCTATCACGCCACCTTCTGGATCTCCTATGGAGAATCCAAAAACCCCATGTCATATGATCGGGATCACTATGATGATGACTTCGGCTCTAACCTAGTTGGGGTCACCATCCACAATCATTGCCAGGGCGATACCATCCTAGAATAATCGAACTACTCTGATGAGAGCAATCAGTGCCATGACATGGGAGCCGCCGAGCTCATTAACTCACCGGCCACATGGAGTTAACCACATGGACGTTGATGATGATGACATCATCTTGCATACACGTAGTTGCTATCTCAGTGTGAACGATCATGAGGGGAACGGGTACGTCAACCCCAAACGTTCCCCCCCCCCACGATCATTTTGAGTTTGATTATGTAGCACCTTACTAGACTAGCCAGTAGGTCTGGGATTGTTTGCTTAATCACAACAATGTGTTAGTAGAGGAAAATCAGAAGCTCCGATGTCAGCTCCAACAACAGAACGTAGCTCGGCGCCGTTCGGA
Organism: Miscanthus lutarioriparius; assembly: GCA_904845875.1. NCBI lineage: Eukaryota > Viridiplantae > Streptophyta > Magnoliopsida > Poales > Poaceae > Miscanthus > Miscanthus lutarioriparius. The sequence continues at coordinate 35,397,330 of CAJGYO010000005.1, read as the reverse complement.
CCACAATGACTTTCTACGAGCAGCTCCAGTGTATTCTAACACCAAGCAAAACTTGGTTGAGGCCATGATAGAAGCGGCGACGATGCCATAGCCATCCCCAGAAGAGGGCTGACATGCTTTCTAAAGGATTCAAGAGCTGATAGCGGCTGCTACCAACCACATACTAGCACCTAGCGATGCGTCTACTACACGCAGCCACGTACCCTGAAACTCGGGGGCTCGACTGCTGCACCGATCTAATAGATCCCCATGCCACAACCACGGACACTACTAAGATCCTGCCTCACAACCGGGTGACGATGGTGGCGGGCGGGGAGGTGGCGGGCGAGGAGGTGGTGGCGGAGGGCACTCTCCCAATGGAGGGAGTCACGAGGATGGTGGGGCTAACGATGATTTGGGGAGTAGCTATTGCTCTAATGGCGAGGGCGATACCCGTCACAATGGGAGAAATCCCAGGAACCGACCTGAACCGATGCCACGCGCCATCGGGGGCGATACCTTTGACTTGGTAGGACCCCTCGCATTCAAATACCGAATTCAATCGGCCCCAACGCCTCATAGATTTTGTGCTCCCAACATTGAAAAATATGATGGTGAGGCATACCCAAAGATTTGGCTGGTAAACTACCAACTCGCCATGAAAGCGGCATCTGCATCGAACATGTTTTTCATGATTCAGTACCTTTCAATCTACCTCACTAACACAACTAGAAACTGGCTAAACAACCTTTGGGAAGACATGATCAAGCAATGGGTTGACCTTGAAAAGGCTTCTGTAATCACTTTGAGGGGGCTTACACTAAGCCGGGCGCCTCCTGGGATTCAAACACAAGATCGGCAAGAGTCTCCGTGATTACATAAAGCACTTCACGTAGCGCAAGAATAAGCTTGAGGATATCCCAGACGCTAGCATTGTCACAGCCTTCACCGCCGGTGTCGACAGCGAACCCCTCATTTGGGACATTGGGCGAAGGAACAACATCAGTCTCCGTGACATGTTCGCCTTAGCCCATGAGCACGCCGACGGCAAAGATTACTTTAATGCCAATAACGGCAAATATAAGCCGCGACTCACCAAGGACGTGGACCAATCCCCACTAACCAAGAAGGATCGTAAGCGTCGAGGTGAGCACATGGACAATGCCAAGAAACAAGAAGGCAACAAATTCAAACAAAGCTGTGGAGGCCATGCAAAATTCGATGAGATCATGAACCAGACATGTCAAAACCATGGTTTCCCGGTGAATCACTTGGCCAAGGACTGCCATACTTACAAACATGAGATTATTGAAGCCGGCAAGGACAAGAGAAGGGTGGCCGCCTGAAGAAAGGGAAGGATGGCGCTGTTGAGGATGACAAAGGCGGATGTTGCAACATCAAGGGCATCATGATCATCTTCAGGGGCCCACGGGCCTACGAGGACCGTTGTCATGAAATGGTAACCCAGCATCTCATCTTTGCCACTACGCCTACAGTTCCTGTTTATTTAAGATGGTCGGAGTGCCCAATCACCTTCAATAGGGATGACCACCCTAATCATGTCATCGACGCCGGTCGGTTCCCTCTGGTGGTCAGTGTGGTTGTGGGAGGCGTAAAGATGGCCAAAGTCCTTATGGATGGAGGAAGCGGCATAAACATCCTTTACAAGGATGCATTCGAGAAGCTGAACATTGAGACAAGCAAACTGCGTCTCCCGCATTCTTTGTTCCATGGGATCATCCCTAGATGACGGGTTATGCCCCTCGGCACGATCACTCTGTCTATCACGTTTACTGACTAGGTACACTACCGCAAGGAGACACTCTCCTTTGAAGTCATAGACTTTGAAGGTCCTTACCATGCCATCCTCGGGAGACCCTGCTATGCCAAATTCATTTCAATCCCTAGTTACGCCTTCCTCAAGCTCAAGATGCCAGGACCTCGCGGTGTCATCACTATCACGGGTAGTTTTCAAGACGCATACGAGTACAAGAGGCTAGCTATTGAATAGGCCCAATGGGACCTAATCCTATATGAGTCAAACATGCGCATGAGGATAAATAAGAGACAGGATCAGGAATGCCCCGATGCTCGCCTCGATCCCCAGAGCATCAGCTCACGACAGAAACCCCGACCAATGTTTTACCTCCTGATTCTATGGTTTTCGCTTCATCGGCTACACCGGTGCCACCAGAGGCACCCGACTTGCCCGAAGAAGCAAAACCAGAAGAGGATAAAGATGACTTGGCTGCTAGGGAGGACCCCATGACTAGGGCCTAGAGCACCAATGGTGCAAACCGCAAAAAACCTTGGGTCAACCTTGAGCAAAGGAGGGACAAAGACAATGGGGCAAACTCCACCAGTGCTATTAATACGCACTAATCATTGCTTTTCCACCTTTAAAAAAAGAAATATATATGGTTGCTATGCATGAAAGGGTTTTACGCCTTAGATAGCTAGGGAAACACTTTCCTAAAGAATGGCTCGGAGGCTATCTCCTAAATGCTACGCAACATCACCTCCCGAGTAAAGCCATACTGGCCAGTCGACACTCGTGCTCAGGGGCTTTTGCACTGACATGGCAATGCCAAAATAGTTGTGGTAATGTGTGTGGTCTCAGCACTCAGATATGTTATACTAACTTGCCCGAGTGCTCGGGGGCTACAATTACAACCACACAAATACCGGTCTGCAAAGCAAAATTTTATTCAGATAATCTTTTACACAAAAAACAAACCAATAGGACCTTACCACAACAAGGAGTGTCCTTGATGACTTGCTCTACATTTACAACTGCCACAATGGCATTGGCAATGACACCAAAATCAGCTATTATCCATCTGACGCCGACGTCTTTGGGCACCTCCATCCATGATGGGAACCTAGGCTCCATCGCATGAAGGTCCACCACCGACTGAAGATGAAGGTGAGCAGCAGCAAGGGCCGTCGTCCCCCCATGGCAAACGTCGTGTGCTGTCACCTCCCTGATTCACGCCAGGAGGCCAAGAGCCTACTCGTGAAGGTCTGACCCCATTAGTTGCACCAACAAGATGGTGGCCAGCACTACCCTCTCTAGCGCCACACAGCGGTTGCTATTAATTCACGCCATGGTGGCACCGCCACATGGCCAATCCACTGACTCGTCATGCAGACAAGTGACTTCCACCAGTCTACTGGCCAGCCCCTCGTTGGCCTGGCAAGGATCCACCGCTTCAGCCAAGATAGCGCCTAGCTGCTCTTGAACCACTGAGAAATGTGGAGGTTCAAAGTCAAGACGATAAGCAATTTCACAAAGCAAATAAAGAAATTCAACTCACCGGCAAGCTCAATGTGGGTTGCCATGTTGGTGACCTTGGCATCGGCCACCTCCCTATCCGCGGTGCCGAGCGTGGTCTCAGCCACTACAAGGCACTCCTTCAGCCGTTCCACCTCTCGACACCCATTCTAGAGGGATTTCCTGGCCACGGCCAACTCCTCTTGTATGGTATGGATGTCGTGCTTGTCTCCTTTGGCCTCCTCATCGTTGGAGGAAGAAGGCGAGGCCAGCGGTAGCACGGCCTACGTTGCCAGGGGATGTGATGGTGATAGGGCCTCTAAGACAGCGGCGGGCCACTGCATTGAGCGTGCCAACGAGAAACCACTTGACGAGATCCTAACATACATGTATGTTAAGCCTCGGGTCCAATGATTCCTGAACAAAGAAGACTGCCCGACCGACCTTCAGGATTGCCCATTAGGCACGCACGTGTGCACCCTCTGGTAAAGGGATCCCACCAAGCCTGACTCGACCGCAGCTTATGCCTATGGCTTATGGGCTTCCTCGAGCCTTGGGCTCCCAGTCTACGGCATGACCAAGCCCGGTCCTTGGCTCATGCCTGGCTCATGATGCTAGTCATGGCCTGGGCACAAGAAGACAAGCTCCGAGCAACAAATGCTCGGGGGCTCCTCGGCGCCGCTCCCTAGGCATGGCCCTGCCAACTGCTCCTAGGATAGGGTAACATCCAGGGCATGAAAAAAGAAGACAAAGCTTCCCAAGGCCTCTGGGGGCTTGTGGGCTTCCGGGCCTGCGCATCAACCCCTAGAGCTGACCTCCTCCGCCACCAAGAAGACTCCAGAAGGTCTCACCCAGGGGAGGCCAGTCCAAGCTAACACCGCCTGACACGCAGAGTGTTAGAACAGAGCAGCCAGACAACACCCAAGGCTTCTTTGGCTCCAAGACACCGCCATGGTCCACGGCGCACTGCTGCAAGACCCTCCTGTATTCCGGCGCACGTAGACCGTAGACTAAACCCCCAAACTACCAAGTACCCGACCTATCTCGTTATATAAGGGATAAGGTCGGACCTAGAGGGGGAGGATCTATGGCAAAATCGCCCGAAATAACACACCTTTGGTGGCGCTTGTCTACCACTAGACACTAAGCACCCCGAAAGTAAGCTACACCAGGCGGTTTTGTCGAGCACACCCTAAGGGAGAACTCGAACAATCCACATTTTTCATCTACAATCTAATAATGAGAACGAGTTTACAATACTTAGTCCATTTCATACAACAAGAGTTCTCGGAAATACATTATTACAATAACAAGTTTAGAGTGTGGAATTTAAACAGAGGAATTAAAATAAACATCTAACGATAAGATACAAGGATCCGTCTATGCCCAATAGAAGAATCCTCCACACAACAGCCACTCCTCAAGCTGCACTTGCAACAGGGGTAAATAAACCCTGAGTACACAATGTACTCGCAAGACTTACCCGACTAGTGGGAATAATTTCCCGACTCCAAAGGATATGATAAGCTTTATGGTTTGCTGGGTTTCCTTTTTGTGAAAAGCATTCCTAGTAGTGAATCCTTATGTATGCGTTTTATTAGCAGTCATGATTAGTTCATTAGCTAACCATTCTATGTAAGCACCTGTTCTACTTTCAAGCAAGAGTTGAGCAATCAAATCCATTCATCTCCTTTCATCTTCCAGTTCTTACTATGGTGCTAGACCATAGCCAAGTCATACCGTATCACATGGTGATTCATGAACCAATGTATCCTAGCTAGGTACCCCAAAACACATGCCCCGCTTATACCCCAGGCACAAGCAAGACCAACCCACCACTCTCCTATAAAGGGGTCCAAGTCCACGTCCAAACTTGGACTCCAAGCCCCCACTCCTGAGTCCCAGAATCAGTGTGGCGCTTAGACCTCCATCATCCCCAACTCCAATCAGTCGGTCTAGAAAGAGCCAAAACCCACGACAAGAGAGCAACGAGCCTTCCTGCTCTGATAAGCAAGTATGTGCTTAGGATAATAAGTCTGTGACCTTTCTACCATCCACAGCAACGGGCGGTCCTTAATCAACATGAATAGGGAAAATAGTGTAACCAAGCTAAGCCCCATTGGCCATGGGACATATCCTGTTACACCCACCAATACCCATACCATATCCCTGTCCTGTCTCCATTTTTCCTTTCATCATTTTATCATGAGAGTAATAATAATAATCACCTATTATGAGTAATGGCAGGTTACTCATGCTACCGATAGCCGAGGCATAGCAGCTACTCGACCTATCCTAGTAGGACTCATAGGTAGGTTTATCTATTTATGTAGTTTCAATATAAATCCTGTAACGTAAATGCACATCACACACACACATCACATATATATATCCAGTGATTATTCAAAATAAGGGTTATGCACCGAGGCTTGCCTTAGGCAGGTGGATTGTTAGCTATGTCAGTCGTCAGTGGCTATGGGGCTTCCTCCTGTATGAGGACCTCCTCCTCGTAATCCTCGACCACCTCCTCATACTCCTGGTCTCCGGTGGTCACAAACTCCACCAACTCGTTCTCTACATGCTTGCAATGATGATGCAACACTTAGTATTTTAGTAACAGCAACTCTTAAAATAAGAATACACAAGCTAAGCTACTAAGCTAGCTCTAATGACTAAGATACTAAGCTAATCATTATCTCTACCAAATAGATTTCAAGCTCACCCTACAAGTGCTGGACTTTTATAAACCAATTTCATGCCATTATTCCTTTAGCCTTAATGGGTATTTAGCTACCTATTAAGTAGTCTATTCTAGGGCTACAAAAATTACAGTGAGCACATAATAATACAAAAAAGCTACTATAAAAACTTTAGGGTTTTTGCTATCACCAATCTACCACAAAGATTCCTACAATTATTAATCAAAATAATACTAAGCATCTCAACTATTTTAATGCTCCTTAGCAACCACATAGATATGTATGAACTAACTATACTAACAGGTAGACAATGTTTTGGGAACCTAACAAAATTAGTTTCACAATTTTTTTGGATATCTACATTATTTTATATTAATTACCAAAGTTCAGCCAAGAATTAAAATAAAAAGCTATTTCTATTTTCCACGAAAAAGATAAACCGATTTTGGCCCAACGCGACCCACGCGCGAAGGCGGCCCGCGGCGGGGAGCACGCGCGCATGCTAGCACTCTTGCAAAAACACCCTCGTGTTATCAGACAATAGCGCGAACACAACATGTACTATTTCTATAGACAGCGACTTTGCGAAAGAAACCCTCGTATCTTTTCGCGTTCACACCGGAGAGGTCCCCGAGAAGCCCGTGCTTGTCGGTGCGGCGGACGGTGGCACTAGGTGGTACGCCGGCCACTCGAGGCTCGCACCAACCCAACTAATGAGCGAAACCCCATCTATGACCCTAACGCCTACACTAAGCGATGATACGGAGCAACAGGGCACACTGGAGCGGGCTGCCACAGCGTGTGGTCACCCATGATGGTGTCGCGGTCATCCCGATAAGCTATAGCGCTAACAGGATGGTAGAGATAGGGGATAAGCACCAGGGCACACTGCGAACCCGGCCGAAGTGGTGGTTCAATTGGAGACTACCTAAGCAGGGTTGGCCGCGTGCGCGCGGCGAGCACGATGATGAGCCGTGGCGGACACGGCCACGTTAGCGGTGATGGGGAGGTGGTAGCGCTCCCACTGGCATGCACATAGTGGAGAGGGAGCTAAGGCGAGCTAGTGGTGTAGAGGAATTTGCGCATGGTGAAGTGATGGAGGCTGGCCATGGCGCGGGCGGTGATAGGTCTTAATGGTGCGGTGGCATGGCGAAGCTCCCAAGTTAAGGCTCGGCTGAGCCACAATCAAAGCAGGGTGGGGGTGGCTGGAGAGGGGAAGTGAGGGCAGAGGCACGAACAAGAGGGATTGATGAGAGGTGACCCCTCGCAGCTGCGGCGCCGATGCGATTCGACGACTGCAGGGAGACGAGAACAAAGAGAGCGAGGGAGTGGTGCGGGAGGGGCAGCCAGTGACTCCGCAAGGGCATGCCTTGGCGGGACGCGGTTGGCGTGACCGGCACTGCCCGTGGCCAGGCACTAGCTGACAGACATGCATGCTCATGACCGGCGTGGCCCGCATGCAACAGTGCCATCAATGGCAAGACGACGGCGCCACGACCACTTGCGCGCAGCGTCAAGGTGGGCCAGTGGCTCAGCGCAGCTACAGGCATGCAGCATGGTGATGCAATGGTGGCGGCAGCAGCATCATCACGGCGTGGCACGGAGACAGTAGCAGCACCAGTGACAGCCATGGTGGTAGGGGCAGTCGGACGTAGAGTGGACCGGTGGCCAAGCGGTGCGGCCAAAGCGGCCAAGCCGTGGCAAGGCCACGGCGACCATGGCCAGCCGGTGCGTGGCCACACGCGCACATGGTACAACCGCGCGACGACATGGGTTGGCCACGCATGGTGACCACGCGCACGGCAGACAGCACAAAGCTGTGACGTGCACGAATTTTAAAAGCACTGATCACGACCAAACCGTTGCTCCTAAACCTAAACTGGCTTCACTACACTCAAAATGGCATATGGAACTACTAAATTGAATCATAGCACTACACCATTCCTTAACCCTATCTCTCCAAATAAATTGCTAAACATAGCAGCATCTAGCTGTCCACAGACATAGAAATTTTCTAAGCGTTTGAGCTAATCTTAATTTCCTATTGCATTTCTAAGCTACTGAAAATATTAGTTAGCAATATTCTTTTTTAGCAGCAAGTATTTCATTGTCATCTACAAAGTTTGTGCTTCCAACTTTATTTAAGTATCACACACATGTTCTATAGTATTTTTGCTTAATAAAAATTGGTTTTAAACCCTACTTGATATGCATGAACCATCGAACCAACTTTCATTTAGCATTTTTATTTATCATTTTGAGTTACAGAAATTGATCTACACCCTTCACCACATGCATTAACAGACAAGTATGATGCTCATGACATGTTTTAGTAGATGATTAACGAGGTAACACCGAGGGTGTTATAGCTCTATCCCCTTAAACAAAATCTCACCCCGAGGTTTTATGTGAGTGCCTAGTGTAGGAAAAGAGATAAGAATAAATTCTGATTCAAACAATTACCTCGGTGAACTAGAAAGAAGGTGGGGATAATGCTTCAAGATATAGCTTTCTTGCTCCCACGTTGCTTCGTCCTCCGAGTGATTTTGCCACTGAACTTTATAAAAACTTCACCACATTGTTTCAAGTCACTCTTTCTTTTTCATCTAAGATCTTGACGGGATGCTCAATATAAGACAAATCAGGCTAGAGGGGAAGTCCTTCAATTTCCACAGCTTCATCAGGGATCCGCAAATATTTCTATAACTGGGAAACATGGAAGACATTATGTACTACTGACAAAATATCCGAGAGCTAGATACGATAGACAACAGAACCACACCAGGCCAAAATCTTGTAAGGTCCAACATAGAGAGGGGCTAGCTTTCCCCAGACACCAAAGCGATGCACCCCTCTCATGGCAGACACTTTGAGATACACCTGATCACCAACTTCAAATTGCAAGGGCCTTCTTCGCTTGTCCGCATAAGTTTTCTGATGACTTTGAGCAGTCTTCAAATGACTTTGAATAACACTGACTTGCTCTCTTGGTTCTTTGATAAAATTAGGTCCAAAATATCCACGGTCACCCACTTCAACCCAGTTAAGAGGTGCCATACGAATGCTTTCTTGATAGCAATTGTTATAAGAAAACTCAGCTAGAGTCAAGTATTCGTTCCACTTTTTTGGAAAAGAGATGACACAAGCCCTCAACATATCCTCAAGTACCTGATTGACCCTTTCTATTTGCCCATCAGTCTGCGGATGATAAGCTGAACTTCTGAGAAGACGGGTACCAAGGCATTTCTAGAGTTGCTCCTAGAAACAAGAGACAAAGACTGACCCTCTATCAGAGACGATAGTAAGAGGAACTCCATGCAAGGTCACAATCCGGTCAAAATACAACTTGGCATACTTCTTGGCTGAATACCTTGTATCCACCGGGAGGAAATGAGCGGACTTGGTAAGATGATCCACAATGACCCAAATAGAGTCGTAGCCCTTGGACGTGCGGGGTAACCCACAATAAAATCCATGGAAATATCTTCCCATTTCCAAAGAGGGATGGGCAAGGGCTGTAGAAATCTAGGCGTACGCATATGGTCCACCTTAACTCTTCCACAAGTGTCACACTCTGAGACATACTTGGTAATATCCTGTTTCATATTTGGCCTCCAATACAAGTGACGCAAATCATGATACATCTTGTTACTTCCTGGATGAATGGATAACTTGGAGTTATGAGCTTTATCCAAAATCTTTCTCGTAAGCTCCTCACTTGACGGAACAACCAATCTGTTCTTGAACCTCACTACACCTTGATCATCAATACTAAAATGTGGACCACGCTCTTCGGCGATTAACTTCTTAATGTGAGGAATTCCTAAAGTATCTTGCCTTTGCTCGATAATAATTTGCTCAAGTAGATTCGAGACTAGAGCAATGTGAGCTAGCACCTCAGCATGGTTGAGAGACAAAGGTGCTTCTTCCACTTGATACGACTTCTGGCTCAAAACATCAGCTACCACATTAGCTTTTCTAGGATGGTAATGAACCTCCAAATTATAATCCTTGATTAGCTCCAGCCATCTCCGTTGCCTCATGTTCAGCTCGGACTGAGTGAAAATATATTTGAGGCTCTTGTGATCCGTATAAATATGCACTTTATTTCCCAACAAATAATACCTCCAAATTTTTAGAGCGTGCACCACAGCAGCTAGCTCTAAATCATGGGGGGGATAATTCACCTCGTGCTTTTTTAGCTAGCGCGAAGCATAAGCTATCACACGTTCATCCTGCATAAGCACGCATCCAATCCAGTCCTTGAGGCATCACAATACACATCAAATGGCCGATCAATATTTGGTTGGGTGAGAATAGGAGCAGTGGTAAGAAAATGCTTCAGAGCTTGGAAAGCTTCTTCACAAGCCAGACTCCATATAAACTTGACATCTTTCTAGAGCAACTTAGTCATTGGTTGGGCTATTTTGGAGAAGTCAGGAATGAAGCACCGATAATAACCAGCAAGACCAAGGAACTAATGGATCTGATGCACTAACTTTGGAGACTTCTAATTTAACACATCTTGTACCTTGCTTGGGTCCACAGAGATACCTTCAGGTGTTAGGACATGTCCCAAAAACTGCACTCGATCTAACTAAAACTCACACTTGCTGAATTTGGCATATAGCTTGCGTTCCCTTAATCGAGTCAGTACTATCCAAAGATGTTGTGCATGTTCTTCTTTGTTCTTGGAGTATATCAAAATGTCATCAATGAACACCACTACAAACTTATCCAACTTTGGCATGAAGACTAAATTCATGAGGTACATAAAGAATGCAGGAGTATTGGTGAGACCAAAAGACATGACTAGGTACTCATAAAGCCCATACCTAGTAGAGAAAGTTATTTTTGGAATATCTTGTGGTCTGATCTTAATTTGATGATACCCAAAACAAAGATCAATCTTTGAAAACACCTTTGCACCAGCCAACTGATCGAACAAAGTATCAATATGAGGTAAAGGATACTTATTCTTAATGGTTACCGCAATGAGAGGGCGATAATCCACACACATCCGCAGAGTACCGTCCTTCTTCTTCACAAAAATAGCTAGGCAAGCCCATGGTGAAGAGCTAGGACGGATAAAGCCCTTCTAGAATAATTCCTCTAACTGCTTCTTTATTTCTACTAGTTCTTTAGGAGCCATGCGGTAGGGACGCCGTGAAATAGGAGCAGTGCTAGGTTCTAACTCAATAGTACACTCCACGTCCCTATCCGGTGGCAACCCAGGTAGAACTTTAGAAAAGACATCCGGAAACTCATAGACCACAGGAATAGAAGCAAGATCAAGAGAAGCTTCAACATGAGCAACAACTGGTAAGGCTGGATCTAAGGGCATAAGGAGAGACATCCTATCCTCGGAAGAAGGAAGCCATAACTCAACAACTCTCTGCTTAAGGTCCAAGACTACCCCTTGAACTCGCAACCATTTTATGCCCAGAATTGCATTTATGCCTTGCCCAAGCAGCACCATGAACTGGAGGCGGTAAGTGTGAGTGGCTAGTACTAATCTGACTGTGTCCATCTGAGTATTAACGCACAACTGCGCACCTAGACTATTGATTCTATAGGCAATAGGAATAGCCATAAGAGATATATTGTGCCTCTGTGCAAACCCCATGCTCATGAATGAATGTGATGCACTAGAATCAAACAATACATATGCTGGGTGGGAATCAATGGTAAACATACCAGCCATCACAGGTTTATTCTGCAAAATCTCCACAGCCTCAGTGAAGTTGACTTGTCCAGAGCGGCTTACGGGCACCTTCTTGATAATCATCATCTTGGCCAGACAGGAGTTGGCTAAAGGCTAGGAAGACTACGCAGGTTGGTTCTGTGGACACTCCTGAGCATAGTGGCCCTCCTTGCCACACTTGAAACAAGCACCAGACTTGTTCCCCTGTTTCTGATGAGTTAGAACCTGTTGTCCCTGAGGCTACTGTTGCACCTGCTGAGTAGGTGCACGATAATAGGTGGGAGGTGCCTGGTAAGCCTGCTAAGACTGATGGGATGGCTATCCACCCAAAGAGTGATAGGACATCCTCCTGACAACCTACACCTTCTGAGCCTGTGGGTGACTAGAAGATCCAGTGATCACCCGCTTGCACTTCCACTCTGCTTGAGAATCATGCTGAAGTCCATTCATAGCAATGGCTGCATTCATCAAAGCACTAAAAGTCTGATATCCCCCAGTGTACAGCTCCTTTTGCAAGATGCAAGAGAGGTCGCGGTAGAAATGATCCCTCTTCTTCTCATAAGTTTCTACATGGGTCCTAGCATACTATGCAAGATGGCTGAACTTGTTCACATAATCCATCACAGTCATACTCTCTTGCTTTAGATCCAGGAACTCAGTCAACTTCCTATTTAGCAACCCAACGGGAATATAGTACTCATGGAAAATAGTGATAAACTCCTGCCAAGTCACACGGTGGTCCACCGGCTGTATGGCATTGAAAGTATCCCACCACACACTAGTAGACCCTAGAAGCTGCTATGCGGCAAAGCGCACTTTCTGCTCTTCAGTCATAGTGAGCAGTTGAAACATCTGCTCTAGAATACGAAACCAATGCTCCGCATCTAGAGGCTCAGTAGTTGGCGTGAACATGGGTGGGTGTGTCTTCAGAAAGTCCTGGTAGGAACAGGGCCCCATAGGAGCACGGGCACCACCCTCATTCCTACCGTTGCCACCGGGGCCTCCACGGGTGAAGCCACCAATAGCCTAGGCAAGCATCTCCAAGGCACGGGCTGACTCACTCCGAGCAGCCAGCATCTACGCCATAATCTTCACATGGGTCATTGGAGGTGGTGGTGGCGGAGGAGGAGCCAGAAGTGGGGCCTCCTAGCTGTCCCCATTGGTGTTGCCATTGTCCTCACCGCGACCGTTATCACCCTGGTCTGCCCCAGCGCTGGTACTCCCCCGACCAGACCTCAGCTTCATCTATAAACAGATAAGAACCAACCATTAGGGACAATCCCTCCAAATTAGGAACAAGAGACTTAGAGAAATGATAAGGCTTTTATTAAAGCATTCTTTTAGGTTATCCTATCAATTCACTAATCCAAATTATACGTGTGGGGGGATGTTTAGTTTAAGCAAGATTCTCTTTTCATGATGCATGCATCGGCCTACCCATTCACTCAAGCCGGAATATAGCGGCATTCGCAAAAAAATTTGGCACATCGCACACTCACTTTCCGCTTGCTAAACAATTCTTACGCAGCGCAAGTTAGTGTACCTACAGAAAATTGATTAGATAAAATCAGTGTCGCTATCCTAGATAGACCATATTGCTAGGGCTTATACTTATTTACATAATTTTATCGTATCCTACTTTTCACAAAACCTTTGTTGGTCAAATTTTAGGTTTTGAAAAGATTTATGAAACTCATAACTCATTATTGGCTTTGATACCACATGTGGTAGAACCGCCCAAAATAACACACCTTCGGAGGCGCTTGTCTTCCACTAGACACTAAGCACCCCGAAAGTAAGCTACACCTGGCGGTTCCATCGAGCACACCCCACGGGAGAACTCGAACAATCCACATTTTTCATCCAAAATCTAATAATGAGAACGAGTTTACAATACTTAGACCATTTCATACAACAAGAGTTCTCCGAAATACATAATTACAATACCAAGTTAAGAGTGCAGATTTTAAACAGCGGAATTGAAATAAACATCTAACGATAAGATACAAGGATTCGTCTGTGCCCACCAGAAAAATCCTCCACACAACAGCCACTCCTCGAGCTGCACCTACAACAGGGGTAAATAAACCCTGAGTACATAATGTACTCACAAGACTTATCCGACTAGTGGGAATAATTTCCCGACTCCAAAGGATATGATAAGCTTTATGGTTTGTTGGGTTTCCTTTTTGCGAAAAACATTACTAGTAGTGAATCCTTATGTATGTGTTTTATTAGCAGTCGTGATTAGTTTATTAGCTAACCATTCTATGTAAGCACCTGTTCTACTTTCAAGCAAGAGTTCAGCAATCAGATCCATTCATCCCCTTTCATCTTCCAGTTCTTACTATGGTACTAGACCATAGCCAGGTCATACCGTATCACACGGCGATTCACAAACCAATGTATCCCAACTGGGTACCTCGAAACACACTCCCCGCTTGTACCTCAGGCACAAGCAAGACCAACCCACCACTCTCCTGTCAAGGGGTCCAGGTCCTTGTCCAAACTTGGACTCCAAGCCCCCACTTCTGAGTCCCAGAATCAGTGTGGTGCTTAGACCTACACCATCCCCGACTCTAATCAGTCAGTCCGGAAAGAGCCAAAACCCATGACAAGAGAGCAACGAGCCGTCCCACTCCCATAAGCAAGTATGTGCTCAGGATAATAAGTCTGTGACCCGACTACCATCCACAGCAACGGATGGTCCTTAATCGACATGAACAGGGAAAACAGTGTAACCAAGCTAAGCCCCGTTGGCCGCGAGACATAACCTGTTACATCCACCAATACCCATACAATATCCCTGCCCTATCTCCATTTTTCCTTTCATCATTTTATCATGAGAGTAATAATAATAATCACCTATTATGAGTAACGGTAGGTTACTCACGCTACCGATAGCCTAGGCATAGCAGCTACTCGACCTATGCTAGTAACACTCATAGGTAGGTTTATCTATGCATGTAGTTTCAATATAAATCATGTAACATAAATGCACATCACATATATATATCCAGTGATTATTCAAAATAAGGGTTATGCACCGGGGTTTGCCTTGGGCAGGCGGATTGTCAGCTATGTCAGTCGTCAGTGGCTATGGGGCTTCCTCCTATACGAGAACCTCCTCCTCGTACTCCTCGATCATGTCCTCGTACTCCTGCTCTCCGGCGGTCACGAACTCCACCAACTCGTTCTCTACATGCATGCAATGATGATACAACACTTAGTATTTTAGCAACAACAACTCTTCAAATAAGAATACACATGCTAAGCTACTAAGCTAGCTCTAATGACTAAGATACAAATCTAATCATTATCTCTACCAAATAGATTTCAAGCTCACAGTACAAGTGCTTGACTTTTATAAATTAATATCATGCCATTATTCCTTTAGCCTTAATGGGTATTTAGCTACCTATTAAGTAGTCTATTCTAAGGCTACAAAAATTACAGTGAGCACATAAAAAAACAATGAAGCTACTATAAAAATTTTAGGGTTTTTGCTATCACCAATCTACCACAAAGATTCCTACAATTATTAATCGAAATAATACTAAGCATCTCAACTATTTTAATGCTCCTTAGCAACCACACAGATATGTATGAACTAACTATACTAACAGGTAGACAATGTTTTTGGGAACCTAACAAAATTAGTTTTGCAATTTTTGGATATCTATATTATTTTATATTAATTACCAAAGTTCATCTCAGAATTAAAATGAAAAGCTATTTGTATTTTCCACGAAAAAGATAAACCGATTTCGGCCCAATGCGGCCCACGCAGAGCGCGGCCCACGCGCGGAGGTGGCCCACGGCGGGGAGCCCGCGTGCTGGCACTCTTGCAAAAATGCTCTCGCGTTATCAGACAATAGCGCGAACACTACACGTACTATTTCTATAGAAAGCGACTTTGCAACGGAGCCCCCGTATCTTTTTACATTCGCACCGGAGAGGTCCCCGAGATGCCCCGTGCTCATTGGCGCGGCGGACGGTGGCACTAGGCGGTACACCGGCCACTCGAGGCTCGCACCGACCCAACTAACGAGCTGAACCACATCTACGACCCTAATGCCTACCCTAAGTGGCGATACGGAGCAACAGGGCGCACTGGAGTGGGCTGCCACCGCGCGTGGTCGCCCACCATGGCGCCGCGGTCATCCCGGCGAGCTACAGCACTAATATGACGATAGAGATAGGGGATAAGCACCAGGGGCACACTACGAACCCGGCTGAAGTCGTGGTTCGGCCGACGACTACTTGAGCGGGGCTGGCCGCGTGCGCGCGATGACCACGGCGACGAGCCACGGCAGACATGGCCGCGTCAGCGGCGGCGGGGAGGCGGTAGCGCTCCCACTGGCATGCGCACAGTGGAGAGGGAGCCAAGGTGAGCTAGTGGTGCAGAGAAATTTGCGCGGGGTGAAGTGGTGGAGGCTGACCATGGCACGATGGTGACGAGTCTTAACGGCGTGGTGGTGGGGCGAAGCTCTAAAATTAAGGCTCGGCTGAGCCACAATCAAAGCGGGGTGGGGGCTTATGGAGAGGTGACATGAGGGCGGAGGCGCGAACAAGAGGGATTGATGAGAGGTGACCCCTCGCAGCTACGGCACCGGTGCGATTCGATGGCGGCAGGGAGACGAGAACAGAGAGAGAGCGAGGGAGCGGTGGGGGAGGGGCATCAGCGACTCAGCAAGGGCGTGCCTTGGCGGGACACGGTTGGCACGACCAGTGTAGCCCGCGGCCAGGCACTAGCCGACAGACACGCACGCTCATGACCGGTGTGGCCCGCGCACCGCAGTGCCATCAATAGCAAGGCGACGGCGACATGGCCACGTGCGCACAGCGTTAAGGCGGGCTAGCGGCGCGGCGCAGCTATAGGCGTGCAGCGTGGTGATGCGACGGTGGCGACAGCGGTGTCGTCGCGGCGTGGCGCGGAGACAGCAGCAGCAGCACCAGCGGCAGCCACGGTGGCAGGGGTGGTTGGGCATAGAGCGGACTGGCGGCCTAGCGGTGCGGCCAGAGCGGCCAAGCAGCGGCAAGGCCACGTCCAGCCGGTGCGTGGCCACGCGCGCGCACAGCACAACCGCGCGGCGACACGGGTCGGCCACGTGTGGTGACCACGCGCACGGCGCCAGACAGCACAAAGTTGTGATGTGCACGAATTTTAAAGCGCTGATCACGACCAAACCGTTGCTCCTAAACCTAAATCGGCTTCAATACACTCAAGATGGCATATGGAACTACTAAATCGAATCATAGCACTACACCACTCCTTAACCCTATCTCTCCAAATAAATTGATAAACATAGCAGCGTCTAGCTGTCCACAGACTTAGAAATTTTCTAAGTCTGTGGACAGCTAGAGCTAATCTTAATTTCCTATTGTATTTCTAAGCTACTGAAAATATTACTTAGAAATATTCTTTTTCAACAACAAGTATTTCATTGTTATCTATAAAGTTTACACTTTCAACTTTATTTAAGTATCACATACATGTTTTATAGTATTTTTCTTAATAAAAATTGATTTTAAACCCTACTTAATATGCATGAACCATCGAACCAACTTTTGTTTAGCATTTTTATTGATCATTTTGAGTTACAGAAATCGATCTACACCCTTCACCACATGCATTAACACACAAGTATGATGCTCATGATATATTTTAGTAGATGATTAACGGTGTAACACCGAGGGTGTTACAGGATCCCTTTTCAATCACCAGACACTCCATTCCATCGGCCTCTGCTCTACATAGAGAGCAGGGCAACCTGGAGAGGGGCACCGAGGGCCTCTCCTCCATCGCATCCCATCGTCTTCCTCCTCTCTGACAAGTGGGGAGGCACCTACGGCGGTGAGGCAATCTTAGGATTAGCACCGAGCTAACCCGCTACAAAATCTACTTCCTTTACGCTCTGCTGTAACCTCTCGATTTTGGGTGCTCTTGAGTATAAGGATCATCAGCTGCTGGACGAAGGGACCGAATTGGCCCGAACCAGGATAAACCATTGCATATCCCCTGTGTGATTCTTGTGTTCCTGAGTCCACCCGAGCCACCAGAGACCCATACTCTGACACCGACTCGAACAACATGCTTGCCGCGGTTTCGACCCCGCGACAGCCGGTGCGCAAGATAGGGGACAGTGTCAAGTACAATTCTGGCTCTACGGTGCCTGGAGTCACCTGCCTCGTCGCCGGAGCGAGCGGCACAACCCCAGGCGGCGTCCGCTTCCCGGGCGAGTCCCCCATCACGACCGGGGCGTTCCCCGACACAGATGCCCGGCGCGCAGGAAGGCCCGCCTAGCGAAAGGATCGACGCGCTAAACAGCTAAGTCACAACGTCAGCTTCGATGAGTTGTGGCTGTACAACAGCACCGCCTTCCACAACCTCACCTTCTTCTTCGGCTGCCACCTAGGCGATTCCATGACGCTTGTATTCGAAGCATACAAAATCAAATGCGTGGATTTCAAGAGTCGGCCAGATGCTGGCCCAGGAGACTCCTTCGTGGTCATGACTGATGAGCATGACAGGTATCTGGAGCAAGAATTGGCAAGGACTGTAGCATGATTGTCACCGTGCCAGCGAGAGGCGATGTTCTGATAGCAGCAAGTAACCCGAAAAACTTCACAAGCGGTGGATACGGAGACGTGCTTAAGCGTGGGTTCGAGTTGGAATGGAACCGTATCACAGAGGATGGGTGTCACCTGTGCGAGGAGTCGAACGGGCAATGCGCCTATAGCCAGAACAGGGTATTCCGGGGCTGCTTGTGCCACGGAGGGAAGGCGGGCAGCCCGGACTGCATACAGATCGCATCAAGTAAGCCCTTAAACCTACTGAAAGATTTATTTCCGTCTAAAAACAAATTCTGCCCCGTCTGCACAGCCAACCATTTCACTCGGCGATTCCAGTATTCCACGCCTGTGTGTCTTTCAATTGAGGCTTCGCTTCAAACTAAAATGAGATTCATGATTTGGTTTCCTATTCACAAACAAAAAACGAAGAACTCAAAGCTCTTAAATTTTCAGAAGAATCGAAGACAATGAGCACGTTGGTTTTGCATAGGCCACCATGAATTGACTAAAATTAGGCTCTCATCACCAGCACATTACGAATCCAGTACTTAGTCAAGCTTTCATCATTTCGCCAATCAAGTGACCTGGCACTGAGAACATCTGATCAACTGCCAATCAAGTAGACTCTCACGACTGCCAGGAACCTCAATTATGAAGGAAATTATTCTCAATGACCATACAAACGTTTTCAAGGTATAATGAAGCAAAACTTGTCGGCCCACCTGTCTCACTAAGTACTCCCTCTATCTAAAAAATAAAATAAAAATCTCGCTTCCTCATATGAGTCAAACAATTCCAATTTTAACAAAAAATATATAAAATATTATTTATGATACGTAATAAGTATCACTAAATTAATCATGAAATATATAAACCTATTTGAAGATACAATTCCTCATATTTGTGCTTTGTGTTTCTGTTTGACGTAATCTTGCTCAAATCTAACATTGTCTTTTGTTCGTTGGCATACAGGATCAAAAGGGAAAACAACAATTATTGCTGGTAAGC
Organism: Miscanthus lutarioriparius; assembly: GCA_904845875.1. Lineage (NCBI taxonomy): Eukaryota > Viridiplantae > Streptophyta > Magnoliopsida > Poales > Poaceae > Miscanthus > Miscanthus lutarioriparius. The sequence continues at coordinate 35,378,090 of CAJGYO010000005.1, read as the reverse complement.
ACTACGCAGCCTATAGCCAGTACCCATCTTCATGCATTTAGTCTAAAAAGAGCAGAAGAAAAGCATATAATGAATTATTGGCATGTCATGTTTGAAAATCCACAATTCTCAAAAAATGACAACAATGTAGATAAATTTCATCCTCCCTCTGGGCAATAATCTGTTGAGTTTCTTCACTGACTAGTGGTGCATTTTTCTTTGCAAATTGAATTTTTAGAATGCTTTGTAGTTAAATTCGTTTGTGATGTTTTTTGTGATGCAGGTATTGTTGCAGGCATGTTATTCATGTGTCTAGTAATTCTCTTATTCTTCTCGGTCACCGAATCTATTATCAACAGCAACTCGACCACCACCATAGATGAGCTCGGGGCGGCTTGGGATCTACCAGGCCTACCCACTTCTCTTCCAATGTTGGAGACTTCAAGTGGGGCTACAGGGATGAAACATTTTGGAAGGAGGGGTGGATCTAGCCGATGGCAGGCCGAAGAGGCGCTAGTGAGGATGGATCTGCCACTTTCTCTTCCAACACCGACAAGCGCGTAGGAGACCGCTAACCTCGTCGCCTCATCCAGCGTGCAGCTGAAGACAACCACTTTGAACCAATGGAGTTTGAAGACAAGGGCAAAATAAAAGTCGTTTCCCCCACGTTTATCTCCACAAGTACAAGAAATTAATAAAATAATCAGCGGGATGCATTTTCAAAAAAAAAAATACACGCTTTCATAATGGTACTAGACAATTTTTTGAGTTGACGGTGCCCATCAGCAAATACCATGTTTCTCCGATGTCCCTCAACAAAATTTTCTTTTTTTACTAAAGATGGACATGAAAAAAACAGCTTGTCCCAGCTCCTTTCTCGCTCTCATGAGCCCCATCATGACCATGGTCAGATTTGCTCTCACGGACACAGACATGGGTTGCCGATGTGCACGGGCGTGGCCTCCGGGGCACGCGAACGTCATGAGCTTTCGGGGTGGGGGCACAGGGCTTAGGGCCTGGAGCATAGGAGCATCGGGAGAGGCGTGGGGAAGAAAGAGAGGTTGTGTGGAAGAAAGACTAGAAAAAAATAAATGAGGAGAAGAAAAGATAAGGGCATTATGATCATTTCATTCTTTACGAGGAGTTGTTTTGCCAAATATTTTATCAAAACAGCTTCAACTTTATTAGTGGAGCTATCTTGCAACAGAACAAAAAAAACTACTCCGCCTGTGAAGTACTCCATATGTCCTATAATACAGTGCATTCAAGGAATTTAAAGACAAATTAAGAGATAACGTAAAAGACGCGTGTACCCTCATTTTATTTTCTAATCAGACACTATCATCAACGTGATTAATAATGATTGATCGATAAATGGAAAGTATTTAATGCAAAACTAGATTTTGTTCTCTAGAATACCTTATATTTGAGGATAAATTTTGACGCATATACCCTCATTTTATTTCCTAATCAGACACTATCATCAACGTGATTAATGGTGATTAAATGGAAAGTATTTAATGCAAAACTAGGTTTTATTCTCTAGAATACCTTATATTTGATGATAAATTTTGAATGTTAAAATGCACTATATTACAGGACGAAGGGAGTAGAGCTGTGCTAAATGGGCCTTGCCTTGACACTCCCTCTGGGATCATCAATTGGATCTAGGGAAAATGGCCCAATTCGGGATTGGCCGTACTTTGGTCCATCAAGTCTAACCCGGTTGGGCCATAAAAAACCAACCTGTCGTATACTATGGGCAGGCTTATGCCAAAATTTAAAGCCTAAACCAGGTATGAACTAAATTTGGCTCAGATTGTTACATGTATGTAAATTTAGTTGGGTTACGTTGCCTACTCCTGGCGTATTTGGTTTAGTGCCCAAGCTAGCAATCAAATTTAGGGCTCATTTGAATACTAAATCTTGGTTCCTAGTTACGGCTAAAAATTAGCTAAAATTTATTTGGTTGGCTAGCTACTTGGCTAATAGTTAAAGATTTGTTAAAAAATTAGCTCACCTATTAACTTTCCTGTTGAGACATTTGAGCTAATTTTATTTTCTAGCTAGCTAGCAATTAGCCTAAATAGGCTCTTAATTTGAAGCCCATGCATCCGGGTGAGGTTGTTCATGTGCGGCGGTTACGAATCAAGAAGACCACTACATCTTTTCTGGTTTCTCAATTCGACTCAGTCTTGCTATATAGTGTGTGCCAGTAAGGCAGAAGGCACCTTTACCGTTTGGACTCATGCTTTTTACTTTGCCATGGTTTTTAATGTGAAAAAGAGTCTTGACTCGTGACCTCTCAGGCGGAACAGTTTTTTCTTACAAATTTATATCACGAAATTAGGTTCTGGATAATAACCATCACTAACAACAGAGATTAGAGCCAGTGTTAACCAGCATATTACGATTTGTTCAGATGGAAGCAACTGTGTGACGTTAAGAGTCTATTTGAGAGAACCCATAGAGCAATTTACAATTATATGACGTTAAGAGTCTATTTGGCAGAACCCTTGGAGCAGTTTACAGCTGAATTGATCTGACCAACACCAAATTGGGTTAGGCCGAGAAAAATGATTAGATCAAAATGGTTGGTCCAAAATTCGACCCAATGCACTGGTGGGTTGGGTCGGGCAACTTCTTAGAGTTTTTCTACTTTGGGTTGAGCCATGTGTCGAAAATAATGGCTTGAATCTGACCCGACACACTAGTTGATTAGATTTTTTTGAACAGGAGGTGTGAAAATGTTTTTTCGAAATCAATAAAAAAAGTTGTAAGCTGGAAAATTAATTGCTCCTGATTCATGTTTTTCCTCCACGGAATTTATAAAAAAAACTACTGACACACTTTCGGACAGAGAATTGTTTCTCTCCGAAAGCCACTTTCCCACGTAGGATCAAAAGCAAAATGAGCTCATAGGAAACCCAATTTGCAGCGCCGGTTCATCAATTAACAAAATGTGATTCTTGAAAAGGAATAGAAAAAACATCGTGAGCGAAGACTTTCATTATATACTGCTATATCCCTTTGATTGGCATACGGTCCGAATGGAAGTCAACTAAAATCATACTCCGTACCAAGCAGTAGTAGGTTAAGATCGTATCTTGCCTGACTGGACCAACAAGCCTAGGGAGGACGTAGCAGGCAGCCCACGATCAGTGATCAAACGGCTTGGCACGGACCGGGAAGACCGCTAAGTCCACGGTCAAGTCTCAATCCGTGTTATCTCCTGCCCCACCTCCGGGCCCACCAGCAACCAACCTTCGCCGAAACCCGGTCAAGTCCATGGCACCTATAAACGGCGGCGGCCGCAAGTCACAAGCAACTGCGTGCCCAGTTGGAGCTAACAAAACAGCCAGATGAGCGCGAACCCACCTCGTCTTCTCGCCACCATGGCTGCTCACCTACCAGTACCACGTCTCCCCGTCCTCCTCTTCGTCTTCCTCGCCGTCCATGTCCATGTCCCTGCCACCCATGCCATCCCTCCGTCGCTCCCGACCACCTATGACGGTTCGATTTGCTCGGAGTCGTTCATGTGCGGCGGCGTCAATATCAGCTATCCCTTCTACCTCGCCGACGCGACCAGAGAGATCGCCGACTACGGATACAACTACTCCTGCGGCTACACCGACCTGTTAATTTCCTGCCAAGGCGAGGCGCCGACCGGGATCCCGGTCATCAATCTCGGCGGCGAGAACTACGCCGTCCAGAAGATCTTCTACCACAATCGCACCATCATTCTGGCGGACAGCGACGTCGGCGGCAGCTGCCCTGCAGTCAGCCACAACGTCAGCTTCGATGAGTTGTGGCTGTACAACAGCAGCGCCTTCCACAACCTCACCTTCTTCTTCGGCTGCCACCTAGGCGATTCCATGACGCTTGAATTTGACGCATACAAAATCAAATGCGCGGATTTCAAGAGTCCGACACATGCTGGCCCAGGAGACTCCTTCGTGGTCATGACTGATGAGCATGACAGGTATCTGGAGCAAGAATTGGCGATGAACTGCAACATGATTGTCACCGTGCCAGTGAACCACGATGTTCTGATGGCAGCAAGTAACCAGCAAGACTTCAGAAGCGGCGGGTATGCAGACGTGCTCAAGAGTGGGTTCGAGTTGGAATGGGAACGTGTCGCAGCGGATGGGTGTCCCTTGTGCGAGGAGTCGAACGGGCGATGCACCTATAGCCAGCACAGGGAATTCCTGGGCTGCTTGTGCCACGGAGGGAAGGTGGGCAGCCCGGACTGCGAACACATCGTCCCTGCGACTGCGAGCACCGCAACTGCATCACGTAAGTCCTCCTGAACCAACCCTTTGTTTTTTGCAATCACCAGATCACGCACCGGTTCCGTCAGTAGCTTGGAACCTCGTAGCTATCCTCGCAACGTCTCCCGTGTGTGCGCGTCCCGCTGCTCCTTCTTGCCTCGTGCTAATGGTGAATGCTTTGACTTTGATCTAGTCTACACTTCGTTGGGGTTTGCCTGGGAAATTAATGCTTGGGTAGGTACAGAGCTGGAAATTCTGGCTCCTGCTTGCATCATTCGACAAGGATGTTTACAGCCTCGCGACCCTCGTTCTGCTTTTTGCACCAAATCCGTCCTTTTTCTCGTGAGCGAGATTCATCAGGCGGCCTGCCGTGTTCCACGAGCAGAGGCGGTATTGCCCCTGTTTCCGTGTGGAACAAGGACCACGATGCTAAACGGCAGACGCAGCCCACAGGCGGACAGCCGGACAGGCCTGGTTTGCGTTGCCAAATGGAGAGGTTTGGTAGCGCTGGCTGGCTCTAGCTGTCTAGCAGGCGGGCAAATGGTCCCGTTCGGCTTATCCCATATCTGGCTTGTTCAGCTTTTTTTTTCAGCTAGAACAGTGTTTTTCTCTCACCACAATTCAACCAGAACAGTGTTTTTCAGCCGGTTTCAGCTAAAATTCTGCCAGCCAGAACAGTGTTTGGTAGCCCTGGCTGGCTCTAGCCGTCTAGCAGGCGGGCAAACATTGTTTGGTTTTCGTTGCTGTTGGATCTTTGTTCCGTACGTATAAGCCATGTTTTAGTCCATCCGAAGACGTGTTTCTAGGGTTGGAGTTGTTAGTGAGGCCCCGTTTAGATCCAAAATTTTTTGGATTTTGGCTCACTGTATCTTTTCGTTTGTATTTGGTAATTAATGTCTAATTATAGACTAATTAGATTTAAAAGTTTCGTCTCGCGATTTCTCACCCAACTGTGCAATTAGTTTTTTTTTTCGTCTACATTTAGTACTCTATGCATGTGCCGCAAGATTCGATGTAACAGGTACTGCGCAAAATTTTTTAAATCTAAACAGGCCCTGAGTGTATGCTTTCTATTCGCTTTGATTTCAGTGGTTCACAATAGAGGACTGACAACACGAGGCAATATTCCCAGTTTACCTGCCGAGTAGATGAGTGGGTTCAGACTCCACCACCTAGTTACGCAAAGTAGAGTCGAGGTTTGATGTCAAGTTGTCCAAGTTGTAAGAAGTTTTTGTTTTTGCTTTATTTGTACAGTTCCATTTTCTTTTCTATTGCCATCCTTTCGGAAAAAAAAACAAAAGAGGAGTATGTCCCTGCTCGTTGGTACTCCTATGGTTATGAAGTGCTGAGCGCTGACCACTTATAGAATATTATAAAGCTAAATTTTCTTCTACGGTAGTAGAAAGATTAGTGGAAACCATCATTAATTCCTCTAAGAAAAGGATAGATTATTAAGCGGAGAGCCAAGACCATGCCCACGCGCCTTTGCTTCCAGTGACGGATGTAGAATGAAAGTTCAGAAGTGTCTGAACTCGTCATTTTTAACCTTTAGCCTCTTCTCCTCAAAATAGCCATGGCAAAATTCTTAAAGGGTTCCAGGGGGTTCTATGGAATTAGCGACAGTAGGAGGGCATGAGCCCCACCCACCCACCGCTGGATCCATCCCTGTTTGCTTCCATGACATTGTTGTTGTGCAAGTTCTGTATTGGAGCGACAGCAAACCGGTAGTGAGAGCGGAGACTGTCGTATGGAATCCTCTAATCGCTAGGAGTGTTTTTTTTCATGCAAAGACATGGTTCTTGATCTTAGTCGTGATTCGTGACATCATGCTTTCTGTTTACTCCCATTTTATGGTTTCCAACCTTAGTAGTCGTGTTACTGGAACAATATTTTTCTCTCACAATATTTCAGCATAAGCTAAATTTCAGCATAAGCGAACAGGGTGAAGGGACGTGGAATAAGAAATGCGGTACTACATCATGTTTTTTCACATAATAGGAACATGAATAGTTCCCCCGGAACGAGCAACTTCCCCCGATTGCCAAGTTCCCATCACTTTTCTCAAAAAAGTTCCCATCACTGCATCACAGAGGGGATCAGAGGACTGGGTCCTGACTAGGATCCTGAGTACCACTGCATTTATGTAGTTGCTGACCATGTACGAGTGTTCAACGCTAAACGCAAATCTTTTCTTCTAGATACCCCTTGTTGCCTTATAAACAGAGAGAGCCGAGGCCGGCGGCCACCGAACTAACGGGGAGGGAGAAAGGAAAAAAAAAAACTCGACTTATTCAGCCATGGCCCTCTGCTCGCTTCGGCACCGGCTGCCGCTGCCGCTTCTCCTTGCCGTCTTATTTGCCGCTTCCCGTGGCGATCCTTCCGACGACGATTACAAGTACAACACCTCCATATGCAAGGTGCAGCCATACACATGCGGCGATGTGACCCGTTCTATCTTTCCGATGAGACGGCAGATGTCCTGGGCAACAACTCCTCCTGCGGGTACCCTGGGCTGGACATCGACTGTGTGGACGACAAGTATCCCATCCTGCAACTCGGCGGCGGCCCAGACTACTCGTACAACGTGACGGGCATCGACTACACCAACTCCACCATCTCCCTCGCCGATCCCGATGTCCTCGACGGCGATGAGAGCTGCCCGGTCGACCACAATGTCACCGTGCCGCCCGCCGTGTGGCTCAACTTATTGCCAGAGTCTGGTTACCTCCTCTTCTTCGCCAACTGCTCCATCTCCACTATCCCTGGGCAGCCTTACATCAACCCGATCACATGTCCAAGTTCTTTGGATGGTTATTATTCTTTTGTGATTCCTTCGGATTCGGAGGTGCCCCAACAAACTTTGTCACGGGAGTGCAAGCAAGTTATCCAAGTGCCGGTGCTTCAGAACGCCTCCCTGACGATCGATTCGCAATGGAGCACCAACGGGTACCGCAACGCTCTTAAACAGGGTTTTCAGTTGGGATGGAACTCGAGTAGGAAGTCCGACCTGTGCACCAACTGCGAGGGATCCAATGGACGTGGTGCCTACAACAGATATGGGGAATTCGTGGCTTGCTTGTGTACCAACGGCCAAGTGAGCAACCATGAATGCACCAAAGGTAAGCCCTTTCTGTCTTGTAGTACTACCTTTTCTCCTTCCTTTTTTGGTTGAAACCAAGCCTTTTCTCCTTCTTTGGTGTCAAATTGCTAAGGGGATCCATTAGCTTGCAGCTTCATCAACTGTAAGTAGGCAGGTAGCTGCTAATTGTAGCTTCAGTAAAAAAAAAAAAAGTTTTCTTATAAAATTTTACCTTGGAATCAAATCTTTGCTTGGCCTGAACAAAGAACTTCGATTGCTTTTTGAAAATAAAAGGTGTCGAAATGGATCTAAATTAAAGGTTGAAAAATCTGTAAAAATCAATCAACCATGTAGCAATTTTAAACCTGTCCTTAACAGGACCACCAGCAGAAGCCTGCGACCAGCTTGCCATATTTTGGGCCATCTTCATCTTCTTCCCCTTGGGCCTTCAATGTCAGTTTCCTTCCAACCCAAAAATCTGCAGCCGCCGCTCCGTCGTGCTTACCACTCAGTAATGTTTTACATGAGTTAGGTTTAAGTTCGAAGTCGCATCATCAACTACCTGATTACAGTAAGCCGGAAGCTGTATGTGGGATGGAATGGAATAATGGCATAATTGATTCGCTTCCAAAATTTGTTATACCACTGATCAATTCATAATTTTAGCTAGTATTTGATTTGCTACCACAACTTGCTAAAGTCTTGCATTTGTCTTGCCAAATCTATAGCAATGATTTTGCCTAACTTTTGGCTTATCAAATCTTTAGCATGACAAATTTTACATGTTAACCAAGTAGACTGAAAGTAATAGCCGAACACGACCAGGACCAGCCACTCTGACCGATTCTTCCCCCAATCTAAACGCGATGTGTCGTTGTGGACGGCTCTGTTCTCCTGAACGTCCACAACTTGGACCGCGCATGCTCTTATATTTCTCCACGGCTGCCGCCGGCGGGAATGAGACAGAACTTTTACAGCCCATCGCCGGCACATGCCTGCTGCTGCTGGAAGCCACACCGCCAGTGATAGGAGGAAGCGGCTCAATTTTCTGAAGCTGTCTTTCACGGCCATAGACTCGATCTTCAGAAACCACTGACCGAAGCATTTCTGCCGTAGCATACATACGGCATCGTTGAACACGCGCAGGAGAATAGGGCAACCATTCCAAAACGAAAATTGGAGAGGGGAAAAAACAGCTTCCTTCTAGAAACCACCTGCACAAGGATAATACCAGTATTTTTCGGGCCTATTTGTTTGAACTTATCAGGTAGAATATACAGTATTTTTCTCTCACAATAAAACAACTTCAGCCGGCTTATCAAACGGCTTTAATATCAGCCGAACAGTGACTAGCCAATTTGAAAAAGTAACTAGCCGAACAGTAATAAAAAAATAGACAACCAATAGCTCTTCCTTTTGACGCCAATTTGGAAAAGTGACTAGCCACGCCCCACTCTTTCTTTAGTTTGTCTGGTTTGTACTTGTACTTGTGTTTTACTGCGTTTCATTAATTTAATCAGTAGGGGCTCCTTGCCCCTCCTGTTTTTTTCAAAAAAAAAAAAACTCTGGAGTCGCCATGGGTCAGGTAGCGCAGCGACTCTGGCAGTGTGGCGCGGTAGGCTGGCAACGTCGCGACTCGCGAGTCCGCTACTACAAGCAGGCAGGCCCCTCCTCAAGCCATCGTTTGCCCGTGTGTCCTTGCCCGTCGTCAGTGTCAGCCACCCAACCTTCGCCGGTACTGCACGGCTAGCTGCACTTGCCACTACCAAAGCGAGGCTTAAAACATCGCTTGACCAAAAAAACCAGAACCTGCCCAGTTGGAGCTAACAAAACAGCCAGATGAGCAAAACTTGTGGGCCCACCTGTCTCGTTAAGTACTCCCTACCTCCAAAAGATAAAATAAAAATCTCGCTTCCTCATATGAGTCAAACAATTCCTATTTTTAACAAAAAATTAAATAATCTTATTTATGATACGTAACAAGTATCACTAGATTAATGATGGAATATATTTTTATAATAAACCTATTTAATTTGAAGATACAAACGTTGGTATTATTTTCTATAAAACTATTTTGCAAGACATTTGTGCTTTGTGTTTGTGTTTGACGTAATCTTGCTCAAATCTAACATTGTCTTTTGTTCTTTGGCATACAGGATCAAAAGGGAAAACAGCAATTATTGTTGGTAAGCACTACGCAGCCTATAGTCAGTACCCATCTTCATTTAGTCTAAAATGAGCAGAAGAAAAGCAGCATATAATGAATTATTGGCATGTGTCATGTTTGAAAATCCATAATTCTCAAAAAAATTATTTGGAATCCACTAACCAATGACAACAATGTAGATAAATTTCATCCTTCGGCAATAATCTGATGAGTTCCCTCACTGACTAGTGGTGCATTTTTCTTTGCAAATTGAATTTTTACAATGCTTTGTAGTTGAATTCTTTTGTGATGCTTTTGTTATGCAGGTATTGTTGCAGGCACATTATTCCTATGTCTAGGAATTCTCATATTCTTCTCGGCTCGTAAATATGCTTGGCTACCCCTCAAATCGAAGGACGAACCAAGGATTGAGTCCTTTCTACAAAAGAACGGAAATATACATCCGAAAAGATACACTTATGCAAATGTTAAAAGAATGACGAAATCCTTTGCTGTGAAGCTAGGCCAAGGTGGATTTGGTGCTGTATACAGAGGCAACCTCCATGATGGCCGCCAGGTAGCAGTTAAGATGCTAAAGGACACCAAAGGTGACGGTGAGGAATTTATGAACGAGGTGGCTAGTATTAGCAGAACTTCTCATATCAACGTTGTGACACTTTTTGGATTTTGCTTGCAAGGGTCTAAAAGGGCACTTATTTACGAGTACATGCCAAATGGTTCGCTTGAAAGGTACGCCTTCAATAGAAACATGAATAGTGAAAATTTACTAAGTTGGGAGAAATTATTTGATATAGCAATTGGCACGGCTAGAGGACTTGAATATCTCCACCGAGGATGCAATACTCGAATCGTGCATTTTGACATCAAACCACACAACATTCTATTGGATCAGGATTTCTGCCCTAAGATATCTGACTTTGGATTGGCCAAGCTATGCCTGAATAAAGAGAGTGCCATCTCTATTGCTGGTGCAAGAGGGACAATAGGTTATATCGCCCCAGAGGTCTACTCAAAGCAATTCGGACTGGTCAGTAGCAAGTCTGATGTCTATAGTTATGGAATGATGGTCCTTGAGATGGTTGGAGCAAGGGACAAGAATACAAGTGAAAATAGTGAATCTAGTAGCCAATATTTCCCTCAGTGGATTTATGAACATTTGGACGACTACTGTATCAGTGCTTCTGAGATTGATGGTGAGACCACAGAGCTCGTGAGAAAGATGATAGTTGTAGGTTTGTGGTGTATACAAGTGATTTCAACTGATCGGCCAACAATGACTAGAGTCGTCGAGATGCTGGAAGGAAGCACAAGTAATCTGGAATTGCCACCCAAAGTTCTCTTGAGCTGACAAGCATAGATATTTTCCTACTAATAAATGTTGCTAGCGTTACCAGGTTGTACAAATGCAAATATTTGTTATATAGTATGCAGAACTAAGGGCATGCATCAAATGCTATTTTTGTTCTGTAAACATAGATGCAGTAACTACATAGGAATTTCTGGAGAGGGGGTGCTCGTAGCCTCATACGACACAGTATGATGGTATTAGAGTACTTTGTTCAGACTACAGACTTGCTGCAAGCACAGATTCTCTTCTGTGTACATGTACACTAAGATCACTGGACAGATGCATTACAAATTCAGTAGGTGGTCCGGGTTTAAAATTTAAATCGTGATGGAATACATTACACAAATTAAAATAGCGACTAAACTCTTCATTACAATTCAGATCAGAATCGCGACGCCCAATTCCTGAAAATACTTGAACTGAGGACTAGAGATGATCGGTAGGCATTAAGTGTCGGAGCTTATCGAAATCAGAGTGCTCAACCGATGTGGTCATAGCTGCGATTTCAGCTGTCCGCACTCATAAGTGACCGTCGGCCATAGCGGTTCCGCCTGCGCGCATGTTTGCCTCCACTCCGCTTCCCGGCCGCCCGGGTAGCTTCCTAACAGATGACGGCGTTCCCTGTCTCCAGAGCCAACTAATTTCCACAGGCACAAAAGTCCGAACTTCGAAGGAAGCGATCGACCCAGACCTCCACTGTGTGACAAAAGTCCCTCCATTGGACGTGGAAAATTTTCTATCACGACTGACTTCGCAAGTCCTGTAAAGATTGACAGTGATTGACGGGGACTCTTGCGGTGACGAGTTACCGACAGCGTGTATCTTGACTTCCTACTAGAGTTCAATCCATTTTCGACGGAGCTTTCTGTCACCACGAAAGTTAGCCCAGCAGATACGTTTATGAACCAAGACGATTTGCCTGCACTACAAGACTGATCAGTGGACCAGTCAACGGAGGACTATTCTACGTTCAAACCAAATCTTTTCATGGGTTGCTCTGGTTGTGCTGACCAAACTTCTTCCAATTCCACTTAGCTTCTTTTCCTCACTTGGCATCCATGGTGTGCAGCTGCCCTGCAGTCAGCCACAACGTCAGCTTCGATGAGTTGTGGCTGTACAACAGCAGCGCCTTCCACAACCTCACCTTCTTCTTCGGCTGCCACCTAGGCGATTCCATGACGCTTGAGTTTGACGCATACAAAATCAAATGCGCGGATTTCAAGAGTCCGCCAGATGCTGGCCCAGGAGACTCCTTCGTGGTCATGACTGATGAGCATGACAGGTATCCGGAGCAAGAATTGGCGATGAACTGCAACATGATTGTCACCGTGCCAGTGAACCACGGTGTTCTGATGGCAGCAAGTAACCAGCAAGACTTCAGAAGCGGCGGGTATGGAGACGTGCTCAAGCGTGGGTTCGAGTTGGAATGGGAACGTGTCACAGCGGATGGGTGTCACCTGTGCGAGGAGTCGAACGGGCACTGCGCCTATAGCCAGCACAGTGAATTCCTGGGCTGCTTGTGCCACGGAGGGAAGGCGGGCAGCCCGGACTGCGAACACATCGTCCCTGCGACTGCGAGCACCGCAACTGCATCACGTAAGTCCTCCTGAACCAACCCTGTCCGCGAGCGGGCGAGCAGCGTCGCGAGCACGCGTGAGGCAGGTGGCGGCGCGAACGCGCGAGCTCCTCCCCGAGGCCGGTGAGCTCCTCTCCCTCTTCCCCGAGGCCGGCGAGCTCCTCTCCCTCTTCCCCGAGGCCGGCGCGTGACTCCTCCATGGCTGCCGAGATCTGTTCGCCATGCCCGGCATCGCGGCCGGCGCCATTGTCCTCGCCGGCGTCGAGCCCCTGTAGCGAACTGCGAGGGACCGCCGCCCCAGCTGGCCAGCCGAGCCCTGAGGCCCGAGCGGCGGAGGTCTCCCGCTGGCCACCGGTCACCCGCCCCATCCCCGCCGCCTCACCGAGCAGCAAGCGGCACCCCGCCGCCCCGCGGCCTGAGTGGCCACGCTCTGCCAGAGCGCCGCTTTCCGATCTGCGTGGTGCGAGCTTGGACGAGACGGGTGGGTAGGCAGCGGCGCGAGATCGGACGAGGCAGGGCGAGGTGGACGCGCTGCCGATTTCCAATTTCACAGAATGGACATCCAAACATGATTTGGTATTTTGCCTTGTCACCGGATTCCTAATAGCAATTTCATGTACATCCAAACATGTTATTTGGTATCGCAGTCCATTTCCAAAGCAAGTCTGATTTGGTACTGGTACTCAATTCAATTCCAGACATCCAATATCTACATCCAAACGGTAGCTTCTTTTCCTCACTTGGCATCCATGGTGTGCAGCAGCAGCAAACAAACAGAATCCCCGGACGTTGTTTGTAAGGAGGGGCCAGCGTGAAGCAACAAACACAAACCGCTTGGGAGTTGAGCAAACAGCTTTACCCATAGGCCATGGTGGGTGTCCTGCTACGCCACCATATGCCGCGGCTTCCGCTCCTCCTGGCTATATTGGTTGCCGCTTCCCGTGGCGATCCTTCCGGCGACGATTACAACACCTCCATATGCAAGCTGCAACCATACACATGTGGCAACCTGAATATCAGGTACCCGTTCTCAGTGGCGCTGCCCGTTCTATCTTTCCGATGAGACGGCAGATGTCCTGGGCAACGCCAACTCCTCCTGCGGCTACCCTGGGCTGGCCATCGACTGTGTGGACGACGAGTATCCCATCCTGCAACTCGGCAGCGGCCCAGACTACTACTACAACGTGACGGGCGTCAAGCCGTCAACTACTCCAACTCCACCATCTCCCTCGCCGACCCCGATGTCCTCGTCTCCTCGATGATGAGAGCTGCCCACGGGTCGACCACAACGTCACCGTGCCGCCCACCTTGTGGCTCAACCTACCAGAGTACACCGTTCGCTACCTCCTCTTCTTCACCAACTGCTCCATCGCCACTATCCGTGGACAGTCTACCATCCAGCCGATCGCATGTGCAAGCAATTCTGACGACGGTGTATTTGTGATTCCTTCGGAGCTGCCCCACCAAACTTTGTCACAGGAGTGCAAGCAAGTTCTCTTAGTGCCGGTGCTTCAGAACGCCTCCCTGACGATCGATTCGCAATGGAGCACCAACGGGTACCGCAACGCTCTTAAACAGGGTTTTCAGTTGGGATGGAACTTGAATAGGAAGTCCGAGCAGTGTACCAAGTGCGAGGGATCCAATGGAGAGTGTGCTCACAGCCGAGATGGGGAATTCGTGGCTTGCTTGTGTACCAACGGGCGAGTCAGCGGCGAGGAGTGCACCAACGGTAAGCCCTTTCTGTCCTTGTACAGCTGAATACCTTTTCTCTTTTCTTGGTTCCAAATCGCTAAGGGGATAGATCCATTAGCTTGCGGCTTCTTGACTTGTAGGTAGCTGCTAGTTTTTTTTAAGGGCGGCGAGAGTTTTGCCACAATTTTTATTAGAATGATAGAAGGAAAAAAGAGAGGAGATTACAGAACAAGAGTTTTGCCACAATTTTTTTTAGACGCTCGAAAAAAGAGTTTTGACGTAATTCTTTATCTCTTCCTTTTTAGTAGTATAGTCTTAGTCGTACCTGCTAGTTGTAGCTTCAGAACGAAAAAAAAAACTTGTTTTTGATTCACAATTTACCATGAAATCAAATCTTGCTTGGCCTGAGCGAAGAACTTCGATTGGTTTTTGAAAATAAAAGGTGTAGAAATGGATCTAAATAAAAGGATAACGAAAAAGCTATATAACACCCGGGTGTTTTAGCACCTAGGCCCACACGAATTTTTTTTCTGCAGCGGAACCGTCCGCCGGCGCCCGCGTTGCCACGCCAGCGCCCTTGCCCACGCCCGCGCCCGCACCCACCTGACCCCGGCCTGCGCCGCTGCTGCGCCTGACATCAAAAACAAACTCCGGCGAACTTCTTCTTCCCCAACTTCCGGCACCGCCCCCAAATTTTGTCTTTGTCCTTTCATAGAGAAAAAATTGTTACTTGTGATTTGTGATTTATTACTTGTGATTTATGATTTATGTCAAGGAGAAATATGAACAGTAACAGGAGAGAGGAGGAAGATGAACCGTGACCGTGTGGAAAAAATTCGGGTGTAACCGGGTGCTAAAACACCCGGTTGTTAGATAGACGTTCCCAAGGATAAAAATTTGTAGAAATCAATCGACCATCCAGAAATGTTAGCCATATCCTTAGCAGGACCACCAGCAGAAGCCAACCACCAGGTTGTTATATCTTAGGTTTCTCTTGGGCTTTCCATGTCAGTTTCGTTCTAACCCTAAAGGCCTGTTTGTTTGGGCTCTCTGAGAGCTTTTGGATCTCAGTTTTTCGACCTTCTAAAGCCAAAAAGCTCCCATAAGCCAAAGGTCATAGTGAGCTTCTGGTCTTTTGGCTTATGGGAGTTGTTTGGCTTTTGAAAAATCCATAAACCAGTGATCTCAAAGTGGTCAAAAGCTTAAACAAATAGGGTCTAAGTCTGCAACAGCCGCTCCCTCATGCTTACCACTTTGTAACATTGCAAGGTGTTTGATTCATCACAAAATCAGAATTTTTTTAGATGAGTTAGCATCAAGTTCAAAGTGGCATCATGAACTTTCGGATCTCGCCTAAACGCAACGTTTACACACCATTTAAACATTATACGGACACAGTAGTACGCTGTTTCTGTTTAATTGGCCATTTATCCCGTTTAAATGGCGTTTTGCCCGTTTAAGTGCCCATTTAGCCTAAATATTGGCTAAACGGCAAATGATCGACTATTTACTATTTAGCATTTCACCGATTCTTCCCCCAATCTGGACGCAATGTGTTGTGCAACGCTCTGTTCACCTGGACGTCCGCAACTTGAAAGGCTACTTTTTACCAAAAGAAATTAATTTGTTTGTTGTTTTAAGAAGCTCTTGGAGATGCTAATACCTTTTAATGTGTTCCAATAAAAGAAATTCCTACTTTCAGATTGCAAACGCCATTGATGGAGCGAGAAAGATGATGGCTCATTAATAGGATGTCCGGCTGCACTTAAAATAAGCCGCAACCAGCTGCTTAAATAGTAATTTGTGAGAGGAGTCAACGAAGCAAGTACTAGTTGTGCAATTGTTACTTTTCAAACTTTAAAGCACTATATCGTCGTCTACCATTTGATTTGAAGGTCCAATAAAAAAAAACTTTAGCCTCATACACGTCCCGTAGTTCAAAGTCTTTATCATTCTGCCTCTAATTAGGTCCAGTACCGTAAGCGCTCCAATCTGTTTGTATATGATATTTCTATCTACTTATTTGCCTCTTTGCTTCCGTTTGCAGGGCATCAAAAGGGATCTAGAATGTGTAAGGAACTTGTAACTTGGCTTCACTTCCATCGTTTCTCTTTAAGTATTTGTATTGTATGCTCATCTTTTACCAAACCTCCTTTAATCAGATATGCTATAGATCGTCGGTACCTATTTTCATCTAATCGGATATTTATAAGATAAACGCATGAAAATTAAGGGAATGTATATGTCAGTCTCTAGAACAAAAAAGTAAAATTTAAATAACTTTGCAAATTGGACAAACTAGAGTCATTCGGCATGTTCGCTGGTTGATTTCTGGGCTGATTTAGGCTGGCTGGTGCTGGTTTGTTGTGAAAGAAAAACACCGTTGGCTGGCTGATAAGCCATAGGTGAAACCAACAAGCGAACAGGCTGATTGATGATATCTTGTTGCTGATGCAGATATTATTGCAAGCACATTGTCCCTCCTACTTCTGTCTACTTATCCTTGCACTATTCCTGGCTCGCAAATATGGTTTGCTCTGCGTTAAACGGAAGGAAGAACCAATGATCAAGTCCGTTCCAGTTTCCTCAAAAAAAATCAAGTCCTTTCTGCAAAAGAATGGAAACCTACATACAAAAAGATACACTTATGCAGAAGTGAAAAGAATGACAATGTCTTTTTCTGAAAAGCTAGGACAAGGTGGTTTTGGTGATGTATACAGAGGCAACCTCTCGGACGGCCGTCAGGTAGCAGTCAAGATGCTAAAGGACTCCAAGGGTGATGGGGAGGAATTCATGAATGAGGTGTCCAGCATTAGCAGAACTTCGCATGTCAATGTTGTTATGCTCTTAGGATTTTGCTTGGAAGGATCCAAAAGGGTGCTCATTTATGAGTATATGCCTAATGGTTCACTTGAAAGGTATGCCTTCAATAGCAACATGAACAACCAAAATTCTCTACGTTGAGAGAAATTATTTGACATAGCAATTGGCATCGCTAGAGGACTTGAATATCTCCACCGCGGATGCAATACTCGCATCGTACATTTTGATATCAAACCCCACAACATTTTATTGGATCAAGATTTTTGTCCCAAGATCTCCGACTTTGGATTAGCCAAACTATGCCCAAATAAAGAGAGTGCCATTTCCATTGTCGGTGCAAGAGGAACAATCGGCTACATTGCACCTGAAGTCTTCTCGAAGCAATTTGGAACAGTCAGTAGCAAATCTGATGTCTATAGTTATGGAATGATGGTCCTTGAGATGGTTGGGGCAAGGGACAGAAATATCAATGCAGATAGTGAAACTAGCAGCCAATATTTCCCTCAGTGGATTTATGAACATTTGGATGACTAGCTTCTGAGATTAATGGTGAGACCACAGAGCTCGTGAGAAAGATGATAGCGGTAGGTTTGTGGTGTATAAAAGTTATACCAACTGATCGTCCAACAATGACTAAAGTCGTCGAGCTGCTAGAAGGAAGCACAAGTAATCTTGAACTGCCACCAAAAGTGATCATGAATTCCTGATTTGAAGATCAACAATATGTGCTAAGTAATCTTGAACTGCCACCAAAAGTGATCCTGAATTCCTGATTTGAAGATGAACAATATGTGCTATCCTCCCTCTCCCCTCCCCATTTCGTTAGAAAAAATGGAAGAAATGATATTCTTTAGTCGCAGTGTTGCCTGAGGGCAAATATGAGTTGCAGTTTGCGTAATTATAAGACACTAGTATAATGCCCGTGTTAACGCAACGGTTTTATCTAGAGAATGATTATAAAAACATCCAATTTATTATTTTGTAGTTTAACCTTTACCCAATTATTATATTGTAGCCTAAGTTATATTTGGCGTAAGTCTTTTATCATTTGTTGCACATCTTTAGGGAGGTTGAAACATTCGTTTGCAGGATTCGTCAAAATGTCAGCCAAGAATTCCTTCCTCAGTGTAGATGATAGTTACGCATGTTATAGAATATAATATGTTAGTATTGTATGTAGTGTACGGAATATAGTTGGAGACTATATATGCTTACAGTGGTGATCCGTGGCAATTTTACGCCATCCCACGACTTTATGAAATTATAGACAAGAAAGCCTCCCAATTTTCTGACGGAGAAGATCAGTTGTTTATTTGATGTACATAAATTAAATTACTGTTTTTTTTATAGAAAAGTTGAACCAAATTTTACGACACTTATCAGTATTTATGACGCGAAACCTTTGTTACATATTTAGGTAAGCAGCATTGGGAATCTTTTAACCGCAGTGTGCTCATACAACCTTGTGTGATGGTATTATTTGTGTCAGGGTTACTACAAGTACAACTCTCTTCTGTGCCAATATGCACAATTCATTGGACAACTGCACTAAGATGCATTAGATGCCTTTACATCCTTCGAAATACAATGCAAAGTAATGTGACAACTAAAATCCCCGTTGACAACTCAGATCAGGACTACGTCGTACAGTTCTTATAGAATACTTGAATTGATAATCGGACATTAGGGATTTATAGGCGCAGGGGTTACCTATCGCCGAAGCCGGATTGGCCAAAAAAGAGCAATGCAGTTCAGATGCCAGCAGTCGGCGTCGGCCGAACTGGTGCCGCCGCCTGGCCCAGATAGATTGCCTTCCCCTGAGTCTAGGCAGATATCGCCAGGCTCACCGGATTCCAGTGCCGCGCGGCAACATATGCGAAGGGGGAATTGGGAACGAGGGATGCGGCGAGAGTAGCAGGTCGCCTGAGGGACGTCCGACGACATTTCTTCTTCACTACGGGCCGTGGGCTACTAAAAGAGGTTTTTCTTGTTCGTGGGCTACTAGTAACTGGCCCATTTTTTTACTTACTTTTGGTGGGGCAAGGTTTTTTTTTTGAACCTGGAAATTCCGTTGCTCGTCTGCCAAAAAGGTCAGCAGCAACAAAAACATTTACAGTGTCTGGGATGGAGCTTGAAATCAGCTCCTCTCCTTCAGAACACGCATACCCCAGCTCAGCCAAAGCATGAGCAACTTGATTACATTCTCTACGTTTGAACAAACAAACAAAAAAGGAAAAGTTTGTGGAATTAAGTGACTTCAGTTCTTGCACCAATTCTCCTTTAGGTTTCGCACAATACGCCTCCCATGCCAACTCTTGCTGGAGTATGAGCGCATCAGTCTTCAGTATTAACCTGCTGACCCCAAGTTCACTGCTGCTTGGACGCCTTGTAAAGCTGCTATAACTTCTGCATGAAAAGCAGTCAGCAGATGATTAATTATCCCTCGGCCTGACAACACCACATCGCCATCACTGTAGTGTAAGATGAAGCCCCAGCTGCCTGTGTCGGAGTCGGCCAACTATGAAGCATCATAGTTTAGTTTCAACACCCCCTCTGGCGGTCTGCGCCATTTTTCCTTTGATGTTTCTGTTCTCATCTTTCCACCCCTTGCGTTTTGGATATCTTGGCCGCATACAATCTGATTGACCGAGCTAGTGTATCGGCATTTCTCTGCCTGCCTTCCTCCTGCACACTATTTCTTTCTGACCATAGGGATCAGATCAGGATCACCATCAACAGCCGGTTTTCTTTATTCACTTTCAAAATTTATGCCATCACCTCTGCCGGTGTGGATAAGTTAACTAAAGCCACCCTGCCTCCTTCTAGCGATAGTAGCAGCCAAACATTTCTGGCAAGCTTCCACTTGAAGAACAAATGAGCTCCATCTTCCTCTTCCCTGCCGCACACAGGACATACCGTATCTATCCTCATTCCTCTTCGGGCTATATTACAACGCAGGGGGTGACTGCTGTGGGTTAGTCGCCAAATGAAATGCTTGATCTTGCTCGGGCAATTTAGATCCCAGATTTTACTCCAAATCGGGGCAGGACAGTTGCTGCTGCTACCTTGAGCTCCATCTCCGGCTGCTCTTCGTATTATGTCACCTTTGCACACTCTGTAAGCACTCTTGACACTGAAAAGATCTCTTTTATCAAAATGACAAGCAAGTCTATTCTCATGCCCTTCAAAAATTGGTAATGCTAGGATAATTGATGCATCTTCCTCCCAAAATGTGTCCTTAACTAACTCTTCATCCCATGAATCTGTAAACGTGTTTATCAGTTCATCCACATAGGTTAATAGGCTGGCTCCTCTGGGCGTGATCGGCTTATGCGATTGATCCCGCGGTAACAACGGGTCAGACCAGAATTTTAAATTGCTCCCATCCCCTATTCTCCAAACCATACCCTTATTCATTATATCCAGGCCGTGTAGAATGCTGCGCCAACTATAGGACATGCCATGCTTGGCCTTTGCCTCCAAGACCGAGGTGGAAGCAAAATATTTAGCTTTCAATACTCGGGCACAAAGAGAATTTGGGTTTTGCCATAGTCGCCAGCTTTGTTTAACCAACATTGCAAGGTTGAAAGCATAAATATCTCTAAAGCCGAGCCCTCCTTCCTCCTTCGTCCTCATCATTGTTTCCCTACTTGGCCAGTGTATTTTGTGTTTTCCTTCTTGTTGGTTCCACCAGAATCGACACACCATTGCACTTATTTGGTCACAGAGTGTCTTGGTAAGATAGAAGCATCCCATGGCAAAGGTGGGAATGGCTTGTGCTACAGCCTTGATTAATATCTCCTTCCCAGCCCAAGAAAAGAATTTATCCTTCCACCCTTGTATTCGTGACCATATCCGTTCCTTCAAGTACCCAATGACATCACTCTTTGATTTCCCCACTTGAACAGGAAGACCGAGGTATCTCTCATTCATTGTTTGTTTAGTAATTTGTAGCCGATCACAAATCACCCTTCGCTGTTGTGAACTTGTATTCCTACTAAATAGGACAGCCGACTTAGCCTTGTTGATTACCTGCCCGGAACACTTCTCATACAGGTTAAGAATTTCCTGAAGCTGCTGGGCATCCCCTCATTCACTCGAATCAAAATCAGAGTCATCGGCGAATAACAGGTGTGAAATTCTCGGAGCAGCATGGCAAATCTTCACTCCAGCCAGTGTTCCATCCCCTTCGGCGTTGTGTAGTAAAGCAGAAAAAGCTTCAGCACATAGAAAAAAAAGGTATGGCGACAATGGATCTCCTTGCCTTAGTCCTCTCTCAGGTTTGAAGCTTTCTGTCAATTCACCATTAACCTTGATTCTATACGAAACCGATGTGGTGCACTCCATGATTAAATCAATCCATCTATCAGC
Organism: Miscanthus lutarioriparius; assembly: GCA_904845875.1. NCBI lineage: Eukaryota > Viridiplantae > Streptophyta > Magnoliopsida > Poales > Poaceae > Miscanthus > Miscanthus lutarioriparius. The sequence goes on along the minus strand of CAJGYO010000005.1, from coordinate 35,356,784 downwards.
AAAACCCAGTCTGTGCATCATCTTTTTCAAAAAATCCCATTCAACTCTGCCATAAGCTTTACTCATGTCTAATTTCAGAGCCGCAAAACCCATATCACCCTCCCTTTTATTCAATAGGTAATGAGTAATCTCATAGGCAATATGGAAGAAGGTGATTCTCAAAAAAAAAAAAAAGGTATGGAGGAAGGTAAGCACGGAGTATTTTCATGCTGACCTATTTATTTTGTAGTTTCTTTTTCAAAAAAGAAGAGCCTGTTTACTGTTTTGGGGTCTGTCTACCATGTACTTGCGTGTTTCAAAAGGTCCTGACACCCGAGTGTCGGATCTCTTGAAATCACTCGATTCACCGAACCAAGAAAATCGAGTGTTTCATGTCTAGGAAACACTCTCCATAAGCACACGATCCACATCTAAGGGACCAAATATAAAAGATCAAATAAATGCAAAAACCAAAATAAAAAAATAGAAAAATAAAAAATCAGATTAACAAAATGAATCAACTGATTATTTCTATGAAAGACAAATTGGAAGAGTTTCAAAGAAAAAGCAAAGAAAACGTACAAATTTAAAATAAGTATGCCAAATAAATTAACAGATTAATTTTATGAAAGGCAAATTGGAAGATTTAAAAAAATCAAATAAAACATACAAATTTCAAGGGAAAGAACAATGAACAATCAGTTTACACCAATTAAACATAAAACTTACATCTAAAATGAAATAGTAAAATATAGTCGACTCAGATGTAATCTACTCCGGCCAAAAGAATTAGTACAGATACAAAGACGAGGTGATGTGGCCAATGTCCCTGCTGCACCTGCACCCACCTGCATCTACTGCTCCACCGCGCATGCACTGACTGCACCTGCAGAGCACAAGGCAGCATGCCCTCCACCGCGCATGCACTGCAGCAGGCATGGTCAGGCGCTCAGCAACGGTGCAAGCCACGCCCGACGCGATCTGTCACCTTGGGTCCCGCGCCTGCTTGGTCCATCGCCTCCGTTAACAGCGCGGAATCGACGGACATAAAATTGAGTGACAGGAGATAAAGATTTACTGAAACATGCTTTTGTTTCTAGATCAAGACCGCACACTCATTGTGTGAATCAGATTGGACAATGGAGACCTGACCTAGAGGCGAAGCGACAGAGCCATCACCATCCAATTTTCGCAAGCAGAGAATAAACATGCGCACGTTCTTTCTAGTTCGAGACGTCGTCTCTGGATCGATAGAAAACGCTCGGTTTCAACGCATTTGTATATGTATGTATGCCGAAGCACGTTGCATGACTTTGCAGCTCTCTTTTACTTCTCGTACGTGGGGAACCAAACAAAAAGTCAATCATATGAACCCGGACATTCCAGACCGAATCGGAGCCTTTGGTCAGTGCTGGACTTGGGCACAAAATGCCATGGCAGGACCGCAGGAGAACGCATGCAACTCACCGAGCGGCGTTACTAATCGTATATCACAAAGGGATCACAAACGCTGGTCAAAACATTTGATTGGAATCTCGTTACTTCTCAACGTATTTCAACACGATTACAAAGACTGCTGCAAGCGCGGCTTTGGCATTTGACACCGTCCATAAGGCCCTTTGGTTTCTACGGTCACTCCCTGTCATATCGAATATTTGGACACATGCATGGAGTATTAAATATAGACTAATTATGAAACTAATTATACAACTTGCGACTAATTTGCGAGACGAATCTTTTAAACCTAATTAGTCCATGATTTGACGACGTGGCGCTACAGTAAACATATGCTAACGACAGATTAATTAGACTTAAAAAATCGTCTCGCAAATTAACCTCCATCTGTGTAATTAGTTTTGTAATTAATCTATATTTAATGCTCTTATTAGTATCCTAATATTCGATGTGACATAAATTTTACGAGCGACTAAAACCCAGCACCCTGAGTCCATTAACCTTCGTTCTTCCTTCACGTGATCGTGATCGCGGACGCCTTCCGGAACGAGTACTGCTCTCCGTTCTGTACTGCTGTCATCGTCCACACAGCTGTGGCCGCTGAATCGGCTAGCCGGACCTCTCGTGTCCACGCGACGTGGCGACGGGCCGGGATTGTATAGGAACTGGTTATATAAGCTCGCGCGCATTTTCACCTGTGTACAACTACTCTGTTCCTTCATGATGACGCGTCGTCGCTTCTTCTTTCTTGTAGCTGTAGCCTGCCTGATCCATGGCTTGGGCACGCCGCGCGGGTGCTCTGCTGCGCCAACCGCGGCGCCGTCCTCCGGTTCCTCCTCGTGCTCGGCTGCCGTCACGTGCGGCAAGGTCAACATCACCTACCCGTTCCATCTCCTCTCCGACGGCGGCGCGGCCGCCGCCTTCTGTGGCTACCCCGGGCTGGGCCTCGACTGCGTGGACGGCAACACGACGGTGCTCCGTCTGAGCACCAACAACAACACCGTGCTCACCATCAACTACCCGGCGCGCACCATGTTCGTGGTCGACTCCGGCATCGCCCGCGCGGGGTACGACTGCCCGAGCGTCGCGCACAACGTGACGGTCGCGCCGGGGTCCGGGGTGCAGTTCACCACGTCGGACGCCAGCCTCACCTTCCTCGTCGGCTGCGCGGGCAGCGGCGGCGGCGACGGTGCCCCGCCCTCGGCGTGCCTCGACGGCTCCGCGCCGATAGGCTGCGGCCTCAGCGGCGTGGCCGGGGACGGGGAGAGATCTTACGTCTTCCGGGGCGCCAGCGCCACCGCTGCTGCCGCGCTGCCGGGAGGAAGCGAGTGCGCCAGGTACTGCCGTGGCACGGTGACCGTGCCGGTGTACGCGGCGCTGTTCGACGTGCCGAGCTTGTCCAACCTGTCCACCAGCTACGCCAGGGTGCTCAAGAACGGGTTCGAGTTGAGCTGGGACAGGAGCTTCGACGAGCAGTGTGGCCCGTGCGAAAGCTCCGGCGGGTGGTGCAGCTACAACCGGACGACCACGGCTTCTGGCGGCGGCGGCGGCCCGTTGGTGTTCAGTTGCATCTGCCCCGACGGACGGTCAAGACCAAGTGACTGCGGTATGTTAGGTTTATTAGCAGCTTTTATGCACGTTTATAGCACACCACAAGTCCATTACATATGAGCGTTGTTAGATCAGCAATTTGCTTATTTGACAGGTAATTAATAGAGATATAGAAACCATCATTAATACACCATTGGAACTGCCTTTGCCCCGCCTCTCTTTTTTTGTTCTTCGTCTCTTTTTCTCCACCTCTCAGATTCCACTCCAATAAATCTGAGCCAACTCCAATTTTTCACCCTAGCGGCCTAGTCTCACGCACACCGCCCTTCTCCTCTACTGTAGCCGTTCGAACTAACGGTCGATTCCGTAACACGATTTCTAGCATGTTAGTAGGCTAGTACATCCTCGTAATACCACATCTCAAAAATTAGATAGGTAAAGGTCGTCTTATGGTTTTTCACACTAAATTAAATCTATAATATCTCTAAATTAACCCTTTTATATGAAGTCACGGGTCCAGAAGAGATGCTTGTGCCATCCTATTGGTACAGTGGGCCATAAGCAAAATTTAGATGCTATATGCCACATGTGTTGAGCCCACATGACACTGATGACAGAGGGGTGGGTGAAGCGATAGAGAGGCATTATCTTTGACCTAGGTGGAAACAAATATTGTCAACTATTTTTCAATCTAACATCAATGCATCACCCAGCAAGACTTTTTCTATCTTAGCTCGAAAATAAATGTGTTGAAACAAAAAAAAAACAGTCCTCTCTCAAAAAGTGAAGTTTCTTATTTTTTCGGCTAAAACAGATATTTTTAAAATATTTTTTTCCAAAATACAGTAGATGCATGCGCATAGTTCGCACGGTCCAGCATGGGGATGCATATTACCCCTAACGTTTTTAATTTAATAAAACTTTTAAGTATTTGTAATTAAGTTGTTCGATGTTTTATAAAATTTAATTAAAATACTTGGAGCGTTTGGCTACTCCCGGTGGCGGTGGTTCGCTACCGTGGTGATCATCTTTTTTTTTTTGAGCGCTATCGTGGTGACCATCATGTGCTATAAGGGCATTAAACAGATGTAGGAATAGCTTGAATGATATTATCATATTACAGTAGCATTGCTGATGTTTCCTAGACACTTTCAAAACAATTAATCGTTTGGTGTCTGTGTCTATGAAAGTTGACCAGAAGCATGGAAACAAGAAACTCAAACAACTATATACAAAAGATTTCTAAAATCCATGTGTTTATGACAACTAATAACAATTTCTATCTACTTTCCACTGCAGGGCATGGTATCACAAGGAGGAAAATCAGAACATGTAAGAAAAACACACATATATATACAACCTAGCTTGAAAAATTCACGTATGTTGTATATACGTACTCACTCTGCACAGTGCACAAGCCCTAATATTGCAAAATGTTGAATCTTATTAATTGTTCTCACTGTTTATAGATGTAATAGCGTCAACAACAAGTATGGCTTTCGTGCTCCTATTGTTTCTGGCATATCTCATGCATCACAAGAGAACCTATGGCTCATTCGTCTTCTGGAGAAAACGATCATACATTTCACCAAGAGTTGAAGCCTTCCTGCAAAGATATGGTTCTCTCCACCCAAAGGTTTACTCCTATATGGAAGTGAAACGGATGACTAAATCATTCGCGCATCAGATAGGGCAAGGCGGATGTGGTGTTGTCTACAAGGGCAGTCTCCCTGACGGCCACTTGGTTGCTGTGAAAATGCTCAAGGAGTTGAAAGGGGATGATGAGCAATTCATGAACGAGGTAGCAAGCATTAGCACCACGTCTCATGTCAACATCGTGACTCTGCTAGGGTTTTGCGTACAAGGTTCCAAGAGAGCTCTCGTGTACGACTACATGACAAATGGTTCACTTGAGAGATTTATCTTCAGCAAGCACTTAGAGGACAAGAATTCTCTTAGTTGGGGCAAACTATTTGAGATTGTGGTTGGCATTGCAAGAGGACTAGAATATCTACATAGAGGATGCAAGACTAGAATTGTGCATTTTGACATCAAGCCCCACAATATCTTGCTTGATGAAAACTTTTGTCCGAAGATATCCGACTTTGGATTGGCGAAATTAAGTGTACAAAAGGAGAGCACTATCTCCATTGGTGTAGCAAGGGGCACAATTGGGTACATTGCACCGGAGGTTTTCTCTCGACAATTTGGAGTTGTTAGTAGCAAATCTGATGTCTATAGCTATGGGATGATGATTCTTGAGATGGTTGGATCTACAAGAACCACAAATAATAATACTAACTGTGAGAGCAACGATGAGCTCTATTTTCCTCGGTGGATATATGAGAATTTGGATCAGTATTGCCTTGATGCTTCTGAGATGTCTATGAGTGATAGTGAGGTTGTAAGGAAGATTATTGTTGTTGGGTTGTGGTGTGTACAAGTGATGCCCATCGATAGGCCTTCAATGAGTCAGGTAGTTGAGATGTTGGAGAGTGACCTAAAAGACCTTCAGTTGCCGTCCAAGCCTCTTACCCCTTCTTCGTAATCTTGAGCAGAGTGCACTCAAATTTGCTATTGCTTGTGTGCTATAAACTTTGAGGTTGTATATCCATCCAAATATGGAAAATATAATATAAATGCGAGGTCACTCACATAATTGCATGGCTAGTATATCCTTCGATTTTTATATGACTTACAGTGAACTTTTCTTCTATGTTTTTACTCATATGTTCTACTCTAATGTCCATGGCTTTGTTAGTATTTGTTGTCAACTTGTCATCATAAGTAGTTATTCCATCACGAGTGATCTGCGTGGTATATCTCTTTTTATTGGTTGGTTAATGATATAACCTCAAGCTACATAAATGTATGAACCTTACCTTGGTATAATAGCTCATATCATCATGTAATTCACTTCACCATAGGAATCTCTCAAACTTCACTTCATCCTTGGTACATGGTAGTTGTGTTGTGGATCTGCTCCTCGCCGATGCTGATGTCTCTTAACAGTTCTCCAACGCTAGAGCCGTTGTTCCCAAGTCTCCTCGACTGCCATCTAAGGCACGAAAGGTAGTGCACAAAGGGAAAAGCGCGAATGGAATGCAGGGGTGGGGGCGCATAGGAGGACATGAGGCGAGGTGCACCAGATTCCCTTCACCACATGTGAATAAAATGCCTCCTTCCAAGTATAGTGTCGAATGGTTTCCATGACGTAGGTGAAAGCATCTAGGCCCCTAGTTGGGTTTCGGTGATTAATGACAATACGTGATTACTATGACTAACGTGTGTTTTGCAGAGGCAATTAAGTTAGGTCATGGTAATGGAGATCGATTGGGCAATAATGGTTGTCATGCCCCTACGATGGAAATCGTTTCGGTTTACAAATGATGGACGACAAGGTTAAGGATGGACTAGTTCTAAGTGTTGTTTGGAGTTGAAGAGACACTTAGAGTAGTTTATGACTTTGTTTTTCCTTTGGCCATATTATTAAGGGAGGTATGGACGGATAGCTTGACCTAGGTGAGTCTAGTGGGTTAGGTGTGGTGCACACTTGCTAAATCTAGCACTAGGTAGCTCCAAAATAGCCCTTAGATCTAATGGAGCAAACTTCATTCACATATAATTGAGAGTTGGAAGTGAATGGAGGGTCAAATGTTGACCGGACGCTGGTTCCGGAGTGATCGGACATTGGCTCAGAGTCTGGTCAGTTCATTTGATTAAGGTGAAATCGTCTGGCACGACCGGACACTAAGAGGTGAGCGACCGGACGCTGGGTGCGAGCGTCCGGTCGACTCCAGTAAGGTTCCAGAGAGGGAAAATCACGACCGGACGCGTCCGGTCACAACTTTAACACTGGAGGTTGGGGTGAACTGACCGGAGCGTCCGGTCACCCCGCAGAGGCACATAACGGTTCGTTTTTCAACCAAGGTTATAAATACTTTCTCTATTCGTGTGAGGGGGTACTTTTGCTCATTCCAACAGCTGAGAAACACCTTTGAGAGTGCCGAGAAGAGCAAGGTCCTAGTGAGGTGATTGAGATTTGAGAATCCCAAAGAGAGCCCTCATTAGTGAAAGCAAGAGTAGCAAAGTGTGCATCCACCCTTCTCATTAGGCTTGTCGTAGTCAAGTGAGAGTTCGTGCTTGTTACTCTTGGTGATCGCCATCACCTAGACGGCTTGGTGGTGATTGGGAGCTTGGTGATCATCCGGCGGAGCTTGTGGATGACCCAACTCAAGTTATGAGCGATTGTGGGTGATTCACCGCGACGGAGTGTCAAAGAATCAACCCGTAGAGAGCATTTGATCCTTGCGCGGATCAAGGGGGAGCTACACCCTTGCGCGGGTGCTCCAACGAGAACTAGTGGGGAGTTACGACTCTCCGATACCTCGGCAAAACATCGCCGCGTTCCTCCTTCTCTCTTTACTTTGAGCATTTAATTTGAGTAATTCAATTCTTGTCATTTACATTCATAGAATTGCCATGCTAGAGTAGGATTGAACATAGGTTGCTAAACTTTTGTGCGGTAGATCAATAGAAACACTTTCTAGGCACAAGGGGTTAATTGAGCTAATCATAGGGTTTAATTATTGCAAAGAATTTTAGAATTAGGCCAATTCACCCCCCATCATGGGCATCTTGATCCTTTCAGTAGAAAACAATGCCCGCACAGTTTCACCCCGCATGAAACTCGTCCCCCCCCCACCCCCGTCCTCTCTCTCCTTATTTTGCAAAAATGAAATCCACATTGGGACTAGCCTAATACTGATGTAAGGTGAATTTACTCTTCATTGTATGAACGGGCATATATCATTTGGGAAATGTGTCACTTTCATTGTATAGGGTACATTGCACCTGAGGTCTTCTCCAAGCAATTTGGAACAGTTAGTAGCAAGTTTGATGTCTATAGTTATGGAATGATGGTCCTTGAGATGGTTGGGGCAAGGGACAAACATATGTCATTGCAGACAATGAATCTAGCAGCCAATATTTCCCTCAGTGGATTTATGAACATTTGGATGACTACTGTATCAGTGCTTTTGAGATTAATGGTGAGACCAGAGCTCGTGAGAAAAATGATTGTGTAGGTTTGTGGTGTATACAAGTTATACCAACTGATCGTCCAACAATGACTAAAGTCGTCGAGATGCTACAAGGGAGCACAAGTAATCTTGAGCTGCCACCAAAAAGTGATCCAGATTTGAAGATCAACAATATGTTACTAAATGCTATTGATTACTCGCAGTGTTGCCCGAGGGCAAATATGAGTTGCAGTTTGCATAATTTAAGACATTCATCAAAGTGTGTTTTTGGACTGTAAACAGTAAGCAGCATTGGGAATCTTTTAACCGCAGTGTGCTCGTACAACCTTGTGTGATGGTATTATTTGTGTCAGGGTTGCTACAAGTACAACTCTCTTCTGTGCCAATATGCACAATTCATTGGACAACTGCATTAAGATGCCTTTACATCCTTCGAAATACAATGCAAACTACAGATGACAAGTATAATCCCCGTTGACCACTCAGATCAGAACTACATCGTACAATTCTTGAATACTTTTTTTTTAGAGTTCAAGGGTGGCCCCCGGCCTTTATATTGCAAAGACCAAACAGTTAAGCATCCATACAAGTTTTGTCAACCAGACCAGAAACAGCCGAAAAGCAGAAGAAAGAAAAGGCTATCAAGACAGCAGAACTACATCCCCCAGGCATCAGCAAGGCCTGCAAAGCTGATCCATTTCCCATCCAAAGACACCTTCTCCATGTCATTAACGTCAACCAGCATCTCCTTTGCTTCATCTGGCAACCCAGCAGACTTCCTCCAGTCAATGCCAGATTGGTACAGGAGGCGCTCCCATTTGTTGTTGACTTGGTTCAGCCAGGCAGTCTGGGAGGCCTTGTGACAGCAGTCCTCAGTTTGTCCAGACATCTCATAAACTCTGTCACACTCTCCCTAGGACATAGCGAACTCCAATTCTGTAGCATGGTTGTTACCAGCACAAAACACGCCCGTCCTTCCAAGGATGACCCTGAAAACACAAACTGTTCCTCACTTTCCAAAGCCCCCACAGGGCCGCAGCACAGAAACTATTAGCAATCACAAACTTTTTATTACTCAACCACAAAGTACCTACAGAAATGAAATCTGATCCCACCTGTCTATTTAGTACCTCAGACTTAACAGCCCACAGCTGTTTGGCAACCACACACTCAAAAAATAAATGCTGAATAGATTTAGCCTCTGAGCAAAACAAGCATGAGGGATCCTCAACTTTTCTCCTAATACTTAAGTTGTCTCTAGTCAGGAGCTTGTTCTTGGATAACAGCCATAAGAAAAAATGGACCCTTGGTGGGATCTTTAAAGCCCAGACCGCAGGAACATGAACAGAGGTCACTCCTCTGAAATTAATGACTTTATACAATGATGGGGACGAATACACTCCCTGATAATTAAATTGTCAAACACAGTTCTTGAATACTTGAATTGGTAACCGGACCATCAGGGATTTATAGGCGCAGGGGTTACCTATTGCCGAAGTCGGATTGGAGCAATGCAGTTCAGATGCCAGCAGTCGGCGTCGGCCGAACTGGTGCCGCCGCCTGGCCAATCATTGGGACTAGCCTAATGCTGATGTACGGTGAATTTACTCTTCGCTGTATGAACGGCATATATCATTTGGGAAATGTGTCACTTTCGTCTTGTAATATAATAAACCAATAATACAAGCTCGCCGGCCTGGCCAATCATTGGGACTAGCCTAATGCTGTTTTGCAATGTCCATCAGCCCATAACTCAAGCCAAACTCAGCAGCTTCCATATGTCCGCTTGTCTACTGAGTCCTGACAACTCCATGAACTACAGCACTAGAGACCGCGAAACTGACCGAAAACTTCTATACGAGATTGTCTTGCCATTTGCGAAGTATTCTGCCTCTTTCTCCTTCAACACAATCTCTTACCGCTCAGCTTAACAATATACTAAGTGCGTATGCTAAAATTGTAGCGCAAGCCGTGTGCCACCTTCCATTCCACGATGCCCAAGCCCAACAAGCTTTCGCTCTCCGCTTACCTGCTCTGGGCCATGTCCGTGCTCGCCGCGGCGGCCTCAGACGATGTCAGAATCGCCGTGTACTGGGGCCAGGACGCCAGCGAGGGCTCGCTCAGGGACACATGCAGCACCGGCCTCTACGCGTACGTCAACATCGCCTTCCTCTCCACGTTCGGCGACGGCCGCGCCCCGATCCTCGACATGGCTGACCACTGCGACCCGCCGTCGGGGGGCTGCGCGTCCCTCGCCACCGACATCGCCTCCTGCCAGTCCGCGGGCATCAAGGTGCTCCTCAGCATCGGCGGCGGCACGCTCGGCGGCTACAACCTGTCCTCGCCGTCGGACGCGCAGGGCGTGGCCGCATACCTCTGGGACAACTTCCTCGGTGGCACCGGCACCGGTGCTCCCCGCCCGCTCGGAGATGCGGTGCTCGACGGCGTCGACTTCGACATCGAGGACCCGTCCCGGTACTACGACGACCTCGCGCGGAACCTGACGTCGCTGTACAGGGGCGACGCGCGGGGCAGGACGTACATGCTCACCGCCGCGCCGCAGTGCCCGTTCCCGGACGAGTCCCTCGCGGCGGCGCTCGGCACGGGGCTGTTTGACCACGTGTGGGTGCAGTTCTACAACAACCCACCGTGCCAGTACGCCCATGGGGACGTCGGTGCGCTGCGGAGCGCGTGGCAGCAGTGGACGGCGGGCCTGCCGTCCACGACCGTGTTCCTGGGCCTGCCGGCGTCGCCGGACGCTGCGGACAGCGGGTTCGTGGACGCGGACACGCTCGCCTCGCAGGTGCTGCCGGCGGTGGAAGGCGCGGCCAACTACGGCGGCATCATGCTGTGGAGCCGCTCCTACGACAAGGACACTAGATTTAGCGTGAAGCTGCAGGGCATCTTGCAAAACCGGACCTCAGATAAGAAAAGGAGAATCTGTATGTGGTCACTCTGTCAGAGATGACTCATTTGACAGTTCCGTTTCATGCCGTTTTAATTTTAACTCCCTGTTATCTGTGCAGATATAATAGTAGGAGCAGCTGTCGCTGGCGTTTTGCTGCTGTTCTTGCTTATTTGCATTTACTTCCTCTGCCACAAGAAGAACCGTGGGACGCCACCTCCTGAGGAGGGATCAGGGACCCCTCCAGCTCCAAAAATAGAACTGCCTCAGCCAAAACAAAAACCTCAGCGTCTGAAACGCTACACCGATTCAGAGATTGAGAGGATGACAAAATCTTGTGCTCACAAGCTGGGCCATGGCAGCAACGGTGATGTTTACCGTGGCAACCTCCGTGACGGCCGTCAGGTAGCGGTGAAGGTGCTGAAGAACAGCATGGGTGATGACAAGGAGTTCATGAGCGAGGTCGCGAGCATCGGCAGAATTTCCCATGTCAATGTTGTCCCACTGCTAGGAATTTGCTTGCATGGTCCGACAAGAGCTCTCGTCTACGAGTACATGCCCAACGGCTCCCTTGAAAGCTATGCGCTCAGCAACGATGACTCGGTGGAAGAGAATTACTCGCTGAGGCTGTACTGGGAGAAATTGTTTGACATAGCCATCGGCGTTGCACGGGGACTAGAGTATCTCCATGATATGGGCAATGACAACGCTGTGCATCTCAATGTGAAACCCCGCAATATTCTGTTGGATCAGGAGTTGCGTCCAAAGATATCTGATGTGGGCGTAGCAAACTTATGCTTTGGCAGAGAGGGCAAGAGGACTGGAGATCCGAGGGGAAGAGATGGCTATGATGCAGCTGAGGTGGTGTCCGGGAATTTTGGCTCAGTCAGCAGTAAATCTGATGTCTACAGCTATGGCGTGATGGTCTTAGACACGGTGAGGGCGAAAAGGAGCATCAGTGTTGGCGCCGACACTAACAGCAAGTACTTTGCTCAGTGGCTGTATGAACACTTGGATCAGTTCTGCAACAGCATTTCTGACATCAGTAGTGAGACAAGGGATCTTGTAAAGAGGATGATCATAGTTGGGCTGTGGTGCATACAAACGGCACATACGAATCGGCCTTCGATGAGCAAAGCCGTCGAAATGCTGGAAAGTAGCAGCATGGACTTGGAGTTGCCAGTAAGGATCTCTTGAGGTATAAAAGGCATGGCTGTAACTCGTAGTAACATTGTTCATATCATGAGAAGTAGTGTATCCATGTTCTCCAACAAAGAAGTTTCTGTAAAATATTTTTCTAGAAGAGCTCAAATGGTGTCACTGACAGAGTACAAATGGTTTCAATTACCCAATCCTACAATCATATATGATGTATGTTAGTGGTTCTCGCTGTGCCTCTGTCTTTTCCTTCTCCTGGAGTTGTTAGTGGTTCCCGCCCGCTCGCCTTGCTTTTGGAGTGCCTGTTCTTGGTTGTATGGTGGCTTAGTAGGAGTAGTGGTGCTCTTTTAGCAGGCATGAGGCTGGGTATGTAAATACTTGTAATTCTTCTTTTTTCCCCTTTTTATCGTCTAATAAAAAATGCGGCAAAGCTTTTGCCGTTCTTTCTAAAAAAATATATGATGTATGATAACTCTACTTGAGGAACTATTTATGTGATCTTCGTAAGTTTTGTTTTGTATCGTTAGACTTGTTTGTCTTTCCTACCGAATAGTCAGAGCTCATGCCTTTACTGAACATTTCATCCTCAGCACATCTGTACTATCTCAGGGCAGTAAGGTGAACTCGGCAACAATTTTTGAAATCTTTTAAGAGAACATAAGGTCCACAATTAGAGAGAAGATGATGAACAAGTTCAGATCATCTTACTGCAAGATAGCAACTGAACAGATAGTCACGCAACATAGGGATTAGTGCTACATAGGAGTACTGAAGATTAGCACACTTCTTAGGGACTCTCACTAGGTCTCGAGACATACTGGTGAAATCTAAGGTTCTTAAACATATAGAACTACATGTCCCTCCTATATGTTGATGACATCGTCTTGACAGCTTTGTCCCCGGATTCATAATCTGGTCAAAGCTTTGCCAAAACATTAGAATCACCTACCGCTCAGTGGTAGGAAGGCTTATCACTCCAGGAAGGAGCAGAACAAGATTTCTGTCTATCTTATTGCCTTCCAAGCAATCCTACCTCTTTGCTTTCTGATTTCACCTTGCATTGATCTCTTGAATGCAGACTAATCGTGGAACTAAACTAAGGTGCTTAATCGTGGACCATGGTGTTCTTGCTTGATTTGTTGTCTTTACAAATGATTGCAGATTATGAGCTGGTTTTCTTTAGCTCACCATAATCCTGATGAAGAACTTATCCAAGGGGTTTGTGAGCATCCTGACAAAATTAAAGGGTTATTACTTTAATCTGAGCAACACTTGAACGCTTTTCCCCTACGCAGCTCAGGGTTCTTGCTGTACCTGCACAGGCACGTCTTCTGCTCCCTGAGCTTGGCGCAGCACTCGCCGGACGGGGCCGCGCCCAGGATGAACGCCGGGACGCACGGGCGTAGCGCCAGCGGGTCGCACCTCGGCGTAGCCCGACACACCATCGTGCAGCAGGGAGCGACGGCGATTATGGCTACAAGGAGCAGAAGCTGCACCGCGTAAAGCTTCATGGCTCGTTGCGGGGCAGCCCTGGTTGTGTTGCTGCTATCGCGGCTGGAAAGCGAAGATTGGAATGGCTTGGGGCCAGAAGAGAGGGTGGTAGTGGTAGGGGTATATGAATGAGTCTGTCTATCGGACAATCGTGTGTTTAAGCAGAAGCCAGTACACGGTTGTTGGCTGAAAGTAAAACACGATTTCCAACAGAGATAAATCTGTGTGTTTTAGCACAATTCAGCACTCGGTTGTTTGCTGGCCCTAGAGCACTCGATTTCATTCAGAGACAAATCCGCGTGTGTTTAGGTACCTGTAGCACATGAATTGTTCCACCTTTAGATGTAAATCCAACGGCTGTTCTGTAGCAACAAAAGAAGGCCCATGCAGAGTAGATCTAGATGCAATTTCTGTGCAGTTGAGAGTAAAATAGTAGAGCCCAACAACTACGGAGCTCATAATGAAAGCCCAAAAGCAGAAATCGATAGGAATATATCAGATATACTTAGGAAAGAAGAAAACAAAGAAAATAGATCTGCTCTGCGTGGAAAAGGCTCTGCTCTGCTCACGCGGAGCAGGGGAAAGGGGCAGAAATATGATTGCAAACAAGAATAACAGGAAATTTGAAGAACAAGCACTGCAAGTTTGATTCATACCTCATCAGCCAAGGTTAGTAGAACAATCTTTTGAATCTAATTTTCTGGTATTTCAATTTCTCTGAAGAAGCAAAAACAAAGAAATTAGTAGATCAGATGACAAAGACTAGGAGAACCTAGATCCATGAAATATGTAATCATGAGACCTTACATATTTAGGATGCCTAAGATGGCCTGCTGCTTGTGCTTGCTCCAACAGCAGGGTGTGGCCCTAGTTGCTAACTTTGCATAAGGAGCAGATCCAGCACTTGGGGGTTGTAATTGTAGTCTAAAGGCTACAAACAAGCCTATTTTAGATCCTGCTAATTTCCTGCATTGCATGATACAACAGAGAGCATGAGATAAGAGCAGCGTGTATCAGCAATCTAACTATTTTAGATGCTGCTAGCTTTTGCAATTAGAGCACCCAACTATTTCAGATCCTACTAGCTTTTGCAGAATCTTAGATGCAAATTAAGTGTAATGCATTATATTGATGAAATTACAAAACACAAATATGAAAATTACATATTTCAAATAGTACAAATAGTATATGTTCTTAATGCAATTAAACTATAAATGTATATCAATACATATACAGTATGGTGGAGCTCATGAATGTGTAAATAGAGATAATGACAAACTGCTCAACAGCCACACAAGCATGACCAAAAACCTTGATGACACATACCTGCACATAATTGATGCTCCAACTATTGCTTAGTTGTCTGCATCACCAACACTATTTTACAATAATATGAGTATGTAAATATCAGAACCAAGATTTCAACATAATAAGAGTACAGATTCAAGTAGGATACTAAAACTGCATACTGATTCTTTATGATGCTCTAACTTTCTCCTAATGACATATCATTTATTTCTAAATGCAGGTATACAATAGGGCAAAATTGAGACTACAGTAGGAAGTAGTACAGATCACTTAAACTATGGATGAGCATAACTTGCAGGTAATATAAATGTCAATAATTAAGTTTTAGTTTATGAAAATCTATTTTACATAGACTTACTAGAATACAAGTGAATCCTTCTAAATTTAGCATTATTAATTGTAAGTCATCTATTGCAGGTGCCATATACTTATACACATGCAAGTGAAAACTCAGAGCCAAACTTTGATCTCACAACAGCAGATGGGATAAAAAAGTGGTAAGAATCACTAGAATTGATGTACTAGACTAGCCAGGTACTAGATTAATTCAAATAATCATTTAATCAGTGCAACTAGACATATGTCAAGAAGTATATATGTTCAAATAAATGCAGGGCGGAAAGAATGCATTTGCAAATTCTATGTTGAAAAATCTATCAGACATCAGTTATAATGACAGAGATGAGTATAGTAGAAACACCAATTATGATGTAGAAAGACTTACTGGATCTGATGTCGACCTTTCAAATACCTACAGATACAAAAAGATGAGCAAATCATTGCTTAGTTTCAAAAATACCAAGATAAAAAGGTTGTTTGTCAATTAAAATATATTTCAATGCAGGGAGGCTTCACTGAACTTATGATGGAACAGATCAGGAACTCTTAGGAAGATAATCAGACTGACTGGAATACACAGGTAAAATTTATAATACCAGTATACAAAAATTACAATTCAGACATATACAAATTACACACATATGTGCAATGTAAATTCAGCATAATAGGACTGTAATTTCAATGCTTCATTATAAACTGTGCAGCAACATGAAGAGATGCAAGGATCATTAACAAAGATGATACTTGGAAATGACAGGAATGAGGTAAAACTATATTATATATGCTTATCAAACTAGTTGTGTTATATTCAATGTTTTTCTAAACGCTAAACGGTAAACAGTTGGTCACCTACTGTTTAGCGATTATTCGGGCTAAACAGTCCATTAAACGGGCTAAACGACCAATTAAACAAGCTAAACGGATGATTAAACGGAAACGACGTACCACCATGTAGCGTTTACATGGTATTTAAACGGGCTAAATGGCCGTTTAGGCGAACAATGGTTATATTATAAACGGTAACCATTCTCATTATCAAACAAATAAAACAGAATATGAGCCTTGAAAATCTGGATGGAATCTTTGGACCACAAACTGACCGGTCAATATCAGAGTCAAGGTTGTCATATGAGGTAGATACAAACAACTAAGCCAATTTGATTACATTTATAAGCAATACAAATATGTTCTGGCATCAAAGTAAAACTTATCTTTACAAAAATAGTATGGAGAAATGGTAATCGTCGCTGATGATGATGGAGCAATGACAAGCATAGTTAATGATGATAGATCTAAAATTCAACAATACCCTTGGCAAACTGATGTATTCGATAACATGGACATTGATGAGGTACATAAAAAATGATCTCTTCAACTATTTCGGTCCACACTAGAAAAAAAATTATTTGTATTATAAATGACATTACTCAGAAACTAAGACTGCTGCTAATATATTTACAGATGCAGCATGAAAATCAAGACGATCAACCAACAATGGGAGAAAATGACTTGAGGATCATAGAAACAGAACCAACAAGTTCAGATATTACATCAGCTATAACAGATGATAATGAACATGTAAATGGCAGCCAGGAACTGACGGAGGAAGAGATTGAGCAATTCATAAAAAATGAGTAGGTTGCAGCATCTGAAGGCAACAATGCATGAATCAACAGCAAGTACACCCCATAACTATCGATGGAATTTAAGACTAGGCATGATGCTCACCATTTCTTCAACTTCTATACGTTCCTAGCTGGATTTCAAGTTGCCATAACACATATGACAATAACTCAAAGTAAGAAGAGAAATAATGAGGTAGTCAAAGTGACAATGAGATGTAATCGTTAAGGAAAACAAAAGGAACAAAAGTCTTTAGAGCAAGAAGAAGCTGAAGTAGACAAGGATGTTGGAAAGAAACCGATAACGAGAAGGAAAACAAATGTTCAGCAGAAGTCAGATTGTCCTTGTGTTATGATGGTGAAAGAAGAAGAAGTTGTATGGAAGATTAAAACTCTTGATTTGGATCATAGACAGGGATCAGCTATTTTCTGGTCACAAGTATATGACAGAAATGGAAAAAGGACTTATCATAACTCTGAACGATAACAATATCCCGACTAGGAAGATGGTTTCTATTCTATCATATCTGAGAGGGGGGCTTACAGCTCTACCGATGAAAAAGAAAGATATCAGCAACTATAGGACAAAGCTGAACAGAGAAGTTAAAGGATCAGATATGACACAAGTACTAGATTATTTTAGAAAGAAACAAACTGAGGATCCGTCTTTCTTTTACAAGTTTGATTTAGATGAGGACAAGAGAGTGAGAAACTTGTTTTGAATAGACTGTTCTTCTATGAAATATTATGCAGATTATGGAGAATGTGTAAGTTTTGACACGACATATATGACCAACCGATACAACTTACCTTTTGCACCATTTGTTGGAATCACAGGACATGGGCAAAGTTGCCTTTTTGGATGTGCTTTCCTGCATGATGAGATAGTGGACACTTTTAAGTGGTTATTTCAAACTTTCCTTGAAGCAATGGGAGAAAAACACCCTCAAACGATCATCACAGACCAAGACATGGCGATGAAATCAGCAATAGAGCAAGTCTTCATAAACACAAAGCACAGAAATTGCTTGTTCCACATAAAGACCAAATGCTACAATAATAATGTCAAGGTGTTTGCAGCAAACGAAGGACTATATGAAGACTTCAAAGATACAGTGAACAATAGTCTAACAGTGGAAGAATTTGAACGACTTTGGAAGAGAATGATTGAGGAAAGAAACCTTCAAGGGAATAACTACTTTTTCAAAATATGGGAAATGAGGAAAAGGTTTATCCCGGTCTACTACAAAAATGATTTCTTCCCTTTCATACAAACCACATCGAGGAGTGAGACAACAAATGCTAGGTTTAAAGATAATGTAGGACCAACCTATAGTATCATTAGCTTTCTGAAAGAGTACAATCGGATTGTTGATACCATAAATCGAGCAGAAAGGCTGGAGGACAGCTATAGCAAGCAAAAAAGGCTAAAGGAATTTATATTTGGTTACCGAATAGAGCAGCATGCACAACAGCTATACAACAGAAACATATTCAAAAAGTTCTAGCTACAACTGAAGGCAACATCAAGGCTGAACTACAGGGAAACCAAAGATAGGAAAACATTTGAGGTGTGGCAAAAAAGTAATCAGATTCAGGAGGTTCATAGGTTCAGGAGATATACAGTAAACACTGACCTAACAGAAGGCGAAGAAGAATTTACCTGCATATGTGCAAAATTCAGCAAATATGGGATACTCTGCTCTCATATCCTGAAAATAGTCATTGAAAAGGAAATCAGCACAATTCCAAACAAATACTTCTTAGACAGGTAGAGAAAAAGGATATGAAGATACACGTTGAAAGACAAGAAGAAGAAATAGTTGCAACAAGCTCATTGTTGGGATTCAACATATTATCCAGGAAGTCAATAATACTGAATTCAAAAGGATCAAAAAATGAGGAAGCCATGGAATACCTTATGGCAGAATTCGACAAGATAGAAATCAATTTAGATAGAATGTTATCTGCTCAACAAACAGGTGAAGCACAAAATGACCAGCAAGGAGAAACTATAGCAGCACAAGATGGAGATCCACAGACTGAAATAGATGATAAAAAAGAATTCAGAGAAAGGGAATGCCACCTAAACCTGTCAGAATGAAGACACATATAGAAAAAATAAAGAAAAAACTGGTGGCAGTAGAAAAGAAGAAAAAGAAAAAAACAAATGACACAAATAGTGCAGGTAAAAAAATTGAGTACATACAAATAGAATTTCAGTACATATAAATAGAATTTAAATCCAAATACAAAAATTCTTATTTATATGAACTAATAATGTTTTGTAGGCTTCTCGGTCAAGCCAAAAAGAAAGAAGAGGAAGGAAACATCAAATGGTAGCATTGATCACCAAACAACAGAACACTGAGGACATGATAATCAAAGATGATCAACAGAAGGAAAGCAAAATTTATCAATCAGAAGGAGGGATGCAGTCAAATTCAATGGCCAATTAATTTATGTAATTTATTTAATAATACAGGATGTTACATTCTTAAATTAAATTATGCCCAGAACTACAATTGCATATGCTGAGAACTAAAATTACAGTGCCCAGTAGCTGCAAATTACATTGTTGGTGATTGCAATTGTGTAACCGAATGTTTTATTTGTCTCAGAGGGCAAAAAATTGGTGTGTGCTGACACAAATCACAAAAAAACAAACTTCAATATGTGTTAGCACAAATCACATTAAATAATTTTTTTCTATGTAAGGACAATGACAAAAATGAGATGTGCGTTGGCACAAATTATAATTATCAAAGTTCATGAAGTGTTAGCACAAATCACAAGAGAATTTTTTTTCTATGAAAGGACAAGAACAAAAACTCGGTGTTTGTTGGCACAAATCGTAAAAATATATTTCAACATGTTTTAGCACAGATCACAAGAGACATTTTTTCTATGAAATGACAAGGACAAAAAGAGGTGTGTGTTGGCACAAATCAAAATAAACAGATTCAAAAATGTGATAGCACAAATCACAAATGATATTGACTTATAATCACTTGTCAGAAAGACTAATATTGACCTATATACATAGTTCACTGCAAATAATATACAGTCACACAGAACAAGTAAATGGAAGAACACATACCAAACTATATAACTTCAGGAAAAAGCAACTTCCTCAAACAGGTTGCTGCTCCTGATAAGAGTTTCGCCTTTGAGGGCGAACTTCCTCTATTGGTAATTGAAAACAACCAAATATTTACAAGTAATTGGAGAAAGGATGTGTCAATACAACATACAGCACATTCAGTAAAGTATATCATGCTCAAACTAAAAAAACATAATGCATGTAAGATCACTAACCGGATCAAACCATCATCTTTACAAGAACAAGAGGGACCTCCACAACCCTCAAGCTTGTCCTTGTCTTCGCTATCAAAGGTTACTACACTGACACATAGTGGACAAAAAAGACACACTAACACATAAGGACATAAACTTAGAATAATGGTAAAAAATAGTTAACATCAAGCATCCAAACAAACCATCCAACCAAATATTATCATCCACTTTAGTTTAGCCTCTTGACTGTAGATTAATATTTACAACCATTTGAGCACCAACTATTCTCATCAACGTAGCTGCTTCTTTACAAAGTACCATGTACTCATAGCATGAACCTACACACTACATGACAAGAACCTAAACACAAGATCTAAACACAACACGCAGGTCATGCTCTCTTATAGTACTGTTCGTAGACCTAAGAAAAAAATATTAGAAACAACTATCAATTGAGTACATGATGGAACAATACACAAAGTGACATTGCAACTAGTATTGCCTCAGCATCATATTTCATCACTTTAGATCGACCATCATCAGAACTATTGTATTCATTGAAAATCATGTCATTGACGTACTTGATACGAAGATGCACAATATCAGCTTTAGAAAACTTGTCCATCAAATAGACATTTAGCCCCCAAAGCTCTAGAAGATACCACTATCATTGCTAAAGCTGAAACAAGATATGAGAAAGACAAGATAGAATATTATAAGCACCACACAAAATGATATGATCTAAAAAAATTAAAAAAGACTGTACATTACCTACTTCTCAGTCTGCTGAGGTATATCTGCATAGATAACTTCATATCCATGGAACCCAAAGTCAATTTGAACAACTTCACTCCAGATTGTGGTCATGTTTGGTATCTAAAAGCAGGTAGAGGAAATAATTAGAGTGCAGATATATTTTTTTTTATTTGAACAAAATTTCACATTGCATTCAAACAAAATGATATGTATCCATGTGCTGCTGCTACTTACAAATTCATCACAGACAACTTTATGGAAATGTGAGTCTGCTCCAAAATGTAGAGTACAGGAATCCAAGATTACAATCAATCTTCGAGTGATATACACAACAACCACATACCACCGATCATGGAAGAGAATTAGAAAATAAAGCTGACAAAATAACACAAAATGAAAAAGAAGGGATTATTAGCACAACTGCAACGAGTGATATACACAACAACCACATACCACCGATCATGGAAGAGAATTAGAAAATAAAGCTGACAAAATAACACAAAATGAAAAAGAAGGGATTATTAGCACAACTGCAATGCACACAACATATGTGCTAAAGCTTAAAAAATTAAAAGGATGTGTTACTCACATATTGGCTGTATCCTAATGACCTTGCACGACCAGCACCCTTAAAGCATTTCACTGTATTATCATATAGCTCCTTCTCCTTGCTATCATTAGGACCGTGATTTCCAATAAAATAGTCCTACAAAAACAAATTGGTCAATATTATTTTATTTGATATAGTTACCACATGTAATTAAGAAAAAAAGAAATAAATGACACATACACCAACTTTAGAGAAGAAATAATGCTTGTATGAATTCTTAGGGTGTTTCCTATAGAATAACAATCTGCACAAATCATTCACTACAAAGTAATGGACCTTTTCTTGAGGCTTAAGAGAACTTGCAAGCGCACTTAATTTCACAACCACTTGCCCATAATCGATTACTGCAAGACTGAAACAAATGAAAACATTTCATAATTACTTGATTCAAGTGTACTCAAGAGTGGTGAAAACGCTAAGGTTGTAAACATTTAAAACTTACTTGGAATGTTCAGTTTCTACCATCTTCAAAACAACCTCATATATGTCAGTTTCAAGTCTGGACACTGTTATCTTCGAATGAGGCATCATATAAGGGCTCAACTTGTATTTGCTTGGGATCACTGTCCTCCTAGGACGATGAACAACCAACTTTGCACTAGAAGAGTACCAAGGACCTTGGTTTGAAAAAGACTCAGAGTCGTCTGATAAACCATTGCTTCTCATACTTTTTGCAGAAACAGAAGTCCCACCTCGATGGGATGGAAGAGGTGTAGGTGCCTGCAAAATCAAGAAAAAAACATAAAGTTGTTCAAAAATCATAAAGTAAAAATTGACATAATATGGTTCATACTATTTCATTCTATTCTCCAAATACCTAACAAACAAGCACACAAACAAACACGGCAGAGAGGTATAAATAAGGGGACATCAGAAATGCTTATATTGCCTTTATTCTCAATATATACAGCACTAGTATTGCTAAGGTACACTAGAGTATGGACAGTACTACAACTACTTGTACTAGCTATTACATGGCTGAGAGTAGCCCCCAACTACTAACAATTGTCCTTTCACTACCATGGCTGCAGTAAAAGCAAATCAACAGATTATCTCACAAGATAATTGTTCCAAAATGATTAAACTAGAAATGCCAATTTATAAGGTCATAGTGTTCTCTAGAAGGGCTGATTGCAGCTAGAGGAACAGGAGCAGTTGAATCTTCAGCAGTCGTAGAATAATTAGTAAAAGGTAAAGACTCCATATGGAGAAGGTCCTAATCAAAAAATACTACCATATTAGTTACAGAAAAGAGAGAAAAGAGAACACAAGATATGTCACAATACAAAATTGATCCAATCTAATAAACAAGCTTATAGTTTCAACATTGTCATTTCTTTCGGTCTCAACAATTTCCTGATTGCCCACATTACCGCCTCCACCAAATGGATTAGACCTCATCTGTTCAACAAACGTCCAACCCTCTGATGTAGGGAAAAATTGGAAGTGGAAGCTGCTCTCAGATTGAACCTATCAAAATGTGAAAGTAAATCAGGTGCTAGTATAACGAATAAGACAAACATATTAGAACCATGATTTTACAAAGAACAAGTTACAAACATATATTAGCTAGTAAATCAGGTGTAAACATATAAAAAGGTAAATTAGGTGCACATAAGGTCAAACATACATTTACAGGGACACCTCCATGGCATATATTAGCACCACAATTCTGATCTAAAGTAGAAGTTGTTTTCAGCTGCAGCAACACATACTAAATAAGTATAAAACTATATATACATACAATATGATGATTTAGCAAGGGAAGAATAGGAAATGGCAAAAACATGTACCACAGAATTGACTTTTTAATGCATGTCATTGGATACAGCACGTCGAATCACAGATATCACTCGATCAATAGGATAAGCTGTACCAGATACTAGATCGATAGGACGCCTCAGTTTAGGGTCTTCAACATAATTTCCTAAATCATCCTCAAAATCAAACATTCTAAAAGATGGTATGCTAGGACTATTAAAGTAAGGAGCCTTCTTCATACAAGGTTTCTCAACAGGTGCTTTCCCTGCTTAATTAAATATTAAATTGGTAAAGAAAGTTAAAACTTACAGGTGACAAGAACAGATATTGTACATGTCAAATACCATAAATGCAGTATTTCAAAGGTGCAATTTACTGCTACTAAATGTGCAATCCAAAAATAGGTACTAACCAGTATGATTCAAAGTAGGAACTGCATTTTCAGCCAGTTGAGTTTCTTTTGAATGGTAGGGAATAGTTTTTGGCTCTGAAACATGCAAATTAGGACTAGAAGCAGTTTGGACATTCTTCACTGCACAAAGACCATGATCACTCTGGTTTAGAGAACCAATAGGATTCCTTCTACTAGATGCTTCTCCTGCACAGAGACCATGCTCAAACATGTGTCTTGTTTGTATCATATATTTGTTAAACATTTTTCACGAGCAAGACAAACCTGGAGCCTTCTCAACCGTATCTGTCGAGTGTCCAGCAGCTCCACTAGTTCTTTCACCTACCTGAACAATGACAAACAGATGGAATAAGTTGCATGGGCAAAATAAAAAGGGGGTCTGTTGTTCATAAGTGCATGGGCAAAAAGCACAACATAAAAACAATGTGAGTCTGCTCCAAAACGTAGACTAGAATGAAAGATCATGGTAATAACAAAAACAATGCAAGTCTATTACCTTTGTTGAATCAAGAGGTATGCCCACTGTCACACCACGATCATTGTAGAAGTCAGCTGGTTCATGAGGAAGAGGTGGCATCCGAGAATTAGAAGCAGCAGGTACACTTGCTTCCTGCAGAATAGATAGCAATAGGAAGATTGGTCAAATAATAGTTAAAGAAAATAGGTGGAAGATTAGAACCAGCTGGAAGCTTGGTTTGCATTTGCTAAAAGATAACAAAAAACTATGGCCCTAAAGCTCTAAATTGACAGTAATGTAAGTGTTAGGTGAAGCACATCAAGGGCCAACAGAGTCGCAAACTCATGATGCAAGAGCACAAGCAGCCACATGCCAATTTTCTGAAGAGAAAGAACTTTGGCAAAGACCTAATGCTACAAACAACCCTCAATTCCCCTGTGCCATTAATAACTCACCACCAAAAAAATATGCAGTCAGCCCTCAATTCTCTTGTGCCATTAGCATATTGTATCTTATGAAATATTGATGCCAACAGCACTATGTGTAAATTCCCCCATAAAATAAGTTTTCACACATTCACTACAATGAGTAGGTCCCTAACATAACCCCACAAATCCACGGCTGCCAACCCCACACCCTCGAACCCAAGCATCAAATTCCATGTTTAAGCATCATTACTCCCTTGAAAACCTCGGAACAACAAATACAAGCACAGCCATGGGGGAATTGGACTTGTCTAGCACTCAATAGCTAGCTGCTGGCCCCTACTAGCCACTAGAATGGAGACTTTTACCATACTGATCATTGAAGAATAGACATTTAAAGATAGCAAACAGCACAAACCCAAGAAAAGCCAATACCAAACAGCAGAAAAATGCTGCAACCTATGCCTATAAAGTATTTTGCAGCACTATCTACAAATAGCAGTGAGGTGCACACATAGGAAAAATAGGAACATGGAAACACAGAAACTCACTTTTAGTTCAAGCTTCTGACGTTTACTTGCAGCATTAGAAATTATGACTGGGGCTTCTTCAACAACTATAGGATTATCCTTTGTACCTCCAGTTCTAGTATGATCCAGTACACTTGCCTAAAATTCAAAAATACATTATTCAAGGAAATAATTTTAAACTGAAATCACTATTCTAAACACAATAACATAATCAACAAAAGAAAAATTTGAATAGAGATGATCAATCAATTTAGAAAATACAAAACTAAAGGAAAATGAATAAGATGTAGGAACATTGACCTCAGCATCATCTTTTCTGCAACTAAGGGGATTTTCCAAGACGTTGAGATAGTCCATGTCGAGTCCTAGAAGCTACACTATCAGGACTGGAAGTTTGTGATGCATAGTGTCGAGTTCATAAACCCGGGTTCCCTCATGGACCGGCTTCCCAACAAAAGACTCGGCCCAGCACACAACATTGCGAGCGACGCGCAACTCCTGGGCCGGCCCAAATACCTAAACGATAGGCCAGAAGGGCAATCCAATCTTCGACCAGAAGGCCTGGCCAAGGAGGAACGACGCCCGCTTCCGACTCCGGCCCGCCTCTCTGATCAGAGCGCTCGCTTCCGACCCCGGCACACCTCCGGACGTCCTCTCCGACCAGAAGGCCTGGCCAAACACCACTTCTGACTCTGACCTACGTCTCCGATCGGGGATGCGCTGAACCCCTGCTTATAGTTCTTCTCCGATTGACGCAATCAGAACCGACTGGGACCAACCGACCGGGGACGCCCGCTCGGTAAGGACCAGGAAACGGACAGAGAAAGTAAGGCAGGGCACTCAAGTCAACCGCAATACCAAGGACCATACCCTGTATACCTACAGGACGGTACCAACAGGGCATGTCAGAAGGGTACCCTGCACCCGTCCTGGCTTGTCAGAACCCAAGCAGTGTTGTGGGCACCGACATTTGCCCTACAGTGTTGTGGGCGCCATCAACTCCCATACCAGACAAACGCGGTAGGGCTCCCCCCACATGCCTCTAGGCATCAACAGTGTTGTGGGCGCCGGCATTTACCCTACCAAGCGAGCACGGTAAAACCCTTGCATGCCTCTAGGCATCAACAGTATGGCAGGCACCGACGTCTGCCATACCGGAAGAGGACGACGCAACCTCCCACATGCATCTAACATAAACAGTGTTATGAGCACCTACAAACATCCTGCACCTGACGGCATGGGCAACAAGACTTAGCATACGTACTCTCTCTCTTGTAGGGCCATCCCCTTCATCTATAAAAGGGGATGCACTCTCTCCCAAAAAGGGGGTAGACCTATCGATTCAGTACATAACAATAGAACCACTAGGTTCAAACCTCGAGCACACGCTCGAACACTTAGCACATAGCGGAGCTCTCGTCACTCTCAGCCCCTCAGACTAGAGTCTGATAGGACCTCTTGTACCCCCATCTTTCTCCTTCTCGTTTGTAACCCCACTACAAACTTCGAGCACCTGGGCTCAGGAATAAAGTCACCGACCGACTCAAACTAGATGTAGGGCACGTTGCCTGAACCAGTATAAACCATGTGTCATTGAGTGCTAGGCCACATCCGATCACAACGTACGGTAAAACTACAAATATTTACGTGTTGGTCACTTTCTGCGCCGATAGTTGGCGCCGTCCGTGGGGAAGACGCTATATGTTCACACTTTTGGTTATCGGATGGCCCACTTTTCTGCCATCTTCTCCATGGCGGGCTCAAGCGATACGACTCGCTTTGGCTCGCTGGAGTTTCCTGCACTCCCACCTGTTGGGATATGGGTTCCACTTGTCCTCGAGCCATCCCAGGCCTTCCTCTTCGGAAGCCTAGACTTCATCACCGATCGGCTCGGCGTACTACACCTCCATGAGGAGACACTTGTTCCGGTGTCCGTCGGAGGGGCACCCTCCATCTGCTTTGGGACACCCGATGACTTCAACGATGAGGCGACTGCACTTCATTCTGAGCAAACACTCTGCTCAAACCCCGCTATGAGTAATGTACATACTGTTATTTACTCGCTATTTACTATCTTCCGCCGATTATCCGAAGGGACCATGTTGTCCGCACCGCAACTACCGTACGACTGGTTCCCCTATGGCCTCGCGTCCCTCGTGGACACGTACGCCTGGGGGCTCCGAAGGATGCTGGCGCCACCCCCTCTCACATCTGAATTTGTGGGAATGGTGAGCTATGCTCCCACCGCTTTCCACGAGCTCCTGGATGACGAGATCGAGAGCGATGGCTCCAGCATCGGCGATGTGGCACCTAGCCATCGTCCATCCCAGGAGTGCACTATAGCGAACGCTCTAGGACAGCCGCCGGTGGTGGCGGAGTTTGCACAGACCCACACCCCTCTGGACCCTCGTGTGGGGGCCCTCATGTGTGCACGAGAGCACCGCGAGGAGCTATGACAAAGGCGGTAGAACCAGCCGCCACCTGCGCCGACGTGCTCGGCGTAGCATGTTGCGTCGCGCGCTCATGACCCAATGGGCGGCGCCTAGGGGCGTGCCCATGGATGAGGGGAACGATCCCCCATAGTTCTCTTGGGCTAGCCAGAACATCGCCGCTGTGGCAATGCTCCTGCGCGACGTTCCCGAGCCCATCGACCCCCAAGAGCGGGTGGTCCACTGGAACCTCCGGGCACTAGTGGAAGCCACCGCCGTTCAACAAGCGGAAAGCTCCGCATCGTGACTCTGACTCGTGGCTTCTCTCCCCACCAGGGGAGTGGAGACGCGCTAGATAGATCGCTCCATCCGCTTGATGCTATAGCCACCAAGCGCGGCACGGGAGGCCGTAGCTGCGCCGTGGTCCGACTCGGTGCATGCTCCACACTGACCACCGGTACGTGAATGGCTTGGTCCGAGCCAAGATGCTCGCAGCGTCATCAGCAGCTGGCATCAGGCCCAGCGTGATGATGATGTCCATCGAGCGGCGGTGAGGGCAGGCGACACAGGCCCTGGCTGGACCATCGAGGGGAGCAGTGAAACGCGCCCTAGGCATGGTCACTGGCCAGACGACCAGAGTCCTAGCCCAGAGGGCCCGGGACCATGAGCCATTGGCCGACGCATCCGGAGAGCGCCGTTCCCACAGCACTTCTGGCCGCCCAGCAACATCGCCAAGTACACCGGGGAGACGAACCCTGGTATATGGCTCGAAGATTTCCAACTCACCTACCAAGCCGAAGGGGTGGATGATGACCATTTCATCATTCAGTATCTCCCCATCTACGTGGGGGAACATGTTCGAGCGTGGCTCGAATTCCTCCTGCACGACAGCATCCATGACTGGGTGGACCTCAAGAGGATCTTTGTCAGAAACTTCCAGGGGACGTATGTCCGCCCTGGGAACTCCTAGGACCTCAAGAGCTGCCAGTAGGAGCCCAGCGAGTCCCTGCGAGATTTCATCCGTAGGTTCTCCCACCGATGCAACTCCCTTCGTGATGTTGTCAACGCACACGTCATCAGTGCATTCCTCTCTGGGATGACCTACGAGTCCCTGATCTACAAGCTTGGCTATCTGAAGCCCCGTACCACCCATGACCTACTCGACATCGCCACAAACCATGCCTTCGGCGAGGAGGCGGTTGGAGCGGTCTTCAACGGAGGCCAGGACAAAGGCAAGGCCAAGCGCGAGGACCAAGATGAGGGCCTCTCCACGCAGAGGGGCAAGAAGAACAAAAAGGATCAGCGTCAACCGGATAACACCACGTTGGTCGCCGCAGCTCATCGCACAGGCAAGCAGCCCCAGCAGGGCCTGCCTGATTACTTCAACAAGCTCATGGATAGCCCATGCACCAACCACACCTACCCCATCAAACACCTCTACAAGGACTACGAGCTCCTCAAACGTTTCCTGTGATAGGCTGGCGAGCCAAAAGAAGGAGACGGCAAAGAGGCGGCGGCCAAGAAGGGAGGCGAGGCGGGCAAGGACGGGGATAGCTTCCCCAACCCCGAGGAATGCATCATGATCTTTGGGGGATCTGACGCCATCTGCTCCAAGCGCCAGCACAAGGTACGCTACCGAGAGGCATGCGTCGCCGAGACAGCCGTCCCCTCCTTCCTTAGCTGGTTAGAATCTCCGATCACCTTCGATCAGAGGGACCATCCCTCCCACATCGCAAGACCGGGATGCTACCCGCTCGTCATTGACCCCATCATTCGCAAGAAGCGCCTCACCAAGGTGATGTTGGATGGAGGCAGCGGCCTCAACATCCTCTACGTCGACACCCTCGACACCATGCACATCCCCCGGTCAGAACTTCGCCCGGTGGGCTGTCCCTTCCATAGCGTGATCCCAGAAGCGTAGGCGTACCCGCTCGGGCAGATTGACCTGCCCATCATGTTTGGCAACCAAGCCAACTCCCGCTCGAAGGTTCTCACCTTTGAGGTGGTGGACTTCCTAGGGTCCTACCACGCCATCCTAGGGCGGCCATGTTACACCAAGTTCATGGCTATCCCCAACTACACCTACCTCAAGCTAAAGATGTCGGGACCGAACAGCGTCATCACTGTGGGTAGTGCCTTCTCGCATGCCTTCACGTGCGACCACAAGCATTTCGAGCTCGCCACTGTGGTTGTTAACTCGTCCGAGCTCCCACGGCTCGGGGAATCGTCGACCCCAGCAGTCCTGGACTACAACAAACCAACCTCCTCGATGGCCTTTCGCCCACTCGAGGAAACCAAGACAGTGGGGATTGACCCCACTGACCCAACCAAGATGGTGTGGATCAGGACCCAGCTCCCGGCCAAATAGGAATGCGACCTCATCGACTTCCTGCGCGCCAATTGCGATGTCTTCGCATGGAAGCCTTCTAACATGCCGGGTATACCATGGGAGGTCACCGAGCACGTGCTCTGCCTCATCCCAGGCTCAAAGCTAGCCAAGCAGTGCCTACATTGCTTCGACGATGAAAGGCGTAGGGCCATAGGCGAAGAGATCGCCAAACTCCTGGCAGCCAGATTCATCAGAGAGGTATTCCACTCCGACTGGCTTGCCAATCCTATTCTTGTTAAAAAGAAGACCGGGAAATGGAGAATGTGCATTGATTATACTGGCCTCAACAAAGCATGTCCAAAGGATCACTTTCCTTTGCCATGCATAGACCATATAGTCGACTCCACCTCGGGATGCGAGATCCTCTCCTTTCTGGATGCCTACTTAGGCTATCACCAGATTGCGATGAAAGAGTCTGATCAACTCTCAACCTCATTCATCACCCATATGGTTCGTACTGTTATGTAACCATGCCTTTCAGTCTAAAGAACGCTGGCGCCACCTACCAAAGGTGCATGCAGCAATGCTTCATCGACCAAATCGACCCGCTCGATCAGCCTAATCAAGCCGAGCGGCCTAAACCAACCATCGCCGTCTATGTTGATGACATAGTGGTCAAAATGGCTCAAGCTTGTGACCTAATCGCAAACTTAGCCGTGACATTCGTGAACCTCCGAATGTTCAACATCGTGCTGAATCTCAAAAAATGTGTTTTTGGGGTTCCGACGGGGAAGCTGCTTGGGTACGTTGTATCCGAGCGTGGCATCGTGGCCAACCTCGAAAAGATCACAACCATCTCCAACATGGGCCCTATACGCAACGTCAAGGGCATACAAAGGCTCACCGGCTGTCTGGCTGCCCTGAGCCAATTCATCTCCCGGCTCGGTGAATAGGGGATGCCACTCTACAAGCTCCTCAAAAAGACAGACGCCTTCATCTGGACTGAGGAAGCACAACTGGCTCTAGAAAGCCTCAAAGTGTCACTGATGTCGGCCCCAATCCTTGTCGCTCCTGAATGGGGAGAACCCCTCCTCCTCTACATCGTACCAAGCAACCATGTGGTGAGCGCCGCCCTAGTCATCGAAAGGGAGGAGCCAGGACACCACCTTAAGGTCCAGTGGCCCACATACTTCATCGGGGAGGTACTCACTGACCCCAAGGTCCCATACCCCTAGGTGTAGAAACTCCTATACGTCGTGCAGATGGCGACCCGGAAACTCCTGACTACTTCATCGACCATGAAGTTGCGGTTGTCACTTCATACCCGCTCGGAGACATCGTCTGCAACCGCGACGCAGCGGGACGGATCTCCAAGTGGGAACTCGAACTCATGGGCCACGCCATCAGGTATATCCCCTGTACCGCAATTAAGTCTCAGGCTCTCACGGATTTTGTCGCCGAATGGACGGAGGTCCAGCTACCGACCCTGGACGTCACCCGCGAGTACTGGACAATGTACTTTGATGGGTCCATAATGGCACCTGGCTCTGGGGCTAGAGTAGTTCTGATCTCCCCAGACGGGAGTAGGCTCTGCTATGCCATCCGCCTCCATTTCTCGGCCTCAAACAACATCGCGGAATATGAGGCCCTCATCAACGGACTACGCATCGCCATCGAGCTCGGCGCTACGCGACTCTATGTCCGCGGCAACTCGAAGTTGGTCGTTGATCAAGTCATGAAGGAGTCCTCCTGCAAAAGCCCCCTCATGGCAGCATACTACCAGGAGGCGCACAAGCTCAAGGACAAATTTTAGGGGATCGAACTACATCATGTCCCCCGAAAGGACAATGACGCCACCGATTTTCTCGTGAAGCTGGCTGCCAGACAGATCCTATCCCCGGATGGGGTCTTCATCAACGACCTCCACGAGGCATCCGCATCCTAGAAGGGCCAATACAGTCATGCCCCGATGCCAAGCCGGCGCCCGGGGGCTTCGACCCCAGTGCCTCCATGACGGCGTCACCCGCCGATGTCGCCATGATGGCACTCGATCAAACCGACTGGCGAGCGCAGCTACTCGCCTACCCCCTCGAGGAGGTTCTCCTGCCTGAGAGGACTAAAGAACGACAGATCGCTCGATGCCCCAAGACCTTCATCGCGCTCGGTGATCTCATATTCTGGAGGACCCAATCAACGAAGGAGAAGCACAAACTCTCCACCATGGGAAGGTCCCTATACGGTGACCGAGGTGATCTGACCGAGCACCTACCAACTGAAGGACGACAATGGCAATGTTCTCACCAACACTTGAAACATTGAACAACTACGTCGTTTTCCCCTAAATTCGGTCTTACCGCTTTTATTTAACTCTTTCTCTTGTAAAGCACCCTAGCCTGAACACTTTCAGCCCGGGTCGCTCGGGGGCTCCATGAGGGTACAAAACTAAATACTACCTCTCTTTTTTATTATCACATGGTAGAAACTTTTTGCCCAAAATGAAAGGGCATTCTATTCCTTTGATTACCCTACGTGACTTTGTTTTTACTCCCAACCGAGCGCACCCCACCACGACCTACGGTTACAAGCAGCCGAGCCTCGCGGGCCACGCCCGGGTTCTTAAAGTTGCGGCCTACGAAACAAATGGGCAGGTGCGAGAAAGAAAGGATAAAAACAAAGCTATGCTAGGATAAAAGACAAGGAACGGATAGTGATTCTATCACAAAGCAGAACTGATGTATTCATTGATACAAAAACTATTCACATGGGGGCTCCCCCACGAACTTAACGATTACATTTTCTGACTACTGTGACCGCTCGACGACATCAGCTGATGCCAAAGGTAAGGCCACGGCACATGCCGCCAGAAATAAACACCACCGCAAGGGTCTCACCCGGTTTCGCTCCCTCGACTTCGGCGAGCACAACGGGTACCTCAAGGGCGTCGCACCCATAGATGCTCAGCAGAAGAGCATGGAGCTCAGGACCTTCTCATGCAGCCGGGGTAGCTCCTGGACAGGGACACTGCCCATTGAGGTGTGGCCGCCGTGGCTAGAGGATGACTCATCAAACTCTATGAACTGGATGACCTGAGCAGCTGCAGGCGCGAAACCCTCCACCAGCGTGGTCCTAGGTGACTTCCCCTCCGACAAGGCTCGCCCGGTGAAGATCCACCAGAAAGAGTCCGCGTATGGCTCTATCCTAAAGAAAGCCTCGTAGACGGATCCAGCGCGCCACCTCCTTCGACAAAAGTCGTCCCTTCTCAGGCGAAGGCAGCCAGCACCGCCTTGGGTGGCCTCCAGCTCGACATTGTGCTCTGGATTCATGAAGGGATCTGTGAGTTCTCCCCCTCGCTTACCCTCTCTTTCACTTAGGAACCACCGCGGCATACAAGCATGCTTGGAGAGAAGGAAGAAGGAGGAGAGGCAATAGATTGGAGAATAATGCAAAGGATTGCGGCGAGAAGCCCTCCCCTTCCCCTATTTAAGGAGAAGGTGCAACAGTTGGGGAAATGCAAGGGATTGGGGCGAAAAACCCTCTCCCTTCCCCCATTCAATGTGGATGGGAAACGACGGGACACGCCCTGACCGATGGGACGCACCCTGCCCAACGGAATGGTGCCTGGTCAGACGGGACATGGCCTAGGTATGGCCCACCACTACCACACGCCGGGCGTGAGAAACCAAGCGCCACCATGCGCAGGCGGCCCTCCACCTTCCCTGGCGGAACTTGGAAAGGCCCAACTATGGGATCTCCACCCAGGAGAGACCATCGGGCTTCCTAAGTCAATTGAATGGCTCAAGCAAATGCCAAGAGACAGGTAGGGAGCAAAGGGATGCCCCATGTGGGCCATGCCAACTCCGTCACGAACGACGAGCGTGGATCCCGGTCGGACATTTCCGATTGGAGCTCCTCAAACCCCGTCACTTGAGTCATCAAGGTAACATTACCAACCCCCACTATTTCTTTATATAATCATTCATTCATCTATGCACGCATTCATTCATTCCATACATCCGAGGCATCGCATGTGTAGTTAAATGCATCACAACACTCCATGTTGCATCACGAAGCGGTAGTTGCCTCATTCAACATGAGCAACGACCGACCGGGGTTTAAAAGCCGGCCCACGAAGGGCTCGAGGCCGCCTCGCATCAAACAGAGCCAAGGGAGAAAACGCAGATGAGCCCCAAGTGACCCTCGCCCAGTTTGCCCTGAAGTAGATAGGGTAATCTCAACCTTCTCGTTCGATCCTAACCTTGACCAAACCCATAGAATCTCCATCGAGGGGAGGCCAGCGGCCCACACGGGTTGTCTCTGGAATGACCCAGGCATCTACCAGGTTGCAGGTTAAGGAGCAATGGAATGTCACATGAGGGCTATGCCAACCCCGTCACGAACGACGGACCCAGATTTCACTCAAACATGCCTATTAGCGAGCTCACCGAGCGCGTCACTCGAGCCATCGAGGCAAGTAATGTTAGCTCAACCCCTCTGGTTGTGAGAAACCGCGGATGGGGTAACGCACAAAACTCAAACCTACCCCTACCAAGCCCAATGGGGCTCAGGGGCTCAAGATCCCTAAACTGCCTTGGCTGTGCACGACGGGTCCGTGAGTTCGCCTCACCCGATCCCTCGGCTGCGCCCAATGCTACAATCCGCGAGCATGTCTTGTCCAATCCCTAAACCGCCTCGGCTGCGCACGATGGGTCTGTGAGTCCGCCTCGCCCGATCCCTTGGCTGCACCCGACGCCAGGATCCATGAGCTCATCTCATCTGATCCCTAAACTACCTCGGCTGCATACGATGGGTCCGCGAGTCTGCCTCGCCTAATCCCTCGGCTGCGCCCGACGCCAGGATCCGTGAGCTCGTCTCGTCCGATCCCTAAACTACCTCGGCTGCGCATGATGGGACCACGAGTCCACCTCGCCCGATCCCTCGGCTGTGCCCGATGCTAGGATCCGCGAGCTCGTCTCGTCCTATCCCTAAACAGCCTTGGTTGCGCACGATGGGTCCGCTAGTCCGCCTCGCCTGATCCCTCGGCTGCGCTAGATGCCAGGATCCACGAGCTCATCTCGTTTGATCCCTAAACTACCTTGGCTGTGCACAACGGGTCCGTGAGTCCTCCTCGCCCGATCCCTTGGCTGCGCCTGATGCTAGGATCCGCGAGCTCGTCTCGCCCAATCCCTAAACTGCCTTGGCTACGCACGACGGGTCCACGAGTTTGCCACGCCAGATCCCTCGGCTGCAGTCGGCGCCAGGATCCATGAGCTCATCTTGTCCGATCCCTAAACTGCCTCAGCTGCGCACGATGGGTCTGCGAGTCTGCCTCACATGATCCCTCGGCTGCGCCCGACGCCAGGATCCCCGAGCTCGTCTCGTCCGATCCTTAAACTGCCTCGGCTACACACGATGGGTAAAACAACTAAGCCCACTACGGTCCAAACACCCATGCCCACTAAACAAAAACCCCCAGGTGATACCGCCAGAATCACCCGAGGGCTACACCCGCTAGTGCGCTCACGCGCACCCGCTGATGAAACAAAAGTCCCCCCGCTGGCAAAAAAGCCCCTGACGATTCTACCTGAATCACCTGGGGGCTCGGGGGCTACACCCGCGGGTGCGCTCGCGCGCACCCACCGTCAAGACAAAAATCCCCCAGATGATTCTACCCGAATCGTCCGGGGGCTCGGGGGTTCCTATCGGGTTCATAAACCCAGGGTCCCTTATGGACCGGCTTCCCAACAAAAGGCTCGACCGAGCAGACAACGTTGCGAGCGATGCGCAACTCCTGGGCCGGCCCAAATGCCTAAACGACAGGCCAGAAGGGCGATCCAATCTTCGACCGAAAGGCCTGGCCGAGGAGGAACGACGCCCGCTTCTGACTCCGGCCCGCCTCTCAGATCGGAGCACTCGCTTCCGACCCCGACACACCTCCGGACATCCTCTCCGACCGGAAAGCCTGGCCAAACACCACTTTCAACTCCGACCTGCATCTCCGATCGGGGATACGCCGAACCCCTGCTTATAGTTCTTCTTTGACTGGCGCAATCAGAACCAACTAGGATCAACCGACCGAGGATGCCCACTCGGTAAGGACCAGGAAACGGACGGAGAAAGTAAGGCAGGGCACTCAAGTCAACCGCAATACCAAGGACCGTACCCTGTACACCAGCAGGACAATACCAACAGGGCATGTTAGAAGGGTACCCTGCACCCTTCCTGGCGTGTTAGAACCCAAGCAGTGTTGTGGGCATCGACATTTGCCCTACAGTGTTGTGGGCGCCATCAACTCCCATACCAGACAACCATGGTAGGGCTCCCCACATGCCTCTGGGCATCAACAGTGTTGTGGGCGCTAGCATTTACCCTACCAGGCGAGCATGGTAAAACCCTTGCATGCCTCTAGGCATCAACAGTATGGCAAGCATCGACGTCTACCACACCGAAAGAGGACGACACAACCTCCCACATGCATCTAACATAAACAGTGTTATGGACGCCTACAAACATCATGTACCCGTTGGCATGGGCAACAAGACTTAGCAGACGTACACACTCTCTCTCTCTCTCTCTTGTAAGGCCATCCCCCTCATCTATAAAAGGGGATGCGCTCTCTCCCAAAAAGGGGGTAGACCGATCGATTCAATACACAACAACAGAACCACCAGGTTCAAACCTCAAGCACACGCTCGAACACTTAGCACATAGCGGAGCTCCCATCACTCTCGGCCCCTCAGACCAGAGTCTGACCAGACCTCTTGTACCCCCCATCTTTCTCCTTCTCGTTTGTAACCCCACTGCAAACTTCGAGCACCTGGGCTCTGGAATAAAGTCACTGACCGACTTAAACTGGATGTAGGGCATGTTGCCTGATCCAGTATAAACCCTATGTCATTGAGTGCTAGGCCATATCCGATCACAACGTACGGCAAAACTACAAATATTTACGTGTTGGTCACTTTCTGCACCGACACATAGTTTTTCCTCTTCCTCTTCCTTCTACATGAATCTACAGCTGAATCTACACCTAAAAATATTCATAAGAGTATGAACAAGACAAAGAAAGTTAACTCAATGCTGAAACAAAGGTACATATCACTTCATGTACCTTGAACTGATGAGTTATTGGAAGGAATAATTTCAGTTGGCTGAGAAACAACACAATTGTCACTACCAAAAACATTGTATGCACTATCTGAATCAACTTTTTCAGTCACGGAAACTTCTTCATCATTAATTTTAGTAGCAACAGCCATTGTGGGATCCACATCTTCCACATTAACTGCAGTAGCAGCAGCCAATGTGGTATCGAAAACATCTTCCACAATGGTATGAGTTGAACCAGCAAGCATTGGGGCTTCATAGTCATGAGCTATTGCATCATTATCTTTGTCACTAACATTGGCTGGAGAAGGGATTCCGGCGGCAGAATTCTTAGGCAGTGGATCATCATCAACTACATGACCATGACGCTTTTTCATGTACTAGAACATTGAGATGACAAGTTTGTTAGGGCTCCTAAAACCATGTGTTGTGTGATGTTCTTGGAAAATGCCACACAAAGCTTCATTGTCCTATCATGTCAAATTAATAGTACCATATGAATCATGCAAAGTTCAATATCGAGGCTGGGTAACAAAATATTGCGGATTCTGCATATTAAAATAGCTATGAACTAAACTAGTAATTTATTCATAAATATTAAACTAAATGCAATACTCATGAACATACTGAACAAGGCACCTACATGTTCATCAAATAATGTACAATCGGTATACAGAGAATCCCTAAAAGAAGCACAAGCATCAACCGGTAACAAAGATTCAGCATAACAAGTTTCCTCAATAGATTTGACCTACACAAAATATATTACAGTTAGTCAGTCAGTAATCTAAACAAGAACAAAACAAACATGACAACACTGATTGTCGGGGAACCAATACCGGGGTACCTAATGAGGTGGAACTAATGACCATCGAACATTGACACTTTCGATCAGATGAGAACGCTACTGCGCTTCTTGCCCGAACGATGGAAGACTGGTTCCGCCTCGCCCGACCTTCGAGGGCTAGGCTCCGCCTCGCCTGACGGCTAAGGGCTGGCTCCGCCTCGCCCGATGTCTGAGGGTGGGCTCCGCCTCGCCCGACGGCTAAGGGCTGGCCCTGCCTCACCCGACATCTGAGGGCGAGCTCCGCCTCTCCCGATGGCTAAGGGCTGGCTCCGCCTCTCTCGATGTCCGAGGGTTGGCTCCACCTCGCCCGATGCCCGAGGATGGGCTCTACCTCGCCCGACCCCCGAGGGCTAGCTCGGCCTTGCCCGATGTCCGAGGGTGGGCTCCACCTCGCCCGATGGCCGAGGGCAGGCTCCGCCTCGCCCGATGCCCGAGGGCGGGCTCTGTCTCGCCCGACGGCTAAGGACTAGCTCCGCCTCGCCCGACCCTCAAGGTCTGGCTCTACCTCGCTCAACGACTACACCCTGCTCCTTCATAACGACGAGCGCAGGGTACGACAGGACATTCGAGTCAAACGTAGTACCAAGGACCATGCCCTGCACCGCTGCAGGAAAGTACCGTCAGGGTACGATGGGACGGGCGCTTTAGACCATTTTGGACATGGCAGAGTCTGAATAGTGTTGTAGGCGCCGCCTTCAGCCCTCGGGCGTGGAACCTGACATAACATACGACAACCACTACGGTCCAAGAAGAGACTCGCGCCCTCTACAGTGACGAACGTACAGTCACCGCACCGTCCTCTCCCCACAGGGCTACAGGTCAACACCCTTGTTCGACACGCCGCTCGGGGGTGCAGGACGAGATGTAACCACTTGCTGATCAGGTAAGAGCATGGCGTCATCAGCACACGGGCATCCGGCGAACGTGCCAATCCCTGACATCGTCTAGCCATGTCAGCGGGGCTGGCTCAGCGAAAAAGGAGGACCCAACACCTTCGGAGGGGCTCTTTGGCCTCTGGTTTTTCTCCTTTCTCCAACATGTAACCCCTGCTTCCCCTTGGTCTATAAAAGGGAGGGCAGGGCACCCCGCTGAAGGGGGATCAACTCATAGAAAGATCGATCGATACGATTTGACAACACACAGCACACACAGCTAAGTAGCGACCAAGCTCTCGGCGACCTCTCAACCGTTCCATCAGAGACTTGGGACCCGTCCCACTCTCGACTGTTTGTACCCCCTACTACAAACCCTTTTTGGTACTAATAACACGAGCAGCAGCAGACTGGATGTAGGGACATTCAGCCCAAACCAGTATAAACCTTGTGCCCTTTAGTGCACCATCCGGGCCTAACATGCAACAATTATAAATTTACTAGCCGGTGTTTGTTCGAAACACCGACAATTGGTGCGCTAGGTAGGGGCCTTTGCGCGTTCCAAATCAGGCCTTAGATGGCTAACCATGCAATCAGCTGGGTCTCAGGCGCACACGTGCGTTTCGAGGACCTGGACTTCATCGTCATGGTGGGAGGAGAGTTGGCTTTGGCCCATCTCGCCATCCAATCTCTCCCCTCCATCGGCCCCGGCTACCGGAGGCTTGAGCGCTAGCCCGGCGTCTCCCTCGGACCCTAGCTGTCTTGGGAGGACCCGCGCCGCCTCACCCACTCTTCAGAACGCTCTGCGCGGAGCGCCCTGACGACGTTTGTGACAGAACCGCCCAATTTATACAA
This sequence comes from Miscanthus lutarioriparius, assembly GCA_904845875.1. NCBI lineage: Eukaryota > Viridiplantae > Streptophyta > Magnoliopsida > Poales > Poaceae > Miscanthus > Miscanthus lutarioriparius. The sequence goes on along the minus strand of CAJGYO010000005.1, from coordinate 35,317,250 downwards.
GATCAAGTATGGCTGTCCCCGCTTAACACGTTGACACGCGCATAGTCTCACTTATATAAACCCGGTAGTCCACCGAGTGTCACGCAGGACCTCGGTAAATCAACATCACAACCAAGATCGCGTGATTAAGCAAAAACACATCACATACGCAGAGTTGCAGCGGAGATAATATTACAAATAGGTTCATAAATAATAGTACAAGTTTGGATTTCAAAACCGATTAGTGAAAACAACATAACTTTCAAATGATTACATTAATATATGTTCTGAATACGTTGCTAGCATAAGTGACATCCTCGGATAAAAGCATATAGATGAGAATAAATATAGAGTCGCCGAGCCCATCAGCGGTTAGCCACCATCTTCAGCATGCCAAAATCTCACCTGCAACATGGTGGGATAAACCCTGAGTACTCGAATGTACTCAGCTAGACTTACCCGTCATAAACCAAAAATAAAATTGACTCCAAGGAGTATGCAAGGCTTTATAAGTGGAGGTAGCTTGACAACATTTTGCATAAAAGCGATTGACTTAGTTGTACAATTATGATTCCTTTATCAAGTTAATTATAACTATTCATCTCTAGATTAGCAACTATCCTGTGCCAAACATGTGGTATATCTTTTTAGAGCATACAATAGTAACCATAGCAGGTGTAGTAATTCCATGCTTATCCAAACCATCATATTCTATAATACAATTACTACGATGTTGGGACTAGCCAAGTTTCTCACTATCCGGGAGAGACGGCGATTCGAATCGATTTCAACCAGCTGGGAATTTATTCCTAACACAAACCCAGGCAGACCCGATCAACGGTCACCTTAGGTCACCTTTGGTACAACTTAGGTACACATTTCGCGGGTCCGTACTGCGCCACACAATCTGGGACACCAGATGCCAGGACGTTCAGGCCTAGCCTGCCCTTGGGCTCAGTTTGATCGCCCCCCGCAAGGAGCGCACAACAGAACGGGTCCTGGCCTGAGTTGAGCTACTCAGCTTCACGGTCGGAACGAGTTATCCGGCTAGCTAAGTGATAGGCATGCGTTCAATCTTGTTAGAAGCGCCAACAACGGTACGGTCCTTAATCGACACAGACGGAATCACATGAGTCAACCTACACATAGACTCCGCCTGGCCTCGATTTACATTTACCCCATGGTTCTTTTCCACGATAGCAAATATAGCCAACCGTGCTCCGGTTTCCACCTATCTCTCGCAGGTGACAGGAAATCACCCGACTTCTACCGGTCTAAGCATGGCTAAGCATATATTCGATCCTGGACCTATACCGGTTAAAAGTGTAATATCTGGACAAGGAATTTATATGCATCAAGTGGTTCCATCCAACTCTTATAACCTAATGCATCAATCATAAGTACTTAAGTAATCATTTGTAAAATACTGGGAGACTTAAAATGCTCCGGGGCTTGCCTGGGATCCGACACAAGTCAGTTCAGTTAGCTTGCACCGACTTGGTGACATCTCCGGTCCTAGCACTTGCTTAGTCCTTCCATCTTCGGGATAGATCCACCAAACACCGTCTTCGGGTTTGACTCCACATCACATCCTTCACGTGGTTCATCTAGCATACCTAAATGAGATGCAAGATGCATGGGTATGAATACATGGAAGTGCAATAGACAATGCAGCGCATGCAGTAAGTAAGACAAGCACAAGGTTACGTTAACATGCACAAGCACTTCGCATTGCTTACTTTAAATATCGCATAATTTATCATGCCACGATAGCAAAGAAGATGACAACATTAAGCATGACACAAGTTTCCCAAGATCTTAGGTACTCTAACTCAACCATCATCAAAGGTATAAGCCACACTTAGCAATATACAAGCAAACAACTATAATTGGAATCTGTCAATTTCTGGACATGCAAACAGCAGCTACAAGATTTAGCTATAACTAGAGTTACACAAATCCAAATGACTTGCAAGAAGACATTCTGTAAAGCTTATGAAATTTTTGACAATTCATATTTAATCATCTTAGCATGATTCTCAAGTTAACTAAGTCAAATATACCAATTTATAGAAACTGGTCTAAACAAAACAGAGAGCTGCCATTTCTAAAACCCAACTTTAAACAGGCATAACTCACAAACCACAAGGCCAAATACCACCTAATTTTAACATGAGCTAGATACATTAATTATCTACAACTTTGTTATTATCACCAAAAACTCATTCAAATCCTAACTAGATCAAACACTAGCATCTTTCAGATCTGCTCGGAATAAAATCAAAACCTGATAGAAGACTTAAAAGTCATGTAACTCCTACACTATCTAGCCTCTGACCTTACAATTCGAACTCAAGAAAGATCATGAAATTTTCTACAACTTTTGTATTCACTATAACCATAGCAAACATCATTTACACCACGAAAATAATTGCACAAGCAAAACTGCAAATCCAGCCCAACAGCAGTGGTATAGAAAACTGATAGCATCTTCAGAGAAGCATAACTGGAGTTCTAGACCTCCAACAAACATGAACCATAACTTTTTGAAAATCTTAGGAAGTTACCTACAACTTTCTTATTCTCATATTAAGATGATTCTACAGTTAGAACGGTCAATTAATCCAATAATTGCATCTCTGTCCAAAACATAGACATAAACTGACATGCCACTTTAAACAGCTATAAATGGAGTTATATATGTCCAATAAATTTGGTTCTAGACTTTTTAGAAAGCTTGTAAAATTCTAAACAACTTTGTTGTAAACACCTAAAGCTAATTCTACTAGTAAGAAGGCCCCACAGTAAGAACAAGGAAACCCTCTCTGGTTTTGGGCAGAAACAGCCACAGAGATCTAAGCAAGTATAACTCAAGATCTACTTAACCAAAAATCATGATATTTAGCTTTTTGAAAAGCTTAATAAAAGTACTACAACTCATGTATTTTCATAAAGTCATGATTCATAACTTAACTAAGCCAATTAATTCAAACATGCAGTCCTATTCAGAATAGGAGCAAATCAAAACAGGGCATTTGTTATTTTTATAACTCTTAAACTGTCAAGTCTAAAATATTGAAATTTTTACCATACATCAAGAATAACCTTAGTAGCACTCCACAAAAATTTCACAATTATTTGAGCACAACAACTGCAGTTATAAAAAAAACAAATAAGACTAGCATTCAAACCCTAACTGCACAAATCCATTTTTACAGCTAAAACTTTAAACTAAAACCTGACATATTATAGATCTAGTGCATAGAGAATTTCACAAGGATTCCAAAAAGTCCTCTTTTTCTATTTTACGATTTTTCTATGAATTACTATGAATTTCCAAAGTTCCAACCGATTTAAAACAAATAGATCCAAAAGGCACTATTCATATGAGTCACAGACTATGCAGTTAGGTCCCTCCCTTTCTTCAAATTCTTGCGCGAAGTCTCTGACGTGGATTGCAGCAGAGGAGGCGCGGGAGCTCGCTGTTTCCGTCCGGAGGAGGCTCGTCGGCGGCGATGGGGCAGCGGCGGAGCACCAGGGGCCTCGCGCGCATCCATGGGACAACTCTTCTTGGCACGAGGCGGCTCGTGGTGGCCCGGCCACATGCGCCGGCGGCTATGCCCGCAGCACCACCGACGGCAGGGCACTCCGGCGACCACGGTGGCCAGGAAAGGGGCGCAGGAGTGGCGGCTCTAGCTGGAGATGGTGATGACGCGCTCGGTTGGGACGGAGAAGGCCTGCAGCAGCGGCAACGAGCTCGGCTCGGGAGCTCGATGGCGGCGGCCATGGTGGCTCCGCTCTGGTGCGGCCAGAGCGCGAGCGAGAGCCTGGGCGAGCGCGAGAGGGAGCGTGCTGACGCTCGGGCGCTCGGGCGTTCGTATTTGGAGGCGCAGGGAGCCGGGCGGTGCGTGGTGATGGAGAGGGCGCGCGGCGTCCATGCAAGAAGGCCACATGGCATATCGTCGAACACGTGGTGCGCGTAGAAGTGGGCAGAGCGGGCGTAAGTTCTGGCTGGCTACAGGCCGAATTAGCTACTGGGCCTAAAACAGAGTTTGAAGCCCGCGAACTGCTCTTCATTTTTCATTTAGAGACCAAGGTCATTAGAGCTCTTCAACAACGGTTAATTAAGCCACAAACTGTCAGTGTCAGCGCCTTGATAACGGTCACGGAAATTCACTTTCGGAAGTCAAAACTCGGTCAAACTCAGTGCAACTTTTTGCATGCTCTTCTCCATAATATAACCTTCAACTTTTATTTTTGGACCAACTCAAGTTGCTTAACGAATTTCGGAGAACGCGGAATGCCAACGTCGTTGCTTAGCGAAACTCCAGACTTTGAATATTTCTAAGTGCTGAAAACAACAGCAAATTCGATCTTGTGACCTTGATTTGACTTACTTCCAAGCTAATCTAGGTCTTAGTCCAAAAACAAAGTTTGTTATACATGATATGGACTACAACTTTCATTTAAGGTCCAACCTCAAAACTGGTATAGAACCTACTGTTCTACTTTGACCAAAGTAGGATTACGATGAAGCTTAAATTATCCTTTTTGATCCATTGGAGCATTTTCTTGGCATTTGCCCAACATGAACCTTTCATGACTTTTGCTGTAGAGTTCATCTAGAGTCATTTTGGTAAGGTTGCAAGGTTTGGTTGACATCTCATGTTCTCATTCACTTAATAGTGCAATTCAAGCACTTAGTAAAATCATTCCAACAAGGATATAACTTATCATTTCATGTGACTTTTTGATTCCAAACGTCATGAAACTTTTCGAGTGTCCAATATAGATGGGTATTGATGTGAGACACATGAAGATATCCCAATCACACCACCCAAGCATATATCTTGAAAAGGGGTCTATAGGCGAGCATAGGTGCAATATCCAAGTTTAGGTTGGGGCTCGTTTCTATAGGTTTGACCTTGACATCTTCATCATCACTTAATATACCATGTTTTAGCTCAAACCCATTGCTTAACTGGTGGCAAACACCTGGGGTGTTACAACATTTCCGTTCGGTCTCCATAACGCCGCGGCGACCGTAAGACACCTTGTGGCACGGCGCACGATCCCGTCCCCCGCGAACATCGAGTTCATGGGGATGATCGAAAGTGTCATAGAATCCCTCCACGGCCTCCTCGTGGAAGGTCCAGGGTCAGACTCTGGCTCTGACTCTGGCGCGGGGAGCCATCAACCCTCACGGGAATGCATCATGGCGAAAACCTCCGAGGGAAACGTCGAAAGTGCCTCCGAGAAGGAGGTTACCCCGGCAGGCAACCTCGACGACAGAACCAAAGGAAGAATGGCGGCACCATCCCACATAGGGGTGGAGCAGCTAAAAGCCCGAAAGCAGGAGATCAACAAAGCCGGACAACAGCTTCTTCAGGAATACGCGTTGGTTGATCGGGAGATCGAACACCACGACGACGGTGGGCACGCACACGCCATGGCCCACGACGTAAACCGAAGGATCATCGTCGAACGATGAAACCCTTCCTCGCTTCACTCGGGCGAGCCAGAACATCGCCGCCGCCATGGCCTTGCTCCATGGCCTTCCAGAGGCCGCAACGGCCGAGGATCGCCGGGCCCACCGTGAAATTCGCACGTTGCTCGAGCGTGCGGCGGCGCAGCAGGCGGAAAGCTCGTTGCCTCGACGATGCGAGCTCGACACCAGCCAGCGTACGCCCTTAGTACATCCCGCCAGGAATGCATCAGTCCACCAAGAACCACAAGGTAGAAGGCAGCGCGTTGTGACCCAGATACATCAGCGTCTCGACCACGATCGCGACACACGTAGCACCATCGACGCCCGCAGACACACCTACGATGACCTAAGGGAAGGAGCCCGCCGCGGCTATCATCCTCGACACAACGGACGCTATGACAGTGGCGAGGACCAGAGCCTAAGCCATGGCCTGCCAGGCCCTCAGGCCTTCGGCCGGCACATCCTCAACGCTGCGTTCCTGCCAAGGTATCGACCACCTACTAACATCCCTAAGTACTCTGGGGAGACAAACCCCGTGCTTTGGCTTGAAGACTATCGGCTTGCCTGTCAAGCCAGTGGTGCAGATAATGATGACTTCATTATCCGCAACCTTCCACTGTTCTTGGCCGATTCGGCCCGGGCATGGTTGGAACACCTGTCGTCCAACGCAATCCAGAGTTGGGCGGATCTAAAGGAGATCTTTGTGGGAAACTTCCAGGGCACGTACAAATGGTCTGGGAACCCATGGGACCCCAAGAACTGTCGTTAGAAGGCCGGTGAGACCCTCTGCGGGTACATCTGATGCTTCTCCCGGCAGTGTCATGAGCCCCCTAACATCGCCGACACCGACGTGATAGGAGCCTTCCTATCCGGGATGACCTGTGAGTCCTTGGTGCATAAGCTAGGATGCAAGGGCCCACGAACCACCAAGGAACTCCTAGACATCACCACCAGCCATGCCTCAGGAGAGGAGGCGGTCAAAGCGATCTTTGATCACCTCGAGGGCAAGGCTAGGCGGGACGAGGGTACCGGCGAAGGCACCTCCAATCGTCCCGCCAAGAGAAAGAATAAGAAGCAACGGTGCGAGGACTCGCTCGTGGCTGCTGCCGACCACAAGGGTGGTCAGAAGCCCACGGAGGGCGCTCTGAATCACTTCGAAAAGATGCTCGAGGGGCCATGCCTGAACCATGCCTTACCCGTAAACCATCTGCTTAAGGACTGTGGCCTCATGCGGAAGTTCTTGCCCAGAAACTCCAACAAAGGAGAGCAAGGGAAGGAACCTGCCCCCACTACGGACGACAGCGAGGAGAAGGCAATGGCTTTCCGACACCGAATGGCTGCCTTATGATCTTCGAACGATCGGTGGCCTACGACTCCAAACACCGTCAGAAGGTCGCACGCCGTGAGGTCTACATGGCCTAACCAGCCATACCTCCCTTCCTCCGGTGGTTAGAGTCCACCATAACCTTCGACCGGACCGACCATCTGGATACCGTCCCGCACCTAGGGAGGTACCCTCTTGTCGTTGACCCGATCATCGGCCCAAAGGGGCTCACCAAAGTACTGATGAACGGAGGCAGCGGCCTTAACATCATGTACGCCAAGATGCTCGATGAGATGGGCGTCGACCGGACGAACCTCCGCCCAACCTGAGCACCTTTTCACAGCATTGTGCTCGGGAAACAGGCCATTCCACTAGGACAGATCGATCTGCCCATCACTTTCAGGGATCAGTTCAATTACAGGACTGAGACCCTCACCTTCAAGGTGGTTGGGTTCCCCAGAACTTTCCACGCCATCTTGGGACGACCATGCTACACGAAGTTCATGGCCATCCCCAACTACACATACCTTAAGCGGAAGATGCTGGGCCCCCACGAGGTCATCACCGTTGGCACCTCCTTCCAGCGGGCCTATGAGTGCTAGGTCGAGTGCTGCGGCCACGCCACAGCAATCGTCGCCTCCGGGGAACTCGCTGCCCTCAAGGAAGAGGTCGTCGAAGAAGCGCCCAACACGAAGAAATCAACCGGGTCGTTCGAATCGGCAGAAGGCTCCAAAGAGGTCCTCATAGATCCCATCAGCTCCGAGGGTAAATGGTACGCATTGGTACCACGCTCTCCTCCGAATAGGAAAGCGCGCTCATCGACTTCCTCCGCGACAACAAAGACATCTTTACGTGGAAACCCTCGGATATGCCAGGCATCCTGAGGGAGGTCGCCGAGCATACCTTGAAAATCCACCCAGGCTCCAAGCCAATGAAGCAACGCCTATGTCGCTTCGACAAGGAAAAGCGCAAGGCCATCGATGAAGAGATAGCAAAATTATCGGTTGCCGGATTCATCAGGGAAGTACACCACCCAGAGTGGTTAGCAAATCCCATTCTTGTACGAAAGAACAGCAGGAAATCGAGGATGTATGTCGACTACACAGGTCTCAACAAGGGATGCCCGAAGGACCCGTTTCCTTTGCCGCGCATAGACCAAATAGTCAATTCTACCTCAGGGTGCGAAACCCTCTACTTCCTTGATGTGTACTTTGGCTTCCACCAAATCGTGATGAAAGAGTCCGACTAGCTCACGACGTCTTTTATCACCCCCTTTGGATCGTTCTACTACATCTCAATGTTGTTCAGTCTAAAGAACGCTGGGGCTACTTACCAGCGCTATATGCTCAAATGCTTCGGGGACCTCATCGGGCGGACCGTTGAGGCCTACGTCGATGACATCGTAGTTAAGTCCAAACGGGCTGGCCACCTTGTCGCCGATCTTAAGCAAACCTTTGTGAAACTCCGAGCGAATGGCATCAAACTCAATCCCGAGAAGTGTGTTTTTGGGGTCCCGAGGGGCATGCTGCACGGCTTCATCGTCTCCGAGTGTGGCATCGAAGCCAACCTGGAGAAAATCTCAGCCATCACATGGATGGGCCCGATTCATAACATAAAGGGGGTTCAGCGAGTCGTTGGGTGCCTCGCCGCCCTCAGTCGATTCATCTCGTGCCTCGGCGAACGAGGACTCCCCCTTTATCGACTTCTGAAGAAGGCCAACCGCTTCGAGTGGACAGCCGAGGCCCAAGAGGCGCTTGACATGGTCAAACTACTTCTGACAATGCCCCTGATCCTAGTTCCTCTAAGTGACGGAGAATCCCTCCTACTATACATAGCGGCCACCACGCAAGTGGTCAGCGTTGCCCTGGTAGTAGAGCGGGAAGAAGAGGGGCACGCCCTCAAGGTGCAGCGCCCTGTGTACTTCATCAGTGAGGTACTATCCGACTCAAAAACCCACTACCCCCAAATCCAGAATCTCCTCTACACCGTCCTCATCACCAAGAGGAAGCTGCGCCACTACTTTGAGTCACATCCCGTGATGGTTGTGACATCATTCTAGGACACCATGGGAAGAACCGTGAAATGGGCACCCAAGTTGATGGATCAAGGCCTCACATATGCCTCCCGAACGACGATCAAATCTCAGGTATTGGCTGACTTCAACACCGAATGGACCGAGGTTTAGACACCACCGGTGGTCGTCGATCAAGAGTACTGGACGATGTACTTCGACGGATCGCTGATGAAAAAGGGCGCCGGCACGGGGCTGGTCTTCGTATCACCCCTCGGGGTCCGCATGAGGTACATGGTTTGGCTCCATTTCCCCTCATCAAATAATGTGGTTGAATACGAAGCACTCGTCAACGGCCTATGCATCGCCATCGAGTTGGGCATCCGACGTCTCGACATTCGGGGTGACTCTTAGCTGGTCGTTAACCAAGTCATGAAGGAGTCAAGATGCCATGAGTCCAAGATGGCTATGTATTGCCAAGAAGTCCGTCGGCTGGAGGACAAGTTCGACGGTCTCGAACTCAATCACATCCCGAGGTGCCTCAACAAGGCGGCCAACGCACTCGAAAGGCGGCGTCCGGCGGCGTCCGGTCGAGAACCGGTGCTGACGGGCGTCTTCGCCAGCGACCAACATAAATCCTCGGTGCGCTACGAAGGGTCAGAGCGGGCCGACGATGGCCCATCTAATCCAGCCCTGGGGGCTGACCAACCGATGGCTCTGCCCGGTCCCGATGTCATGGAGCTTGAGGAGGATCCAGCAACAGGGCCCGACCCTCTGGACGACTGAGAACACTCTACCTCGACTACCTCCTCCGTGACACGCTACCGACGGACAAGACGGAGGCTCGACGGCTCGCACGTCGCGCCAAATCCTTCGTTCTTGTAGAGGGTGAACTCTACAAACGGAGCCACACCGGGATCCTGTAGCTCTGTAACCCCATCAAACAGGGAAGACTTCTGCTGAGCAATATCCACAGTGGGGTCTGCGGTCACCATGCCGCGCTGAGAACCTTGGTTGGAAATGCATTCCGATAGGGCTTCTACTTGCCCACTGTAGTAGCGGACACCGAGCAAATCGTACACACTTGCGAAGGGTGTCAGTACTACGCTCGGCAGACTCACCTCCCGGCCCAGGCACTCTAGATGATCCCCATCACATGGCCCTTCATGGTTTGGGGGCTCGACCTGGTTGGGCCTCTCAAAAAGGCGCCCGGGGGCTTCACCCACTTACTTGTCACCATAGACAAGTTTACGAAATGGATCAAAGCTTGACCAATCTCCGTGATTAAGTCCGAGCAAGCTGTGCTGTTCTTCCTCGACATCATCCATCACTTCGGAGTACCGAACTCCATCATCACAGACAACGGCACGTAGTTCACCGGCAAGAGGTTCATTCGATTCTATGATGAACAACACATCCGAGTCGATTGGGCCACCGTCGCGCATCCCCGAACGAACAGGCAGGTCAAGCGCACAAACGGCGTGCTCCTACAGGGCCTCAAACCTAGGATCTTCAACCGGTTGAACAAATTCAGCGCACGCTGGGTCACCATGCTCCCTATGATGCTCTGGAGCCTGAGGACAACTCCCAGCCGGGCCACCGGCTACACACCTTTCTTCATGGTCTATGGTTCCGAGGCCGTCCTCTCGACGGACCTCGACTATAGAGCACCAAGAAACAGAGCATACGACGAGCAGGGAGCCGAGGCATCCCACCAAGACACCATGGACCAACTAGACGAAGCCTGCGACATCGCCCTCCTCCGTTCAGCCAAGTACCAGCAGGCGTTGCGACGGTACCATGGCCGATGGGTGCGGGACCAAGCCTTCAACGTCGAGGACCTAGTTCTCCGCCTCGTGCAGAGCAACAAGGACTGCCACAAGCTCTCCCCACCCTGGGAGGGGCCGTATGTCGTTGCGGAAGTACTCTGGCCAGGCGCCTATAGGTTGAAAACCATCGACGGTGAAATCTTCACCAACGCCTGGAACATTGAGCAGCTATGTCATTTTTACCCTTAATAAACGCATACTTTTCCTTATCCATTTTTTTCTTCAGAAATCCCTGATCCTTAGTGACGTTCGACCCCTGCAAATTACGAGGGGTCGGACCTCACTCGGGTGCTAATATAAGTGATATAAGTACGTTTATCTTGCAAACACTTCCTGTGTTACCTTCACAAACATTCTCTAAGTTTTCCATTCTTCTCATAACAAGTCCTAAGAGCTAGGATTTTGGGAACAAATTCTGAGTACAACTGGTAGGACTACGGAAAACCCACGCCCCAGCGCCTACGACATCCTTGCTCACCAGCGTGATCAGAATTGATTCGCCCGCACTCCTAGTTTTTATGACCTGAACCATGGGAAGGGTCGGAAGGCACCAAAACCTCTTCTACAAAAAAGATGAAGCTAAAAAGTTGTTTGCCGTAACAAAAGATGAAAATTTGTTCATTTTTGCACAAATTCACCGCTTACAAAGTGATTTCATCATAAAAAGGACTAATGTATTCATAAATACAAAGGACTGTTCACACGGGGGCTCCCCCACAAACTTATTCAATTACAGTCTCTGACCAGCCCTACTACGGATACTGCTATGGTCGTCGCGCCACGCTATCCATTGGTGACGTCCTACCGCTATGTGGGATCCTCAAAGGCGCCGTCATCTACAATGTTGAGAACCACGCCGGTGACTATGGTGCCTCTGCCGGGGCGTCCAGGGACTACGCCATTGTCATCAGCCGCAACCCTGACAGTGGCGCCTCCGCCGGGGCGTCTAGGGACTACGCCATCGTCATCAGCCACAGCCCTGACAACGGTGCCCCCGCCGGGGCATCCAGGGACTATGCCATCATCATCAGCCGCAACCCTAACAAAGCACCTCCGCCGAGGCATCCAGGGACTACGCCATCATCATCAGTCACAACCCTGACAACGGCGTCTGGGCAGAGGGTGCCTCCCACCGAAGGAAGGCCACAACGAACGACGGCAAAGCCGATGATGCTCGGCACCCTCCAGTGTCCCTCCTCCTTCAGCAGTAGTGGCCCCTTCTCAGCAAAGGTGGCCCGCACCATCTCATCTACATTGGATGACCTCCAACTCGACATCACGCTCTAGATTCATGAGCGGATCTGTGAGTTTCTCTCTCCCTAGCATTACCCTCTCTCACTTAGGAACCGCTGCGACACACAAACACATTCGGTGGAAAGGAAGGAGAAGAGGTAGCAGCTCAGACGCTAGCAAGGGAGTGGGACGAGAACTCCCCTCCCCCTCCCTATTTAAGGAAGAGGCACAGCAGCTGAGGAAAGGCGAAAGGTTGGGACGAAAAACTCTCTGCTTTCCCCTATTCAATGCAGATGGGAACTCAATGCTGACGGAAATCCGAGGGGACGCACTGGAACCAACAGGACATGCTCTGGTGGATGAGACATCGCCTGGTCAAACAGGACGTTGCCCAGGTATAGCTCACCACTAATGCGCGCCGGGCGCGAGGACCGGGGCGCACCTGTGGGCAGGCGACTCTCCGCTTCCCTGGGCAGGACCATAAAACGACGAAACCCCCACCTAGGGGGGCCAACGGGCCTCCTAGGTCGATCGGGCGGCCCAGATAAAACAATGAATGAACGACCGCTGAAAGATAAGCACCTCTGTTTACTTACTTTGAGTGTTAATTTCATTACCGAGACTCCGACCCCAGCAACGGCAGAGGCATGGACATTACTCGGGGGCTGCCGAGGGTGTCTATTTGTTTAGATATCCTCTTCACCCAACCCCTCCTTATGTTTAAAACCGAAAGCACGGTGTGTGGGTATAAAACTTTGAATACAACTGGATGAACCGCCAGACCCTATGCCTCGACGGCTACGGTGTTTTTGTTCACCAGCATAATTGAATTCATAGTTCCCCGCACCGCAAGCCTCAGCTCCTGCCTTCCCAAGAAGGGTTCGGAGGGGTCCTCCTATAGAACCTCCTTCGAGGAGAAGCTGTTAGGTCGCCTTAAACAATCGGGCGGCTTGGATCGCCGCCGAGAGACAAAAACAAAAATGGCGATGCTTATGCAGGTTACGCCGACCTCGTCGCAAACGTCGGACCCGAACCCCACACGGACATGTCTAGTAGGAGCTTCCCATCACTCATACCACCAAGGTAACGTTACCGACCCCTGCTTTCGTTTCAATTAAGTTATACACTAAATCCATACATCCAAATGTTGCATATGCAAATCCCTGCATCTCAATGCTTCATGTCGCGTCATGAAGCAGCAGCCGCCTCATTCAATATGAGCGGCGACTGACTGAGGTTCAAAGGCTGGCCCTCGAAGGGCTCGAGGCCGCCTCACGTCAAACAGAGCCAGGGGAGAAAAACTGAGATGAGCCCCAGCGGCTTTGCTCGACCCCGCTCAGAAGTGGACAGGGACATCTCGACCTTTCTCGTTCGATTCTAACCCCGAGCCAAACCCATAGAATCTCTGTCGAGGAGAGGCCAATGGGCCACCTGAGCCTACCGAACGGCTTGGGCATCTGTCGGGAGGCGGGTTAAGAAGTAGTGGAATGCCACATGAGGGCTCTACCGACCCCGTCAGTGAATGATGGACCCGGATTCCACACGAACATACCCGATAGCGAGCTCATTGAGCACAACACTCAAGCCGTCAAAACAAGTGTTGTCAACTCAACCCCTTCAGTTGTGGAAACTGAGGATGGGGTGACGCGCGAAACACGGCCAACCCCTATCAGACCCTAAGGGGCTCAGGAGCTCAAGCCGCTCGATCCGAGATCGAGAGACCGAGGTTTGAAGGCTGACCCGTGAGGGGCCTAGGGCCACCTCGTGTCCAATAAGAGCTAGGGGAGAAAAATGCATATGAGCCTCAGCGGCCTTTGCCCGACCCGCATTGAGGCAGGAAGGGTCATCTCAATCTTCTAAGTTCAATCCACCCTCTTGCCAAGCCCATAGAGTCCCTGTTAAGGGGGAATCTATTGGAAGGTAGGTCAAGGAGCAACGGAACGCCGCCCAAGAACTTTGCCGACCCTATCGCAAAGCAGTGGATCTAGATTCCATTCGAACATTCCTATTAGCGAGCTCATCAGGCATGTCACTCGAGCCACCAAGGCAAGCAACATCGCCTCGACCCCTCCAGTTGCGAAAAACCACGGATGGGGCGACAGTCACAAAATGAGCCGGCCCTTGACCGAATCCCCACCACGCGTAGGGGCTCGGGGAAGGCCGGGCTAGCGATAAGACCAAACTCCCAGTCATGCAACGATCGCCAAAATCCAAAGTAAGGGTACGTGCGAACACAAGTGTAAGTTCGCTACCCTCGCTACGGTGTCCAGTAACATCCGACCCCAGCGACCGCAAGGGGTTGGATCTCACTCGGGGGTTGTTAAAGGTATGAGTACCTCCTTTCCTTTTTCGAAAAATTCATTACATCAGACCTCTTCCCCGCATCGAGACTAGGCGGCAAGGTTTGGGGGAACAGATAATTAAGACCACAAAAAAGCCCATGCCCAGACGGCTACGGTAATTTTGCTCACCAACACAATCAACATTTCCCCTAAACACCTCGGGCCCTATAGTCTTGACAAATGGAAGGGTCGGATCGCATAAATCTTTTTTCATTGCAAAAGGGAAGAAGGTAAGATCAAACAAACGAAACAAAATTGTGAAACAAAGTCACGAATCTGTTTTCCGACACGAAAGTACCGACACTTGTTCACATATTACAGGTAAATGTTTATCAAACTTATTCAACTAACTACTTCCATGGAGGGAGAACCATTCCTTTCAGCCTGTTCGCCAGGTTCCGCGCAATGGGGGTCACCGCCTTCTCAATCTCGTCCAGCTAGGGGTCTTCATAGCCAAGTGTGAAGCCTTGGCTCATTACCTCCAAGTTGATCTCCCGATCATAATGAGAACAGGCAACAGTGAAGGCTTGGGTGATCCCGACGTGAAAGGCGTCCTCCTCAAGCTGGCCCACCCGCACTGTGATACCAGCAGCACGAGTTGCAGGGGAGTTGGTCCCCTCCTCTTGTGCCACCTATAGGTCGTCGCAGACCACCACGACAGCGGCACGCAGAAGATCGTGCTGATCGCTTTCGGCCTGTAGGATCCCCCGCACCTCGGCGAGCTCCGTGCCTTGCCCAGCAGAAATTTCCTCGGCCTCCAGCCTTTGGGCCACCATGTCTCCAAGATCCGCCTGGAGGGCCCTGGCCTCCCGACATGCCTCGTCGTGCTCTCAGATGGCCCGGTCACGCTCCTCGTGGGTCGTGCTGCACTCTGAGTGAAGTCTTTCTTCGGTCTGGCGCAGCTCGTCCTGCTCCCTGCACAGCCGGGCGATCACCTCAGCATCCTGGTTCGCCCTCTGCTGCAGGGCTATGGACCTATCCTTGGCCTTCCGCCTGAGATCCTGCTCCGTCTCCAGCTCAGCCAAGACCTTGATGGCCGCTGATTGGCCTCGGCATCCTTCTGGAGCAGCTCATCCCGCTCCTTTTGGATCCTGGTGGCCTCCTCCTCGTCCAGCTTCACCCTCGCTCACAGGTCCTCGAACATCCCATGGATCTCCTCTACATCCTGACGCGCCTCAGTTTCCCGCAGCTAGGCGGCGGTGAGCTGGGCGCTCAAATCTCCGTGCAGCCGAGCCTCCTCGGTGAGGCGGTCCCGTTCCACCTTCTGCTCGTGGAGGAACCGAGATTTCCCCTAGCTACGAGCAATGAGGGACTGAAAGGAAGACCAGTGTCAAAAATACAAAAATACATGATGACGAGAAGAAAGCAAGACGAAAGATCAAGCGGATACCTGGCCATTGGGAACAATGACGTCGCGCAGGATGACCCGGGCCTTATCCAGGACACCCATCATCGTCGAGATCCCTTCGTCAAGACTCCCCCGCTCTATGCTCTCGACAGCATCGTTGAGCGAGAAGAGAGTCGACGTTGGGTCTTGGGGATCCATCTAGTGGAGCAGTGGCTCACCCCTCAAGGGCGAGCGGCTGCCCCCGGCACCAGGCCTGAGGGCAACCCCCCACTGGTCCTCTCCACAACCGCCAAAATGCTCATAGTCCCTCCGGCTATGTCCTCCTCCATCCAGCCTGCCTCGGGCGCCGTAGCCTGGGCCGTCGGTGTCGTGGATTGCGCCGCCCCCTCGGACGTCACCATGGTGACATCCAGCTGCGTCGGGCTTGTCGCGGTCGCGGTCACCTCTGCCTGGGCCTCCGGTGGCATGGACTATGTTGCTCCCTTGGATGCCACCACGACTACATCCGGCTACGCTTGGCTCGTCAGGGCTGGGGACCCTCCGGCCGCGTCCTCCTCCATCCGTCCCGCATCGGGCACCGTCGCTTGGGCCATTGGAAGCATGGATTGCGCTACCCCCTCAGACACCACCGTGGCTGCATTTGGCTGCTCCTAGCTTGGTGCAGTCACAGCCACCTCCACCGGCGACATCGGACCCTTGGCTGGTGGTGCCATGCCCGCCACGGAAGACGCCGCCTGCTTAGCAACCACCGAGGGCACGGGCGCCGCTGGATCGGCCGACGAGGCCGCAACATCATCACCGCTCCTGCCCGAAATAGGGGTGACATCGAGCAGTGGTGTCCGTCCTGCCTGAAGGGCAAGACTCTTCTTGGGCGCCAGCCCTAGAGAGTGGCCTTGTCGCAAGAGTCTGCAAGAAGGTAAAAGGCATAAGGTCAAAACAGAAAAATAAAAAGGGGTAAAGACAGTGGAATTAGTGGCCTACTCTAGCGCCTTTGGGCGGCGGGAACATTTTGGGGATGAACCCCTAGACCCCTGCCCTGACTCATCTGGGTGGGACCACTTCGAGCCTGCCCCCTGCTCCCGGGCAGGGGGGCTCGTCAACCTTATCTCCGAGGGCACGGCAACGGTGCCGCCCCTCTCCGTTGATGACTCAGGCATGGCGGCAGATCCACCTACCCCTATCAGCTCGTGGGGCGCGGCAGCAGAGCCACCCCCTCCATCAGCACCTTGGAGGCGGCGGCCAATCCGCCTCCCCCCATCCACCGATCCTTCGGTGGCACCTCGAATGGGGCGGCAGATTCTATGGCTCCCATCGGCCCTGAGGACGGGCCGATGGTTTGGCCCACCTCCACTGACCTCACGGACTCGCTTCCCTCCGCATGGAATGGGAAGGGTCCCTGCATGAGCCGGTGGGCGTCTGTCATCATATCCTCGTCCTCCAGGACATCCCAATCCACGTCGGCGGCTACCTCGTTGTCATCATCATCATTGTCGTCATCACTACCTGTCTCCTCTCCTCGATCACACGCTTGCTGCTTCTGTAGTAGATTCTTCTTCCTGAGCTTCCTCGTCTTTTTGTCCCACTCGACCGCGATATGGTTCGCTTTGGCCAAGGTCCGATCCTTCAGCAATGGAGCTAGGCTTTCCTTGAAGAATAGTGCCCTCGGCTGGTCCCACCATCCCCAGGGTCAGCTTCAAGGGGTCGGAAATTCGAGTAAAAAAGGAGTACGGAGGAAGAAAACTTACGAAGTCAATAAACCCCGGCTCCGACCGCATTGGGGGATGCCCCGGCACCGAAAACACAAAATCAAGGATGACGCCAGTGGTGTCCTTCGAAGGCTCCATCACCTCCTTGATGCGATGTGCCACTTCGGAGGGATGGGAGCGCTTTGTCGACAAGCACAGTCCCTTCGAACAACGCTCCAAGCGCCATCTGGTGTAGGGGAAGCACGCGCGCCATCAACAGCGCCACCCTCCTCGCGTGGTAGGCACCAATGATCCCCGATCCCTTCATGCCCCTGTCCTTCAAAGTTTGGAGGGTACCAAGAAGGTCGTTGATGTTCTTCTTCTCCTTGACCGGGACGCCCCACCTCCACGACCCTGAGGCCTCCATGATGATGCACCCGGAGAAGACTAGCAAGGGGGCAGTGGCGTCATCCTTAACATAGAACCATTGCGAATGCCACCCCTTGTTGGAGGTCGACTGACGCATTAACGGGTACGCTTCTGCCCAGTTGTTGTGGAGGTTAATGCCGGTGCATCCCACCAGCGCGTGCAGCTCTTGCTTCCCGACCCGCCTCTTCAGAAGATTGACGGCGAAGATATGCCACCATAGGTCGAAGTGGGGATCAATCCCCAAGAACCCCTCACACAGGGCGACAAACACCGCAATATGTTGGATCCCATTGGGGGTAAGGTGCTACAGCCCCACCTGGTAGTAATCCAATAGCCCCCGAAGGAACAGGTGAGCAGGTATGGCAAATCCCCGCTCAAGGAAGTGAGCGAAGGACATGACATACCCTTCGGGTGGCACCGGCTCATCCTCATCACCGTGCAGTAGCCACTCCTCGGCGGCGGTCAGCGGGCGAAGGAGGCCACGGTGAATGAGGCCCCCCAGGCGCTGAGGGGTGATGCTGGATCAGCACCATAGCTCCATTGAAATGATTGGGAGGGGTGGATGTGAGTTCAACGGCTGCCGCGATGCAGATGCGAGCTTGACGGCGGCCGCAATGCGAGTGCGGGAGGCTCTAGCGATTGGCGGTGGAGGTTGATGACGCGAAGGCAAAAAGGCGAAGTACGGAACCCTAGGGGCGAACCCTGTGGTTTTATAGGGGCGACGGGTGTGAGAAGGGCAACCGTCTGCCACGATCTCTGAGCCTGCCACGACACGCCGCCGCATCACGTCGTAGGATACGCTCCCGCGATCCCTATCCTTTCCCACCAAAATCGCACTAGATGGTTCACCTTCCCGAGCGGATTGGACTCTTTTCCCACAGTGGGGATACGGGTCAAAAAATTCCTCCCCCAGCCCGTATGGGCCTAGAAAGCCCAAGGGTCAGCCCAACAGTCTCAATGGCCATCCCAACGAGGGATAGGCCCGCGAGTGACTAAGACGCAGGTACACAAGCATCAGTAGGGCTGACCCTGGATGAAATCCCCACGAACGGGATACCAGCATTCCCTTAAAGCTATCCAGTTGATAAAAACCGAGTGTCATAGCCTTACCCGCGAAGGGTCTAAAACACCCCCAGGCAATTCTGCCTGAATCACCCGAGGGCTTAGGGGCTACACCCATCGGGTGCGCTCGCGCGCACCCTATGGCAAACCGAAACACCCCCCGGGTGATTCTGCTCGAATCACCCGGGGGCTCGGGGGTACACCCATCGGGTGCGCTCGCGCACACCCTCTAGCAAACCGAAACACCCCCTGGGCGATTCTGCCTGAATCACCCAGGGGCTCGGGGGCTACTCTCGGGGACCTAATACCGGGGTACCTAATGAGGTGGAACTTATGACCATCGAATGTTGACACTTCCGATCAAACGAGAACGCTATTGCGCTTCTTGCCCGAATGACGGAAGACTGGTTCCGCCTCGCCCGACCTCCGAGGGCTAGGCTCCACCTCACCCGATGGCTAAGGGCTGCTCTGCCTCGCCCGATGGCTAAGGGTTGGCCCCGCCTCGCCCAACATCCGAGGGCGGGCTCCGCCTCGCTCGATGGCTAAGGGCTAGCTCTGCCTCGCCCGACATCCGAGGGCTGGCTCCGTCTCGCCCGACGCCCGAGGATGGGCTCCGCCTCGCCCGACGGCTAAGGACTGGCTCCACCTCGCCCGACCCCCGAGGGCTGGCACCGCCTCGCCCAACGACCGAGGGCAGGCTCTGCCTCACCTGATGCCCGAGGGAGGGCCCCGCCTCGCCCGACGGCTAAGGACTGGCTCCGCCTCGACCGACCCCGGAGGGCTGGCTCCACCTCGCCCGACGACTACACCCTGCTCCTTCATAATGACGAGCGCAGGGTACAACAGGACATTCGAGTCAAACACAGTACCAAGGACCATGCCCTGCACCGCTACAGGAAAGTACCATCAGGGTACGATAGGACGAGCGCTTTAGACCATTCCAGACATGGCAGAGTCTGAATAGTGTTGTAGGCGCCGCCTTTAGCCCTTGGGCGCGGAACCTGACATAAACATACGACAACCACTACGGTCCAAGAAGAGACTCATGCCCTCTACAGTGATGAACATACAGTCACCGCACCGTCCGCTCCCCACAGGGCTACAGGTCAACACCCTTGTCCAACACGTCGCCCGGGGGAGGCGAGACAGGACATAACCACTTGCTGATCAGGTAAGAGCGTGGCGTCGTCAGCACATGGGCATCCGGCGAATGTGCCAATCCCTAACACCATCTGGCCATGTCAGCGGGGCTAGCTCAGTGGAAAAGGAGGACCCAACACCTTCGGAGGGGCTCTTTGGCCTCTGGTTTTTCTCCTTTCTCCAACATGTAACCCCTGCTCCCCCTTGATCTATAAAAGGGAGGGTAGGGCACCCCGCTGAAGGGGGATCAACTCATAGAAAGATCGATCGATATGATTCAACAACACACACCACACACAGCTGAGTAGTGACCAAGCTCTCGGCGACCTCTCAACCGTTCCATCAGAGACTTGGGACTCGTCCCTCTCTCGACCGTTTGTACCCCCTACTACGAACTCTTTTTGGTACTAATAACACGAGCAGTAGCAGACTGGACATAGGGACATTCAGCCCAAACTAGTATAAACCTTGTGCCCTTTAGTGCACCATCCGGGCCTAACGCGCAATAATTATAAATTTACTAGTCGGTGTTTGTTCAAAACATCGACACTGATAAAACCTCAAACCAAGACTTACCGGACACTTTCCAAACTTATCAGCAGAGACACAATCATATAAAGCATATTTTTTTTATCATAGAACCTTTCCAACATAGAATTCTTGGCAAATTTGGGGGAAGCTGGTGACGAGATCCAAAGTTCAGGAAGTCTAGATAGTAAGCCTACAAGAAATTGCAAAGTGGTTAGTAAATACATTACATATAGATGACAAAAAAGTAATTGATAGGAAAACAAGCAATGGAAAAAAGACATACCGCAAAGAAGTATATGCAGCCACCGATTGTGTAACACCTCTGGTGTTTTAAACCCTAAAATATGCCATGTCATCATATGCATTGCACATCATTCTTGTGTTAGTGAAAACTTTGATATGCATTCACTAAAACAAGTTTATTTTTATGAATATATGTATTGACTTGTATGGATGAATCAAGTTCAAAACCTTTGTGTTGAATTGGATTCCGAAACCCTAATTTCCTGCATTTAAATTCTACCCTGGAAAACCTAATTCAAAATCTAAGCACATTTTGGGGTTGAGCCTAAAAGGCAAAGTGTAGAGCTTGTCATTTTGTACAAAGTTGGTTTTTGGAGTTTTCAAAGTTGTTTTATAAATTTTGAAGTAATTTGAAAAGGGATAAATTCTTAAAGTGACCCCTTTTGATTTTAAACTTGCATTTTAAAATGTAGACATAATTTGAGTATAGTTGTTAAAGAAAAGTTGTAGAACTTTGAATTTGGAACAACTTTTATTTTTGGAGATTTTTGAGTTACCATACAAATTTGAGAGTAATTTGAAAATTGGATCGAGTGGCAATTCGGTAATTAGTGGGAACAGTGCCAGCAGGCGACACCTCACCGACGGCGAGCTTCCATCGACTTCCAGTCGCACCCGTGGCCACCACCGGCTTTGCGCTGGCATGGGAAGGCTGATGTGTGGCTTATCCGTGCTTCTTGGCCGCGCTATAAAGCCAACGCCGTCGCCGTTCTCCTCCATTTCCTCTCCTCTGTTTTTCCCGTCGTCGCCGCTTAGCTCCGTCGAGCTCGTACCGTCGCCATAGCGCCCTTCTAGTCTCAGCAAAGCATGTCACCATTCTGCCTGCTTCTTGCGAACCCATCCGACCTATCCTTGACTCTTGATTTCACCGAGAAACACTACGTAACGGAGCCGCACCGCCGTGTCCGCCATGGCCAGCGTCAAGCTCGATTTGAGCCGTGGCTGGTGAAATTAGTGCCACCCATGGGTGTGCCTTGTCGTGGTGATCACGCTGGTACCCTTGCCGTCGCTGGAGACCTCACCGTCGGCGAGAAATCACCGGTCAGATGGCTCGCCATCGTGGTCAGCGCGGGAGTACTATGCCGATATGTCGGACCCCGATGTTAGTGGCCATTGATTTGAAAATGGATTTTTTTTCAATTTTGCAGAATTGTTCAAATAGTGTTGTGTTTTGTTTATTTTGTGTAGAATTAAATAGAGCTCCAAAAAATTATGAAAATTTTTGTGTGACCTCTCTGAGATGTAAAATATTTAGGAAAAATATTAAATGTTACTTTGAAGTACTTTTTGAATGTGATAAAAATTGCTCAAATTAATTAATAAATGGGTTTCCATGATTTTTCTAGGCTTAAATATTTATCCAAAAATTATGAAAATTGTTTTGCCACTTAGTTATCATGTGATGAGCCTTCACAAAAAATTTGAGCTCATTTGGAGAAAGTTTATTTATTTCATAATTTTGAATTAAATAATTAATTCATAAAAACAAATAGTAAACCTTAATGACTTAGGTTTTGTTTGAATTTTGGATTGAGTGATGATCTTGGGTCATTGGCATAAAATGATCCTTGGTACTTAAAGTAAGTGTTTGAGTTTATGAAAAAAGTTTAGTTAGTTGTTGGTTTGCAACTGTACCGCGTAGGAAAGTTGTATTCAAGTTTGTAACTTTTGCATCCATCGTCAAGCATCATGTTTTATATCTCACATCATATTGAACATGGCATTATTACTTTGTGTAGTGAACGAATGTGAGAACGTGGTAGTCAACCAAGTTGTTGAGGAAGTTAATCCAACTGTTGAGGTCGGGTTTGATATCTGTGGAAAATCTCCGGAACCTGACTATTCCGACAATCAAGGCAAGCCCCGGATGCATTTAAACCTACCTTGTGTTTTACAAATTTATATCGATTTTGCTTTCAACTACTGCATTAAGTGATTAGGAGTTGAGTGAAAACCTAATTGGTGCATGACCAACCTTGTTTTTCCATATCAACCTTGTTACCAGTTTTAAATTCGAGGATGGCTAGTTATGCTTAGCCATGCTTAGACAGATGAAAGTCGGGTGATTACCTGTCACCTGTGAGATATAAAAGGGTTTTTGGATACGACTGGTTATTTGTGTTATCATGAGATATGAGCATGTGGAGTAATAATTCTAGACCGAGCGGACTCGGGGTGTGAGAGCCACAGGACATGGATGTCTTGTGAGCGGGTTCTTTCCACCTGTGTCGATTAAGAACCATCCGTTGTTGAATTGCATGAGGTGAGACTTTGTAGTACTGACCACATACTCCGATAAGCCTTAACTTGGCTATTCTATTACTAGAATGGCTACTCACGCACTGAGAGTGGAGAGATGGCGAGGGTAGCATGTACCCACGTGGCAATGGGCTGGATTGGTGGAGTACTGTGCTCTCGGGTGGCGCGGACCCGTTCTTGTTTTAGAGGACCTGAGGGTAGGTTGGTATATGTAGGTCAGGGACCTGCATATGTCTTGTGGTTGGGAATCCCCAGCTGGGTTACAATCGGTTTGAATCGTCGTTGCTCCTCGGTTATGGAGACTCAACTCACTGTTCATCATCGTATTAAATAACTGGAACTTGAGTACGTGTTGAGAAAGAGTTTGATATGAAGTTCATGGTCTCAATACATATCATGGCAGATTCATATATGATCTTGATGAAGGTTTTAATGTTGAAAGAAAGAATCTTGTTAGAGAGCTTTTACGCAAAAGAACTTTGTTTATTGCTAAAGCCATACCTTGAATCCCTGAGCCTGCATTCCTGAGTCTTATTAGTTTTTATTTTGGTTAAGTCTTGTTGAGTACTTTTGTACTCAGGGTTCGTTAAACCTTGTTGCAGGTGAATCTCATGAGTAGGTCTGCCTTGGACCGTGCTGCATGACTATTTTTCAAATCGAAGATGACAAGTAAATGTGTGGCCCTTGGGCATGGCACTTTATTGTGTGTTTTGTATTATGTTACTAATGCCACTCCACTACTATGGTTTGTAATAATAATCATACTTAGTTTGTAAGGTTTGAAACAACTATTTTGTAAACTAAGTTATTATAAGACTTTCGGTATTTTGCTCTGATGTAAATTAATGAATAAATTGTTGTAATACTGTAGTGACTCTGTAATGGATCCTGCTCGAAAAAATCATGGATGATTCGGGGTTTCCCAAGGACACCCGACAGTCTTCTTAAGTTATCGGGAACATATGCATAGTCGTCAGAGGTCATTGGACAGTGACAGGTGCATGTGGGCCCTATAATTTAGGAGGTTCTACCACAGAATGGTATCAGAGCGACCATTACAAAGGTTTTTGTAGTATTGTTTTACAGAAACTTCAAAATGATTTGGGATAAATAAATTTAACATGTTAATTTGGTCCAAATTGCTTCCAACTTATCTTAATTTATTCTCGCCATTCCTTATTTGGTTAGTAAGGTTTTATATGGTGGAGTAGTAATCTTAGTATGCCCTATATAATAAAAACTATTGTTTATGTACAATAGGAGCTTTGATGTTTAAGTTTCGTAAGGATGATTCATGCATCATGATTAATCCACTTGTTACTTACTTTCCCTCTTAGTCTGGGTTGAGTAGTGTAATCCATCCTTGCTACTCTTTAGACTTTTATCAGATTGTCTTATTTTTTTATTAAATCTTGCTTTCGACAGTATGGCTCGTACCAAGGTAACACCCCGTAAGTCCGTTGGACCCAAAGGAGTTCCTCGTCACCAGCTTGCCCCTAGGAGTGACGGTGCTAGCAGTAGCAGCTTTAGGCCTGATCCCTAGGCTGAGATACAGAGGCTTTCAGCAAAATTAGCATAGGCTACTAGAGATAGGGCCTTGGATGCCATCTAGGTGGGCAAATTACAGGATCAATTGAGGTGTCTCACCACCGCTCATAAGAACTGTGAGCGTATGTTAGTCCGTATGGTGGAAGGAAGAAATGAGGCTTGGCATAGTGAAGATGTAGCTAGAGCCCGAGCTCATGAGTTAGAGTTTTATGTAGAAGACTTAGAAGAATATTATACCAATCTGCATGAAGAAGTCCATAGGCTGAATAATCTCCTAGATCCAAATCATGAACCTCAAGCAGATGCAATGGACCCAGGTGTCATCATAGCAGATGATGATGAACCGAAAGAGGAAGAAGAAGAAGATCCAGAAGAAGTAGTGATGGTCAATGAAAGTGATAATGAAGGCGGAAATATTTCTAGAATGGATACCGATCACGAGGTTTGAGATGATCGAGGAGAAGAGTAGAGTTGTAATAGTTCTAGCCTAGTTGGGTAGTCTTGCTTAAGTGCGAAATTGTGTATAAATAAGTGAACCCAATGTAATGTGTTTGTAGTAAGCTCTTATAATAGTTCAATAAATGTTTGTGAGTAAAGTTTGGTTTGTCATGAACAGATGCATCGTACGCGGGGTTCGAATATTCCTAGTTCTTTACAAGACGAGGATGGTATTCCTGATCCACCACCAGTTTTGCTAAATTTGGCTGATGCTATCGCGGCACTGGTCAACGTGACCGTAGATAATGCTCGGTTGCTTCGGGAGTTAGCTCAAAGCAATCAAAATATGATGCAAGAGAACCGTGGCCGTAATCATCAAAGGCAAGAAGCTACGTATGTTGACTTCACGGATACACGACCACCAGTATTTACCAAGGCTGACGAACCACTTGAAGCTGATGATTGGCTTTGTACCATGGAGCAGAAGTTTGACCTCATTCCATGCACTGAGTTTTAGAAGCCTGTTTTTGCTGCCCAACAGCTTAGAGGTGCAGCAGGCGCTTGGTGGGCGAACCTTATGGCTATGCAACCAGCCGGTATTCAGTTAACTTGGGTCGAGTTTCATACTGCTTTTCGTGCCCATTATATTCCGGAGGGAGTTATGGCCATGAAGCTTGATGAGTTTCTTGCTTTGAAGCAAGGTGATCAAACAGTCATGCAGTATGTGGGCAAGTTCAATCACCTTTCACAGTACGCACCTGAGCATGTTAACACATATGCCAAGAAGAAGAAGTGGTTCATGCGTGGCCTTAATACCAAACTTCAGACCATGATGACTACCTGCACCAATGGCACGTATCATGAGGCTGTTAACATTGCTATTGCTTCAGAGGAGAAATATCGGCAGCATAAGGAGATTAAGAAGAAAAAGAGTGTGCCATCTGGGTCTTTCGGTGGCAATCAAAAGAGACAGAAGATAATCTATCATCCAGTGAATCACTATCGTCCTCCTTATCGTCCACCGTAGTTCCAAGCCGGTCAACGACCAAATGTCCGTCCTGCCACAATTTACCCGAACTCACAACAGACAAATGTTCTCGGTGTTCGTGCTCCAACACCACAAGGCCACAATTACCCATGTTTTAATTGTGGGAAGTCCGGTCATTTCTCTAGGGAATGTCCGTATCCTAAGCAATATAATCCAAATTTTTAGAAGGCTCCTGGAAATCAACAACAGGGTCAAGCTCAGGACAAGAACAGCAACCAAAATACTCAGAAGGGCAAAAATGAAAAGAAGACGGGGTGGGTTTTCTATACTCAAGCTAGAGAGATTCCAGAAGGGGAAGCCGTGATGCTGGGTATGTTTCCTGTCACCGATCATCCTGCAGTTATGCTTTTTGATTCTGGTGCATCTCATACATTCATCAATAGAACCTTTGTCATAAAGCATGAAATTCCAATTGGGGCAACAAAGGAAAATTTCTATATACAGACGCCCGAGGGACATCTATGTACTAAGGAAATGGTGTACCAGGTACCCATAAACCAGGGTGGGCACATTTTTTCCACCACCATGATTATTCTAAAAGATCAGGATATAGATGTGATCTTGGGAATGAACTGGATGTATCAGCATAAAGTTGTTGTAGATACTTTGAATATGACAATAAGGTTGAGTTTGTCAGATAGTAATTCTCAGCTTCTTATCCAACTTCCAATCTTAAAGAGATCAGTGGAAAAAGTTTGTGTAACTTCTATCAAGGAGATTAGAGATATCCCCGTAGTTTGTGATTTTCCAGATGTTTTTCCTGAAGATTTACCCGGTCTACCACCTGATAGGGATGTTCAGTTTAACATAGATCTAAAACCTGGAATAGCTCCGATCTCTAGGAGAGCTTATAGGATGTCTCCCAAGGAATTAGCCAAATTGAAGACTCAGTTGTAAGAGTTGATTGATAAGGGGTTTATCCAACCTAGTTCATCACCTTAGGGATGTCCTGCAATTTTTGTGAAAAAGAAAGATGAGACCCTGAGATTGTGTGTTGACTATCGTCCATTGAATGAAGTTATAATTAAAAATAAATATCCCTTACCTCGGATAGATTTACTTTTTGACCAACTGGCTGGAGCCAAAGTTTTCTCCAAGATTGATTTGAGATCAGGTTATCATCAAATCAAAATTAAGCCTGAAAATATTCTCAAAACGGCATTTACCACCAGATATGGATTATATGAATACCTGGTAATGTCTTTTGGTTTGACGAATGCCCCAGCTCACTTCATGTATCTGATAAATTCAGTATTCATGCCTGAGATAGACAAGTTTGTCGTGGTCTTTATTGATGACATCTTAGTATATTCCAAGAACAAGAAAGAACATGCTGAACATCTCAGAGTTGTTCTGACACGCTTAAGAGAACATCAGTTATATGCCAAGTTCAGTAAGTGTGACTTTTGGCTAAAGGAAGTATAGTTTTTAGGACATGTCTTGTCAGCTGAAGGAGTTGCGGTAGATCCAAGCAAGGTTAAGGATATACTAGATTGGAACCCACCAACCACTGTTCATCAGGTTCAGAGTTTTCTAGGAATAGCGGGTTATTACCGTTGTTTTATTCTAGATTTCTCTAGAATATCTAAGTCTATCACTGGATTGTTAAAAAACCAAGCCAAGTTTGTCTGGTCACCTGACTGTGAAGAAGCTTTCCAGACTTTGAAGAGGTTATTAACCACTGCCCTAGTGGTAGCACAGCCAGATATCGAGAGGTCGTTCGACATTTATTGTGATGCTTCTGGTATTGGTATTGGGTGTGTATTGATGCAAGAAGGCCGAGTCATTGCCTATGCTTCTAGACAACTTAAGCAACATGAAGAACATTATCCAACTCATGATCTGGAGTTAGCAGCAGTTGTCCATGCTTTGAAGATTTGGCAGCATTACCTGCTTGGTAATACTTGCCATATTTATACAGATCACAAGAGTTTAAAGTATATCTTTACTCAATCAAAATTGAACATGCGACAAAGAAGATGGTTAGAATTGATTAAAGATTATGACTTGGAGGTGCATTACTATCCTGGTAAGGCAAATGTGGTTGCAGATGCACTCAGTCGCAAGAGTCATTGCAATTGCCTGACAGTAAAAATAATGGATCTGACTTTATGTCAAGAGATGGAAAAGTTGAATGTAGAGGTAATTCAACAAGGTAGTTTGATCAATATAACTGTTGAATCAACTATTCAAGACTAGATTATTGCCGCTCAAAAAGAAAACAAGGGTATAGTCCATATCAAAGAGAGTCAGGAATGGAAAAGCGGCATGCTTCAGGATAGATGATGCAGGTGTGTTATGGTTTAAGAATCGCCTAGTGGTACCAAAGGTTCCTGAGTTGTGACAGTCAATTCTTGAAGAGGCACATACAACCGGGTTCTCTATTCATCCGGGAAGTAATAAAATGTACCACGACTTGAAACAGAGATTTTGGTGGACCAAAATGAAGATAGAGATTGCTCGGTATATAACCAAGTGTGATACTTGCCAAAGAGTAAAAGCTATACATTTGAGGTCAGCTAGAGAGTTATAGCCATTGCCTATTCCAGCTTGGAAGTGGGAGGATATTAGTATGTGCTTTATCGTTGGTCTACCCAAGACATCAAAAGGATTTGACTCAATATGGGTTATTGTAGATCGACAAACTAAGTCAGCACATTTTCTTCCAGTCAAGAGTATATATCCCACTATCCAATATGCCAAGATGTATTTAGCATGAATCATGAGCCTACATGGTGTACCAAAGACCATTGTGTCGGATAGAGGTACACAGTTTGTCTCCAACTTTTAGAAACAATTGCATGCGTCGTTAGGTACCAAACTTCTATATAGTACCGCTTATCATCCATAGACTGATGGTCAGATTGAAAGAGTAAATCAAGTACTTGAAGATATGTTAAGGTGTTGTGTCCTTAACTATTCCAATAAGTGGGATGAATGTTTGCCTTTGGCTGAGTTCTCATACAACAATAATTATCAAGAGAGCATCAAGATGGCTCCGTTTGAAGCACTCTATGGTCGTAGATGCAGAACCTCACTAAATTGGTCTGAACTCGGGGAAAGATGGTTCTTTGGAGTTGACCTTGTGAAAGAAACAGAAGAGAAGGTTAGGCAGATACAAAGTAATTTGAAGATAGCTCAGTCCCGACAAAAGAGTTATGCAGATAAACGACGTCGACCATTGGTGTTTAACAAGGGAGATTTTGTATATCTGAAGGTATCACCAATGAAGGGAGTTACCCGTTTCGGTGTTAAAGGCAAGTTGGCACCTCGTTATATTGGACCATTTCAAATTTTGGATAGGTGTGGAAAGGTGGCATATCGCTTGAAGTTACCAAAACATCTCTCATCTGCACACGATGTGTTCCATGTTTCTCAATTAAAGAAACGTCTTCGAGTGCCTGATCAGAATATTGAGGTTGAAGGAGTTGAACTTGAACCTGATTTGACCTATTCTGAATATCCTATCAGAGTTCTAGATCGGAAAGACCGTGTCACTCGAAGGAGGACAATCAAATTCTACAAGATACAATGGAATCAACATTCCGAAGAAGAAGCTACTTGGGAATCCGAAGATTTCTTGCTAGAACAGTTTCTGGAGTTTCTTGCGTCAATATAGAATAATGTTAGTTGTTCTCTATCGTTACAAATCATGATTGTAAAGGGACCTTAGCTGTTTTATGGTTAAGTTTTGAATGTTTTTGCTTGACACGTTTCCTTTTCCATTACTTACCCTGTGACTTTAAATCTCAGAATGAGATTTCTTTTAGGGGGAAAGATTGTAACACCTCTGGTGTTTTAAACCCTAAAATATGTCATGTCATCATATGCATTGCACATCATTCTTGTGTTAGTGAAAACTTTGATATGCATTCACTAAAACAAGTTTATTTTTATGAATATATGTGTTGACTTGTATGGATGAATCAAGTTTAAAACCTTTGTGTTGAATTGGATTCCGAAACCCTAATTTCTAGCATTTAAATTCTACCCTGGAAAACCTAATTCAAAATCTAAGCACATTTTGGGGTTGAGCCTAAAAGGCAAAGTGTAGAACTTGTCATTTTGTACAAAGTTGGTTTTTGGAGTTTTCAAAGTTGTTTTATAAATTTTGAAGTAATTTGAAAAGGGATCAATTTCGTAAAGTGTCCCCTTTTGATTTTAAACTTGCATTTTAAAATGTAGACATAATTTGAGTATGGTTGTTAAGCAAAGTTGTAGAACTTTGAATTTGGAACAACTTTTATTTTTGGAGATTTTAGAGTTACCATACAAATTTGAGAGTAATTTGAAAATTGGATCGAGTGGCAATTTGGTAATTAGTGGGAATAGTGCCAGCAGGCGACACCTCACCGACGGCGAGATTCCATCGACTTCTAGTCACGCCCGTGGCCACCTCCGGCTTCGCGCTGGCATGGGAAGGCTGCTGCGTGGCTTCTCCGTGCTTCTTGGTCGTGCTATAAAGCCAACGCCGTCGCCATTCTCCTCTGTTTCCTCTCCTCTGTTTTTCCCGTCGTCGCCGCTCAGCTCCATCGAGCTCGTGCCGTCGCCATAGCGCCCTTCCAGTCTCAGCAAAGCATGTCACCGTTCCACCTGCTCCTTGCGAACCCAGCCAACCTGTCCTAGATGCTTGATTTCACCGAGAAACACTGCACGCCGTCGTTCTTCCTCGCGGCCGGCCGTAACATCGTCGAGCTCACTTCTTCGTGGCCAGCAAGCTCCGGTAGCTTTCTTGATCTTTCAAGCCTGGTTTCATCTTTACCATGTTGCTCTGGTGCTCTGTTGCCTTTTGATTAATCCATTCAGCCACTACAGACGCCGGAACGCCGCCGTCGACGACAGCCTACGCCGCCGTGTCTGCAGTGATCAACGACAAGCTTCTCTGTTGCTCCTCCGGTTCCTCTTTCAGCTCGAGCGTGTTTGGGGTGAGCTACTGAGTCTTCCCAAACCTTTTATTTAACTGCTACCGGCCTCGTTTCGCCGGCGTAATGCAGCCGCACCGCCGTGTCCGCCATGGCCGGCGTCGAGCTCGGTTTGAGCCGTGGCTGGTGCAATTAGTGCCACCCATGGGTGTGCCTTGTCGTGGTGATCACGTTGGTACCCTCGCCGTCACCGGAGACCTCACCGTCGGCGAGAAATCACCGGTCAGAGGGCTCACCGCCGTGGTCAGCGCGGGAGTACTGTGCCGACATGTGGGACCCCGATGTCAGTGGCCGTTGATTTGAAAATGGATTTTTTTCAATTTTGCAGAATTGTTTAAATAGTGCTGTGTATTGTTTATTTTGTGTAGAATTAAATAGAGCTCCAAAAATTATGAAAATTTTTGTGTGACCTCTTTAAGATGTAAAATATTTAGGAAAAATATTAAATGTTACTTTTAAGTACTTTTTAATGTGATAAAAATTACTCAAATTAATTAATAAATGGGTTTTCATGATTGTTCTAGGCTTAAATATTTATCCAAAAATTATGAAAATTGTTTTGCCACTTAGTTATCATGTGATGAGCCTTCACAAAAAATTTGAGCTCATTTGGAGAAAGTTGATTTATTTCATAATTTTGAATTAAATAATTAATTCATAAAAACAAATAGTAAACCTTAATGACTTAGGTTTTGTTTGAATTTTGGATTGAGTGATGACCTTGGGTCATTGGCATAAAATGATCCTTGGTACTTAAAGTAAGTGTTTGAGTTTATGAAAAAGTTTAGTTAGTTGTTGGTTTGCAACTGTACCGCGTAGGAAAGTTGTATTCAAGTTTGTAACTTTTGCATCCATCGTCAAGCATCATGTTTTATATCTCACATCATATTGAACATGGCATTATTACTTCGTGTAGTGAACGAATGTGAGAACGTGGTAGTCAACCAAGTTGTTGAGGAAGTTAATCCAACTGTTGAGGTCGGGTTTGATATTTGTGGAACATCTCCGGAACCTGACTATTCCGACAATCAAGGCAAGCCCCAGGTGCTTTTAAACCTACCTTGTGTTTTACAAATTTATATCGCTTTTGCTTTCAAGTACGGCATTAAGTGATTAGGAGTTGAGTGAAAACCTAATTGGTGCATGACCAACCTTGTTTTTCCATATCAACCTTGTTACCAGTTTTAAATTCAAGGATGGCTAGTTATGCTTAGCCATGCTTAGACAGATAAAAGTCGGGTGATTACCTATCACCTATGAGATATAAAAGGGTTTTTGGATACGACTGGTTATTTGTGTTATCATGAGATATGAGCATGTGGAGTAATAAATCTAGACCGGGTGGACTCGGGGTGTGAGAGCCACAGGATATGGATGTCTTGTGAGCGGGTTCTTTCCGCCTGTGTCGATTAAGAACCGTCCGTTGTTGAATTGCATGAGGTGAGACTTTGTAGTACTGACCACATACTCCGGTAAGCCTTAACTTGGCTATTCTATTACGAGAATGGCTACTCGCGAACTGGGAGTGGAGAGATGGCGAGGGTAGCATGTACCCATGTGGCAATGGGCTGGATTGGTGGAGTACTGTGCTCTTGGGGGCGCGGACCCGTTCTTGATTTAGAGGACCTGAGGGTAGGTTGGTATATGTAGGTCAGGGACCTGCATATGTCGTGTGGTTGGGAATCCCCAGCTGGGTTACAATCGGTTTGAATCGTCGTTGCTCCTCGGTTATGGAGACTCAACTCACTATTCATCATCGTAGTAAATAACTGGAACTTGAGTACATGTTGAGAAAGAGTTTGATATGAAGTTCATGGTCTCAATACGGATCATGGCAGATTCATATATGATCTTGATGAAGGTTTTAATGTTGAAAGAAAGAATCATGTTAGAGAGCTTTTACGTAAAAGAACTTTATTTATTGCTAAAGCCATACCTTGAATCCCTGAGCCCGCATTCCTGAGTCTTATCAATTTTTATTTCGGTTAAGTCTTGTTGAGTACTTTTATACTCAGGGTTCGTTAACCCTTGTTGCAGGTGAATCTCATGAGCAGGTCTGCCTTGGATCGTGCTGCATGACTATTTTTCAAATCAAAGATGACAAGTAAATGTGTGGCCCTTGGGCAGGGCACTTTATTGTATGTTTTGTATTATATTACTAATGCCACAACACTACTATGGTTTGTAATAATAATCATACTTAGTTTATAAGGTTTGAAACTACTGTTTTGTAAACTAAGTTATTGTAAGACTTCCGCTATTTTGCTCTGATGTAAATTAATAAATAAACTGTTGCAATACTACAATGACTCTGTAATGGATCCTGCTCGGAAAAATTGTGGATGATTCGAGGTTCTCCGAGGACACCCGACAGTCTTCTTAAGTTATCGAGAACATATGCATAGTCGTAAGAGGTCATTGGACAGTGACAGATGCATGTGGGCCCTATAATTTAGGAGGTTCTGCCACAGATTGTCCTTCTTTGCTTTTTTCTATATAATGATATTGAAGCAAATAGCCATTCAAATATAAACATGGACTAGTCCCAATCGTTCACAGTCAAAACATCAATCAAAGCACCTAGATACTTGGGCTGGGAAGAGTACTTGAGTTTGGGCACAGGAAAGTTGACAATGCAACAACCATGAAGAATCGGAAGATGTCATCATCAGACAAAGAGTTGCCTACCAACTTCTTGCCAAAGGTCTTGATGAGGGGCAAAGAAGCCTCATTGATTTCTTTAAGAAAATTGGCCTTTGCAGACTCATCTTTCTATTGCCTGATATCTTCACCACCAATTGGAATCCCTAAGAATAGGTGAACTGATTTTGCAGAAAAAGGGACTATTTTGCCTCCAACAAGTATATCACAACAGTTGACATCGACTTGATTCGCAATCCATTGGACAAAGTTTCTATGCACTGAACATCCATCATACTCAAGGAAGATCCCAAATCCATGATCCCTGATGATCTTTTTCTTACACTCATCTAATTCTCTTATTTTCTCTCTAAAATACTTGTTATTGCACCTGCTTCCCGCTTTAGCAAATGAACTCTCACCAGCAGTTGATTTTCCTTTACCGGTGCCTTTAACATCTCTAAGATTCTGAAAAACCGATAAAAACTAAGTTTTCAGTTATGAAACTAATCATCAGTTCACTAAATATGGTGTCAAAAAAAAGCACATGCTACTGAATTTACCTTTCTAGCATGCTTCTGGACTTCAGAACGTCGTGATTTCCCTTCCTTCTTAATAGACTTAACAAACTAAAAAAACAACATCAATAGTTAGTTCATAAAAAATATAGTGGCATGGACTGATTCTAGTAACTTAACTGTCGGAGAATAAAAACAGAAAAGGTTGATATGTGCAAATGAGAGACAGACTGATGTCCTACTCCTATAACTATGACATAGTGAAGGTAATAGTCCAAAGAGATACAGAAATATGCATAGTTCAGTCATAAAAGTTTCAGAACATACTCCAGAAAAACACTCCTTTCATGTGCTTGAAAGCCTGGACTGCTACAGCAGGATCAATATCATCATCTGAGAAGTTGGATCCTAAAAATAAAACAAGATATATCATATTATATACACAGGTGCATAAACAAACAAAATTAAGTAAACTTATTACCACGCCAATATTCAATGAATCAGAGTTGTTGTCTTCTTCAGAGTTCATATCAAACTCATCATCACTCTCACCATTTACAGATTGACCATCAGATTGCAACTCATCATCAGCCATGGCTATATAACAAAAAAAAGTTTAATCAACTACAGTTTTCTTAAAAAATATGCATGCCTATAATTCAGAAACAAGAATTATTAAAATTTGCATGTTACTTCATTCTTCAAGTATCTAAGCATGTATATATCTAACAAAGTACCGGTAAAACAAACAACAACATATATACCTATCTATCCATATATAGAAGAGATATTTCCATCCATCTTAATCATGAAGATATATGACACACATACAAAACCAAATTTAATACATAAACCAACAGGTAGTCTGAAACACACATACAGAACCAAAGTGAGTAGTATCTGTAACCTTCTGGCCCAAATAAGCATTTACTATCAAGTCCAAATGTTTACATTGTGTAAAGGAATATATATTTCAGTGAAACAACTCAGAAAAGATTCAAATTTTCGATGAAAACACATAACACACTACCACTCAGGCATTAATGGCACAAAAACCTGCATTGTTGCCACAACAACAAATTTATAAGAACCAAAGAAAGTTGTGGGTGAACATTCAGATTGACAAGGAACAAGCACCACCTAAAGTCACAGTAGCAGCATAGGAAGGGCAAAAGCTATAAAAAGTACACTAAGCACCAAGTAAAATCGGACTTCAAAAATCACTCACGCTAAGTGCCTCTGCCTCAAGTATATAATATTACAGTAATATGATGTATGGATGATGAGCACCTTATAGCTAACACAGTAACCAATGAAGCATTTTACCACTACTAGTTCAATGGATACAAACACTAACAAGAATCTAATTCACTGAGCTAACAACAAACTCTATGCAGCCAGTTCACCTCTCATCAAAAAGTAGAATCTCAAATCTACCTTTAGTAATCATCTAGCAGGCTAGCACAGCACCTGAACAAACCAAGACCACAATATTCAAAACCTAGGGCAGCTAAGCTGAAAAAATTATAACCTTAATCGGCCATCGCTAACCAAAACGAGAATGCTTAGAACCAAGTTAAATCAGCTCGCCCTGCTTAGAACCAAGTCAATCACCTCACCCCTTAATGATGCCTCTTGAGAGGCTTCAGATAAAACACTGATTGCATAACGAGACAGTGCTACAGCTACAAACAAATTGATCGATAACAAAATCTGCCTATCTGGTTTAGCAGATCAATACTCACTAATCTAAACATAGCATTCAACAAAATCAAACAGATCAATAGTCGATTTTCACACCCAATCCATCTTGGTGTACTTTCTGACAGGCTGGGTGTTCCATCTAGAAACTCTGTGAGATATAGCAGGACTCTGGATGACTGCAGACAACAAGTAACTGCGATCTACTCACAATCAGAAATGGGAAAGGATAAATCATAAGAGCATATTTTTTTTAACAGCTGAACAGACTTCAGGAGATGATTACTTGACCATCTGAACTTGAATATCCCAAGCAAACCATGATCAACATAGTTCTATCAAATCACAGTTTCACAGTAGGTAGATAAATAGATTTCTGGAACTAGACATTCAGAGAGCAAGCAACTACTATCACAAAGTGGACTAAATGTTCCAAACAAGCCACAATCAGTTGAGACACATATGAACTTAATGTACCAACAAGCAACTAATATCACAAATAGATTGCTGGAACTTAATCTGTCAAACACAAATGGGTAAATCAACGCATCGCTAACACTGACATTCAGAGACAACATATGCAATGCAGTAGAATCATTTGGTTGGTATTAGTGACAAAGGATAGATTGTTTCAGTTTTTTCATGCTCATCCATTGGTAAATTGTTATCCATGCTCATCCACTCGACACTGGTGATCTAAACACCAAATCAGAGAGCACTCATGCAGCAGAATCAATGGACAGGAAACGAAACACAAAAGAAGCAAAATAGAGAACAAAACCAATGGTGAGCAAATGGGTAAATCAACTAGCTAGCACTGACATTCAGAGACAACTAGCTCTACAGACCCCTACCACAATCCAACGGTGTCTGGCAATCAGACAGCCAGAGTGGGCCCTGCACGTCAGTGTCACAAACCAACCAACACCACATCGGAACAGACCACACATCGATTCTTCATCCAACGGACACAAAATTCGTGTGCCAACAAACAACAAAACACATGTGTGTCATATAGCATTTCTGAATAAAAAATATGAGAGGTGGCCACCAAAATAAAGATGAATCAAACAATTGGAGAATCAAAACAACTATGCCAACCCAGATCTATGCTCAACAACTAATTTCAACCACAATAGCAGAAGTGGATCAACCATCAACAACTTCAGGGGAGAAAAGGCAATTAGCCATGAACAACTACTCACAAGCATCAGCTCAGATGGACCAGAAGCAAAACTAAATGAGCTCAACACATCACATTTATGTCCTGCACTTACAATGACAAATACAAGCTGTGTGTTGCAGGCCTGAAAACTCTAGTACTGTCACTTATACTTTGATACTGAAAAAACAAGTACAGATATGACACGACACCACACCACACTAGGAGTAGCTGGGTAGGGCCAATCTCTGTTTATTTCCAACTAGTTTCTACATACATAGACCGACACTCTGGCAAAGGCAAAAAATGACAAAATGGATGGATCGCAACAAAGCCTAGAAAATGAATCTGCACAACACGCACAAATTTCAACCACAAACAAATTTGCACACTCAACCGATTGTGCAAAATCAAAAAATATCACACTTCGATAGAAGTGCAAATTCTAATAAATTTGGACACTCAACTGACTATGACAGGAAATTTCAGAAACAATAATAGGTTGCTCATAGGTAGAAAAAAAATCAACCACAGGCAACTCATAGGGCCACACGAGACCAGATCTAGCAATCAGTGGCACTTGAGCAGGTCCTGTATTGTACACTAGCTAATACAGAATGTGCAAACAAATTTCAGTTCTACTACTACAGCATGGAGAATGAACGAATCAAAGGCGAACAACAGCAATGGGAGGGGCATACGAAGATTGCACAACCACAAGGACGAGTGGATCTAAAAAAATTGAAAGAAAAACAAGCATCCGGCATCCCAAACTACCAGAATGCAGATCGGCATCACAACGACACTGGAACATCCTCACAGCAGGGACGCGAGCGCGGGTGCGATGTCCGTGGCTCTGAACTACAAGAGAGGAAGGAGATCTGCCCCCAACCACCGGCATGCCAGCGTGGTCTGGGCGTCAGCGCCGGAGCAGACGCGTGGCTGCGAGGCGACCAGGTGGCCGTCGCGTTGGGCGGAGCAGACGTGTAGGTGCGAGGCCAGAAGGTGGCCGTGGTAGCGACCTGGGAGTGCGAGGAGCAGAGCTGGGACGGGGTGGAGACAGAGGAGGCCATGGAGACGCGAGAAAAAGAAGGGGAGGCGGTCGTACTAGCACTGGCTCCATGGATCCATAAACCAGGAAACAAATCCCCACATCAAACAACATCAAGGGCGCCATTGCCACCATGGATCCACCGTGCTTCAACCAACACTAAAAAACCAGAGAAACAAAGCAAAATAAAACTTGAATCAAAGCAAAATGAACCACAGCGCGGGGAGGGAGATTTACTACAAACCCAAGGTAGCAGAAGCAACATACCTCGCCAAACCCTAGAAAATCGCCATGGGCCCTACCGCCGGGAAACAACAACCCGAGGAGGGAGACGAGGGGAAATGAAAATGGGGAAGAAAACGAAACGGGCACCACAAATTGGTCGCGACTCTCAAAATCTAAAAAAATAGCACAGACATGTGGACCCCACGTGACAGAGACTCACATAAAATTCGTGTGCCAACAAACAACAAAACACATGTGTGTCATGTAGCATTTCTAATTTGAAGAGGGTTTAGGGGCGCATCCTCGATTTGACGAACTCGGATCGTGTCGGGAAGTGTTGCACCGTTGCGTAAACGCTACTGCACGGTCGTCGTTCGCTTTGTGCTTTGGGG
This sequence comes from Miscanthus lutarioriparius, assembly GCA_904845875.1. Classification (NCBI taxonomy): domain Eukaryota; kingdom Viridiplantae; phylum Streptophyta; class Magnoliopsida; order Poales; family Poaceae; genus Miscanthus; species Miscanthus lutarioriparius. The sequence continues at coordinate 35,278,642 of CAJGYO010000005.1, read as the reverse complement.
TTTGTGAATTCAGAACGACTTGATTGATGCGCATGTACACGTCTCGGTAAGTTTTATTTAGCAATAATGGTGGTGATTTATTTCACATGGAAAATTGGTGACTACATCAGTTCGATTGCAATGCAATGCAACACCTCCCACGAGTTGAGTTTGTACGAGACAGTAAACAAGCAAACAAATTTAGCTAGCCAACGACCTTGACCGGACACCACAAATCACAGCAAACCTCCAACTCCCTCTTCGTTCATCTTGTGTATTCATTCGTGCGTGGCAGCGGGCGTCCGTGCCCGTGCGTGCCTGCTGCGCGCGCCGACGGAGCTAGCTAGCACGGCTAGCAGCTCGGCACGGGCACCTTGCACGCGGTGAACACCCTGCGCTTGTGCCTGGTGTCGACGAGGCGCTTCAGGTTGGCGTCGTCCTTGTACCGGCACAGGCAGTTGGGCCCGTGGGACTTGAGCCTGACGCAGCACGCGGACGTCGGCGACGCCTTCCCCGCGAACGCGCTCGCGCACGGGCTCAGCTGCATCACGTCGCACGGCGCCAGAGCCGAGAAGTCGCCCGCGGCTCGGCTGGCGAGGATGCCGACCAGCAGCACCGCCACAAGGAAGAACACGGCCGGCCTCATCGTCCCGACGATCCCGGCGAATTCTCTTCTCACTGGATCGGACTGGGATTCTGGGAGTGGGTTGGGAGTCCACGAACGTCGTCAGGAGCTTTTGTAGGCGCCTGGCTGTAGTATGGTGGATTAGCTGATTAGCAGGTGAGGTGAGTCACGGTGTAAGCATGCACAATCGAGCCCAGTGTCCGTTAGGTGAAGCACGCCCGATGAAAGGCCTGCCCATTTGATGCTTTCTCACCAGTCATCACGATTCTAACAAGGTTGAGGTACGTGCACATCCTGCGAACGTATTGTTGAGTAGTTTTTCAGTTAAACTTTTGGTTATGTCATAGGTCCTGTACTATTCCCATTTCCCAAGTGGGAAGCCAGCAGATCGTCTGATTTTGAAGATGACATCGACAAGATAAATAATCTGGCAAACTTCTGAAAATAAATGAACTTGCTTCTTGTCCCCAACAACGAGTTCCCCAATTCCTGAGGCAAAGTATCTGTTGGAGCGACACTTGCCGTCGATTCATTTGTTCCCTTCGACAGTTCAATTCCTACCGAGCAAACTATCCTTTTCTTCACAGCCTATGCCCCCTGAGATGATTATATACTAGCATTTTGGGTGGTTATAAAGATGTGCTTTCTGCAATAGACCGATCATATGAACCAAAATAACAGTTCAGCGTCCCCAACCTCGTATAAACACATGCATCCAAATTTCCCAAGCGATCATGGCAACGGACGAGTGGGCGGCCATAGGCACAAGTCGATTCATAAGCTTCTCGGTGGAGGGAGAGGTACGCTGCTCTTCTGTTCTTTCTGGGAAAAATAGGTTACGCGATCTGCATCAGTGTGGTTTCCTTTAGAGCAGATTTTACTCATGACCCCAATTGTTCGTGCTTGTGCCTCGCAGCCGCGGACATTTTACTGTGGAAGGACAGGAACTTGTCTGCAGTCGTGCTTGCTGGGGCCACATTGATATGGTTCCTGTTCGAAGTTGTTGAGTACAACATTATACCGCTCGTTTGCCAGACAGCCGCCCTGGCCATGCTCGTGATCTTCATTTGGTCAAATGCTGCGCCCCTCTTGAACATGTACGCCTTTCCTTTTCTGATGAGAAAATTGCGGGCTTAGACAAATTTTAAATGACACAAAGGCACAAGAAGCATTATTCAACTAACCAGTTTTGCGTTGCAGAGCCCCTCCAAGAATCCCAGAAGTCATCATCTCTGAACATGCCTTCCGACAAATAGCACAGATCATCCATTACAAACTGGCACACACTGTGTCTGCTCTTTATGACATTGCATGCGGAAAGGATCTGAAGAAATTCCTCTTGGTACATTACAATAAGTTATTACTTTGCTACCTTTATGAGAAAAAACATATGGCGAGTGTTACAGTGCCAAGATACAGCATACTGCAAAGATCCGACATGTGTGATACTTGGAATTTAAGTTAAATAAACTTGCACATCGAAAAGCTCAGGCCATTATTTTGCCAATGCTATTCAACAATCTAGTACTGTTTTGGGAAATTTACAACACTTTAGTCTTGCACTAACAATGTTCTGTTTCTAATTCTAAGGTGGTTGTGTCACTGCTAATATTGTCAGAGATTGGAAGTTCTTACAGCTTCACAAGTCTACTATATCTTGGTGAGTAGCGCAGAAAAAGTGTTTTTATAGCAAGATAAACGTACAAGACACCATATAAACCAGTTGTGACTATACATTTAACAAGTCTTATATTTCTTCCACGGGATTTCTCTGCGCCCACACTTTGCCAGCATTGTACCAAAGATATGAGATTGAGGTTGACCACCTAGCCGCAAGGGGTAGTGAAGACATCAAGAGGTTCTACAAGAGGATTGATTCCAATTTCCTGAACAAAATACCAAGAGGCCCTGTCAAGACAAAAGTTAAATAAAATATACTCCCTGAGGATACATCAATAGTTCCCTTGAAAGGATGCATGGATGGACCTATCATAATTTGCAACAGGATGTGTGAACACAATCCCACAAATGCGAAAAAGCAACTCCATTTGAGCTTGGAGAATTCAGATCTGACTGCTAGCATCCAAATGTACCTATCAATGTGTGATACAAGCATATTTTCATGACTTCAACAATCAATATGAAATGGACACTAATGTTGTAATCTCAACAAAGCATATGTTACCAAGAATTGAGTGGTGGTTTCTCTTTCAATTGTGACACCATGGGTTTGTTTTTAAGTACAAAGTGTACAACAAATAAAAAAGCGTCCAATATGGGCTCAGCAAGAAAAATAGTTAACATCGCCCGATTCATCATTCAATGTCTTCTCACATGTAAAATGCTGGCGCTATGTGTTTTACTAGCATACATGTGGAGTCCTTGGAATTAAACATTGCACGAGTTATATGAAAAGATTCATTTGTACCTTCTATGGTTGTGGAGAATCATCCCAAATCTGCTGTAGAATATGACCATATTTGATACATCAGAGCCCTTGGCTCTTTCTTATTTCAGTAGATGAAATATCTATGCGAAACTTTTCCTCCGGAATGGAGATGAACATGTCCCTCAGCTCTTCTGGAATGTCTAAATCCTCAAGGACCTTAGACAAATACCATATATAGTATCAGATGACCTCTTTTATTTTCTTCCTTTTTTCAAATGTGTGTAAAGCAAACGTCGATGTTAACCAATACCTTGAAATCTCCTTCAATCTTTCGGCCACCAACAAGAAAAGTGGTACCTGTGCTTTTACATTCGAGAAGTATCTCCAGCATTCTGTTGTAATCTCCTCCGTAATACTTAGGCTACAATGAGTAAACCTAGTTTAGTTAGACAACAAAAATATCCAACTGTCAATTTACTTATGCTGCAATGAGTAAGCTCTGTTAGTGAAGACAATACCATAATATGCTCAAAAGTAAGTACAAAGTGCTGATAGAAACCGTAAAGACGAAAGAAACTGCAAATAGTTTCTTACGTTAACAAGCCTTGCTGCAGTGTCTGCACCAATTATAAAAGCGCTTCCTGGGAAAAGTTCCGCTTTCTTATAGAAGTATGGTTGGTTAGATATAATCACATTCTTCCCTGTAGAAATAAGATCAGAGTCATTGAACACTGGACGGAGTTTCCCAAGCAAATAGATACATTATTTCCTAACCATTTCTATCTTAGAAAAAATAAGTTACTCCATCAAAAGCAGTAAATGATAACTGATGACAAAATAAACATAATTTCAGTAAAACCAAAGATGGGTTGCCCAATTAGTCAATCACTATTTCATAGTTTAGTAACATAAACACAAACCCCAAGAAATATTTTTGTTCATGGATCAATAAGATATTAGATGAATGGCCGCTTGAATGCATGGTAAACAAAACCCTAGTTCTCTGTAACTGCAATTGAACTATGTTTACAAGCTTGGCCTGTGTTAGAGTTATTAGTCCTTATTTATTGTTGCCAATTCCCTAGGCTAGACTGGCCCCTTGGGGCGCCACCTCCAGGCTGGCCAGGCCCTTTGGGCTCTCTTGTACTCTCTATATATATGTAACTCCTCTACTGTAATCTCTCAATCAAGCTAATCAATCTCAGCCTTTGGCTTCTATCAGCCTGAAACCTGGTTAGAGTTCTAGCAGTATAGCAAAATGGAAGTCATGTCATATAACTAACAGCGTACATGGCACTGGGACATACCTGCTTTTCTAAATTGCTCAACACGTCTCTTAATTTCTGCAATAGATAGTGGAGGTTTATTGGCATTAATTGCTGATATCTCAAAGAATGGAAGCCCATCATCACACATGCTACAAGAAGAGGTTTCATGAAAGATATCAGGCAATTTACTCTTTCATAGGTAGAAACAGCAAAAAAAGGCAAAGATAGCTATATGAAAATAGTGTTGCGCAGCCAAATGCCCATTATCAAAACATAATAAACCCTCCCTTTGATTAGTAACTTTCTCAGACAAGTGACATATCATTTCCACTTCAACACTGTACTACTTTCTTTGCATTTTTGGCTTTTATATTTCTCCTTGCTAGTATTTAGCATGATGAAATCAGCGGTACAATTTTTTTTATCTACACTCCTAGCTTCACAGGGAGAAAATCAAACCTTGATGCAACTTCCAACAATCTAAGGTGGCCATCATGCAAGGGGTTGAACGAACCAGGTAGAATTATTTTTCTGTTGAAGTTATTTTCCGCCAGAGCTACATTGAAGAAGAACAGTGTGGTTCAAAAAATGAAGGAGTTATAGAAAAACATAGAACCCACAAGACAGGACAAAGTGATTTCACAATGAAAATGGAAGAATTCTAGAATGAAAAACAGAGCAACTGCGAGTGCTAAATATACCAGCAAAATTATAGACTTTCATGCAAACTTGCCCATCAATAACTTGCTGAAGCTCTTGATCTTCATCAAATTGCTCCATGCTTTCTTCTGGAATTTCAGGTTCGTGAATGTCTGACTGAATGGTTGCAGAAACTCTGCAGGTATCTGCTATTGCCTACAACATGGTGAACTCTTAAAATGAGCACTATCTTAGAGAATGATGATCAATTATCATAAGACTTGGGGCAATCCTGATATGATCACATGATCAGGATTTGTTGCTCATATTTGTTGGTTATGAATTTATGATGTTCAACTTGATCGATATTACCACTGAGAATATACAAGTGCAGTGCATCTAGTGAAACATAATAACAAACCTTAAGCAAAAAGTAGCTTGAAACCTTGTCTTCTTCCTCTCTGCTCCGTAAACCCTGGGTAGAAAGAATATGGTACCATGAGGCAACACAGTTTAAAAATAATACTGGCATAGCATTGCTAATTTTACTGCAAATTCCGACCCCGCTGATATTAAAATAGTAGAGAGCACAAACCATTTAAAGGGTAAGAAAGGAACAGCGATACTTGTACCTTTGACAAGGTAACATGTGATGTCCTGAGGCAATTATGTGTCCACGTTGACACATAAAACCTATTTGAAAACAATAATCAAATATTATATAGTGCATAATCAAGATCCACTGACTCAAAGGATGAGAATTTTGTGCCACACACCATGTGCTCAGGTTCTTATGACCGCATCTCAAAGCATATGCTAAATCAGATATTCTAGCATAACCACTGTTCTAGGCTGGTGAAGGGGTGAGTTTGTGAGCAAGGCATACCTGTGGTCACCATGTTTTGGACGTGAGCTTGCCAGTGACCCAGTAAATCCAACACCCATAACTTGTAGACCTACACATACTCCCACTCATTGCTTCAAAATTTTTGGCAAGGATAGATGATGTTAGGTGTAAATGGTGCAATTCTACAAATTACATACTCATGTGCAGAATGATCAAATGCTGGGAAGTTAGATAAGCAGCATAAGTCCCCAAATACCTGGTCCAGAAAGCTTGAGTGCTCGGTTGTACGCGGCCAGTGTCATGTCCTCTGCAGCCTGCTTGCTAGTGAATTGCAGGGGCATCTGACCATCAAAGCAGGATCAGTGCGAGTTCCCCATTAGCCATCTGTGAATTCTCAAGTGGAAGCGAAGAGTGCTCCGGGACCGGGAGTGCCGATTTGGTTACCTTGCCAAGGAGCTGCGCCATGGAGGCCCTGGAGTAGGGCACGACAACTTCGAGGACGGTGCCCGACGCGCCGGGCACGGACAGAAGCCAGCCGAGCGCCTGCGCCGAACGGGGGTGCCAAACAGTTGGAGTTGGCCGATTTTTTGACGGCAAAATTACATCACGCGCGTGGGCATGATAGGTGTTGGTACGGATACCTGAGATGCGCCGCCGGCGAGGTAGATGACGACCTGCGAACGAGAGGAGTGGATGGCCTCCACCACCGCGCGGACCCAGCTCTCCATCAAGATCCCAGTGGACGCAGGTTGCGTGCGAGTTGCTACAGGACGAAGGGGAATTTGTCTGGTTCCTTCCTGAAAGTGCATCTAGCCCTTTAGTAGGTTTTGGATGATTAAATGACAACGTGATTAAAGGTCTAACCCGTTTGCTAAGTATGGACAGGTGATAGGTTATCTCACAGGTACTTAATAAAAGCCAAAATGATGTGTTGTTGTATAAACAATCTAGTTCAAGCACAAGACAACAATACAAATGGAATTCATGCAAAGGCTTGTTTATTGTGGAATTTCCATATACTATGTAAAAGTAAGCTTGTGAGAATTAATTAATGAGATATAAGGGATTGCATATGGAATGGTCTCATATTTGAAGCTTGCTAAATTGAAATAAAAAAGACAACAATACAAATGAATGGATGATTCAACACAAGATGTGACTTGATGACTTGAGATGGTGAAGATAGCAAGGAAAGGCTTCGAGGTACTAAGCAAGGGTGAAGGGCAAGCAACGGCTTGGCGGCCAAAGAACCTAGCTAGGGTGAAGAAGAAAGTACTTGCATTTAGTTGAGGTACTAATCAAGCTACGATGGTCATATTGATGTGAAAGATCAAATCACTATTGGAGTGTTTGATAGAAATGACTTGATACATTTGGGATTATTCAAATTTGATGAATGGAATCAAGTCACGTGCTCAAGATGGCTATGCTCAAGTGAAAAAGATCAATATCAACATGTTGGCACCCTCACTTGATGAAGATTGGAATACACGGCTTCGGTTCAAAAAGAGCAACTCAAAAGGTTTAAATTTGTTATACTTTTAAATTTGAGTAAATAGGAATGCTGTACTATTAAGAGGGATGCATCATGTTAATAGATAATGTTTCATAAGTGCTCAAGCCAACCCATGTGAGTTTTGAGTATTTGAGCGACAAAAGAGCCAACTTTATCTTTGTTGGTCTGGCAATACCGGACGTGTCCGGTATTCATACCGGACGTGTCCGGTATTTGCCCAGTAACTGTAAAAGTGTTGTTCTCGGGTTGGTTCGTCGGGAGTTCCGACGTAGGTCGGGAGTTCCGATGGTCGGAAGTTCCGGCAATGGTCGGGAGTTCCGACGACTCGCAATTTAAATAATTTGGAGAGTTCTCTGTCCAGGTCATACCGGACGTGTCCGGTATGGACGACCAGAGGCCAACAGCTGGTTTTCCAAAGCCTTGAGGGTCGGGAGTTCCGACGTAAGTCGGGAGTTCCGATGGTCGGAAGTTCCGGCATGTGTCGGGAGTTCCGGCACCTCATATTCTTTAACTCAGTTACATGGTTTTCAAATTTGCTGAGGATCGAGAGTTTCGACGTGAGTCGGGAGTTCCGGAGGTCGGGAGTTCCGGCATTCATCGGGAGTTCCAACGCCTCACATCTTCACTGTAACTTAGTTACCGTTAGCGCAGTGTAAGTCATATGTCCGGTATGCATACCGGACGTGTTCGATATTGCAACGGCTATAAAACGGCTAGTTTTTCAAGGGGGCTATAAATACCCCCAAGCCTCCACCTTTGGAGGCTGCTGATTCTGCTGAGATAGACACACGTTTTTTGAGCCTTGCCAACTCTCCTAAACCCTCTCTTAGTGAGTGTATGATCCAAATTGCAAAATCAATTTGTGGGTTAAGAGAGAATTTGAAAAAAAGAGCAAACCACCACTTGAGCACTTGTGCATATTGTCAATCTCGTGATTCGCATTTGTTACTCTTTGACTCTTCGGTCCTAGACGGCTAGGCGTCGCCGGAGAGCAACCGGGAGATTGTGGTTGCATCGGAAAGTTTGTAACGGTCGATTCCACTGCTTCGGAATCATTTAGTGGAAGGAGGAAAAGGAGTTGGAAAAGACTCTGGCTAGAGTGACCTTCGTGGTACCCTCTAGGGCTGACCTTCGTTGGGTCGCCCGCAGTCCCCTCAACGGAGAGTAGGACTCGAACGAGTTCGAACTTCGGTAAAATAAATATCGTGTCGTAATTCGCATTTCATTTAATATTTGTGTTGCTCTAGCTATTCTGCAGGTTCTCTGTGTATATTGTCATCTCCATTAGGTGCCTGCAGTTTGGTTTGAAGATAGAAATCAAAAGGAGCAAGTTCGGGGCCGATCTACAGAAATCGTGTATACCGGACACGTCCGGTATTCATACTGGACACGTCCGGTATTTCCTGCCTGCACTAAAAATATTTATTCTCTGTTCTAACTTGGTGTTGCAGGGTTGTAACTTCTAGATATATTCTTTATACCTTGTTTACTCTGTGGCTAACTTGTGAGGGGTGATAGTACTCTTAATTTGGAGTTTCCATTTTGAAAACTCTCCTTTCTAATTGTTTCCGCATTCAAAGGTGTTAATTTTCAGAAACGCCTATTCACCCCCCTCTAGGCGACATCCTAGGTCCTTTCACTTCCCCTAACAACAACAGCCAACACTGTAGTCTGATTGAGGGAGATTTACATTTTTACAGTTATTAAGAAAGGCACTCATCCAAATATAATGATACTTATAAATTTTACTAGACGGTTGCCGATCGCCACGCCTTGCTTATTTCGGCGCCGTTGGCGCCGAGAGTAGCCAAAATGTCCTTGCTCGCCCGCCCTACTTCTCTCTCCCTCTCTAACGACTAGGTCCCGCAGATCCTCTCACTGACAGGTGGGCCCCATGTTTCAACTTCCATCTTCCACCTCTAGGTATACGCACACTCCCTGGTCTCCTCACGTTGGTCGCGGTGCTGCGCACGGCCTGCTCCACGGCCTTCACCTAGGTGCCAGAAAGCGCATCATGCGGCTGACGCTGGGGTCGTCGAGGATGGAGATGACGAGCTGCTCGAGCTCGATCCCCGACGACGAAGCTCGGCCCGGCATAGCGCGAAGTCGACCGACGGTGGCGCTAGTGGCTCTGGTGCGGTGCGGTCGGCCCCGGCGGACAAGGCTCTTATTCTGCATCTGGCGGTGTCCATGGCGATCAGCAAGCAGCGGGAGCGACGAATCCGGCCTGGATTCGAGCTGCGAGCGCGAGCACGGGGTGAAGGAGGTGGAGGCGAGCGCTGAGATGGCTAGCTAGAGACGCAAGGATGGGCGAGTGGTGGAGGAATGAGCGGCGCAGCAGGGAGCTCGTCGTGGCTGCCCATGGCGGCGGTCTGCTGTCGCGCTGCCGCGGCCTTGCGCGAGACGCCCGAGACGGCAGCCTCGGTGCGGAGGACGCGGGCGAGGGCGTCCGGCTGCTCGTGCTCGGCCTCGGCGTCGCGTGTGGACGGGGACGAAGACGGCTTCCGCTGCTGACGCCGGTGGCTGGTGCTACGTCGGGCAGCAGGCATGATAGGCGCACCGCTGGCGTGGCTGCAGCCGACGCACAAGGCCAACAGTGCCGCCGCCGGGCAGAGCTCGCCCTCACGTGTGAGCCTTTCTCGTCGTCCTCGGACGCTCGGCAACCATGGATGGGGGACCAAGCTGGGTGGTGTCGGGCTCCCATCTAGGTACCGGAGGTGGGAGACAAAACTGACGAATGGGACCACCTGGGAGTGAGAGGATCTGTAGGACCCAGCTATCGGAGAGGGAGAGAGAGAGGAGGGCGGGGCAGCAAGGACACTTTGCTTGTCCGTGCTGACTGGGCGCCGACGTGTCAAGCTGGCGTGGCGTGCTATATGCGCAAAGATGACAAATCCGTTGTTAAAACTTCTCATCTGATATATTTATAAGTTCCATTCTCATGATGATATTTTTGAATAAGTGTTATTATTTGTCTCCTACAATTAAAAAGATTAAAAGTAAGACTATTTTTTGGTGCAACTTTTTTTGGGGTCGCTCCTCCTTTCCAGCCATGCGATACTCCGCGCGATAGAAAAAGAAACTGCCATCCCTGCGATCCCCGTCTGCTTTGAAGGAAACAAATCGATCACCTGAGCCCACATACATGAAAAAAACAATAATCATGCATGGAATAAAACAATTGGCAAAGATTAAGCAAGACTCCTCTCTTCCAGCCATGCTATACCCCACGCGATAGAAAAAGAAACTATCATCCCTGCGATCCCCATCTGCTTTGAAGGAAACAAATCGATCACCTCAGGCCACATATATGAAAGAAAATAATAATCATGCATGGAAAGAAATAATTGGTAAAGATTAAGAAAGACGACTCAATGAGGTTGACCCTTAATTTTAATGTTTCTAACATGCAGACCTGAAATTAAAAAGTGCCTGCTCCTTGAGAACATCAGTGGTGCCAAATAAAAGATGTGTAGGTTATACATGGTGAGACTGGTGAACCTTCTATAATTTTCTAAATGAATATTCCCACTATTCATATATAGGTCCATTCCCTGCGTTTCTTCGTGCTCTAATTAGCATATAATATGAAAGTATTATTGTGTTCATCACGACTTTCAGTTGACTACTCCCATTAGCATATACTTTCTCTGCCCCAAAATATAAGTCGTTATGGGATATATGCAGGTCAAACTTTCTCAACTTTTACTAGATTTATAAAAAATACGTGCAACATTTAACAATCAATTGGTCGACTCCTGAGGCCACATGCATGTAAAAAATACATGTATTATAATTGGTTGAAGTTAAAAAAAAGTTAACTTCTCGGGAAACGAGAATGAATTCTATTTTGGAACAGATAGAGTATATGAAAGCAGCGTTAAAAATATTTTAATAATTAAGTTCGTCACTGTCTGATTGGTAAGCTTAGACATCATAATGGCATCAAAATTTTCGACTCTCATGGACACCCTCATGCATCAGTGCAAAGCATCCCAATCCTACAGCATACATAAATGGCAAACTTAAAGACCATTTTAGACGTTCTGGCATTAGAGTATATACGTGCAGACACATAGACATAGTGGTGCAAGTGAGCAGCCAGCAGGAGTCGAGAGTTATGGAGTGTTGGATCCCAGGACTAAACTTTAGTCCCTGTCACATTGAATTTTTAGATATCAATTAGGAGAACTAAACATGAGTTAATTATAAAACAAATTACATAAGTTGTGGCTAATTCGCTTGGTAGTGCTGTGTAGAGGATGGTATGGAGATGTGGTGAAACTTATTTGTAAATTTATTGGCGTACGAAAGAAATAAATATCAGAAATATCTTCCTGCCGGTATAAAAAATGATTTTAGCCGCATCACGGAAAGATCTACACAGTAGAGTTTGTGAGCCTGCGACGCCATGCTCTCTGTGACTGTGTAAATTTCACGAACTTAGCTTTTTGGATTAAATGTCACTTTAACGTTGGTTATATATTTTTACAGTATTGTTATCTTATCGTACGATCCGTGTATTTTTAGTACAAAAATTTAGCTGTCACGTAGCAACGTACGGGCACGAACCTATTTACATATATACTCTAACCTGTGTGGACATGATTATATGAAGATGTAGTGGAACTTATTCATGGATTTATTAGCGCATGAAAGAAATAGATATCGTAGAATTCTTTCTGTCGATATAAAATATTATTCTAGTCGTATCATGAAAAAGTCTATACAGTAGAGTTTGTGAGCCTGCGACGTCGCGTTCTTCATGACTGTGTTAATTTTACGAACTTTGTTTTTTGAATTAAATATTACTTTGACATTGGTATTTAATTTAACAATATTATTATCTTATCGTATGATTCGTATATTTTTAGAATAAAAAATTTAGTTGTCTCGTAGCGACGCACGCATGGACTGTAACGATAAAAATGTAAATCTTCCTCTGATTGACCCCGTGGATAATTGGGTCTCTAGAAACCCGTTTACGCAACGGGCTACGTAATACCGACCCCAGGCCCCCCAGCCCAACCAGTGCCGGTTCGCCAATGTTTCGGCCTGGCCCGCGATATATGCGCCAAACACCTCAAAAGCCTACGCAGGAGTTCGTCACGCTGCAGCTGCAACTGCAATAGGTGACCCGACCGCGTACTGCTTCGTGAATCGACATCGATTAGCGCCGACCACCTGCCGCCGTCTCCTCCTCGGCCCCAGCCATGGCCGGCGGCGACGGTGAGGCGGCGACCCTAAACCCCATCTCCTCCATGTACAGCCTACAGCCTCCCCTCGTGACGCGGTTCCCCTCTCTTCTCCCCTGCAGGCGATCGGCACCGAGCGCCGAAGCGGCACAAGTCCTCGGCGCCGTCGAAAGCGGCCCTGGTGGACGAGAGCGCCGAGTTCGACTACGCTGATGACTTCGACGACGACGCCCACGACGGTACTGTCCGCGGGCTTGATCCCTCCTAAATCCACCGGCTTCCCCCGAATCTGTGCGGTTTCTGCGGAACTTTTTAATGATGGGGATTTTGGTTGGTTTTCTTGCTCTTATATGCAGCGGATATGGAGGTGAAGAAGAGGGATTTCACGAAGCTCGAGTTGAAGGTGGATCACGCGAGCCGTCCGCTCTGGGCTTGCGCCGACGGCCGCATCTTCCTCGAGACCTTCTCGCCGCTCTACAAACAGGCTTACGATTTCCTCATCGCCATCGCGGAGCCTGTGTGCAGGTTCCCTCCAATCACTTCCATACTCAAATACTACCTGTACCAGCCTTGGTTGCATCTTTATTCAGACTGCTCATGTTTGTATCCGGGTTGTACACAACACAACCTGAATTCCAGCAGCTGATTTCTGCATAAAGTTCTGATAGCATGAAGAGGCCATGCTTTGATGGGGCTGGTCTGATCAATCTAGTATGCATTATTGACACACTAGCCACAATGAATTAGGCTTTGGATGTCATGGACCAGGAGATGTATTTCGAGTATTTCCAAGACTAGATTGAGGGATTTCCAATATTCCATTCAAAACCTTACTACAGTTTGAATTTAGGACGGGGTTTGCTTTTGGGTGACTTCTTCTATCCCATGTTAACTTATGATCATGTGATGGAGTTAGCATGATTTCATTTGAAGGAATTTGTGTGAGATTGGTTGGGATGCATACATATGCTGGGAGTTGTGAGGGAGAAAGACGCCAGTGTTTGCTTAACTCAATCAACTATGATTATTGGGATCTTTTGGTTTTAAATAAGTGCTGAGTATAGCTATTGCATTTTTTGTATTTTTTCTTCTCCGAGCAGAGTTTTTTGCTTGTTAGTTATGTCATTTGTTTATGAAGTTAAATATGTGGACCACTATCTTAACTTGACTGGAGTAAGTTGCAATACATGCAATGTTTATTCTGGGGAATAAGTGCTAGGACAGTAGGATTTGCTTACTTTGGAGGATTGAATGACCTCATTAGAGGTATCAGGAGCTCGTTACTTCAAATTACCTGGAACAGCAATGAACATAAGTAAAAATTGAAATTGAATCTGAGCTCGCATGGTTCTGTTAATCTACAATCTAAGAGATATTGAAATGGCTATGTTTTTTCTTCAAAATTTCGAGGATGCATATGCGATAAAGGTTTGAAATACATTCAATGACACGTTTGCAATTTTGCTTTCTGAAAATTTTACCCTGTTGTTGTTGTGCAGGCCAGAATCTATGCATGAGTACAATCTAACTCCCCACTCATTGTATGCTGCGGTCTCAGTGGGACTTGAGACAAGCACTATCATTAGTGTCTTGAGTAAACTATCTAAAACCAAGTTGCCCCGCGAAATAATTGATTTCATCCACGCATCCACTGCTAACTACGGGAAAGTGAAGCTTGTCTTGAAGAAGAATCGATATTTTGTCGAGTCTCCATTTCCTGAGGTTGTATCACATGGCTTGTGTATAAAATTCTGATTGCTCTATTGTTTTTCTTTAATGAGAGAACTGTGACACCTATTGTGCAGGTATTGAGTAACCTTCTGAGGGATGAAGTTATATCGAGAGCTAGGATATCTCCTGAGGTATTATCTAGTTTGAGTTTATTCTCTCTTACCGAAACAAATTAGTGTCAGGTAGAGAAGAACTATGCAGTGTGGAAAAGTGTGTTCATGTCATCAGTTTCTTTGTTTTATTTCTTATGGTCTATTTTCCATTTTTTGTTTCCTTTTATCATATACTTCTGTTCCATATCGGCTCCCAACTTCTTGGGTGTGTAATCATATTGGACATTTGAAACCATTGCAGCTTGGTTAATTTTGTGACCTACCTCAGTAGTCTCTTAGATATAAGTTGTTTCCCTGCTAATTTGTCTACACTAGATCATTATTATCCGTGTAAGTTAGTTGTTTGCATTACAATGCCAACTAAATCTATCCTAATTTCCTTCAGGATTCCCTTGGTGCACCTTCATTTACTGTTAGCAAGACATCTGGCCAAATTGCTAGTGGACATGAAGACCTGTTAAATGGAATGGAAATTGCTGCTGCAACTGAAGACAAGGAAACACATTCTTTTGAGATTGATCCCTCTCAGGTATTTCTTCACTTCTATTGAAGCTTGGAAACCACTGAGTTACCAAGGGACTGATATTCTGTTCATTTCACACAGGTTGAGAATGTCAAGCAGCGGTGCTTGCCAAATGCATTGAACTACCCCATGCTGGAGGAGTATGATTTCAGAAATGACACTGTAAGCTTGTCTAATCTCAGGAGACAGTCACTGCATGGTTTAGTGAGCTTAGTTTTCTATGTCTACTTCAATTGTAGGTAAACCCAGATTTGGAGATGGAGCTAAAGCCGCAAGCACGGCCTAGGCCATATCAAGAAAAGAGCCTCAGTAAGATGTTTGGGAACGGTAAGTTCATCATGCAAGCATCATGTAAAATTGAGTTTCAAACAATCATTACTCTGTTAAGAAAGCTATACATGGCAACAAAGCTTGCACTGAAGAATTTGCCAATAATTAGCATTGAATTGAAAATTGGATTGCACATGGCTGATATGTGACCATGTTCAAAATGAAAACAGATGTGGCTTTTATGAAATGGTCTTACAATGTCTTGTTTATATGGCATCCTGTATTGTGCTATTGTTTAGTGCTTGTGAATTTCTAACAGAAGCTAATGCAAGTTTTGAACTGCTAGCAAAATAAGTTTTTGCTAAGGATGTGTTTGCTAATGTAAGGATTTTTTGGCACTTGCAGGGAGTAAAAAAAATTGACATACTTGAATGAGTCTGTGCTACCATTTCTAATTTGATTTAATTTGTAATTATGCAGGACGGGCAAGGTCTGGAATTATTGTGCTACCTTGTGGTGCTGGCAAGTCCTTGGTTGGTGTATCTGCAGCCTGCCGTATTAAGAAGAGCTGTTTATGTTTGGCCACAAATGCTGTCTCCGTAGATCAATGGGCATTTCAGTTCAAGCTTTGGTCAACCATAAAAGATGAGAACATTAGTCGTTTTACATCTGATAACAAGGAGAAATTTACAGGCATGGCTGGTGTGGTTGTTACTACATATAACATGGTTGCATTCGGTGGTAAAAGGTCTGAAGATTCGGAGAAGATCATTGAAGAAATCCGAAACAGAGAGTGGGGCTTGCTTCTAATGGATGAGGTGGATTAATCTATTATCCAATTATTGAGGTGTTTATGCTTCAATGTCTTAATAAAGTGTCACACTCACTTTTGTCTCCTTTTCTTGTGTATATGTGTTTTCAGGTTCATGTTGTCCCTGCACATATGTTCAGAAAAGTCATCAGCATTACTAAATCTCACTGCAAGCTTGGTCTTACTGGTATGCTCCCATCATATAATCCTGCATGATGTCACTGTTTGCTTTGGTGTATTATGAATTCACTATGTTAATATCACCACAGCTACCCTTGTGAGAGAGGACGAACGTATTACTGATCTGAATTTTCTAATTGGACCAAAACTGTATGAAGCGAATTGGTTGGATTTAGTGAAAGGTGGATTTATTGCAAATGTGCAGTGTGCAGAAGTATGGTGTCCTATGACCAAAGAGTTCTTTGCTGAGTATTTGAAAAAGGAAAATTCAAAGAAGAAGCAGGTGAATCTATGTTGAAGTTTCTCATATGTTCCTGCAGAGAAATTACATAAATTTCTGTCCTTATTGTGTGCACACACAATATGAAGTTCACACGTTCCAGTTAACACTATTGTTATTCACCTCCAACAAGACATACTAAGATACTCTTATACTTTTTTCATAAGTAAACAACAGAATTTTTTGTTTGATATTCTCGCTTTATTTAATTCTCTTCTATCTTTGTATATGGAGGATCCCATCTTACTAACTCTTATATTCCAGGTACTGTATGTCATGAATCCGAACAAGTTCAGGGCTTGTGAATTCCTGATTCGATTCCATGAGCAACAACGCGGAGACAAGATCATTGTGTTTGCTGATAATCTATTTGCACTAACTGCTTATGCAATGAAACTACGCAAGCCAATGATTTTTGGTGCCACAAGGTGACTTCGCATTTATGCAGATGTTACCTATTTTCTTTTAATTTTGCGCTTATTTATCTTTGAATCATTTAGCCATGCTGAGAGGACAAGAATTCTCTACCAATTCAAGAACAGTCCAGAAGTCAATACAATTTTCCTTTCAAAGGTGTGCTTAGTGACTATCTAAGCTTGAATATGTATTTGGAATCAACTTACTGTCAGCAATCTTTGTGACTATATGTTGTTTCCTGTTAGGTTGGTGATAACTCGATTGATATCCCAGAAGCTAATGTTATCATACAAATATCATCTCACGCTGGTTCGAGACGTCAAGAAGCTCAGCGTCTGGGACGTATTCTCAGGGCAAAGGTACTGTTGGCTGTTGCTTTCTACCATTTGTTTCTGTTCATTGACAAGCTGATTGCAATTGCTGCACCTGATCCTTTAGCATTCAAAATTCTATGTGGATGTTTATGTTCCTTTTGACATTCAAAATTAATGTGGACATTTATATTCCATATTCTTGAATTCATCATGAATGCAAACACATTATGGTGAAAAGTCTTGCTACTAGAAAGAGGTTCTTAGAGGAAATTTGTCGTTAGTTTCAGCTATCAAGTAACACAGTAAACCTCTGTTGTTAATGTCATATTGACACCCAACAATATATAGTTTCAGCTATCAAGTAACACAGTAAACCTCTGTTGTTAATGTCATATCGACACCCAACAATATATATTGGTTTGATTTTGCTGTTGTGCTGTTTCATGGCTTGCAAGAGCCCCTCCAGTGTTGGTAAAAATCGATTGGTGAGGCAAATCGAACATGGCACATGGTGTGAGAAACGAAAAGCGAACTCAGTTTTAGGTTCGAAATCTGTCACGAAGCAGGTCCCACAAAGAAAAAAAACATGTGAGGGTGAGGGAAACCTGCCTTTAATTTGCATTCTGTGGGTCCCACTAAACGATTTTGCACTGAGGCCTCCCACCATGGATTGAGTCATTGAACGCTCCGCCTATGGTTTGATGCAGCACTTCAGCTGCTCTAACTGAATTATCACTGACAGTAACCTACTGACCTGGTATTTGGAGTAGTTACACATAGGTGTTCATGTATTTGCACACTACCTTATTTACCAGTGTAGAGCTACCAACCTGTAGTTAAGTTTCAGCTTATGCTTATCAGAGTAATTACCTTGATTTGGCTAATCAAATTGGGAAAAAATATACAGAAAGTATTTGGAACACAACTTCAACATTCCTTCTTTAACGAGTATCATCAATTATATTCTTTTTATATCCTGTAAATTCTTGTGACTTCAGGGTAAGCAGCAAGATCGGATGGCTGGAGGAAAAGAAGAATACAATGCTTTTTTCTATTCCCTTGTATCAACTGACACACAGGTTAGTCTCACTGGATTACTGATTTCCTCACTATTTTCCCTTTTTTTTCTGAAAATGACAGCATGTAGATATGTCATAACAGCCCTGCAAATTATCTTTAGCATATCAGCATTATATTCTTTGTACCGATGCAGGAAATGTACTACTCAACAAAAAGGCAGCAGTTTCTTATTGACCAGGGATATAGCTTCAAGGTATGGCTTTTGGAGCTTACTTCAGAAGGAAGATTGTTCTTTTGGGACTTTTTAGTGATGAAATGTTGTACTTGCCAGGTTATCACTAGTTTGCCGCCGCCTGAAGAAGAACCTAATCTGAGCTTTTACACACTTGATGAACAGCTTGAGCTTTTGAGCAAGGTGGGCATTTCTGTATCCACTGGTCATAGTTTTGTTGGCAATTACTGATCGTGTGCAGATGGACCCGTTCACCGCTACCAACAGGTGCTGAATGCAGGGGATGACATGATTGGTGTTGAGCGCTTAGAAGAAGATTCTGATGGCAAGGCTCTTCTAAGAGCACGACGCTCTGCCGGATCAATGAGCGCCTTCTCTGGAGCTGGTGGAATGGTCTACATGGAGTACAGGTGCTGCCTCTCTCCACTTTTCCTCTGGTTTTTGTTTCGGACCATATTCAACCTCTTTTTTAACTGAATGCACCGGCCCATGATCTTTTCTTTCCAGCACTGGGAAGGGAAAGGGTGCTCCGAAGAAACACAAGGACCCATCAAAGAGGCATCATCTGTTCAAGAAACGCTATGCGTAGCCTGTTGTGCTTTGCTAGAAATGATTTGGTTCATGAGAACCTTCTTGTTTGGCATCAAATGTCGTTGGCTTATAAACACACAAGCCAGGTTATGCAGAGCTGTTACTTTTGGTCAAATGTTTCCTCGGTTTGAGCAAGGTTACTGAGCTACTGTAGCGAAGACCAATTTTGATCTCAGGTTTACACATGCTGCTTAAAGTTGGCATACCCGGCTTTCGGGTGGGAGTGGGACAACAGGACGTGTCTTGAAACTGTAAATGTTGTTGTAAGCCTTGTATTATACGAGTAAAAACACGCTAGTAAATCGCAACGCTTCATATTTGCTGCTGGGTCCTGGCTTCCTGCATTTCAACTGGAAAGGAAACTAAGGGCCGCAGGGCTCTGGCTCCTCTGAAAATGGCTCTGGTTCTGACTTCTCTGAAGGAGCAGTTTATTTGGAGGAGCTGAAGCCGTTCTGGAAAACGTTTGGCAAAACGGTTCCTTCGCACTAGACGACGTGAACCCACAGCAAGGAGCCGCGCGAAGCTCGTTTTTAAGGCTTTTTCTGCGTAGGCAAAAAATGGCTCCGGCTCTATCGGCTCTCCATGCGGAGCCTTTTTCAAAACAGACGTTTGGCAAAGCTCTGTAGAAGCCAGAGGTGAAGCCTCTGCAGGAGCCCTGCCAAAGAGGCTCTAAGTTTTCGATAATCCTGTGTATGACACGTTATTGCCTATGGTTGTCAGTTTGATAATTTGTCATCCGTCCATTCAAAATTAGAAGACATTCAATCTGTTCGTTTGTTGGTTTCCGTCAGGGCCTATCAGTCAGTCAACAGTGTTTTCCTCTCACAACAAATCAGCACCGGCCGGATTTATTAGCCCAGAAACCAATTAGCGAACAGGTTCATTGCTTTTATTATGCATGTGAACATAGTGTATATCTAAATGCATAGCAAAAGCTATATCCAGAAAAGCTAAAACGTCTCATAATTTGGGCGACTAAACATTGTAGTGTTTGTTCACGACTAACATGTTGAGCATTGCATTAAATTCAAGCCACTTTACCACGCTCAAGTAGCCCACGCTAGTGTATCTGTGGACTGATCACTTATCCGCAGTTAGAGTGTCCCCATTGTCCTCCATGCTCCGTGGCCTCCTCCAATTTGACGAAAAAATAGAGAAATATTTATTTGGTGGTTGACATGTGGAGTCACATATGATATGTGGGATATGCTAGCCACAAATATTTCAAAAGCCACAACTGATGAACCAAACGACTTTTTTTTTTCAAAAGCCACGACTATTGAACCAAACGACTTTCTCATGGCCTACGACCCACGTCAGCTTTTTCATAGCACATGCCATAGTTCGACCAAACAGGGCCTTAGCTTTTTATGTCTTCGGTGTGCAGCTTACAGTAGACTATGGTGGCTAGTCTTAATTTGCAAAGGCTAGTCCGTTGTGGGACAGCGTGCTCTAGCGGTGTAAGCGGATACGATGCCGTGACAGCTACATGGCTTGCAACGGACCGCAGCGGCTAGCTCCACATAGCAGAGCTTGGCAAGGTGCAGAACATTGTCAACAATGACGGTACAAGCTGTGACGATGGTTTATCGAATATTGAATTTGTGAACAAGGATGGTGGTGCAGTGTGGCAACCGGCTAATAGGGATGTGGATCGTTGAGCAGCAATAGGTCGAAATGTGATATAAAGTCGTAAGGAGACGTTATGTTGCGGTGCATGCTGAAATATCAATCCAACCGACCATTGTCTTAGTTGTTTTAAGGAGACGTTATGGTGCGGCGTATGTTGAAATCCAATCGACCAACTATTGTCTTAGTTGTTTTGGCTGATTTTCTATTGCTAGTTTTTATTATGGTTATTTGGTCCTTTTAAGGTTTTTGTTGTTTTTTTCACTACCAAAACATATGCCTGATGTGCTCCTGTTGATGGCTTTTAAAAAAATAGGGGGAATAGTTTTAAAAAATATATTGATATATATATATATATATTTTAATGAAATGTTATTGACTAACTGATAAAAGATTTCAGAAATTTGGTTTCAGTCTTGTCAAAATGTAAAGTTTTTTATACTTAGGAGTAAATACAAAGATACTTCACGTTTCGTGCCCTAAACACGAAACAAAATTCTATCCAATCACGTTTCAGAAACTGAAGAAGAGGCCCCGTGCCCCTGTCGTCTCGTGCAGCCGCGAGCACGAGGCTGTGAGCGAGCCAGCCAAGGCGCTCATCGACTCCAGCCAGCCGCCCAAAAAGCCAGGCGCAAATCACAACCTCGCCTCCTGTCCCCTCCCCCGCTCCTCGTTCCCCTCTCGCCGCCCGCCACCCCGCCGCGATCGAGGAGGCGCCAATAGTCAGGAGAGGGTTTCCTCCTCCCTCCACGGCTCCACCGAGCCCCCCTGCCCCTCCGCCCCAAATCGCTCTCACCCGGTTGGCCGCCGCCCCGCCATGGATTTGGATCTGTGGATCTCCCAGGTCAAGGAGGGCCAGCACCTCGCCGAGCACGAGCTTCAGTCTCTCTGCGAATACGTGAGCTCCCTACCCTTTGACTAGCTCGTTCCGCCCCTTGGGGTTTTTATCACCTCGTTGCTATCTAGGGCGGTGGCACGCGAGCACACAGCCTGCGCGGCGGTGCTAGGGTTCTTGGTGGGTGGAGGTAGATGGAGGGGGAAAACGGTTTCCTTTGCTGCGTCTGCTGGTGGTGTCTGTGTGTAACCACGGTCTGCTTTACTGGCTGTCCAGGTGAAGGAGATCCTCATCGAAGAGTCGAACGTTCAACCGGTGAACAGCCCCGTGACGGTTTGCGGTGACATCCATGGGCAGTTCCATGACCTGATGAAGCTCTTCGCGACGGGGGGCCACGTCCCAGAGACGAACTATATTTTCATGGTGCGGATTGTGGAGCCTTTTTTCTTCATTGCCTTTTTCATGGGAGCCGTGGTTGTTGGGAAGGTTTGGCATGGCTATGTTTATCTCAATCGAGCTGTGGTTCACTCGCAGGGTGATTTTGTGGACCGTGGCTTCAACAGCCTGGAGGTTTTCACCATCCTATTGCTACTAAAAGCGAGGTATTTAGTCAGTTTCTTGTTTGGCATACTCAGTTGTTTACTTGATTGTTGCAATGTTTCTGCTGCCTAGCTTCTATTGTAATAGCCGCTTCACCATTTTGTGTTGTTAGTACAATAGAACCTCCTTAGGGTTTGATGCATAATCATTTTTTTTATGAAAGGAATGCATAATCATTTTTTAGTATAACACAACCTTGTTGTTTTAGGAAAGATGCATGGTTGCTGCTACATAATTAACCATAGTAGCTAATTTAAACAGAATTTGGCTAATGGCTTGTATTGATTGATTGCCAATTGACTATTCATATCCTTTCGCACCTTGTTGACTCACTTTCTCACACTTTCCTGGATTATTGGCTGCTCTACGGATCAAATTATCTTTTAGTTTATTATGCAGTTAAAACTTAAATAATGTATGCTGTTTTGATTTCTGAAAAATACAGATAATATCCTGGAGTTGATCTGAATACGTTTAACCATGGTTGGCACTGTCCACCTAACATATGTGGTAGCTGAATGAGTTTACTGTGTCTGAACATAGAAACAGAAATTTCCTCCCCTTTTTAGGCAGCATGAACTGCAAGTGTGAAAAGAAACATCCATTCTCATAAATTTTCCCAATGAACCAACATTCTGATGAGATGGCTTTGATTCTCATAATTCTCATCGTTACTTCAGTTCCCATCTAGAATGTTTCCAAGAATCGTCACTATCTATGGCTAATTCTTGCTGCTGAATGTTCTGATTGCCGTTAGGTATCCTGCACACATAACCCTTCTGCGTGGAAATCATGAAAGTAGGCAGTTGACGCAGGTATGTTCTTGTATGTGAAAAACAGATAATTGTATACAGTTCATAGTTTTTCTGATTTAGGCCACTTCGGTTGCAACTAAATGCCCTGAGTGGCTGAGTCCAATATATGTTCCCATGATTCTTGTGTTCTGCTTTTTACTTGTGAGCTCAAAAGGTGTTGTATTCATCTGGTTACCCTCCACTGTGCTCTCTTAAAGCACTTTTGGCCATCTGTGGGAAGCATAATATTTAATTTTTGGTAGCATGAAACAAATTCAGTACATGCTGATTTTATTCTAGGGGAAACAGTGCTCTTACTGATACTGTATCTGTGATTTAATCTTGGCTATGTGAATCTAGGAATGCAAGTTACTCATCCATGATTATTGAAGTCTTATGCTTCTCAAGATAACATTATCTGGTAATCAGCCTGTATGTCATGCTTAGGTTTTCTTTAGCCAGTGCCTGTTAAACTACCTGTCAACATGGCTCTTATTTTTTGTGTTTTTTCCTCTGGTTGTGACTTCAAATGGCTATATCTTTTAGCTCTCGATTTACATTGCATGCTTGTATCCATACTGTACCACAAATAGCCGAAAACACTTGACATGTTTTAGCTTATCATGCAGGCATACTAATAATACTGTGACTTATCTTTAGGTGTATGGTTTCTATGATGAGTGTCAGAGGAAGTATGGCAACGCCAATGCATGGCGGTATTGCACTGATGTTTTTGATTACCTTACACTATCAGCAATCATTAATGGCCAAGTAAGTTCCTCTAGGGAAAAATTACAGGTTGTCATTTCATGTTATTTTGGCCAGTCATGCTTAAATTATATGCTGAATTCAGGTCCTCTGTGTTCATGGTGGTCTTTCTCCCGATGTACGTACTATTGATCAGGTCCGTGACTTCTCTTCTGTAACTTTCTTATAACCATCTGTGAACACATCTGTTTATGAACCCTTATGACCCTTCCCATTTTATGGGATTCTGAGTTTCATGTCTTGTAGGTTTGCCATACTTGGTGAATACAAAAGTAGAAATATTTTTCACATGGACTATAAAGGATATGCATAGCCTTAAGAATTACAGCTATTTGAAAACTTCACTGTTATCAGAGTGATATAAATAAAATGCTTTAGTGGATATATGCTGGAGTTTGGAAATTTTGAATAGTAAACAGCAGAAGGGGTATTTAATATGTTTTCAGTTATTTTGTTTTTTCTGTTCTTATTTTCAGCTGGTTGTGCTAACTGTACTTTTTTGGACATGTTTCTGATAGAATTTCCTTTGGTAGTAAGAATGCTTATCATCAATGAACTAGCATTGCTGACTCATTTTGTGAAGAATATTGAGCACATGATTCTGGGGTTGATTTGGTCCATAGCATTTCTGACTCATTTCTTGAAGAATAGTAGTATATGATTATGTGGATGGTTTTTATTTTGACTAAATGTTTCAATGAGATTGAAGCTTTGATTATCTTTTCTCCAGATACGAACGATTGATCGCAATTGTGAAATTCCCCATGAAGGTCCTTTCTGCGATCTTATGTGGAGTGACCCTGAGGAGATAGAGACATGGGCTGTTAGTCCCCGTGGAGCAGGTTGGCTGTTTGGATCGCGAGTCACAGCAGAGGTGTGTATACAATAATTTTATTTTATTATTCTGGACTGTTTTTTTATTCGCTCCTTGTGAATGTCTCCTTTTGCTATGCAGTTCAACTTTGTTAACGGTATCGAGCTAGTTTGCCGGGCTCACCAGCTGGTCCAGGAAGGTTTAAAGTACATGTTTCAGGAGAAGGGCCTTGTAACTGTGAGTTCTTGTTCACATATAGATTGGCACTCAGATATTGGTTGTATCACATTATAGTAGTATGCATTTGTATTTCAGTGTGACCATATTGAATTGTTATGATGCCCATATTAACTTCTCTTCTCTTCTCCAGGTGTGGTCTGCACCTAATTATTGCTACAGATGTGGCAATGTAGCTTCTATATTAAGCTTCGATGAGAAGATGGTATGATAGTTCTTTTGTCTACAAGGATTTGCTTGAAGCATTTTACACACCTGATTACTCTTGAGTCAATTTATACAATAAGTTTATCTCCATCATCAGTAGATTTTATTGTGCAGTTGTACAAGCAACTTTTGTACAGATAATTGTTTCTGATGTGCAACCAGAAGATATATTATGCAACCACTGTTTCTGGCTAATATTTTGGGATCTTTACCTTAGTGTAGATGTTATACAAATTAATGTTATGGTGCAGCTAAGTGGGGTCACCAGCTGCTGTCTTTTGCCATAATGCATCAAGGTTATGTTGGACATTTTCTATATACTTCTTCCGTTCCAAATTATAAGTCGTTTTGGCTTTTCTAGGTACATAGCTTTTGTAATGCACATAGATATATGCTATTTCTAGATACATAGCAAAAACTATGTACCCAAAAAAAGCCAAAAATGACCTATAATTTGAAATAGAGGGAGTACTTGCTAGTTATATGCAGAGATTGGACCTGAAACAAGGAATAAAGTTATGTAGGGGGAGGGTTTCAGTTACCGTCCATGGAATAAACGAATTGTTGTCTAAGCGCATCAACCATGTTAGTTTCAGTTAATCCCCAAACTGAGGGGATTGGAGGGGATTGAGGGGATTAAATCCCCTACAACTTAATCCCCTCAATCCCTCCAACCCCTCGATTTGGAGATTAACTGAACAAGGCCTTATTTGGGAAACAAATAAACCATTTGAGATTTAGTAGTTAATCAGCATTATGCCTATTGTGTCTTTGCTGAGGTGTAGAACAGTAGAAGTTGCCATGAAAAGTGAAATAAATTCAGTTTTTCGGTAACTTAGGACCTCTTAGTTCTTTTTGTGTGGTCATCTCCGGTTGCTCGCAGGTTGCAAGGGGCCAACAAGTTTTGTCCCACTGCTTTCTCAAGTTGGCCAGTAGTGTTTCATGAGATTTATGACCAATGCTGATTTACAATATATTTTGCTCTCTTTTACCAGGAAAGAGATGTCAAGTTCTTCACAGAGACTGAGGAGAACAACCAGATGCGAGGCCCAAGGACTGCAGTCCCATATTTCCTCTGACTTCAATTGTACAATTTTAGAAGTCAATATTTAAATCTGTAAGGGCTAAAGATCAATCAGATGTGTTTATTGTTGTAGGTTCAGATCATAGTGCAATCTGATGCAATTTGATTTCTGTTTTCTTTTGACCACATGTACATTAGACCATCGGGAGTGTCATATGTTCCTGTATTCCTTCAGTGACACTGTCAAAGTTTTGTTTATGATTTAGTTCGCGTGCTATTCATTTTGGACCGCGCTTGCGTTGTGCAGCAGATGAGTCACGCTTGGAATATCATTTGAGGTCGTTCGTTCACGTAGCAAGATACTTTCGTGCACGCAGCTTCTGGCATATATTCATTTAGTCGAATGGCTCCTGGTATATGTTCTGTAAACCAAGTTTGATTCTGCACGATGGGCAACTCTTTACTCGCAATTATTTACCATGTGAGACGCACCTAGCGTATCACATACGGATGTATACTGATCGTCCAAGAAGATAAGATAATACCACAACATTCGTTGATAGAGAAGTTTCCTCCGGTGTAAATGGGTGCACAAATAAGGCCAAAAGATCTACACGAGGGAGCATGGAAACTGGTGTCTGCTGGTGAAAGTTGATGGAAACAATTTAGTTGGAGAGGATTTTGGTTTCACTCTGTTATTTGACCTATGGAACTCATTATCAGTGGGATAAGGGTTACTTTCAGCTAGAAATATATCAAAGAAAATCTTATTTTATCATAAACTTGGTCTAAAATCCTCCCTCCTCCCAACCACACTCCCCCTCCCCTCCCCCCCCCCAAAAAAAAAGGCTTTTATGATTATATTGGTAATAATCTTATTTTATGATTATAATGTGGCAAGGAGCATTGTTCAGAGCAAGCTCAATAGACCATGGGGATGAAATAGATGCTGGATGAAATAGACCATGCCTCGGCCCCGTTCGCTGGTCTGAAACTTAGCTAAAAAACACTGTTTCGGCTGGTTTGTTGTGAGAGAAAAACACTGTTCGGCTGGTTTGGTGAACAGTAACTTGAGAGGGGAAACACCTGGCTGGTCCGAACCAGACCAGCGAACGGCACCACATGTTTTTTGAAACATGTCCGGTAGTTTTGCCTTCTCATCACACCCGGCTGGCGGCTGTGGGCCTGTGGAGGTGTGATGAGACCGGACACCGGAGGTGTGTACAGCAACGGGAGGCGACGTGGCTGCGGCCGCGACGGCAGGCAACGGCGCATGCATGACGAAGAGGCAACGGCGCGGAATATGGCGCGATCGATCGATTTTGCCGCGGGGCGCGGGGCTGGCTCCAGATCGCCGATTGGGAGCGCGGAAATCCAAGGACAGAGAAGGGAGTTTGATCTCGGGCGAGCGCAAATATTGTATTGGGAGTCGGAACTCTGTTGATCTCGGCCAGAAACAGGATTTCAGAAAACGATCCTACGAGTTGCTGGAGATGCTCACTCCCATCAACTGCAAAGGGAAACCGGCACGGCAGCTCGCCACAGGTTCCGCCGCGCCCCGCATTGCACCGTACGTACGTTCGGTTGCGCGCCGGCGCGGTCGCGGTCGCGAGAGAAGTTTTGCCTGCGCGCACGGCGTCTCCCACGCCACGTGTCGTGCCGCTTTTCCAACGGTGGGGAGAAGGCATTGCCCTCCGCAGCCGGTCTCCTTCCTCGCCCATCCGGCCGTCCCGCCGCCCGCCCGCCCGAACGAATCCTGGACCGCACGCGATACGCACGAATGATGGCCAGCCCGGGGTTTGGCAGCCCGATAGGCGACAGCGATGGCGTTTGCATCATCCTCCGCCCCATCTTTTTTTCGTTGGTTATTGTGTTTGGACGGCGCTCGCTCGTGCCGCGGCAGCAGGCGGCCTATGTGTTTTAGTTGCCGATTTTTTTTTAAAAATGGTACTGTAGTATTTTTATGGTTATTTGGTAATTAGTGTCATTCAATCATACCAATTAGAACTTTAAAAGATTCGTGATCGTTAATTTCGTCTAAACTGTGTAATTAGTTTTATTTTTTATTTATATTTAATACTTTATACATGCGTCAAAGATTCGATGTGACGAAAAATCTTAACAGCCAAACAGACACGTAGATACATGTCTTCAGATCAGATCGTCGTCGTCGTCAACGTGAACCCGAGCAGCCAAACGGTTGTGGGGTTGTGTCAGAGCGCACTTGCTCGATGTGGACTGCTCTGCTCGTGCGGGGCGGGGTGTGTGTGTGTGTGTGTGTGTGTGTGTGTGTGTGTGTGTGTGTGGTGGAGGGGCGCCTGTCCTCGCTGCACAAATGGTCAAACAATACAATGGACTGAGCCTGCGGGGGCGGCGGCGGGCATCATTCGGCAGTCTGCTGTTCTTGTCCCTTTTCCCAATTCTCACGATCATTCAGGTGGGGGCAGCGCTAGGAAATTACTAATTTTTTTATTCCTCGTTCCGACTCGCCCCCACTTCATTTAATACCGTCAGTGGTCTTTCGTTTAGGCCACGTTAGGTTCAAAAAGTTTCTCGACGAGTGCTACGTCAGCCATCACATCGAATCTTTAAGATTTGTGCATAAAGCATTAAATATAGATAAAAAAAAATTTAATTATATAGTTTAGTTAAAAATCGTGAGACGAACGTTTTAAGCCTAATTAATCCATAATTAAACATTAATTATCAAATAAAAACGAAATAGCTACGGTAGCTAAATTCTCAAATTTCGCCAAACTAAACGCAGCCTTAATAATGGATTCAAAACTCCATCGAATGCACGCATGTTTTTCTTTTATGTGGCGAAAAATTGAATGCACGATAAGTACGTTACATTGACCAGCAACGGATTGATAGTTTGATACTTCACCAGACTTCAGTGTTCAGTCCACTTCTAACTTCTAAGCAGTATCAGTGTTAATTTAGCCTATTTCAAGGAGGAAAATATAGGAGGAAAATATAATCTTGTTCTTTTTTGTTTGGCAGAATGATTAGAGGGAGAAGTGATAATGCAGCTCTTGGTGCGATTGAGCAGTGTATTATAAGGGGAAAAAATAGAACAATGCAGTTGGGGACACCTGGTAGGATCGGCGTGATAAAGCCACTTGGTTTCGCCAAAATCAGTTTCTGGATTGAGCTAAACAAAGCCGAGAACGAGCAAACAGAGCGAGGAGAGATGCCGAGCAGATCGAAACAGCGGCACATCCTACTTGGCAGATGCTCTGGACCTCTTGATATGGTTACAACAAAATCGCAGAGGAGGAAAAAAACAGAAGAGGATGAAAAAAAAAAATGCCAGTAACTGACTAACTTACTTGGCGCTACCTCCTCCAATCCCTAGACGGCGGCGGCGGCGGCGATTGACGGGCCGACGCCGGCGGCGAGGGCGGCTGCCTCCCGTCCTGCCCCATTACCCGCCTGCGGGCACCGCTACCGCCGCCCTGCTGCAGGAACTCCCCGACCTCGGCGTCCGAGAACGACGAGGAGCCCCCCGGCGCGAGCCGCCGCCGGGGCCCCCGCCGCCGACACCTGCCGTAGCACCGCCGCGCGACGCGGAGCGGGGCGCGCGCCACGCAGCAGAGCACGGCCACGGGGAGGCACGCGCAGAGCACGCAGCACGCCGCCGCGCACTCCGCCATCGCCGCGCCGCTCCCGGCGGCGGCGTCCGCGGGGGGCGCCGCCGGGGACACGCTGGGCCCGCGCAGGCCTCCTCCTCCTCCTTCCTGCCGCTTCTTCGAGGCATCCTTCTTCCTACGCGCCGCCGCCGCCGGCTTGGAGTCCATGCCGTTGCCCTTGGCTGCTTGCGTTCCTCCCCTTGCCTTGCGCCTTGCTTCGCTTCCGGTGCGGGCGATTCGCGTAGGAGAGGAGGCGTGGGGGGTCGTGGCCTCGTCGTGGCTCGTGGGAAGGAGGGAGGTGGAGGTGGGAGGGGAATAGGGACGCAGGACGCTGCTGCGTTGTGCTTCTGTTGCTTCGCATTTAAATTCGGAAGGAAGGCATCTCATCTCGTGCGTGCGGGTCTTCTTTTTATCTCTGAACAGATATAAAAATTGATTCTCTTTTTCTTTGGGATAAAATTTGATTCTCCATCCAAAACAAAAGAGATAAACAAATTTCGATTCGAATTTTAGCAACTTATTCGCCAGCTTTTGGCCTTTTTGTTGAACAGCCGAACGCTAAGTGCTGGCGGCAGAAGTGTGTTTATAGCAGTTGGGCTGGATGCTTTGCCGTTGCACCCAACAGTTTGGCGTCGGTTCGTGCAACTCAGGTGCAAGATAAAGATTTCCCTCAAAAAAAAGCTGTAAGATAAGATATTATCCGGTCAAAACGTGGTCGTCTATTCTTCAATTCGT
The DNA here is from genome assembly GCA_904845875.1 of Miscanthus lutarioriparius. NCBI lineage: Eukaryota > Viridiplantae > Streptophyta > Magnoliopsida > Poales > Poaceae > Miscanthus > Miscanthus lutarioriparius. The sequence goes on along the minus strand of CAJGYO010000005.1, from coordinate 35,248,424 downwards.
TCGATTGGATTCAATTATTCGTGGGAGTGCGGCTCGCGGGAGCGGGACTGCACTGCACGGCCGCACGGTGGAGGCCGGGGGTACACGAGTGCATCAAATAAAGTGTGGCCCGCACGAGGCTGCTTGGCCACTGAATCCTCATGGGCCCGATGGCGATGTTGCTGCACTAGCCACTAGGCCGGCATGCGCTTTGCTTTAGGCAGTATCACAGGGCACCTTCAGCTCTTTGGCAGTACAGTGCAAGTAAAAGTTTGGCCCATTGACCCTGCCTTTTTTTTTTCTTCTTTGGATTAACACTTGACCCTGCTTTGATCCTCACAGAAAAGCAGAGAACAAGGTAGGGCCGCTGCTGCTCTGATCCTCACAGAAAAGCAGAGAAGTAGGGCCGCTTGACAGCGTTACTTGAGCAGATTTTTTACGAGAAAGCCAAAGCAAAACTTCATATAGATTGAGATAGGAAGTAAATCAAAATCACGTCTCCATTTATAATAAGAGTTGAGAGTGAAAAAAAGGACCCACTCCGTATTCAACCCCACTAGAATTTCCCACCTATTTCTGTACGAAAATCGCTACATCTCAGAGAATCAAGGAGCTAGAGCTAACAATCAGTTAACGGAACTTTAGCAGATGGATTGTAGACATACGGTATCAAGATTATGACACAAATGTCAAAAAGATGCAATCTAAGTCTGGTCTGAATCTAAGTATCTTAAGATATGAACTATATTTACAAAAACAATAGTAACAACATTTATAACTCAAAAACATTCCTACTATGAAAATCTTATAATGATATTTATTTAGTATGATTAAAATTAATGCTTTACATGAATGTAGCCAAATTTAAGATATTTTGGCTTAACACCATGTTAGAATTATATGCTTTCTAAGACGGGGGAGCTGTTTTCTTTCTTGTTTCTTTGTAGGAAAAAATGTAAGTAGATGGTAGCATATGATTATCCCTAATTCCCTATTGACGCACGCACACCCACCCACCCACCCATGGGGGCAGTCCATAAAGATGATAGTTTTTTTTTTCTTGATGTATGAAATCACTACTATTGCAACTCCACTACTAGCTACTACTAGTATATAAGGAGTTGTTTTTATTGTTATTCTGATATCTTAATACATGCATGTGACACTGAACAAGACATCCACTGACCACTGTTTTATAGTAACTCTCTTGAAGAAATTAATAAAAAAAAAGATCCACACGTGCCAATTAACCATATTTGGCTAGCCATGACGCGATCAGTGCTCCGCGCCGGTCTCAGCCGCCTGCATTTTCTTGTAAAACACCACGATGTCCTCGACGGCAGGGGACGCGTCCCGGACGGCGTCCGCCGCCGCGAAGCGCTCCGCCCACGCGGCGAGCCGCGGGAACTTGGCCTCGTCGAAGAGGCTGGTGCCGGCCACCTCGTCCACGGCCTTGATCCACGCAAGGTAGCCGCCTAGCGCCACGTCGACGTACCCGATGCTGTCGCCGCCGAAGAAGGGCTTCCCCTCGGAGCTGGAGCACTCCGTGAGGGCCTTCTCAAGAGTCTCCACCGCAGGGATGGCGTTCTTGAACGTCTCGGCCCTGTCCTCCGCGGTCTTGGACTTGAAGAACGGCTCCCACGATGGGAAGAACTGCAAACAAATTATACACGTAGATCTAAAATGCTTAGCAATTACATTTTTTTTTAGAAACTCTTAGCAGGTAGCTTTGTGCTAAGGGAGGTTTGATAGCACAAAAGGCGGCCCAGAAGAGAAGCTCACCTTGTCGTCGATGTAGGCGGCCCAGAAGCGAGCCCTAGAGCGCTCGTACGGATCGGACGGCAGGATGGCAGGCCCGGCCCACGCCTCGTCCACGTACTGCACGATGACGAGCGACTCGCACACGGGCGCGCCGCGGTGGATGAGCACGGGCACCTTCCCGTGCACCGGGTTGGAGCTGAGCAGCAGCTCGCTCTTGTGCTCCAGGTCCTCCTCCACGTACTCGTACCCGGCCACACCCTTCACGGCCAGCGCCTGCTTCACCCGGATGCAGTACGGGCTCAGGCACTCCCCCAGCAGCCGCAACTCCACTCCCGCTGCCGCCGCCATTGCTCGTCAACTCAGCGCCTTGCGTGCGTGCCTGTAAACTATGAGTAGTGTGTTACTGCTGTTGTTGCTCTGCCTGTAGCTCTCTGCCGGGGGGGTACATATTGAGCTCGGATCACGCGGAGGTCAACTTGGCTGCCATTGCAAAATTACGGAATTGTTGCCATCTTATCGAGCGGTTGGTGGTGGATATATGCGAGCATAAATTATGCAACAGATTAAGTTTAATATACTCCAAGCGATTGCGATTGTTGCTTTGTGGCTGCATACTATATGCGAGCATAGAATAAATTATGCAATAAATTAAGCTTGAGCGATGAGCCATTGACGTTTCCTTTTGACTGTCCGAGCGGACGGTTTGGAATTGGTGACGACGAACTGCTTTTGTTACCTTAAACAATGCTACTAAGTTCATGGCAAATGCAATCAGGCGTCAGCGCTGACGCCCATCACGTTCGGGACTTCGGGTTTTATTTGTTAGGATCGATGGATGAGTACCTTTCTGTGTGTAACCCGTAGATCCGTAGTTAGGCTCCTTAACCTTTCGGAGCTTCACCGCAGCGGCAGCGTGGACGCCGATGCCGCCCTAGATGCAGCCTCGCGGACGCCAATTACTTCGGCGTCTTGATGAGGAGGCGTGGTGACGATCTGATGGGGGGGCGACGGCGGTGACTGCAGTGGGAGACGGCAATGGTGGGGCACATCCTGTCACGGCAAAGACGGCCTTTAGATCGGTATTCGGGTTTTCAGTAAGTGGGTGTGGCGGCTCCGGCGAACCTCCTTCTTTGAGCTCGATCCCCACCTTCCCCTTTTATGTGTCTTTGTGCGCAGGGCCCACCAACCGATTAGGGTTGGGCTCCCCGATCGAGAGCCGAGATAAGGGTCCAATAGGCCGTTGGGCCTATTAGTGGAGATCAACTAACATTCTCCCCTTGATCTCATTCCATCTTTCACTTTCATATCATTTACTTTTGTTCATTCCATTACTGATTAGCTCATAGAGCATGTCTCATCGTCACGGTCCATTGCCGATAGACTTAACAAATACAACTCACTACTACTTGCAAAATAGATACTTATCTTTGGGCCTTCTTTTGTCCAGAATATTTTAGGCTTTCCCTTAAACCCAAGCTAGCTACATGTTCTCTGAACACCATGTCCTCTGAACATGTTGGGTGGTAAGCCTTTTGTAAGCGGATCCATGAACATCCTTTCTCTTCTTATATGCTCAAGACTTATGACTTGATCCCGGACTTAATCTTTCACAACATAATACTTTATGTCAATGTGTTTGGCAGCACCACTTGACTTATGTTGTGAGCATACTGTACTGCCAGATTATCATCGCAGTATTACTTTAAGTGGTCTATAGATGTCGTCAACCACCTTTAAACCGGGTATGAACTTCGTTAGTTAGTTCACCTGCCCGTTGCCTCATAACACGCTACAAACTGTCATACATTGTGGACGATGTACTGACGGTTCGCATTGAGCTTTTCCATGAAATAGCTCCCCTTTGCGAGATGATAGAAAATCCACGTCTGGATATGCATTCACTCTCGCATAATCAGAATCTGAATATCCCACCATGTGGAGTGAATCAGATCTTCTATATGTCATCATGAGGTCTTTCGTTCCTTGCAAATAACGCAAGACTTTCTTTATCAATTTCAGTGTTCTATTCCAGAATTCTTCTGGAATCTGCCAAGTAAAACCCGGTAACAAATGCCAAGTCAGGGCGTGTACATACTTGAGCATGTTGCAAGCTTCCGACAGCTGAAGCATATGGAACCACTTTCACTTTATCGATTGAGCTCATATTGGTTCCTGGGGCATTTAAAATCCCTATATCTGTCGCCCTTGACTATAGGAGCAGGTGAGGGACTACATTTGTGCATACTGAATTTCTTTAAGATCTTTTCCATGTATGCCTTTTGTGACAGTCCTTATACCCTTTTTCTTCTATCTTGGTGAATCTCGATCCCTAGAACGAACAAGGCTTCGCCAAGATCTTTCATATCAAATTTCTTTGTCTCCAGTAGTAGACTGACATCACTACTAGCAAGTAAGATATCATCTATATACAGGACAAGGAAGATAAACTTCTCATTCTTAAACTTTGCTTAGACACAATTGTCCTCTACATTCTCTTTAAAACCCAAAATTCTTTATTGTCTGATCAAACTTCAAGTACCACTGTCTTGAAGCTTGTTCTAATCCATAAATGGATTTCTTTAGGCGGCATCCCATTCGTTCTTTTCTTTCCATGACAAAACCTTCCGGTTGTGCCATGTAAACATTTTCCTCCAAGTCTCCGTTGAGGAATGCCGTGTTTACATCCATCTGATGTAATTCTCAATCGTAATGTGCCACTAATGCTATTATTATTCTGAAAGAATTATTATATGAGACTGGAGAAAAGGTCTCATTGTAATCAATCCTTCTCTTTGCACAAAAGCCTTTTGCCACAAGTCGGGCTTTATATCTCTCTATATTCCCTTGAGAGTCAAGTTTTGTCTTGTAGACCCATTTACGACCCTCTTGTTTTTGACTCCTTTAGGAATTATTTTCAAGTCCCAAACTTTATTGGCATTCAATGATTTCATTTCATCTTCCATGGCCTCAAGCCACTTTAATGATTGATCACTACTCATGGCTTCTTCAAACGAGGCGGATCATCCTCCATTTGAAATTCTTTAGTGTTGTACACTTCATAATCGGCAGAATAGCTGATTTTCTAACTCTTTGAGACCTACTAGGGGCCTCCACATTTGGCACATCTTCTGCTTGAGGCTGTTGTTGCTCCCCTCATGTGTGGCAATAGGTTCTATAGAATCTCAAGAACAGGTTCCTTATCGTCATTCATTGTTGCCACAGTGGGATAACAACAGTCTTTGGCACCACAAAGATCTAACACTGTCGGTGCAGCTACAGCAGGTAGTGAGAAAATTGGCTCATAAATCATTGGAGTGGGCACTTACACCCGCTTCACTTCAAGGTCAATTTCTCGAGCTACCATGCTCCCCCTCATCTTTTCATCTTCTAAGAAAACAGCGTGTCTCGTTTCCATAACCTTTGTATGTCTCTCTGGACAGTGGAAAACGAAAACTTTTTGACTTTTCTGTGTAGCCAATAAAATGGCACCTTACTATTTTGGGATCTAACTTCTCAATGTTTGGGTTAAATACTTTAGCCTCAGCAGGGCTCCCCCACACACGCAAGTGGTTTAGTGAGGGTACATTTTCTGTCCACAACTCATACGGTGTTTTGGGCACCGATTTACTTGATACTCTTTTGAGAATATGAATGAGGTTTTTAACGCCTCCATTCACAGGTTCAACTGTAAGGTGGAGTAACTTATCATACTGCCCACCATATCCATCAGGGTACGATTGATTCTTTTAGCTATTCTATTTTGCTGAGGTTCGCCCGGTGTAGAATACTGGGCTACTTTGCCATTCTTTTAGGGTATGCTGACCGTAGTACTCCCCTACGGTCAGACCTGACTATCTTAATCTTTAATATCTTAAATTTATCCAATACATCTTTTCTTTCTTTGATTGGATAAATATCGTCATAATGGGAGTAAACATCTGTGAATGGATCATAACCATCCACACTCTTTACAGGAAATCTGACCACATATGTCAGTGTGAATAATCTGTAAAATTCTCAAGCTTCATTTAGCATCTTTCTTAATCTTCTTTACATACTTTTCTTTTATGCATTCTCTGCATTGTTCTAAATCTGAGAGCTCTAATAGAGGAAGAATATCATTCTTAACGAGTCTTTCTATTCTCCCCCTCGAAATATGGCCTGAACGATAGTGCCATAATTTCGACAACGCATCGTGAGCTCTCTTATGCCACCATTTTCAGAGTAACACTCTGTCACCAGCTGCTTTATCAGCTGAGTAGCATATGTCTTTGAAGTGCCAGTGAACTGACTCTTTATTCTATCGAGATACTTGGTGACTGTGTCACATTTTTATATTGAGCCCACAATTGTAGGTTCAATCATGTTCTTTATCACAGTCAAACATTTTCTTGTTTGCAGTGACCCACTTCCTATGAAGATCTTTCGGGATTTAAAATCCCTTTCTTTAGTTGCCCAAGTGGCATCTTTTGTCTTCCTCACCGGTGCCACAAACTCAGTGGAACACGGTGAGGTGACTACCTAGTTCACCTTAAACAAGATGAAAACCAGGTCAAAACTTTTCTTAATCATAAAAATAACATCATTTGCATGCCTTGATTCCAACGTTGGTCAAAATCAAAACATACAATTATTCTTATACACTAATTCTACATCACCGTTGGGCAGAAATAGAATTAATGCATAAGTCTTTAACTTTCACAACTGTTCTTACACACTAATTCTACATCACCGTTGGGCAGAAGTAGAATTAATGCTTAATTCATTAAAATTAACAACTTTTCTTATACACTAATTCTACATCACCGTTGGGCAGAAGTAGAATTAATGCATAAAACATTAACATTACGATATTGTTATTAACAACGTTGGTCAGTAAATAACAACATCATAATCATATCAAAACTCTTTTTCTCCAATTAAATACCACATTGGTTCAAAATAACTGGAGAATTAACAATTTCTTTAGCAGCGGAATAACTTTCTTTTTCTCCAATTAAATACCACGTTGGTACAAATTAACTGGAGATTTAAACAATTTCTTTGACTGTGGAAAAACTCTCTTTTCCTTTAATTTTACCAACAGGGAAAATTTCTTTTTCTATTTTCTTTAATCCATTAATCAATTTCCAGGAAATAAACATTTTCTGGAAAATCTTTTCTTTTCTCCAGTTAAATACCACATTGGTACAAATTAACTGGAGAATATACTTTTTCTTTATCAGCAGAAAACTTTACATCAATTTCTTGAATTTTACCCACAGGTAAAAAATACTTTTCTATTTTTCTTTTGAGCCAATTTGCATTTTTCAATTTTCTAGGAAAAGAAAAAACGAAACTGGGCTCACTCTTTACTCTCGGCAGCCCAAAACCCATGAAGCCATTTCGGCCGCCTCTCTCCAGCAGCATACACCAGATGCCGCAGGCCTTTGCACAGCAACTCCGGCTCAAAGGGTGCCAGTGTGCCGCGCTCCCTTTGGGCCTCATGAGCCCATGCATCCGGCGCCGTTGGATCTGATCCGACGGCCGTCCGATTGTTTCGGCCTAATAAAACCCAATTCCGGCCGCGGTCGCCAAAACCCTAGTCTCATTCGGCACTTGCCCTTCTCTCTCTTCGCTCTCTCTCAGCGCCGCTCTCTCCTCTCTCTCCCTTGCTCTCTCTTCTCAGCCGCATCGGAACCGAGCCAGACGAGAGCGAGTGGTGGAGCGAGGCGGGCATCCATGGCACCGCCGCCCGCGCCCCCCTGCTGCGTCTGCGCTCCAATGGTGAGCGCCACGCCACCGTCAGCGGCTTGGCCATGGTGACCTTTTGCCGAGCCCGGCGAGCAAGCAGCAGACTTGTTCGGCGGCCTTTCTTCTCTCCCATGCCGTGAAAGGCCGTCATGGCTTTTCTTTTCCTGCTGCCAAGCGAGGGGTGGATCCGTTCTAGGGTTAGGTTTAGGGTTCGTACGCCGACCCTGTTCTTTTCCCCTTTCTTTTCTGTTTTTCCTTTCTTTTCTTTGACATCCGAATGTATCTAGGGTTAAATTCTGTTTTCTTTTATTTCTTTTCTTTCTTTTGATTCAACTGATTCGGTTTTTCCCTTTGGAGTTCATCCGAATCGAATCGGGATCTAGGGTTAGGGTTCGATTCCAGCCCCTGTTCTTCTTCCTTTTCTTTTCGAAGTTCATCCGAATGGGAAAATAGGGTTAGGGTTAGGGTTCCGACCTTCTTTTCTCTTTCTTTGGATTTTTCTTTTCTTTTCGGATTAGGGTTAATCCGAAACCGTTTTTTTTCCTTTCGGTTGAACCAATTGCTTTTCTTTCCGAATTTCTTCCCTTCCCCTTCTTTGTTCATCTTCACTGATCCGAACACGGATCTGGTCTTTCTTGCCGTGTCAGTGCGGCACTTTTCCCGCGCGGTAGCGGTGGTGACCGGGTTCCAGTGAAATCCACCACCCCCGGTCTCTTTTCTTTGCTTTTACCCGGTTAGGGTTAGGGATACACATAGGTAACCTTGGCTCCGATACCATTGTTAGGATCGATGGATGAGTACTTTTCTGTGTGTAACCCAGAGATCCGTAGTTAGGCTCCTCAACCTTTCGAGCTTCACCGCAGCGGGCAGCGTGGGCGCCGATGCCGCCCTAGATGCAGCTCCTCGCGGGACGCCAAAGGCTTTCAGCGTCTTGGATGAGGAGGCGTGGTGACGATCTGATGGGGCGGCAAGCGGTGACCTGCAGATGGGAGACGGCAATGGTGGGGCACATCCGTCGTGCTGGCAAAGACGGCCTTTAGATCGGTATTCGGTTTTTACAGTAAGTGGTGTGGCGGCTCCGGCGAACCTCCTTCTTTGAGCTCGATCCCCACCTTCCTTTTATGTGTGCTGTGCGACAGGGGCCCACCAACCGGATTAGGGTTGGGCTCCCCCGATCAGGGAGCCGAGATAAGGGCCCAATAGGCCGTTGGGCCTATTAGTGGAGATCAACTAACATTATTAATCTTTCCTAGCGCGTATATGGGATGCTAAGTTCATGGCAAATGCAATCAGGCCTCAGCGCTGACGCCAATCACGATTCAGGTACGACACGGTGGCTGCTCAGGAGACTAGGGCCGTTTCAGATTAATAGATTCAGACAAAAAGTAAGTTGGTGTGCGTGCATGATTTACCAGCTAGTCACCATGGTTTACACGGATCATGGTTTCGGTTCCTAAGTGAATCACCTTTCGAGCTAATTTAGAAGAAGGGGAGCTAAACCCAGGGAGAGAAAACCTCCCATGGAGAACTAATTATCTTATTGAAATGATATCCTCATGGATTGCTCACCCTGGAAATTCTAAGAGGATTTGAGTTTCCAAACTAGCCCTTCATGCTTAGGTGACAGGGACAGTTTGAGATGATATATTGAACTATTTCACGTAGTCATGCTTACATTTGTATAAGTTCAGAGTGTCTTTATCGAAAAAAGAAAGCGCAGATTGTAACCTAACACATACGCACATCAGTTCGAACAAAATGCTTTGCAATTCTATGTCACCCCATTTCTTTAGAAAAAAAATACATGAACCATTCGTGATACAGGTATGAGGAAATACAAATCAATGCCCTTAACTACGCGGATAAGGGAGGAAGAACATTTCTTATTTTCAGAATAAACGGTTGTTTCTTCTTGTTTGATTTCAGGAGAAAACCACCGGTTGGTTCTGCTGATGGGGTAGATGTCCTTGTTAATATAACCATGGGAACTGCTATAATCCAGGCCCATGAAGTTTCAAATTTTTTTCAGGTGATGATACGCCCCAGCTGATCCAGCCGCTGTTCATCTTCTTCCTCGGTATTTCTTCCAACCCGCGTCCCGCGTCCCGCCCACTCCCCGCGGCCGCTGCTCACCGCCTCGCCGCGGCGCGGTAGGGTTTCGCCGGAGCTCCGCCACCACCGCGGAGCTCCGGTGAGACCCTACCGCGCCCACGGCGGCCTTCCTCTTCCCCTCCCCCTCCCGCCACCGCTTTCTTCTCCAACTCCAGCAAGAATGGCCACGACACCTCCGTTCCAACCTGGTCCGGCTGCCTCCATCACCGCTAGGACCCGAATCCGCCACTATTACATGTTGCCGGACCTCTTTTTCGGGAAAAAGTGTATAAACTAGCGGGGTGATCTTAGTTCCACATGTAAACATATGACATCATGCATGTGTAATAACTTTGAATGATGTTGTTGATGATGGACGACACCAATGAATGTGTTTATATGTTTGTGCTCGATATACGTAATATGTGTTTATATGTCTTGATTCTGCTTTTATATGTGTTTGATTTGTGAAAATAGATTTCAAATTCAAATCAAATTGCCGAGGCTATTTTTTAAATGGGAAAATATTAACGGAGGCGGGCATGTAACAAAAGGCCGCCTCCATTAATCATGTATTTGTGGTGGGCGCATTACGGCGACCGCCTCGGTTAAAACATTAATGGAGGCGAACAAGTTAGGGCGATCGCCTCCATTAATTAACATTAACCGAGACGGTTGCCTTAAGATGCCCGCCTCCGTGAAATGATTAACCGAGGCAGGTAGGGCAACCGCCTTAAGACGCCCGCCTCAGTGAAATGTTAATCCATTAATTAACATTAACCTTTGATTGGAGGTGGTTGCAATGCCCGCCTCCATCAACCCTTTTTGTCCGTCTCCGTTAAGATTTATGTAGTAGTGTGCCCATCACTGTCCCCACCACATGTCCGCCCTGCCCTCCCCAGAACCCCTTCTATGCCCGCCGAATTTGGAGAAGAAAGAGGGAGAGACGGAGAGGGAGGCCGCCATCACCATCACCGTCTCCTTCTTCGGGTGTGGGCGCGGGAACGAGCGTCGCGGGCGTGGGCGTAGCCAGGCACCTCAGATGTAAGCAGCCTGTTCGGTTGGCTAGTTCGTTTCGTTGCTGGTTCGTGAAGAAGTACTGCTGGTTGGTTTGTGTGAGAGAAAAATACTATTCTAGCTGAAAATTTACGATCGTTTACGACAAGCCACAGCCAAACGAACAGGTTGAAGAAGCGTGAATAACCACCGTCCGCTACGCTCACACTGTCGTGCACACACCAGCGGACAATGCCAGAATCATCAATAGCAAATATCTTTTTTGTTTCCAAAAACATTCTATTGGTTTATCGCCTCGACAGAACCAAAGCTTTATTCATGGTTATATGCTTTGAACCCTAATAATACACATCTGTTAATAACGCAGAGAAAATGCACGATCATTTAGCTTGCTGTTACAGTGATCAGTAACCAGCTGGTGCAGCAGGTGAAGCCCATTTAGCCAGAAACGCCTTGTAGTGCTCCAAGAGCCTCCCGCCGTCCGGTATGGCCTCCTTCACGGCGTCCACCGCCAGGAAGCGCTCCGCCCACGCCGCCAGGGCCGGGAACTTGGCCTCGTCCAGAAGGTTCACACCGGCCACCTCGTCCACCACCTTGATCCACAGCACGAAGCTCCCGAGCGCTATGTCCACGAGCCCGACGGCGTCTTCGCCGAAGAAGGGTTTCCCCTTGGAGCACTCCCTGAACGCTCGCTCCAATGTCTCTAACACGGGGACGATGCCGGCGAACGCCTCTGCTATCTTCTCCGCCGTCGTCGACCAGAACAGTTGCCTCCACGCCAGGAAGAACTGCAAGCACATCACAAAGAATCAATCCATCAACTAGCAATGCCTATGGTCCCAGATTCTCAGCGCAAGAAGCAAAATAGCTTGCAGCATCTGCACCAACGCATTCTTGTACCTTGTCGTCGATGTAGGCTGCCCAGAAGCGAGCCGTGGCGCGGTCGTGGGCGTCGGCGGGGAGGAGATGAGGAGTCCCGGTGCTTACCAGGCCTCATCGACGTACTGCACGATGACGAGCGACTCACACACCGGGCGGCCGTCGTGGATGAGGACGGGCACCTTCTTGTGCACCGGGTTGAGCTTCAGCAGGAGGTCGCTCTTGCTGAAGAGGTCCTCCTCGATGTACTCGTAGCTGAGCCCCTTCAGCCCCAGCGCCACCTTGGCGCGGATCACGTAGGGGCTGTACCACGAGCCCAGCAGCTGCAGCTCGCCTCCGGCCGCCATTGCAGTCTTGCACTTGCAGGCGGCTTGTTCGACGCTGTTGGAATTCTCGATAGTTTCGCGACAGCGAAAGGGGCGAACCAGTCATCATATATTTATTAACTGATCTGGGTTAGGTGGTCATCAACTTTGAATCGTTGACTGGTGTGGTGAGTGGTGAACCGACGTTGCTTATCAGCGGGGCAGCAGGCAGGCAGCGATTTTCGTCAGCTCTGTCGTGAGCAGAGGAAAGCAGATCATAAAGTGGACAGCTGGCCATTGAATGAATCATATGAGGACACTTAAGCAACACTAATCTGTCTCGATTCTTCTAAAACCAGCAATCTATGGAGTGTTCGGCTGGACTGAATTCTGGCTCGTTTGGCTTATTTTTCCAGTCAGAGCAATATTTTTCTTTCACAACATTCTAGTATAAACAGTGTTTTCTAGTATGAACAGTGAAATTTCAGTCCAGCCGAACACTCCCTACGTGATCCTATATGGTTACATCGGTACATCCTAGCCGATTGACACTGTCATGTTCTTTTTAACTTATCATCCTAGCTTCTCATATATAGTATGGTGTTTTTCTCTCACAATAAATCAGTTTTAGTTGGCTTATCAGCCTGGCTTATCAGTGACGGTGAGATGGCAGGATAGAATTGTTTTCTCCATAGCGGCTCTGTTGAAGATAAGGACGACAACTACGACGTCAGCATCTTCATCAGTATAACATGGAGACTTTTATTTTCGGACAGCGACATCAAGACAGAGATGGTGTCGTCGCCATGGAATAATTTTCTTCAATCTCTTTTCGTTTTATCGTTGTTAGATCTAGTCACGATGAAGGATTATGGAGATTAAGTTTCAGATCGGTCTTTTTCATTCTTCGGTGGCAGAAAGAAGAAGAAGGAAGACACCAGAAAAAAGAAGATTCTCAACTTCACCTATATGAATGTTGGCTTTCGTTCGTTGGGCATCTGTTCTCAGATCTTTTGTCGAGGTTTGCCTATGCGCTCATCCATACTGCAAAGCGTTGTACATGTTTGGGTTTAAGATCTGGAGCTATTCACAACATAAGTACAATTTAGATAAAAATTAGTTTTTATATATTTATATAATCCAGAGCGCTTACCCGGCTATTATCTACTATAATTCGTAAAAAAAGTTGGACAAGATCATGGGTACGATTGGACCGGAGCAAATCAACCCCACATGGCCACATCGGATCCGACCATAACGGTACTGCCGATGAATTTCTTTTCACCCTCTCCACTGTTCTCAAAGTTTAATTTTCATCACTCTCTCTAGTCCCTTCAACTCTAAAATTGTTCTTCATCGTAAAAAAAACCTTTAGATTGTTTATTTTGGTCTCTGGACGGTTCAAACATCGATTTAGTTTACATGACATCACATTAGCCGTCGTACGTATCGCTATGTCAGCAGCAAGAAGATAAAAACGTGTTTATAGTTCAGAATGGTAAATTGGTTACAGATATATTTTTTTAGAATTTTCTAAACGTTTTTTCATGAAAAGATATACAGTTAAAAAATCCTAAAATCTTGTTTAATCTTAGAAAATACATAGATAAATTATTTTAGCTAAAAAGTATGAAAACAATTTTTTTTTTCTAAAAACATGCTCTACCTTGTGGTGCCTAGGTTGAAATTAGTTGAACTTCTATAATCACTTTTCAGTATTTATTTGCTAGTGGATGCTCTGTTACAACTAGTCCATATGAGACTAAGGCCTCTCAGCACTCAAATTTTTGGACTGTCAGGTCTAAAATCAAGATCTTAGATCAAATCGCTTACTCTACCATGTTTTGTAGGGCTCCGTCCTCAGCTTTTTGGAGTGAATTATGTGAAATGCTACCAAACAGATAAAATATAATTGGATTCTAGTGAAGAGATGATAAGGGTCATTTCACCAATTACATTACAAGCTGGGAGCTAAAAAACAACTCTGCTCCCCGACACTCCCATCTAATCGCCACCAGAATCATTTCTCACCTGCTCAATATCTTGCTCCCCCACCAGAATTACTCCACTAGAGAATCAATGAGTGGAGCTTTACTAAATTGGTCCTTACATCTTTCCTCTTCTTTCACCACTCACACTCGACCGTGACCATCTATGCCTCTCGCCCCCGCCACCTTCACCTCCCTGCCTGGCTCCGGCGGTGCCCTTGCCAGTGGATTCACCGTCCGCCATCACATCCCATCGCTACAATCAATCCAACACGCCTACTTCCCGCCATCTTCTTCATCTCTGCCTCGGCTCCCCCGCCATCAACCCCCTCATGTCGGCTCCGGTGGCGCCTCGCTGCCTCCATCGCCGTCCATGACCTCTCCCACGCCAACTGGCTCGTCAGGCTATCAACATCACAGGTTTGACACCATCGCTAGGCCAGCTTGCCCCTGCCCCTGTTCCCTAGATTTTCTTCTACCCGTAGCCTGAACATCGAATCCTCAAATCCTAATCTCACCGAATATATGCTCACCAAAGCTGAAAAACATGCCGGAGAAAGGGGGAGAAACAAGGTTGGCGTTTGACGATTGGAGGAGAATTTGGGTGTTAGGGCACGTTTGGTGGTGCTCCATCTATAGCCAAAATAGCTTCAAATGTGGCTTCTATAATGAAATAGTTTTTATAATTTTTTCTTATCTCCAGCTTCACTAGTTAGAAAAGTCTTTCATAAAATAGTTTCTCCAAATAATAGGTAAAATGCACAAAATGTCCATAATGCCTTCTATTTTTTTCTTTTCTTGTTTTTCCTTATTTATTTCTCCTTTAGTTTCTTTTTGACTTTTTCTCCTCTGGTTTATCTCTTACTCTTCCTTTTTATTTCTCTATTTCCCTTATCCTTCCTCGTCCCAACGTCAGTTTGCTCGCCTGCACAACGCCCCTCCGCTCCCCATGCTTGTCTCAGCGCCTTTTTCCTTCGCCTACCTCATTTTGCTATCCTCCTCTTACTCTGTCGCCCTCCACTTCATCTCCAACTCCTGTTGCCTTCTCCCCATTCGTTGGCCAGATTACTCCGCCCCAGGCACTCGACCCCCCGTTGGCTCTACGCCTCACCTCCTCCTTTTTCTAGGCTGGAGGCAATTTGTCCCTAGGCCCATGGATATGAGGACGAAGCAGGAGGAAACCACTTTTTCCAGCTCTGCCTTGCGTTTTTTGGCTCCTCTCAACGTGATTTGTGGGTGAGCCAGCTAAAGTTGTTGCTCCTCTTCCCGTTTAGTTGGTGGAGTCAAGAAGCTGGATATGGTCACATGGAGTAGCTCGTAGAGCGGTACCAAACATGCTTTTAGATTAATCGAAACACTGAGTGTAAAATAGGAAAGCTGTTTCAAAACTGTAACACCATCGGTGTTACTGTAACACCCCGGTGTTATGCCAGCATTTAGGCACTGCAAATCATGCATATCATGCATCATCAAGCATCCTAATCATACATGCCTAATCATGTAAATAATAACTGAAACACTGCTTCGAAACATACGAAACATGCTTGTGAAACGTAAATGATGCATACACTTGTTAGAGTTGTTTTGCCCTGATTATGCTTGCTAGGTTAGTAGAACTTGTTTGGTTAAGATTGTCAATCATCTAGAATTATTTAGTACAATTTTTGTAGCAAAGTTTGTATTCAAATTATTGCCAATTTTGGTTTTAAAAATAATTCTCCAAAAATTAGGGTTTTGAGTTAAAATTGACTTTAACTTTTTTTTTAATTCAAAATCTATCAAGAATTTGGCTTTGGTCATAAAATCAAAGTTGTAGATATTGAAAAATGGAACAAATTTCATTTTTACACCAATTTGTGAAAATGCTTTTAAATGGCTCAAAATGGGAATTTAATTCTGTTTATTTGAGAAATAAAAAGAATTTTTTTTTCATTTCGCTTAACAGGCCGCCGCTCAGCTTCCCGGCCCACGGCCGAAGCCGGCCTGGCCCGCGTCCTCGCCTGCCGCGCGTTTCTCCCTGGCCAGCAGCGCTTCGCCGGCCCAGGCCCACGCCGCGGCCGCTCCCGCGTGCAGCCGCGCCCGCCTTCCCCGCCTGCCCGACCGCCACGCGGCGCCCGTACACCGGTGGCGAGGGGCGGTGCCTACTCCGACCAGCCGCGCCCCGCCTTCAAAGCGGTCCGAGCGCGCGCACGCCACCCCACTCTGCCACTTCACTACGCCACCTCCCTGCCTCTCGCTCCGTAGCAGCAGCAGCAGCGCCCGAGCTGCCAAGCTCGCCGACGCGCTCCGCCGGCGTCGAGCTCCCGCACCACCGCACCATCCCCCGATTCGCGCCGCCAGCAGTTCCGCCTCGTCAACCTCCGTCGTTTGCGCTCGCCAGCGGCTGCCGTCGTCGAGGTGAGGGCTAAACTTGGCGCCTCCTTCCTCTCCGGCAAGCATGCCACCGTGGCCGCGCGGACCCCCACGCCGTCGGGCCAGCTCCGTTCTGCCGGTCGGTGCGGCTCCGCGTGTTGAGCACGCTGGCACCCCCCCTCGCGCCACGGAAGGGCTCGCCGCCGGTGAGCACCGGCCAGCGGAGCACCTCCCCTGCCCCTGGTTCGCTGACCCGCGGGGACCAGCCGCAGTGGCTGGCGAAGGCCCCGGGTGGCTGGCCAGTGGGCCGGTTGACCCCCTGGGTCCCGCCTGTCTGTCTCTCTGGCGCGGGTTTTGGGTGAATAACCAGGTGGATCTAGCAGATTTGAGCATGAAGTTTAAAAAGGATTTCAAAAATGAATTTTCAGATTCCTACTTAAATGCTTTGGAAAATGTTTGTGTACTCATTTTGGCTCCAAATTTGTTGAAACAAATTTTGCTAGGTTCCTTGTCACCAGATCTACATGATAAAATTATTGCATGTCATTTTTGAGATACTTTTCTGTAGAGTTTTATTTAATCCTTGATATTGCTGATAACTTGAAAAATGTGTAGAAAAACCTATAGGCTTCAGAAAAATATGATTCCAAGTTTGTTAATCTTCTTGTGTAATGTACTTCCTAGGAAAAATATGTGTCATGCATGTACTGTAGAAAATTTATGAGGTGTAGTTCAAGTGCCTTTAATGGCTGCTTTTTGTTATTTTTGCTAGAGAGCAAAATTTGTATAAAACATGCATGTGATAATTTTTGTGCAGTGATTATTTGCTGTGTAGAACATAGGAAAAATAATTCCTCTGTTGTTTGACATTCTTCACAGTACAAAGTATTTTCAGGTTCATAATCATGCCATAGCTTGTTATTTTTGTGTAGGATAATCCACTCATTCAAATACCATGAAAATCTAATGGTAGACTACTTAGGGTAGTACTGTGATATGGTAATTTTCTAAGATTTTTCTAAGCAATAACAATAGATGTTGCTATTCAAACCTATTATTAATTAGGGTTTAATCAAGTGTTGCTTTATGTGTGATTAAGAAATTAGTGAAGCTTTGGTGTATCTTTGAAGCATTAATAAGATGTGTTGACTTAGCATATTAGTAGTAGAAGAGAATGCAGTAGATGACATGTGCTTGTAGTATATGTTTTTGGATGATGTTGACTACCTTGCATTCAAGCATATCCATTGTATTCATCTCATCCGCTGCATCGATTGCATAAGCACTTACGCACATTGCATCATACAGGATCGCAAACCGAGAACCCAATCGTCATACCCGAGGAGCCCGAGGAGCAGCTCGAGGTGCAGCCGCAGGAAGTGCCCGAAGCCAACGAGGAGGACGTTGAGGAACTTTCGGAGTGCCCCGATCACCGCCCGAGCTCCTTCGAGAAAGGCAAGCCCCGGAGCATTTTCTCCCGGTTTGCAATTATTAATTAAATGCTTTACTTTAATTGATGCATTACGTTCAGGAGTTGTTTGCAACCGTTGCTGTATTATACCTTGTTTACCTTTGTTATACTATATCCTTGTTACCCTAGTATCCGCAGTCGAGTCAATGCTTAGCTGGCTTAGACCGGTAGAAGTCGGGTGATTTCCTGTCACCTGCGAGCTATAGGTGGTTACCTGGATCTGCTTGGATGACTATGAAGTCATGGTATAACTAAGTGTTAAATGAAGTTGAGACCGGACGGAGACTTGCAGAGTTTTGGACTGTAGTGCTTTCCGTCTGTGTCGATTAAGGACCGACCGTTGTTGGGCCTCGAGTCATGTTGAACGCATGCCTTACATTTAGCTGGCCGGTTAAAGTACCTTCCGACCGTGAAGCTGGGAGATTATTCGGGCCGAGTAGATTGCCCGTAGCACACTGTGCCGGAGCAGGTGTGGTAGGACACGGGGGCGAGATGATAAGACCAAAGTGCAGTCGGTCGGCCCCCGGGTACATGTGGTTCCTGGCAAACTCGAGATTCCTGGATAGTTGACTCGGTGATCAATATCTCACTTTAGCGGGTGAGTGAGGTTTGTGTAAGGAATAAATCACCAGCTGGTTAGGAATCGATTTGAATCGCCATCGCTCCTGGATAGTGAGCACTTGACTTGAGTGATTTCATCGTAGTAATGTTGATGGAACACTTAGATAGTTATAATGAATATGACATTATGAAAGTTGTTTAATGATCATTGGTTATCATTATCTACTTAATAACATGTTTGCTCTAGTATAGGTGCGAGTCTAGTCGACAGGTTATAATTAATTAACTTGGCAATAATGTTTTTAGAAAGGTTCTTGGAATGCTAAAAATGCTTCTTTGCAAATGAGTCAGCTACCCTACTATAAAGCCTTCATAATCCTTGGCGTCACTTATTTTCGGTTATGTCGGGTAAGTCTAGCTGAGTACCTTCTCGTACTCAGGGTTTTATTCCCACTTGTTGCAGATGGGCAGATGTATTACGGCTACTGTATCAACTGCCTTTATCCTGCGATGGGTGATGCTTAGGACCATGGGCATGGTCATTCCTTACGTCTCGTCTGATGATGTTGTTGGAGATGATCATTCGCTAAACTATGTTTAAACTCTGATGTATCTGAGATGCAAACTTTTATGTAATATGTGATGGTGACCGCTAAACTTATTACGATCTTGGCTGGAATGGAAGTTGGTTTGAAATCCTTCGTGATTTCACGGACTACCGGGTTATACGGGCTTAAGTTTGCTGAATCGTCTGCTCTGGCGGATGATTTTCTTACTTAATTTCGTATAATTGGTCGGTTCTGTTACAGCTAGCATCAGAGCATGGTTTAGCGTGTTACTGTTCACAAGTGTATTTAAAACAAAAAGGCATTTGGAAAATGTGATTTTCAAACTATAAAGTGTGCCAGTGGTCATATCCTTTATGCCCAGTTAAGGACTTTAGGTGGCTTAATTAAGTACTGACTTAGGGTTCTTGCATCATATTTCTCTTTCGTCGCTCATACGGCGTGTATTGTATGAGTGCCACTTGTTTGAGTGGTAATGTATGGATAAATTGCTTCTACGCCTCGGTTAAGTGTGAGATGTGGGAGCATGATCGGATACACCGCCGATCTAGGGTGAATGCTTATATGATGCTGGAGTAATTACATGTTCTATGCATGTTTTACAAAGGTATTTCATGTGTGGGTCTTCCGTCTGTTGAGGCGATGCCGTCAATAGGACGATGGTTCGGGTAGTTACTACCGTTGTACACGTATCTAGGGATTCGTGTAGAGCGTGTAGATAAAAATTTACTGCTTCTATGCATTCATTGGGAATTGGGCTGAAATGAATCTTCTGCAGGTACATAACAATGCTATCGTGTAGAACGTATTAGCTATGTATTTGAGAGATCGTTTGTATGCCACCGAATTCGTCGTTAGAAATTATTCATTTCATAAGTTTGTGAGAACGTACGGCACGTACATACATCATATTACTTGTGCATTTCATTCATGTCATGCATTCCTCCCCTTATAAATTGATTATCTCATTTTGATAAAAGTTGTATCACCTAAAATATATTTCCCCAGGGTAATAAAAGAACTTTTGCTATATATGGCCCGCACGAAGCAGACCGCCCGTAAGTCCACCGGAGGAAGAGCACCTCGACGTCCGTTGGCCCTGTGGGAGCACCACACCATGGACACCTTCTTGAGCGAGTTTGGCATGCCGACCTTGCTTTGGAGAGTGCTCCATGATGTGGGGTACCCAGAGGGTCAAGAACCGGTGTACTCTTGGAATGAGAGTCAGTTAGCAGAGGATGGACTTGCAGTGGTATAAATCATGGTTCCTGCTCTCGGTGATGCTCCAGATTGGGATGGTTGGCATTTGGAGTTTGAGGGTCGCACTCCTGCTGAGGGTGCAGAGGGAGCAGCCTTCCGTGTCATCAGGGATATCATGAGCAGATTTCCCAGTGAGCTTGCAGCAGCTCTAGCTGGCGCCTTTCCTAGGGATGATCCTCGTGATGCCATTTGGGTTCAGCCTCAGGGAAGTGCCTTGGTCAGAGGTCCAGCTGAGGGACAGGCTAGCGACAACCATTCTATGAGTGCTATGTTCACCGCCATCAGAGCGTATGAGGGTCTCGAGAGTACCTACTAGACTTTGACTGGCTTGCGTGGTCAGGATAAGCTCAAGGGGAGAAAGCAGAAGAAGAGACAGGCACGTGCTATAGCTAGTTTGCAGGAGCAGTTGGCTGATATGAACTTACAGCAAGACCAGGCAGTTGAGAGAGGTGATAGAGCTATGCAGCGGGTGCATACGTTGACTCAAACCAACAACAATGCAGACCGCATGATTGGACAGTTGGTTCAGGAAAGGAATGAAGCCTGGGACGAGAGGGACCTTCTGCTGCAGAGGGTTGATGAGCTAGAGGAATACAACGGCAACCTGCACGAGGAGTTTCATGCGCTCTACAATGGGGTTGGCCCATATGCTCCACCAGACGCCGCTGACATGGACATCGACGATGACAACGAGGACGAGCCTGTAGTTTCACCTGGGGGCGATGGTGACGTCTCCGATCCCGACGATGGCCCCGAGGAGTAGGCTAGTTGCCTTGCGCTAGTATCTAGGTCCTGTTGCGATGACCTTTCTTTTGTTGGCATGTAACCTAATGTGTTTTGCTTCGAACTTATGAGACTTGGCATGTGGTTGGAACTTGATTAAGAATGCGATATCTGAACGCATAAAAGTCCAGTGTATGTATGCTGGCAATTTGGTTGTATGGACGCGATGTTTGCTGTTGAAGTAATTTGATTAAGTGATGTTTTAATTGGGATGCGATTGTTGTGCCTCTGTTTTATTGTATGAATTTATTCTCTGTAGTAAATTCAGTACGGCATAATTTTTCCTTCACTCGCAATTATTACAGCTTCACTCAATCATTACTTGTTGCTGAAATATGCAGATGACAAATACTCGCCGAACCACGTATGAGGCCGCTGAGACCGGTGCTAACGGTGCGGGGACCGGTGGTGGTGGTGGAAACCACGACAACAACAATGAACCTCCCCATGAACCGCATTTGCCACCTCCTCCCCCGTTTACCTCTGAGATGTTCCTCGCACAGTTGCTCGGGAGTCAACGCAACGCGGAACAATCCCAGAAGAACATGGAGGATTTTCTGCGCACCATCGCCAACAACGTTCAACGCAGTAACAATCAGGGTGGTGGCATTGGAGTGAACCAATATAGCAGCTTCAAAGATTTTATGGACACCAGGCCGCCAGTATTCAAGGAAGCAACAAAGCCACTCGATGCTGAGGAATGGATCAACACTATGGAAGATAAATTCCGTGTGTTGAGGATGACTGAGGTATTGAAAACGGAGTATGCTGCACATCAGTTGCAAGGACCAGCGAGAATGTGGTGGAAGCACCATCGCACCACCTTCCCTCCAAATGCTCAGATTTCGTGGAGAGAGTTTGCTGAGGCCTTCCGTGGAGTTTATATTCCACCCGGGCTGTCCGAGATGAAGTTGGGAGAATTCTTGGCGTTAAATCAGGGCACCAAGACCGTAACGCAATATCTGCATGCCTTCAACAACTTGTGTCGTTATGCTCCCGACATGGTTGACATAGATGCTAAGAGAATCGCCAGTTTCAAGAGGGGACTCAATCCAAAAATGATGAAGCATGTTGGTACCAACAACTGCATCAGATTCAATGACTTCATCAGCGACTGTCTGAAGTAGGAGAAGAATAACAACGCCAGCACCGCAGCCAAGACACGCAAGAGAGCCCTTGAAGGTGGTCCGTCCCAAGCTAGAGCACCTACGGGAGGTCATCCTCCATATTGCCCATCGGCACCTGGCGCTAGGTTCAGGCCACCTCAGCAAAGAAGTCAGAATTTCCGTGGACCCCAGAAGCCCTACAAGATGGCAGTACAGCCCAACAAGGCAGCCGCAACTGCAGTACAAGGCAGTTCCAAGGGAGCTGTGGGATCTGCTGGGACAGTGAGGGGACCCTGCTATAACTGTGATCAACCCGGCCACTTCTCGAGGTTTTGTCCGTATTCGCCCAAGAAGAAGCAGCAGACTTATAATGCTAGGGTGCATAGTACGACTATGGATGAAATTCCTGAGGGAGAGCCCGTCACTGCTGGTAAGTTCCCTATCAACGAAAACCCTGCAGTTGTTCTATTTGATTCTGGATCATCGCATTCTTTTATGAGTCAAGCATTTGCACAGAAACATGAACAACTATGCACAGAATTGGGTTATGGTTACCGTATAAGTTCAGCAGGGGCTGATGTTTTGACCAACCGGATGGTTCAAGGGGCAACCCTTGAATTAGGTAGCAGGAAGTTCCGAGTGGACTTGATAGTTATGCCTGGACTAGTTTTGGATGTCATTATAGGGATGAATTGGATGAAGGATTGGGGAGCGGTCATAGATACTAGAAGTCGAGTACTTACCCTTAAGGATCCCCTAGGTGAGGGTACTTTCCAAGTACCATTGCCTCGAAGAACAGACCTTATAAGTGTTACTTGTGCTACGACAGTCATTCCTATTCATCAGATTTCGGTAGTGTGTGAGTTTCCGGATGTATTCCCGGACGAGCTACCTGGTCTTCTGCCGGATAGGGAGATTGAGTTTGGAATTGAGTTAATCCCCGGAATAGCTCCGATTTCAAGGAGACCCTATCGGATGCCTCCAGATGAACTAGCTGAGCTGAAAAAGCAATTAGAAGATTTATCAAAAAAGGGGTTTATTCGGCCAAACAAGTCTGAATGGGGATGTCCTGCCTTGTTTGTGAAGAAGAAAGAGGGCATGTTGAGAATGTGCGTAGATTACAGGCCACTCAACGCTGTAACCATCAAGAATAAGTATCTCTTGCCCCACATTGATGTTCTGTTTGACCAGTTAGCCAAGGCCAAGGTGTTCTCAAAAATAGATTTGAGATCCGGTTATCATCAGATCAAGATTAGGCCACAAGATATACCAAAAACTGTATTTTCCACCAGATACGGGTTGTATGAGTATCTTGTCATGTCCTTTGGCTTGACAAATGCTCCTGCATACTTTATGTTTTTGATGAATACAATTTTCATGCTAGAATTGGATAAGTTTGTGGTGGTGTTCATCGATGACATTCTGGTGTACTCCGAGAACGAGAAGGATCATGAAGAACATATGAGAATTGTCTTGACCAGACTTAGGGATCATCAATTGTATGCTAAGTTTAGCAAATGCGAATTCTGATTGAAGAAAGTTCCTTTCCTTGGTCACATTCTGTCAGAAAATGGAGTTTAGGACTAGCGGGTTATTACCATCGCTTTATACCAGACTTTTTGAAGATTGCCAAACCGATGACAAGTCTGCTACAGAAGGATCATAAGTTTGTGTGGACAGAGGAGTGTGAAGCAGCTTTCCACACTTTGCGGAAACTATTGACCACTGCTCCTGTTCTAGCACCACTAGATATCGAGAAACCATTTGATGTGTTTTGCGACGCATCGAAGAATAGATTGGGCTGTGTTCTTATGCAAGAAAGGAGAGTCATTGCCTATGCCTCACGTCAATTGAGGAAGCACAAGGTCAACTATCCAACACATGATCTTGAACTTGCTGCAGTTATGCATGCCCTAAAAATTTAGAGACATTATCTACTTGGTAATGTATGCAACATTTTCACAGATCACAAGAGTCTTAAGTACATCTTTACCCAACCAGAGCTGAACATGAGACAGCGCAGATGGTTGGAATTGATCAAGGATTACAACTTGAATGTGCAATATCATCCTGGAAAAGCCAATGTAGTGGCAGATGCTTTGAGCAGAAAGTCACATTACTTGAATGTGCAGCCATTACTTGAAGATAGGTTCGATCTGATGCATCATGCTGTGTTACATAGTATTCAGATTAGTTGCTCTTTGGAGAGTAAGATAATAGAAGGCTATAAAACTGACAAGGGAATATTCCATATCAAAGAGAAAATAAAAGAAAAGTCGTCTCAGCACTTTAAAGTGGATGAATAGGGCATGTTGTGGTTTGACGACCGTCTTGTGGTTCCCAAGGATCGAGAGCTTAGAAATAAACTCATGGATGAAGCTCACATTTCTAAGCTATCTATCCATCCCGGAAGTAGTAAGATGTATCAAGAACTAAGATCTCATTATTGGTGGACCACAATGAAGAAAGAAATTATAGCATATGTTGCCAGATGTGACACATGTTGTCGAGTGAAAGCTATTCATATGAAACCTACCGATATGTTGCAACCCCTGTCAGTCCCTAGTTGGAAGTGGGATGATATAAGTATGGATTTTATCTTGGGTTTGCCCACTACTCAAAAAGGACATGATTCGATTTAGGTGATTGTGGATCGTCTTACTAAAACCGCTCATTTCCTACCTGTCAAGACAACTTATCGACCACCTCAATATGCCGAGAAGTATATCACAGAAATTGTGAGATTGCATGGTATAACAAAGACCATAGTATCTGATAGAGGCTCATAGTTCATGGCTCACTTTTGGGAACATTTACACAAAGGCTTAGGAACTAGTTTGATTCATAGTACCGCTTATCATCCTCAGACAGATGGTCAGACTGAACGAGTGAATGCTGTTTTGGAGGATATGTTAAGAGCCTGTGTATTGTCTTCTAAGGGATCACGGGAGTCATGGTTACCATTAGCCGAGTTTTCTTATAATAATAGTTATCAAGAAAGCATCAAGATGGCTCCCTTCGAAGCTTTATATGGCAGAAAATGTAGAACACTATTGAATTAGGTCGAGCCTGGAGATAGAAGGTATTATGGCATTGACTTTGTAGAAGAAGCTGAGAAGAAAGTTTATATTATTCAGCAGAATATGAAGGCGGCCCAATCACGATAGAAAAGTTATGCAGATAGAAGGAGACCCCTTGTGTTTGAAGTTGGTGACTATGTTTATCTGAAGGTCACGCCAATGAAGAAGAAAAGGTTTGGAGTCCGAAGAAAGCTTGCCCCGAGATTCATAGGACCATACAAGATCCTGGAACAAAGAGGTCCGGTAGCCTACAAGTTAGAGTTACCTGAGACAATAAGTACCATTTTCCTAGTTTTCCATGTATCACATCTCAAGAAATGTTTGCATGTTCCGGAGGAAAGAATAGAACCTCGAGACATCCAACTCAAATCAGATTTGGTGTATCGTGAGCAACCAGTTCGGGTGTTAGACACTAAAGAACGTGCTACTTAGAATAGTGTGGTGAAAACATACAAGATACAGTGGGATCATCATGATGAGGGAGATGCAACTTGGGAAACGGGAGAGTATCTACAAAAAGCTTATGAAGATTTTTATAACAAATGGTTCGTAACCCAAATCTCGGGACGAGATTTATATAAGGGGTGAGGGCTATAACACCCCGGTGTTATGCCAGCATTTAGGCACTGCAAATCATGCATATCATGCATCATCAAGCATCCTAATCATGCATGCCTAATCATGTAAATAATAACTGAAACACTGCTTCGAAACATACGAAACATGCCTGTGAAACGTAAATGATGCATACACTTGTTAGAGTTGTTTTGCCCTGATTATGCTTGCTAGGTTAGTAGAACTTGTTTGGTTATGATTGTCAATCATCTAGAATTATTTAGTATAATTTTTGGAGCAAAGTTTGTATTCAAATTATTACCAATTTTGGTTTTAAAAATAATTCTCCAAAAATTAGGGTTTTGAGTTAAAATTGACTTTAATTTTTTTTAATTCAAAATCTATCAAGAATTTGGCTTTGGTCATAAAATCAAAGTTGTAGATATTGAAAAATGGAACAAATTTCATTTTTACACCAATTTGTGAAAATGCTTTTAAATGGCTAAAAATGGGAATTTAATTCTGTTTATTTGAGAAATAAAAAGAATTTTTTTTTCATTTCGCTTAACAACAGGCCGTCCGCTTCGACTTCCTACCACTGCCCGGCCTGGCCCCGTCCCCCCTTTTGCCAGCGCTTTCTCCACTGCACAGCTGGCACCATTTGCCCAGACCACGCCATGGCAGCTCCCACGTCTTGTGCAGCCCGCCTTCCCCTTTGCCCGACCGCACCACGGCGCCCAGACACCGGTGGCGAGGGGCGGTGCCTACTCCGACCAGCCGCGCCCCGCCTTCAAAGCGGTCCGAAAGCGCGCCACCGCCACCCCACTCGCCACTTCACTCGCCACCTCCCGCCTCTCGCTCAGAGCTTGGCAGCAGCCCAGCCTTGAGCTGCTAAGCTCGCCAGCCGCTCGCTCACGGCGGCGTCGAGCTCCCGCACCACCGCACCATCCCTCGATTCGCGCCGCCAGCAGTTCCGCCTCGTCAACCTCCATCATTTGCGCTCGCCAGCGGCTGTCGTTGTCGAGGTGAGGGCCGAACTTGGCGCCTCCTTCCTCTCCGGCAAGCATGCCGCCGTGGCCGCACGGACCCCCACGCCGTCGGGCCAGCTCCATTCTGCCAGTCGGTGCGGCTCCGCGTGTTGAGCAGGCTGGCACCCCCCGCGCCACGGAAGGGCTCGCCGCCGGTGAGCACCGACCGTGAGCACCTCCCCGCCTCGGTTCGGCCGACCATGAGCCCAAATTACCATTGTGGTGGCGAAGGCCCCGTGGTGGCGATGGGCAGGCTTGACCACTGGGTCCCTTTGTCTGTCTCTCTGGCGCGGGTTTTGGGTGAAGAACCGGGTGGATCTAGCAGATTTGAGCATGAAGTTTAAAAATGATTTCAAAAATGAATTTTTAGATTCCTACTTAAATGCTTTGGAAAATGTTTGTGTACTCATTTTGGCTCCAAATTTGTTGAAACAATTTTTTGCTAGGTTCCTTGTCACTAGATCTACATGATAAAATTATTGCATGTCATTTTTGAGATACTTTTCTGTAGAGTTTTATTTAATCCTTGATATTGCTGATAACTTGAAAAATATGTAGAAAAACCTATAGGCTTCAGAAAAATATGATTCCAAGTTTGTTAATTTTCTTGTGTAATGTACTTCCTAGGAAAAATATGTGTCATGCATGTACTGTAGAAAATTTATGAGGTGTAGTTCAAGTGCCTTTAATGGCTGATTTTTGTTATTTTTGCTAGAGAGCAAAATTTGTATAAAACATGCATGTGATAATTTTTGTGCAGTGATTATTTGCTGTGTAGAACATAGGAAAATTAAGTCCTTTGTTGTTTGACACTCTTCACAGTACAAAGTATTTTCAGGTTCATAATCATGCCATAGCTTGTTATTTTTGTGTAGGCTAATCCACTCATTCAAATACCATGAAAATCTGATGGTAGACTACTTAGGGTAGTACTGTGATATGGTAATTTTCTTTGATTTTTCTAAGCAATAACAATAGATGTTGCTATTCAAACCTATTATTAATTAGGGTTTAATCAAGTGTTGCTTTATGTGTGATTAAGAAATTAGTGAAGCTTTGGTGTATCTTTGAAGCATTAATAAGATGTGTTGACTTAGCATATTAGTAGTAGAAGAGAATGCAGTAGATGACATGTGCTTGTAGTATATGTTTTTGGATGATGTTGACTACCTTGCATTCAAGCATATCCATTGTATTCATCTCATCCGCTGCATCGATTGCATAAGCACTTACGCACATTGCATCATACAGGATCGCAAACCGAGAACCCAATCGTCATACCCGAGGAGCCCGAGGAGCAACTCGAGGTGCGGCCGCAGGAAGTGCCCGAAGCCAACGAGGAGGACGTTGAGGAACTTTCGGAGTGCCCCGATCACCGCCCGAGCTCCTTCGAGAAAGGCAAGCCCCGGAGCATTTTCTCCCGGTTTGCAATTATTAATTAAATTCTTTACTTTAATTGATGCATTACGTTCAGGAGTTGTTTGCAACCGTTGCTGTATTATACCTTGTTTACCTTTGTTATACTATATCCTTGTTACCCTAGTATCCGCAGTCGAGTCAATGCTTAGCTGGCTTAGACCGGTAGAAGTCGGGTGATTTCCTGTCACCTGCGAGCTATAGGTGGTTACCTGGATCTGCTTGGATGACTATGAAGTCATGGTATAACTAAGTGTTAAATGAAGTTGAGACCGGACGGAGACTTGCAGAGTTTTGGACTGTAGTTTTTTCCATCTGTGTCGATTAAGGACCGACCGTTGTTGGGCCTCGAGTCATGTTGAACGCATGCCTTACATTTAGCTGGCCGGTTAAAGTACCTTCCGACCGCGAAGCTGGGAGATTATTCGGGCCGAGTAGATTGCCCATAGCACACTGTGCCGGAGCAGGTGTGGTAGGACACGGGGGCGAGATGATAAGACCAAAGTGCAGTCGGTCGGCCCCCGGGTACATGTGGTTCCTGGCAAACTCGAGATTCCTAGATAGTTGACTCAGTGATCAATATCTCACTTTAGCGGGTGAGTGAGGTTTGTGTAAGGAATAAATCACCAGCTGGTTAGGAATCGATTTGAATCGCCATCGCTCCTGGATAGTGAGCACTTGACTTGAGTGATTTCATCGTAGTAATGTTGATGGAACACTTAGATAGTTATAATGAATATGACATTATGAAAGTTGTTTAATGATCATTGGTTATCATTATCTGCTTAATAACATGTTTGCTCTAGTATAGGTGCGAGTCTAGTCGACAGGTTATAATTAATTAACTTGGCAATAATGTTTTTAGAAAGGTTCTTGGAATGCTAAAAATGCTTCTTTGCAAATGAGTCAGCTACCCTACTATAAAACCTTCATAATCCTTGGTGTCACTTATTTTCGGTTATGTCGGGTAAGTCTAGCTGAGTACCTTCTCGTACTCAGGGTTTTATTCCCACTTGTTGCAGATGGGCAGATGTATTAGAGCTACTGTATCAACTGCCTTTATCCTGCGATGGGTGATGCTTAGGACCATGGGTATGGTCATTCCTTACGTCTCGTCTAATGCTTTTGTTGGAGATGATCATTCGCTAGCACTGTATTTGAACTCCGTGTGAGTGTGTGTGTGGTTTGAACAAATGGCTTCCGCTACTTTTATTCGAACTTGTTTTGTAATAACTATGTTTAAACTCTGATGTATCTGAGATGCAAACTTTTATGTAATATGTGATGGTGACCGCTAAACTTATTACGATCTTGGCTGAAATGGAAGTTGGTTTGAAATCCTTCATGATTTCACGGACTACCGCGTTATACGGGCTTAAGTTTGCTGAATCGTCTGCTCTGACGGATGATTTTCTTACTTAATTTCGTATAATTGGTCGGTTCTGTTACAACTACGTCCTAAACAAATTACTAAAACATGTCATGAGTATCATATTTATGTGATAACGCATGTGGTAGATTGTGTAGATGATTTTTTAACTTAAGATGATCAATAAAAATGTTAAATGAAAAGCTACTCTATAATTCGTGTATATCAAGTAGGGTTGAAAACCAATTTTTATTGAACAAAAACACTATAGAACATATATTTAGCACTTAAATAAAGTTTGGAGTATGAACTTTATAGATGACAATGAAATCCTTGCTGTTGAAAAATAACTTCGCTAGTTAAAGCTTTGAATGGCCTAGAAATGCAACTTGGAATCAAGTTGAGCTCAAAGACTTAATATTTTCAAGTTTATAGATAGCAAGACAATGCCGTGTTTGGCAATTTATTTTGTGAAATTGAGTTAAGGGATGGTGTCGTGTTTTAGCTCAGGTTGGTAGCCTCACATGCCATCTTGAGCATGGTGAAGATGGTTTAGATCCAGAAGCAACCGTTTAGTTGTTATAAGCGCTTTAAAATTCGTGCAAGATATGATTTCAGGCTAGTTCACCGGGTGAGCGCAGTCACCATGTCTAGAGGGCGCGACATCGCCACTCCGGCTCGCTCTGCGCGCGCACGTGCGCTGCCACACGTGGCCAACTGTGACTACCCTATCCTGGCCGCCACTGGCTCTGCCACGTGGAGCCGCCGCTGCTGCTCGCACGGCCGTGCAGTGGGGCCGCCTGCCCCGCCGCGCTGCCATCCTGCCGACCCGCCTCGTGTCGCGACGCAGCCGTTGTAGGTGCCATTGCCTCACCATCACATCCGTGCCTCCCTCTACACCCCTACCCCGCTGCTGGCCTGATTTGGTGCTCGCCGCTACCGCGCGCACGTGGTGGAGCTCACCGTCGCCTTACCATTTATGACACTTCGGCCGCACGGGCCATGCTGATCAATGGACACACATGCTTATACGATTACGTCTATGCCTGTGACACCCTAATCACGCTGATCACATCCCACCAAGGCGAGGCCATGCTGAGCCCACCTATCGGCCCTGTCTCCCTCTTTCTCTCTGCTGACCGCCGTCGAGTCGCGCCACCAAATTACCCAGTGATCGATCACCTCCATTCAATTCATCGCATCCATGGCTTCACCATCATGTCCTCTCGCTACCTGACCCCACCCAGCCATGAAGAAGGCACTGCCAGGCTCCAATTTGTAACTTTTCTCCGCCGTCGTGCCATTAAGGCCGTGCTCGGGCATGGTCAAGGGCAGCCCTCCTACCACCCATCCCGAACCAATTCACTTGCACCACTAGCTTCGTCTTGACTCCCTCTTCACCTTGCATGCCTTAGCCGAACCGCTACCACCTCCCCGTCATCGCTGACGCGACCGTGCTGTCGCGGTGCGCCGCCACATGGCTCAGCCGCACATGGCCAGCCCTTCTCCGTCACCCTCTTCTCCACCCACCACCTTGGTCAGGTCCATGGTAGTCTCCTGATGCTCACTCGCTAGCCACTTAGGTCTTTTGGTGCTCTGGTTCGCCAGGGCAGTCGCGCCACCGTCTTGGATGGCCGCGCGCCACTGCAACTAACTCCAACGTGTCCCGCCGCCCCACGTTGCTGCTCGGCGTAGGTGGTGAGACCATAGTTGAATGTTGGCCTAACCGACGAGCCAGTGCGGGTCTCTGGGGGCCGACGTGGCCACCCCATGCCACCGCTCGTCGCGCCGCCAGGCATGGGTTAGCCGGGGGTTCGCGCGGGGGAATTCCAGGGAAGCGGGGGGGTTAAGTGAGAAGGTTTGAGAGAGGAGAAAATAGTGTTAGTACTTAGTTGTAAATTGGGAGGAGTTTGAGGTCTCTTTTGCAAAATCGCCAGCGCGTGGGGCTTTCCCTGGCGTGGGCCGTCTCCACGTGGGCCAGTGTCCACGTGGGCCATATCTGTGGGCCGCCACATGAGCGCGCGCTAGGTCGCGCGGGCCGCGCGTGTGGGCCGCACGGGAGATTCACTTTTCCTATTTTTTCTAAGAAATTAGAAATGGTTTTCTAATTTAATTTCTGAGCTGATCTTTGGTAATTAATATAAAATCATGTAGGTGTCCAAAAATTATGAAACAAATTTGGTTAGGTTCCTAAAATTGTGATCTATCCGTTGGTGTATTTAGTTCATACTTATATGTGTTGATATTAGGGGTTATTAAATCATTTGAGAATGCTTAATAATATTAAGTAAATTATTGTAGGAATTTTTGTGGTATATTGATGATAGCTTTAGTCCTGAAATTTTTATGGTAGCTTCATTGTATTATTATGTGCTCACTGTATTTTTTGTAGCCTTAGAATAGACTAAGCATTAGGGTAGTTAAATGCTCTTTGTTTCAATATACATTAAATCACTAGTAGAAATAAAGATATATCCTTAATTTGTCAAGCTCAGGGTTTGTTAGTTGAACCCAACACTTTGGTTGATGAAGATGATAGTTAGCTTAGTATCTTAGTCATTAGAGCTAGCTTAGTAGCTTGGTGTGCGTATTCTTATTTTAAGAGTTGTTGCCTAAATGTTAAATGGTTGCATCATCATCGCATGCATGTAGAGAACGAGTTGGTGGAGATAGTGACCATAGACGATCACGAGTTCAAGGATATCGTCGAGGAATACGAGGAGGAGGTCCTCGTGAGGGAGGAGGTCCCGGAGCCACCACCGACTGACTCGGCTGACACCACGCCTGCCCAAGACAAGCTCCGGTGCATAACCCTTATTTTTTATAATCACTATATGTATATATGTGATGTGCATTTACGTTACAGGAATTGTATAAAAACCACATGCATAGATATATCTGTCCTATGAGTCTTACTAGTGCAAGTTCGAGTAGCTGCTATGCTTAGGTTTTTGGTAGCATGAGTAACCTATCGTTACTCACAATAGGTGATTATTATAATTACTCTCATGATAAAAATAATGAAAGAAAATGGAGACCGGACATGGACATGGTATGGGTATTGGTGGGTGTAACGAGTTATGTCCCACGGCCATGGGGTTTCGCTTGGTTATACTATTTTCCCTATTCGGGTTGATTGAGGACCTTCCATTGTTGTGGATGGTAGTCAGGTCACAAACTTATTATCTTGAGCACATACTTGCTTATGTGAGCGGGAAGGCTCGTTACGCTCTTGTCATGTGTTTCGGCTCTTTCCGGACCGACTGATGGTGTGGCAGAATCGTCCGAAATAACACACCTTCAGAGGCGC
This sequence comes from Miscanthus lutarioriparius, assembly GCA_904845875.1. NCBI lineage: Eukaryota > Viridiplantae > Streptophyta > Magnoliopsida > Poales > Poaceae > Miscanthus > Miscanthus lutarioriparius. The sequence goes on along the minus strand of CAJGYO010000005.1, from coordinate 35,215,814 downwards.
TCGTCTTCCACTAGACACTAAGCACCCCGAAAGCAAGCTATATCGGACGGTTCCATCAAGCACACCTAAGGGAGAACTCAAACAATCCATGTTTTTCATCCAGGATTTAATAATAAGAACGAGCTTACATTACTTAGTCTATTTTATACAACAAGAGTTCTCAGAAATACATTATTACAATACCAAGTTCAGAGTGCGGAATTGAAACAGCGGAATTAAAATAAACATCTAACGATAAGATACAAGGATCTGTCTGTGCCCACTAGAAGAATCCTCCACACAACAGCTACTCCTCAAGCTGTACCTGCAACAAGAGTAAATAAACCCTGAGTACATAATGCACTGGCAAGACTTACCCGACTAGTGAGAATAATTTTCTAACTCTAAAGGGTATGATAAGCTTTATGGTTTGATGTGTTTTCTTTTTGCGTAAAGCATTACTAATAGTGAATCCTTATGTTTGTTTTTGTTAGTAGTCATGATTAGTTCATTAGCTAACTATTCTATGTAAGCATATGTTCTACTTTCAAGCAAGAGTTGAGCAATCGTATCTATTTCACTATCTTTTAATTCTTACTACGGTGCTAGATCGTAGACAAGTTATACCATATCACCCAACGATTCATAAACCAATATATCCTAGCTGGGTACCCCAAAACACACGCCCCGCTTGTACCCCAGGCACAAGTAGGACCAACACACCACTCTCCTGTCAAGGGGTCTAGGTCCCTATCCAAACTTGGACTCCAAGCCCCCACACCTGAGTCTCAGACTCAGTATGGTGCTTAGACGTCCACCATCCCCGCCTCCAATCAGTCGGTCCGAAAAGAGTCAGAACCCACAACAAGAGAGCAACGAGCCTTTCCACTCTCATAAGTATGTGCTCAGGATAATAAGTCTGTGACCTGACTTGAATCTAATACAACGGCCGGTCTTTAACCGACACGGACAGAGAAAATAGTATAACCAAGCAATGCCCCATTGGCCATAGGACACAACCTATTACACCCATTAATACCCATACCATATCCCTACCCAATCTCTATTTCCTTTCACTATTTTATCATGAGAGTAATAATAATAATCTCCTATTGTGAGTAACGACAGGTTACTCACACTGTCAAAAAAACTAAGCATAGCAGCTACTCAACCTAAGCTAGTAGGACTCATAGGTAGGTATATCTATGCATGTAGTTTCAACAATAAGCCTGTAACGTAAATGCACATCACATATATATATCCAGTGATTATTTAAAATAAGGTTTATGCACCGGGGCTTGCCTTGGGCAGGCAGGGTGTCAGCAAAGTCAGTCACTGGTGGCTCTAGGGCTCCCTCCTGTATGAGAACCTCCTCCTTGTACTCCTCGATCACCTCCTCGTATGCCTGCTCTCCGACGGTCACGAACTCCACCAACGCGTTCTCTACACGCATGCAATGATAATGTAACACTTAGCATTTTGCAACAACAGCTCTTAAATTAAGAATACATTCACTAAGCTGCTAAACTAACTTAATGACTAAGGTGCTAAGCTACCCATCTTTTTCATTAAACAGGCATGAAACATTCAAGTATTATCTTAGCGACAAAAATGCATTTCTTACTTCGTTTACGATTTCATATATACTAAAACAAGGAGTACTTAGCTACCATATTTCTCAACCTATTCTAAGGCTACAAAAAATACAGTGAGCACAGAATAATACAATGAAGCTACTATAAAAATTTTAGGGTTTTTACAATCACCAATCTACCACAAAAATTCCTACAATAATTAACTTAATAATATTGAGTATTCTCAAATGATTTAATAGCTCCTAGTATCAACATGTTTATATATGAACTAAATATACTAATAGATAAAGCATAATTTTAGGAACATAACAAAATTGGTTTTATAATTTTTGGATACCTACATGATTTTATATGATTTACCAAAGATCAGCTCAAAAATTATATTAGAAAACAATTTCTAATTCCTTATGAAAAAGAAAAACATATTCTCTCGCGCGGCCCATGCGACGTAGCACAGACGTGTGCGTGAGCGCACGACAGCCCGCGGTGCGGCCCACGCGGCACCGGCCCACGCCCGTGAGGCGGCCCGCGGTGAGGAAGCCCGCGCGCTGGCACTCTTACAAAAATGTTCTCATGTTATCAAACAATAGCACGAAAACTACACATATTATTTCTATAGACAACGACTTTACAATGGAACCCTTGGATCTTTTTAGCTTCGCACCAAGAGGTCCTCGAGATGACCCGCGCTCACCGACACGGCGAGCGGTGGCACTAGGCGGTATGTCGGCCACCCGAGACCCTTGCAGACCTAGCTAGGGGACCGATGCTCACCTATGGGCCGACGCGTGATGAATGGCGATGGTTGCACGAACGGGAGTGAAGCAGAGCGGGCTCTCCCCATCGGCGGGCGACCTGCAACAGCGACAACCGCGTTCCCGTGAGCCACAACGCTAACAGGATGGTAGAGATAGGGAGTAAGCACCAGGGGCACACCACGAACCTGGTCGAAGTGGTGGTTCGGCCAGTGACTACCTAAGCAGTGTTGGCCACGTGCACGCGACAAGCACGACGACAAGCCACGGTGGACATGGCCGCGTCTGCGGTAGCGGGGAGGCGGTAGTGCTCCCACGGGCGTGTACACAATTGATAGGGACCCAAGGCGAGCTAGTGGTGCAGAGAAATTTACGCAGGGTGAAGTGGTGGAGGCTAGCCGTGGCACGGGCGATGATGGGCCTTAATGGCACGGTGGCGGGCAAAGCTCCAAAATTGGAGCTCAGGTGAGCTGCAATCAAAGCGGGGTGGGGGCGACTAGAGAGGGGGCGTGAAGGCTAAGACACGAGCATGAGTAATTGATGAGAGTTGCCCACTCTCTGGCTCACCGTGACGCGACACGACGACGGCGGAAAGCAGAGAGAGAAGAGAGAACGGCGTGATAGGTGGGCTCGGCTCGTCCTCGCCTTGTGGGACGCGAGCGATGAGATCGAGAGACGCACACGTTAGCGCTAGCCGACAGGCACGCGCGCTCCCGACCGGCATGGCCCGTATGGCCACAGCACCTTAAATGACAAGGCAACGGTGGCTCGCCCACGTGCGCGCGGCAGAGGCGACATGCACAGGGCCAGCAACAGCGCAGAGGTGCAGCAGACCGGCGTGGACATGATGATGATGCGATGGCAATGCAGCGTCGTGACGCGAGGAGTGTCGGTAGTGCTGGCGCGACGGCAACGTAGCACGGTCGTGGCGGCACCCAAGACGGCAGCGCGAGGCAGAGCAGCAGGGCGTGAGGCCAGCGGCTCGCTGCGACCGGCCTCGGCCAAGCCTAGGCGGCTCGATCAGCCAAGCACGGTGACACAGTTGACTGCGTGGGACACAACCATGTGTGTGGCGTGGGAAGGCCACACGGTGACCGCGCACCCGATGCCAACCAACCCGAGACATGTGACGCGCATAAATTTTAAAGTGCTCAACACGACCAAACGGATGCTTCTGGACCTAAATCATCTTCATCATGCTCAAGATGGCACATGAGACTACCAACTCAAGCTATAACACTACACCAACCTTTAACCCAATCTCTTATAATAAATTGCTAAACATAGCAATGTCTAGCTGTTGGCAGACTTGAAAATTTCTAAGTTTTTGAGCTGAATTTGATTTCCATTTGCGATTTCTAAGCTAGTAGAAATAATAGCTAGTAATATCATTTTTTGACCGCAAGTATTTCACTGTCATCTATAAAGTTTGTACTTCCAACTTTATTAAGGTGACACATATATGTTCTATAGCAGTTTTGCTTAATAAAATTTGGTTTTCAACCTTAAGTGATATAACATGACTATTGAATCAACTTTTGTTTCGCATTTTTGTTGATCGTTTTGAGTTACGAAAATTGATCTACACACTTTATTACATGCATTAACACATAAACTTGATGCTTATGACATATTTTAGTAAATGATTTACGGTGTAACACCGTGGGTGTTACATATGGGAGGCGGGGAAAATGGAAGTCTAAGCACCATATTGAGACCGGGTCTCAAGTGTGGAGGCTTGGAGTCCAAGTTTGGACGGGGACCTAGACCCCGTGATAGGAGTAGAATGGGTTGGTTTTGTTTGTGCCTGGGGTACAAACGAGGCGTGTGTTTCGGGGTACCCAGCTGTGATACATTGGTTCGCGAATCACCGTTTCCGTGAGACGGTACAACTTGGCTATGGTCTAGCACCGTAGTAAGAACTGAAATATGAAAGATGATAAATTGGTTCTGATTGCTCAACCCTTGCTTAAAAGTAGAACAGGTGCTTACCTAGAATGGTTAGCTAATGAAGTAATTGCTAATTAGACTTGATCTTTAGGACGCACTTTAAATAATGTTTTTCGCAAACAAAAAGAAAACAGTAAACCCATATTGCGTATCATATCCCTTTGAGTCGGGAAATTATTCCCATTAGTCGGATAAATCTTGCGAGTACATTGTGTACTCATGGTTTATTTTACCCCGTTGCAGGTGCAGCTTGAGGAGAAGCTCTTGTGTGGAGGATTCTTCTAGTGGGCACAGACGAATCCTTGTATCGTTTTCGCTAGATGTTTATTTTTATTCCGCTGTTTAATTATCGCAGTCTGAACCCTGGTATTGTAATAAATAATTTTTAAAAACTCTTGTTGTATGAAATGGACTAAATATTGTAAGCTCGTACTCATTATTGGATTCTGAAGGTAAAACATGTATTGATTCGAGTTCTCCCATGGGGTGTGCTCGACGGAACTGTCCGATGTAGCTAATTTTTAGGGTGCTTAGTATCTAATGAAAGACACGTGCATTTAAAAGCGTATTATTTCGGACGGTTCTGCCACAAAACAAAGTGATGCTTTGAACATATCACCATTGTAGGTCTTATTAGATGAAAGAAAAAAAATCATCTGACACCAAATACTTGTCCAAATACGAATACTGAATCTTCTACACCTAAAAAATCCCAAGAACTATCGTCTGCTCCCCCGCCTCTGCCCCGGCCCACGGCAAAAAAAAACACCTAAAAAACTAGTCCCTGTCTCCGAAAAAAATACGGCACAAAAAAATCATCCAGCGCTGCCGCTTGGTATTGCTCACCCGTGTCCGTTCCTTAATTAATTTAATGTTGCGAACATGAATTAGATTAGGAGTGGGTACGAGAATAGAAAGAAATACGGCGGATTCAAGGAAGAAAGAAAAGGTGGGAGGGCTTAATATTTTTTTGAAATAGATCAGGGTTCATGATGCAAAATGTTCAGATCTGAATGGGTCTCCTAGTGGGCTTCTTTTTTATCCTGGGTTGAGTCCTTACAGTTGGGCCGGCTTTGTTGTGGGCTGGACCAAGCCCATATAAGTCTTTTTTTTTCTTTTCTTTCGTTTTTCTCTTTTTCTATAAAAACAAAGATCTTGTAAAATTCGCTAAAAATTATAGAAAAATCAGAAAAATGTCAAACTAGTTTTGTTAGCTTCATAAAAATGTGATATATTCATAGATATTATGAATCTTGTTAGGTTGTGCTTTGTCTATAGGTGTGTTAAATCATCCTTACATATGTTGCATGAATATAGGTTCGACGATGACCGAGAACGTGCCAGAGGCAGACCCGGAATACGCGAAGGTGGCCGAGAAGTACGTAGAGGATGTCCTCGTCATCGGTGTTTCTAAAGCCTTCACTAACTTTTCGATGTCCGGTTCCTACCCAAGGAAGCCCCGGTGTATAACCCCTACTTTTCAGTACTTTTTTCTCCCGTTGCAACACACGGGCATATTCCAAACCCTCAATGACCACATGCAAACATGCACGGAAAAAAACACCCCTAGAGTCTGGATCGACTTCGTGAAATAGAAACGTCACAAATACACTTTACACCAATAACGTCAGGTACTATGGGAAAAAAATACTTTACACCAATACGTAATAGGCGAGGACTCTCCTGCCTTAGCTTTCTTTAGTTTGGATTTGGACTTCCACCATGCCAGGTCTAAGCCCAGGGTAATACATTTTTCCATTGGGTTCAATTTCAATTGCTAATTAGGTTTAAAAAAATTATCAGCAAAGTGTATCATGTATATTATCTAAAATCATGCCATGAGTTAATGGTACCTAGAAAGAGGATCCATTGCAGTGAGTTAATTGATTTTATATTTCATTAGGCAATGGATCCTCTTCCTCAGTACCCATTAACTCATAGGTGATAAAGATCGTTAATTACAGAAGTATTGAAAAACGTAAAATCAATTTTGTTAGGCTTTTATAAACTGGATCTATGATATAGGGGATAAAGATTATGAAACAGGCTTTATGTTTTTAATGTAATTAAATTCGTACATTTATTAATTAATATGTTCATCTAAGTTACAAGCCACGCTACGTGGGCTAAAATTTGTGGTTGTCGTGTAACGCACAGCCGTATATCTAGTAGTTTAAGAACTATAAGCAGGTGTTTGAACTTTTAACTACGGGATCTTAGCGATTTATTTGGGTCCACCTGACCAACTCACTCAACGTATCCAGCAGAGTGCATCCCCAATCAAGTAGACGTACGTTCAGGTAGAATCAGCGGCTGCAATCCATTTAGCTCGAAACCCCTTGTACTGCTCCAAGACCTTCCCCACGTCCGGCATCACATTCTTCACGGCGTCCACGGCCACGAACCGATCCGCCCACGCCGCCAAGCCCGGGAACTTGGCACCGTCCAGAAGGTTGGTGCCTCCCACCTCGTCTACCACTCTGATCCAAACCAGGTGGCTCCCGAGCGCGATGTCCACGATCCCGAAGGCGTCGCCGCCGAAGAACGCCTTCCCCTTGGAGCACTCCGTGAACGCCCGTTCCAACGTATCCACCGCAGGGAGGGCGTTCTGGAGCGCCTCCGCTCTCTGCTCGTCCGTCAGCGATCTGAACAGCGCCCTAAACGCCGGAAAAAACTACAAACAGAAAAGGAAACTGTAATTCTGACTTCGGGTGCGAGGCCGAAAATCGATTCATTTCCTGCATCCTGCTTCAGCAATGATATCATATCATATATACCGTGTCGTTGATGTAGGCCGCCCAGAACCGTGCCGTGGCGCGGTCGTAGGGGTCGGACGGGAGTAGCGCGGGACCGGTCCCCCGCCAGATCTCGTCGATGTACTGCAGGATCACGAGCGATTCGCACACCGGGCGGCCGCCGTGGATAAGGACCGGCACCTTCTTGTGCACCGGGTTGGACCGGAGCAGGAGCTCGCTCTTGTTGGCGAGGTCCTCCTCCATGTACTCGTAGCTCAGGCCCCTGAGCCCCAACGCCACCCTCACTCGGATCACCCATGGGCTCGACCATGTGCCCAGCAGCCGCAGCTCGCCCGCTCCTATCCCACCTCCTGGCGCTGCCATTGCAGTTGCAGAGGTTTGCTTTGTGTTATCATGTGCCGCTGTCTGCTGGGATCCAGTTGTATATGTAAGGTCTGAGGTGATGACCAAGCGGTGCTTGTTTGATGACTAGCAGCAGTGAGTCGAGAACTCGAGATTCATGTGGACAACTTTGGAATTTGTGGGTGGTCGTTTCTCCTCCACCGCTTGGTTTGATGACTAGCAGCAGTGAGTCGAGAACTCGAGATTCATGTGGACAACTTTGGAATTTGTGGGTGGTCGTTTCTCCTCCACTCGTCGGTCGCCACTGCTTGTTGGAAAAGAGGTGCCGCGATTGAGCCAGCGCTGTCGTGTCGTGTGTTTAGGAAAGGAGGTGCTACGCGCCCATTGTATCCGTGGAGGATCTGCGAACAGAGTGAACGGTGGGAACAGCAGTTTCTGAAAGTCAATGCTTCTTCCAAGTTCCATAAGAGAGTGGACTATTGTGATTCTGTCACACTTCTGTATAACAATCGAGTGGCCGCGCAAATTGTGCTATTAGCTAGTTTTATTATAATATTTAGGGTTTTTACTTGAAAGTAATATATGCAAATAGTTTGTTTATTTTTATTATAATTGTCTGCTCTATCTGCCGTACTGTGCTCATCAACATATATAAACTCCGTTTAGGTATCATCGCTAGATTTGTCAGAATGTTCCTAATGTCTAACGGAGCCACTTCTGCCTCAAGTAGCTAATAGTTGCCCCTCTCATGGCAGCAACACCATTAGCGCCTCAAGCCTTCCCAAACGAACTGTGGACTATTGTTGACGCCAATCAACTGCTAATCTTAGGCATGTTACGCACCCGTACTGTTGTGGCCATGTTGTTTCCACTTATGACCAACTCGTTGGGAAGAAAAGTCGAATGATGTTCGTTGCACTACTTGCGAGCTTCTCAAGATCAATGGACTAATTACACATAAGATATCAAAAGTCAATATGTCTTTTTGTGATTTCAGCATAAGCTAGGTTGCCAAAACTTGTTTCTGCCTAACCCACTTCCAAGAAAGCCATTAGATCTGAACGAAGATTGTTAGAATTGATATGGATTGTTCCATTAGGTTGTTTTCCCATTCATCGGCATTGTTAATAGTGATGCCATGACTTTCTTGGCAGTGAAATTGGGGAAGAGTGACTCAGTGAGTTTAGGGATACAACGAGACAATATGTTGAGATGGCAAGACATAAAGCATAGTGAGGAAAGGAGCGGCATATGGTTCAGAGGTGGTTCAATGGTTCTCCTTTCGGTAATGCTGTCCGGACGGACGGACCACCTCGCCCGCACTGTTTGCCCGTGCTGCGCGCCGCACGCCGCTCGACTCGTGCCTCCCGCTGCGGTCGTGCTCCATCCGCCTGTCGCGGCCACTGCCGAGGTCCGTGCCGCCGATGAGCTCCATATCCGTGACCTCCGCACCACTCCGTGGTATCGAGCCCTGCACCAACGAGCCTCCATTTGCCTAAGCAACAAGTAGATGAGCACATGTTGCAACTGTATGTTTTATGCGTTTCAAATGTATATTGCATATATTTCATCTAAATGTTGCATGCATTTCATCTGCATATTGCAAAAGTATATCTTGTGTTGCATATGTTGCAATGGCTATACACGTATGTTGCAAATGTATGTTCTAAATATTTCAGCCGTTTCAGACGTATGTTGCAAGTGTTTTATCCGGATGTTGTACGTGCTACAGTGGCTTTACATATATGTTGCAAACATATGTTTCAAATATTTCATCTGTTTCGGACGGCAGCAAGTGTTTTTGTTGCGAGTGTTTTGTAATCAGGCTCAGGAGACAGGCGCAGCAGCGCGCGAGCGTCTGGACACGCACGTCCAGGCTCTCGCCTTGCCATCCTTTCACCAGGGGAAATGATTGGGCAAGAAACTTAGAATTATTGAGACGGTGACGTTTCCATTTTTCCAAGTCGTTGCAATTTTTTTACGTCAACACACACAGCACTGTCCTTAGTGTGCTGACTGCTGAAGGAAGGAGGTAAATCACGGGCGTTTCTGCAAAGAAAGGCAGAGCATGAAGCGGACAGATGGCGGGTGAGTGGAAGGTTCATGTGCTGATCATGAATCGGATTTGGCCTGAGCAAGTCAGGCTCTTAGCTCTGCTCGAATTCGACTGTATCGATGTCAAAGCAGGATGATGCATTGATCATCTCGCCATTTGTCAATTTCGTAGGTCTTATAGACAAAATAGCAGATCACTTGACACCAAATACTTCTCCAAGTACATTACTCATAACTGAGCAGGTGTTTGAACTTAAGTAGTGGGTCTCAGGGATTTATTTGGCCGACACCGACTCACTGAAAGCAAGTAGACACACTGTGTTCAGCTAGAATCAGCAGCTGTAGCTGTAGTCCATTTAGCCCGAGACGCCCTGTACTGCTCCAAAAGCTTCCCGGCGTCCGGCACCACCTTGTTCACGGCGTCCACGGCCATGAACCGCTCCGCCCACGCCGCCAGGCCAGGGAACTTGTCCCCGTCCAGAAGGTTAGTGCCTGCCGTCTGGTCCACCGCTCTCATCCAAATCGGGTGGCTCCCGAGCGTGATGTCCACGAGCCCGACGGCGTCGCCGCCGAAGAACGCCTTCCCCTTGGAGCACTCCCTGAACGCCCGTTCCAACGTCTCCACCGCAAGGAGGGCGTTCTGGAGCGCCTCCGCTCTCTGCTCGTCCGTCCTCGATCTAGAAACATGAAAGAGAACGGCTAAGTCTGAGAGCCCGAAAAATCGATTCAATTCCTGAATGGAGTGCCATACCTTGTCGTCGACGTAGGCCGCCCAGAACCGTGTCGTGGCGCGGTCGTAGGGGTCGGACGGGAGTAGCGCGGGACCGGTCCCCCGCCAGATCTCGTCGATGTACTGCAGGATCACGAGCGATTCGCACACCGGGCGGCCGCCGTGGATAAGGACCGGCACCTTCTTGTGCACCGGGTTGGATCGGAGCAGGAGCTCGCTCTTGTTGGCGAGGTCCTCCTCGATGTACTCGTAGCTCAGGCTCCTGAGTCCCAGCGCCACTCTCACCCGGAACACCCACGGGCTCGACGACTTGCCCAGCAGCCGCAGCTCGCCATCTCCTACCCCGCCTCCAACTGCTGCTGTCTGGCGGGGGTCGAGTTGTATATGCGTACGGTCCGATGCGATGACCATTGACCAGCCGGATTGCTAAGTTTGACCAGCCGGATTGCTAAGTCCGACCATTTGTTCTTGTCAGTTACGGCGACTTTTCAAAGTAAAAATGCACTTTTTTTTTTTTGTAGAATCAACCAATCTCAAATTTAAATTAATATATAATATAGAAAACCAATTGATAGATTAATCATATCATATATTTTTTATAAAAAAAAGCAGTTTGCTATACAAAGGTTGATACTCATTTTCTATAAATTTAGTTAAATTTTAAATTAGTTGACTTCTTAAAATATGATATTTGTATTTATTTTGGTACAGAGAGTATATTATCTGACCCATACTATCTATGTTTTAGGAAAAAATATAATTCTTAAATACTGTTATAATTTAGCTAAATTTATAGAAAAGGATATTAATATGCAATATACTAAATGTATCATTAGATTTGATATGGAATATAATTTTAGAGTTACCTATTTAAAGTTATAAATCTTGATCTTATTTTCTACTCCCTCCAATCCAATTTATAAAGCATTTGCATATATCAAGAGTCAAAGTTTATAATCTTTAACCAATAACTTGACCAATAATTGTTAACTACTATAATACAAGCGTGTTACTATTAGATTTTTTAACTGGAAACCGTGCAGCATTGCTTCCTAGCCTTTTATTAAAACCAAAACAAGGACATGTTACAGAGAAGCGTCTGTGTCTGTAATTGGGTCTAAAAAAAAGTTAGTGGAGAGCTAACTAGAGAAGATACCTGTAATTACAAGAGCTATCGAAGGAGCACTAGAAGAACTTAGCCAATTCATGATCTGACGATGCAAGGGTTGGGGTAAGAGATACAAATGAAGCTTCACTTCTTGTGCAAAAAAAGAGCCTTCCACGTAGTGATCGAAGGCACCTTGTTGTTGAAATATATAGGCATTACACTCCTTCCAAATACACCAAACAACAATCATAAAAGACTTCCCATGAAGAAGGGATGTTGCGAGGCATGCCGTTACTGAGGAAACATCTGCAACAAACTGCCGCAGGGACTATTGAATGCCAAGCTTGAACCAGCGTGTTATACTAGAAGAACATTTAAAGAAAGGGGCTCTTGCGTTTGTACCCTTATTTTATATCGAAATTGTGATTTTGTCCCTATTTTTTTGACTTTGTGAATTTACCCCTACTGTGCCATTCACGAAGCACCAGTTTGCCCTTGTTCCGTCATCCACCCCTAACGGTGTTAAACTTTGTACAAAAGACATGAATACCCATGCGATTTTGCCCCTTGTTTTTATGCCTAATTGTGATTTTGCCCCTGTCTGGCCGAGGCTCGGTTGCGCGCGGCGCGGGGTCAACCGTCCGGCCATGGCGTGGCCACCGGAGATGCGGTGCTGGGGCCTAGCCGCTGGGGCCCAGGGTTAGGCTGTGGCCGCTGGGGGTACTAGGACGGGGCGCGCGGGGAGCGCGGCCGAGCCTCCCGTGCGCCGTGCCGATGACACGAACGCCGCCGAGGGAGGCGCGTGGATAGCACACGGGCAGCTCTCGATCTCGTGCTCCGGTCCACGAAAGCACGAGCAAGGCGGCTCTACAGCACCAGGGCGACGTCGCGAACTCGGTTGGCTGGTTCTTGGCGGCGGGAAGTTGGCAACGGCGGCGGTCCACGGCATCAAGAAAAACGGCGGCGGTCCAGGGCACTGGCACATCCGCGGGGAAGGCAAGGGGGCACAGCTCGCCGGAGCAGGCTCGCAGCCGCGTGCACGAGCCGGCAGGCCGGCCCCGTGGTGGCTCCTCATCGTCGGCACGTGCGCGGGCGTGGGAGGGCCATGGCCGGGGATGAGAGGAGGGGCGGAGGAGAGGCGCGGTCGGCCCCGACAGCTGGCGGCGGGGACACGCTGGCGGAGAATGGGAGCCACGGGGATCTGCTCGTCCGTCGAGATGCTCGGAGACGCCACCGCCAGGCTGCTCGTCCATCGAGCACCCACCGAAGCCAGGGACGTCGGCGAGGAAGCGTCGTCGCCGAGTTGCTCGTCCACCGCGGACTCCTTTTCTCGCTCGGATCCCAGGCGAGAGCGCGAGCAGGACGGGCGGCCCTCATGGATCTTAGGCAGGACAGATCCAAGGCAGGGCGGTGGAGGGCTGCGGCGGCCTAGGGGACGGCAACGAGCAGCCGACCTCGTGGCCCCGGGGAGTAGCGCCTGGGTGGAGGGCGGCGGCGCCTGGGGTGGAGGGCGCGCCTAGAGGAGGGTGGCAGCGCCTGGGGTGGAGAGCGCCTCGCGATCATCGGAGGAAGCCGCCTGGAGAGGAGCTCGCCGGAGGAAGCTCGCGCTCGCGTGGAGGGGAGCTCGCTGGAGGAAGCTCGCGCAACCCTAGCCGGCAACGCCGGGACGAGCGGGCGCCGGAGTGTGGCGGAGGGAGGAGGAGACGCTCCGGGGGGGAGCGGGAAGGAGGGAGGAGGAGCTGCCCCGCGCGCGACGAGCCACACCGGGGGGGAGCGGGAAGGAAGGAGTGGAGGCTGAATATAAGGATAAGGGGCAATTTCGTCTTTTCACCTTTGTTTTTTCAGATTTTAAATTTTTTTAATTCATTTATTCCATGACCATCTGCCGGCATCCAAACCAGGGGTAAACGGATGATTCAATTCAAAATAGCAAGAGCAAAATCACAAAGTTGAGAAAACAAGGACAAAATCACAATTAGACTCCTGCATAAGGGCAAGAACATCAGTTTCCCTTAAAGAAAAGGTGGAACGATGTCTCTCCAATATCATCATGGCACATAACATAGTTATACCCTTTTTCCAGAAATTTATTTCTTCTACGCAAAATATTTCTTGTATTGAGACAATCCTCAAATAGAAGCCACGTGTTAAACTTGATTCTTGGGATGCATTTGGATTTCCAGATCCAGAGGAAGGGTGAAAGCGGGATGACAACAACAAAATGATGCTTGTGGATCTGCCACTCTGAAAATTAGAAGAAATTCCCTGAGAAAGTTCACTGTATGCCATTCTAGACATAGGCAACCTAAAGAGATCTAGGAGATCTTCTGTCCGAAGTGATTTGTAATCAATTAATTATACTGTCCAACAATCATAAAATTATAATTATAAATAACATAATACTATAAAATAAATGAATGGTTAAAGTGTAATTTAGACGTGTCATGTCAGAATGTGACATAAATTGGACCGGAGCAAGTATATAAAATTAGTTACAGTAAAAGTAGCTTGACCTCAACTAGACCTAAAATTATATCTTTTATGAGACAGAGGGAGTACAAGCAAATGATGGGAATTGGAGGCACCAGACACCTATTTGGCCATTGCATATCAACATAGGTTTCCTTTTTTTGGTAACAAGGCTATTGTTGGATTTTTAATCGGAGTTGTGCCAATTTTATTAAGTTAAAATCAAATAAATTCTAATACATAGACGATAGATTAAGCCCCCCTTTGGCAGGGCTTTTGCCGTGGCTCCTCGAGCGGCTTCGGGCGAAGCCCTGCCAAACGGCGACAGGCAAAACGTCTTGCGGCAAGAAGCCGGCAAAAGCCCCGCAAAACCCGGTGACTCAGTTCCTCCCCACGCGAGAAGCAAAATATACTGGCTTATTCCGTCTCGAGCTCGTCACTTTCCATCCCTGTCCCCGGCTTGCTCTCCTCCCCGACGCCGCGCGCCGACGGCCACCTCCCTACGCCGCCCCGTCGTCCTTGAGCTCCGCCCCGCGCGGCTTCTCCATGCTCCACTCCGTCGGCCTCGAGCTCCGCCCCACCGCCGGCTTCTCCCTGCTCCGCTCCGCCCCACAACCGGCCTCTCCCTGTTCCACCCCGCCGGTCTCCAGCTCCGCCCCGTCGGCCTCGAGCTCCAGCTCCGCCCCACTGTCGGCCCCTCCCTGCTCCGGTGGGCCGGCCTCGAGCTTCGCCCCGCCGGCCTCCTGCTACGCCCGAGAGAGAGAGAGAGAGAGAGAGAGAGAGAGAGAGAGAGAGAGATGGATGGAGGGAGTGGGTGCCGGTAAGGAGTGAGGCCGTTCGGATAAGGAGAAGAAAAGAAGGGAGAAGGAAAGAAAAAGAAAAAAAAGAAAGAAAAATGAAGAGAAAAAAGAAAAAAGAAAAAAATATAAGGGTATTTTGGACATTTTACATCTTCTTTACATTAGGAGAAGCCGTTTTGCCAAACGTTTTCGTACAAAATAAGTCAGAGTCAGAAAAAGTTACTTTTCCATACGAGACAGGGCCAGAGCTGTTTTTTCACGAGCCGGAGCCATGCCAAACAGGCCTTAAATACTAGTTGCAATAAAGTGCTAGACCTACATGGGAATTTGATCAAAGGTTAACTCAATAAAGTGAACACACGCTATAAAGTGCTAGACCTACATTGCATCAAGCGTGAATGACTACATTAGACAACCCACTATGTCAATTTGTTGGAACGACATCGTCGGTTTCTTTGGCAATGATCTTTTCTGCAACTTTTGTTGCTTTGTTTTTCATCCATATGATCAGTATGGTTACTAATCTTTTCCCCATAGCACCTGCAAATATACCACGCGGGTGCAAAAACATCTTCTCCTGCACCACTAATTCAGTATTCTAAGTGTACTTCTTCCGTCCCAAAAGAAATATGTCATTATGGGGTTCATACTAGTCAAATTTTCTTAAGTTTGATTAAATTTATAGAAAAATATTAGAAATATTTTTATCTCCAAATAAATTTATTATAAAAATATATTCAGCGATTCATCTATTGATACTAATTATACACCATAAATATTGATACTTTTATATATATTTGGTTAAAATTAAAAATGTTTGATTTATCAGGAGGTGAAAATAACACTCTTTGGGACGGAGGATAGTTCTTGATTTTCAGTGCAGTAGTAGGTATTGAGTTGAGCGCAGGACGCCAAACACCTTGATTTGAGACGGAGCTTCATAGAGAGCGTACACCTGTGAACTGTGATCCTGTCATCCTTACTGTACCTATATGGATCGAAGACAGGCCGACATAAAGTCATAAATCCATCTGTACCGCAAGTCCGCAAGGGATCGTCGGTTGGACACTTGGGCCATTCTTCCCCGTTGTTTACGTACCACACGGCCCACGATATCAACAGCCACAGGTATGGCAGTTTGATGGACCGAAAAATTGGCTGAATGAATAGCACCCACCCCTCTCAAAAGAAAAGAAAAGAAAATGGAGCTGAATAGCAACTAGTGGGGAAAAAAACTAGATTTGGCCGATGACTAGTCTAGTCTCCAATTCACCTGATATACGTACCTGATATGGAGAATTTCTCTAGAAAATTATCTTACGATGTTAACTGCACACAATCTGCTGCCTCCTGTTCGGAAAACAATCGGAACGGCGTGTAAAGCCTGAGACAACCTGGACTTTTTGAAACATTGAGACAACCTAAACTTTTTGAAACAACAACCTGAACTAAACACACACGTGTTCAAATCCGCACCGACAAATTCGAGCTACTCATCGACATAATTCAACACCAACCATCCACAAATTATGTGGCTCATAAAGATCATGACGGTCCCCATTTGTGGTACCAATTAACCAAGGGCTTTGCTATCAGCCACCAAAACGAGCTGCTATTAACGGCCCCCCTAGTCGGAAGCTACAAGCTAACTGTCAACTGCACGAGCAGGTGGCCAGCGACAGACGAGCAGCGTGGATAGAATGGGATCAAGTGTGCTGTGTGGTAGTGAGCGCCCTGAGCCCTGCCAAGCAGGATAGGCTTCACCTTCGAGCGAACTGCAAGTAGCACTTGCCCTTGTTTAATTGCATACACCAAGTTCTCTCCCTCCGTCCTCCCGAGAAGTTCTGCGGTGGCCTTTTAATCTCTGCGATTTTTTTTTTTTTTTCTCTTGGACTCTTCCTCTTGTAAGGTTGCGTCCTGTGCTTCTGATTGGAGGCCGCCATGGATGAGGTCCCGGGAAGAAGTAGCTCCGTGAGAGCTACAAGGAGCATCTTCGGCGAAAGCATCCGTGGGAGGAAGCCGGAGATGAACAGGGCAATGAATGTTCTAGGACAACAGGTAACTTAACAAAATTCTGAATGATTCTTCAGAATTGTAGTAAAGCACTGTTTCCATTGAATTTCATATCGGTCTTTCAAATCAAAATTACGTTTCATCATATTCCTAAACAGTAAACACTTCGGTGCATGCAGAATCTGTCACCAGAGATCAAGCAGCTAGCAAAATCCAGCATGGATAAGCTGAATGAACGCAAGGCCGCCGTGGACAAAGAAAGAGCCGGCGCCGAGTCCGAGCTGTCGAGGGCGCGCGCCATGGCGAAGGAGCTGGAGCGCCAAATCGAGCAGGTCAAGGCCAGGGCGTCGTCCAAGAGGACAGAGCCCCACGCAATGCGGGCGACCAGGGCAAGCGAGAAGGGACCGGGTGCGCCGAGCTCGCAGGAGGAGCGCGACGCTGCCGAGTACGCGGAGGTGTCGCGGGAGCTGGACCGTGCCAGGCGGGAGCTGCTCAGGCTGCGGCTGGAGGTGAAGTCCGCGGCGGAGGCCAAGACCAAGGCCGAGAGCGACATCGTGGCGTCGGCGATAAACATCCAGTCCAACCTGCGCGCTGCCGACGAGATGAAGCGGCTGGTGGACGAGGCGAACGAGGAGCACGTCCTGGTGGAGCTCGCGCGCATCGAGGCCGAGCGGGAGCACCGCGAGATCGACGCCCAGCGGCGCGCCGAGGCCGAGCGGTTCGCCCGGGAGATGGAGGCCACCAGGGCCAAGATCGAGGCGCTGCGGAAGGACGTGAGCCGCGCGCGGGAGATGGAGGCGAAGCTCACCGTGACGACCGCCGACGTGGAGGTCCTGCAGGCCGAGATGGAGCTGGTCCGCGCCATGGAGAGGAACAGTGTCAAGAACGACGACGCTGCGGGTGCGGAGGCTGAGGACAAGGCCCTGCTGCAGACCGCGGAGGCCGAGCTGGACGCGGCCAAGAAAGAGCTGGAGAGCATCAAGGCCGGGAGCTTCCAGTTCATGACGTCCATGGACAGCGCGCGCACCGAGATCATGCGAGTCTCCGAGGAGGTGAACCGGCTCAAGGCGCAGGAGAAGAAGGCGGACGCGCAGGTGCAGCAGCTGAACGCCAAGCTGCTGAAGGCGAGGGCCCGGTTGGAGGCCCTCACGGCGACTAACGAGCGGTCCACGGCGATCGTTTCAAATATGACGTCGGCACTGCAGCAGCTGCGGGACGAGGAAGAGGCGGCGAGGAAAGAGGAGGAGCTGACCGAGCTTGAGCAACTGTGCGTGCGCGCCGAGAACGAGAACGTGAACGCCGATATCGCCGTGACCGAGGCACGGATACAGCAGTCTGTGAAGGAGCTCGAGGCGGCGAAGGCGGCCGAAGCCAAGGCGATGAAGAAGCTCAAGGCCGCCGTGGAAGGCACAATGCAGGCGAGGGCGTCACAGGGGTCGAGGACCATAACCATCTCGCGGTTCGAGTACGAGTACCTGAGCGGGCGCGCGGCGCTGGTCCGCGTGGTGGCCGACAAGAAGGTGTCCGCGGCGCAGGCGTGGGTGCAGGCGCTCAAGGCCGGCGAGAAGGAGCTGGCGGCGCGCGCGGAGGCCGCGGAGCACGTGACAGCCGAGCTGCGCGCAAAGGACGCTGAGGCGGCGGCGGAGGCGGAGAGAGTGGCGGGCGAGCAGAAGGCGCTGGAGCAGGAGCTGTACGACCTGAACGCGGCGGCGGAGCGGGACGGGCTGCTGTGTGCGTACCCGCGGCGGCGGTCGACCAGGGTGTCGGCGACGATGCGGAGGGCGAGGGCGCGGAGGTCGTCCGTATCGTCATCGGCGGGGATCCGGAACCCGCGGACGCCGTCGTTCACCATCAAGAGGAAGAAGAAGGTGATGCCCAGCCTCTTCAAGCTCATCAAGCAGAGGAAAGACAATAGCGCGAGCTGAGAGATGAATGAGCCTCGCCAGAGGAAAATGCATTTGTTAGCTTTGCTGCTTGTTCATGTCGTGTCAGGCTCGGGCGTCGCTGCGGTGCAATATGTACTGTTATCAGTCTGGCTTATTATGCGGTGTTTTTCTCTTACATCAAATCAGTTCTAGTCGATTTATGAGTTGTAGAAACCATCAACCAACAGGTAAATAAAATTGGCTCAGTATTGCCCGTGCTTAGCGATGGAAGCCATAAAATATAGAAATTCCACCGTGTCTCACAGCTGCAATTTTACCTGATCAGCATCAAAATAGTCTATGATCCAGCGGTAAGCAGGACAATATGATAACTCATCATTGTATCAAGCTTCAAGTGCTCAGCACTTCAAAAGTCAAAGCAAATTTATAGATATTTAATCTTTTCAATATTTTTCTAGCAAGATAAGTTGTTACACATTCCATAAAAATA
This sequence comes from Miscanthus lutarioriparius, assembly GCA_904845875.1. Classification (NCBI taxonomy): domain Eukaryota; kingdom Viridiplantae; phylum Streptophyta; class Magnoliopsida; order Poales; family Poaceae; genus Miscanthus; species Miscanthus lutarioriparius. The sequence continues at coordinate 35,196,886 of CAJGYO010000005.1, read as the reverse complement.
AGATAAGTTGTTATACATTCCATCAAAAATAGTTTGCACATAAATAGAAAGGGGCTATTTGGATTTCAGCCAACTGCTGCCACGCCGCAAGCCCGCAAGCGTTTGTCACGACGCCACAGAGTGTAGCGTGGAAAATCAAGCCTCAGCGCCTCACATGTGGCGAGAATACACACTACAATAAACTTTTAAAATGGCCGTGGCGTGCTTAACATTAAATGCCAACAGGATAGAGTCAAGAATTCTGACCACAACCAAGGATACCAGTTAGCGGGAATTGCTCCACCACCATACATGACAAGAGAGGACTTTTCTCCATGGCATTCCACCGTAGTAGACAATGGTAAATTTTTTACTGGGACTTGTTCTCCATGGCATCCCACTGTAGCACAGAGGTATATAACTTTTTAAGCAACCTTATCTCGAGTTCACAAAGGAGCTCGTCCTCGTCATAATTATTATCTTTTGAAAATTGGGTAGCTGTAAATTGGAGTTGAGAAATTTTCAAGAAATCTGTTGCGAAAGAACATTTTGTTAGACTGCTTTTACCAACAACCAAATTTTGAAACATTTGTTAGACAACTTTTGCCAAACCATCTATTTCTTTGGAGGGGCGAAATGATTGGAACCTTTTTCTTCAAACAAAAGAAAAAAACGCCCATGACTTCATATAGGGCCTGTTCGCTCGAGGAATTTGAATAGTTTGGAGGAATGCTGGAGGAATTTGTGAGAGAAAAACACTGTTCCGGATGAAAAACGAAGCGGATCAAGCCGGGTTTAAGGGCACGTGAACGGGGCCATAAAGAACTTTTTCCAGTGTTTGCTAACAAACATATATACTTTACCAAATCACAATTATGAGTTATAACAGGCTGCACAAACTCAAGAAGTCAGCTTGAGTTATCAAGTTGTCCCAAGAAGATGCAGGTTTTTAATTAAAAAGGAAATAGACAGATCTCGTCAGACAATGCCAATTCCATTGTCGGTTCTTGGAACCTATGTCCCCTTTACATGTAATAATGATTTAAGATCCTAAACAAGGAAATTGATGATAAACCACCTTTTTGCCTAAACCAAAAATATCAACCTAAAACGAGGAGGTTGGATTGCATTTTTTGGAACTTCTAAAGTAGAAAAAAGAGTAAATATTTAGAGAAATTCGCAAGCCAACTCAATGACCTGGTGAGCGAAAAAAAATCCTTGCGGCCCTTGTTGGAAAGCCGAAGTCAAATTTTCCTTTTATACCAAGAGAAAATTACTTTCTTGGGCCTAAAAGAGTTGTGTTTTCTTTCTTCGTCCTTTTTGTTTTGAACTTTCCTATTTGGCCCCAAAACAAAATTTTATTCCTTTCTTAGCCCTTCCGTCCAATTCGTTTGTCTCTACTGTGAACCAACCCTTTGGAGCAACGCGAGAAGACCGAAATACCCTTACATGTTTGTGCTTCTGGTCGCGACGAAGCACATCCGCTCGTAGTCGCGGCTTCACGACTCGTACACGCACATGCACGGCTCCGGCGGCAAAACCCTAGCCGCCACTTCCGGCGATGGAGAAGGGCGCCACCAACGAGCTCCCGCCGGTGGATAGGCCGACTCTGAATATACCTCAGCACCACAGCATGGCGCCCAGGTTGGTCGTGGCTGCTCCAGTCACCCGCGCAGGCCTGGGCGCCACCTTGGGGATGGCCGGTGCCGTGAGCCAGGGCGTAGGCTCGGGGCAAGCCGCCGCCATGAGCAATCGAAGAGACACGGGCCTGGCGACCGGCACGAGCTAAGGAGGCCCCACGACGGTCGGCGTGAGCCAGGGCACCCCCAAGGGCCTGGTGGCTAGTGCGACCCAGGAGTCCAACATGGGGACAATGGCCATTGTAGCCTAGACGTCCCAGGCGATTGATGAGCAGGCTTCACAGGCGACCGACAGAGACGACGATGACAATGAATTGCTCCGAGGGTGAGTATAGCATGGATGTGAATATGGCAGATTCCTTGTGTTAACAGGTTTGATTCTAGTTTCAAGTTGGAAATCAAATTGTAAGGCAATGGTAAGAGACATAGAAAGGATGTCAAATGTCTTAGCTTTGAGATGGTTGTGGAGTTAGATAGAACAAATTACAAGGATTTGGTAGAATCAGTTGTAGAGAAATATCCTCCAGGTTATATGGAAGTAGATCATATTTAGTACTATGATGAAGCTCTAAAAACCTTCCCTAAAATAAAATCTGGCCAAGAGTTGATGTCTATGTTTGGTAAGCATTGCAAGAACAAGGTTATCATCATGTTCATTATATAGTGAGGTCCTTCTGATCCATATGAGCTAGTAGCCAACCCAAAAACAACATAGAGCTTGATGAGGATAATTACCTTAGAAACCCTACAACCATCTAATGAACATGTAGGTGTAGATGAAGAGGCAATGTGCTTAGAGAATGTACCAAAGAATGCACTACAGGTTGTTAAATCCAATGCATCTATTGTTCTTGTAGGGAACTACCAAAGAAGAGGGCCAAATCTGCCCAAAGTTCTATTGTTCCTTTTGAGGATGATGCATCGACGACATCCATGTCTTTTCCACCAAGGTTTACAATTTATTACTTCCTCTATTTATTGTTTCAAACTTGTCATAAATTTTAAATATGGGCTTTGTCCCTCTAGTCAAAACTTGGAAACAACAACTAACAAAAATAGAACTAACAATGATTGTACTCCTGAAGCATCTAGAAGGTAATTGACATTAGTGCTGAAATTTTGTGTTAATGTTAATGGCAACTTGGTTAGTAGACTAAATAGATGCTCTTTATCATCATAGCCAAAGCTTGGAGATTTCAAGTAAGACTAAGGGAAACCATAATAAATCTAACTCTAGACCATCCAAAAGATATTTTTCCTAATTCTAAAGTTTTTCTGTTTGACTATTTTATATTGAACTAACACCATTTGTTGCTAAAATTGAATGTTTATAGGTCAAGAAAAATTAGTGTCGGTGCGAAATTTGACCAATAAGAACTGTTCACCTAAACGACCGTTTAGCCCGTTTACACACCGTTTAAACGCTACACGGTGGTACACCGTTTCCGTTTAATCGGTTGTTTTGACCGTTTAAACGGCCGTTTTTCCCGTTTAAACACCCGTTTTGCCCGAATAATGGGCTAAACGGTAGGTGACCGACTGTTTACCGTTTAGCGTTTAGGATAACACTGCCAATAAGTAAATATTTATAGTTTTGCCGTGCGTTGTGATCTGATGTGGCCTAGCACTCAATGACACAGGATTTATACTGGTTCAGGCAACGTGCCCTACATCCAGTTTCAGTCGGTCGGTGACTTTATTCCTAAGCCTAGGTGCTCAAAGTTTGCTGTGGGGTTACAAACGAGTGAGGAATGAGAAGGGGGTGTTAGAGGCCCGGTCGGACTCTAAGCCGAATGGAAGAGAGTGACGGGTGCTCTAACACGCGCTAAGTATTGAAGCATATGCTCTGTGTAGCTGTCGAGTTCTAGAGCTGTTGAACTGTTCGAGTCCTCAGGTCGTCGAGTCCGTGAGTCGTCTAGCCTCTTTTTTCCGAGAGAGACCAGGGTTTCTTAGGAGAGAGCCCACCCCCTTTTATAGTTGAAGGGGATGGCCTTACAAGTCAGAAAGAGAGAGAGAGAGAGAGAGTGTGTGTGTGTGTGTATACATGTGCTAGCTAGTCTTGTTGCCCACGCTGTCGGGTATGAGACTGTTATTGGTGCCCACAATACTGTTTATGTTTAGATGCATCTGGCAGGCTCTACCGTGTTCGCCTCGTATGGCAAACATTGGTGCCTACAATATTGTTTCTGCTCTAACATGTCTGGAAGGTTGTATAGTGCCCGTCTGGCGTGACCTGTTGGCACCGTCCTATAGGTGCGTAGGGCATAGTAGGGTATAGTCCTCGGTATTATGGCTGACTTGAGCGCCTTACCTTATCTGCTCTGCCTGATCCCTAAGCCCTCATCGAGCGGGCATCCCCGGTCAGTCATTCCTAGTCGGTCCTGACCGTGTTGGTCAGAAAAGAGCAGCGAGTAGAGGTCTGGCGTATCCTCGGTCGGAGAAGGAGGTCAGAGCCGGACTGCGGTCCCACATTGGCTAGGCCTTCCGATTAGGAACTGGATCGTTGTCCTAGCCTATCATTATGTATCTAGGGCGGCCTAGGTGCATGTTGTTGCTGTGTCACCTGATGGGTTGAGTTTTGTAGGGAAGCAGGTCTGTCGGGTTCATAAACCCGGGGTCCCTCGTGGACTGGCTTCCCAACAAAGGCTCGGCCCAAGCAGACAACGTGTAACTCATGGGCCGGCAGAAGTACCTAAATGATAGGCCAGAGGGGCAATCCAATCTCCGATCGAAAGGCCTGACAGAGGAGGAACGACGTCTGTTTCCGACTACGGCCCACCTCTCCGACCGGAGCGCTCGCTTTGGTCTCCAACCCACCTCCGGACGGCCTCTCTGACCAGAAGGCCTGACCAAAGCACCACTTCTGACTCTGACCCGTGTCTTCGACTGGGGATGCGCAAAACCCCTGCTCACTACTCTTCTCCAACTGGTGTGATCAGAGCCGACTGGGACCAACATACCGGGGATGGCCACTCGGTAAGGACTAGGGAATGGACGAAGAAAGTAAGGCAGGGCGCACAAGTCAAACCGAAATATCAGGGATCGTACCCTGTACACCTGTAGAAACAACACTCTGCAACCTCCCTGGCACGATAAAATCCAAGCAATGTTGTAGGCACTGATATTTTCCCCTACAGTATTTTGGGCGCCATTAACTCCCATACGTTAAGGCTCCCCCACATGCCTCTGGGCATCGATAGTGTTGTGGGCGCCGGCATTTACCATACCATGCGAACATGATAAAACCCCCTTGCACGCCTCTGGGTATCAACAGTGTGGCAGGCGCCGACGTCTGCCATACCCGAAGAAGACAACCCGGTTCCCCTCTCACTTGTGGGCGCATCGGACATATAGCAGTATTGTGGGTGCCTACCATCATCCTGTACCTGCCGGCGTGGGCGACAAGGCTTAGTAGCATACGTACTCTCTCCCTCTCACTTGTAAGGCCATCTCCTTCATCTATAAAAGGAGATGCGCTCTCTCCCAACAGATTCATTGGATCGATCAAGTTCACTAGTATACAACAACAGAACCGCCAGGTTCAAACCACAAGCACACACTTGAACACTTAGCTCATAGGGGGGCTCCCGTCACTCTCAGCCCTTCTGACCGGAGTCCGACCGGACCTCTTGTATCCCCCATCTTTCTCCTTCTCGTTTGTAACCCCACTACAAACTTTGAACACCTGGGCTCAGCAATAAAGTCACTGATCGACTCAAACTGGACATAGGGCACGTTGTCTGAACCAGTTTAAACCCTGTGTCATTGAGTGCTAGGCCACCTCCGATCACAACGTACGACAAAACTATAAATATTTACGTGTTGGTCACTTTCTGCACCGACAGTTGGCGCCGTCCGTGGGGAAGACGCTGTACGTTCAACACTTTTTGGTCATCGGATGGCCCACTTTTCCGCCACCTTCGCCATGGTGGGCTCAAGCGATACGACTCGCTTTGGCTCACTGGAGTTTCCCGCACTCCCACCTATTGTGATGTGGGTTCCTCTGCCTTTGAGCTGTCTCAGGCCTTCCTCTTTGAAAGCCTGGATTTCATCGCCGACCGACTCGGTGTACTACACCTCTGCGAGGAGGCACTCGTTCTAGTGCTCGTCGGAGGGGCGCCCTCTATCGGCTCCAGAATGCACGATGACTTCAACGATGAGGCACCTGCGCTTCATTCTGAGCAAACTCTCTGCTTAAACCCCGCTGTGAGTAATGTACATACTGTTAATTACTCTCTATTTACTATCTCCCACCGATTATCCGGGGGGACCGTGTTGTCCACACCACAAACACCGCACGACCGGTTCCCCTGTGGCCTCACATGCCCCATGGACGGTGCGCTCGGGGGCTCTGAGGGATGCTGGCGCCGCCCCCTCTCACATCCGAATTCGTGGGAATGGCGAGCTATGCTCCCACCACCTTCCATGAACTCCTAGATGACGAGGTCGAGAGTGACGGCTCTAGCATCGACGATGTGGCACCTAGCCACCATCCGTCCTAGGAGTGCGCTATGGCGAATGCTCTGAGATAGCCACTGGTGGTTGTGAACTCTACACAAACTCACACCCCTCTAGACCCGTGTACGGGGGCCCTCACGCTCGGACAAGGGCATGTCGAGGAGCTACGACAACGGCGACAAAACCAGCTGCCGCCTATGCCAGCGCCCTCGGTGTAGCACGTTGCACCCCATGTGCATGACCCCGCTGGCGGCGCCCGGGGTCGCGCTCGCCAGGTCTAGCGCAACATCATGAATGAGGGAAACGACCTCCCACTATTCGCTCAGGCTAGCCAAAACATCACCGCTGCGATAATGCTTTTGTGCAGTGTTCCCAAGCCCATCGACCCCCAGGAGCGGGCGGTCGACCGGAACCTCTGGGCACTGGTAGAAGCCACCGCCGTTCAACAGGTGGAAAGCTCCGCATCGTGACTCCGACATGCACCATCTCTCCCCACCGAGGGAGTGGGGAAGCACCAGACAGATCGCTCCATCCGCTCAATGCTACAGCAGCCAAGCGCAGCTCAAGAGGCAGCGTCTGTGCCACGGTCCGACCTAGCGCTCGCTCCGCACCAACCATCAGTACACGAATGCCTTGGTCCGCACCGAGAAGCTCGTAGTGTCATCAGCAACCGGCATTAGGCCTGGCATGATGATGACGTCCATCGAGCGACGATGAGGGCAGACGACACGGATCCTAGCTGAACCATCAAGGGGAGCAGTGAAATGCACCCCAGGCATGGTCGTCGGCCAGACGACCGGAGTCCTAGCCCTGAGGGCCCGGGACCATGGGCCTTTGGCCGACATATCCAGAGAGCGTCGTTCCCACTATGCTTCCGACCGCCCACCAACATTGCCAAGTACACTGGGGAGACAAATCCTGGTATTTGGCTCAAAGATTTCTGGCTCGCCTACCGAGCTAGAGGGGTTGATGATGACCTTTTCATCATCCAATATCTCCCCATCTGCGTGGGGGAACATGTTCGGGCATGGCTCGAATTCCTCCCGCACGACAGCATCCATGACTAGGTGGACCTCAAGAGGGTCTTTATCAGAAATTTCCAGAGGATGTATGTCCGCCCTGGTAACTCCTGGGACCTCAAGAGCTACCAGCGAGTCCCTATGGGATTATATCCGCAAGTTCTCCCAATGATGCAACTCCCTCCCTGATGTCATCCACGCGGACGTCATCAACACATTCCTCTCTAGGACGACCTGCGAGTCCCTGATCCACAAGCTTGGCTGCCTGAAGCCCCGTACCACCCATGACCTGCTCGACATCGCCACTAACCACGTCTCCGGTGGGGAGGCAATCGGAGCGGTCTTCAACGGAGGCCGGGACAAAGGCAAGGCCAAGCATGTGGACCATGACGAGGGCCCCTCCACGCAGAGGGGCAAGAAGAACAAAAAGGACCGGCGTCGACCGGACAACACCGCGTTGGTCGCCGCAACTGACCGCACAGTCAAGCAGCCCCAACAGGGCCTGCCTGACCACTTCAATAAACTCATGGATAGCCCATGCACCAACCATGCCTACCCCGTCAAACACCTCTATAAGGACTACGAGCTCCTCAAATGTTTCCTCTGACAGGCCGGCGTGTGATAGAACCACCCAATTTATACAATATCAAGTATGACTGTCCCCGTTTAGCACGTTGACGCGCACATACTTTCACTTATATAAACCCGGTATTCCGTCGAGTGTCACGAAGGACCTCGATAAATCAACATCACAACCAAGATCGTAGGATTAAGCAAATACACATCACTTACGCAGAGTTGTAGCGGAAATAATATTACAAATGGGTTCACAAATAATAGTACAAGTTTGGGTTTCAAAACCGATTAGTGAAAACAACATAGCTTTCAAATGATTACATTAATATAAGTTCCAAATACATTGCTAGCATAAGTGACATCCTCAGACAAAAGCATATAGATGAGAAATAAATATAGAGTCACCGAGCCCACCGGCGGTTAGCCACCATCTTCAGCAGGCTGAGAACTTCACCCACAACATGGTGGGATAAACCCTGAGTACTCGAATGTACTCAGCTAGACTTACCCATCATAAACCAGAAATAAAGTGACACCAAGGAGTATGCAAGGCTTTATAGGTGGAGCTAGCTTGACAACATTTTGCATAAAAGCCAAAAGTTGAGCTATACATTTTACAATTCAGAACCAAGTTAATTATATCCATTCATCTCTAGATTAGCAACTAACCTATGCCAAACATGTGGGATATCATTTAGTATCAGGCAATAGTAACCATAGCCGGTATAATGTCGTAACATCATCATCATCATCATTATAATCATTATAACCATCAAGTTCAATTAAGTGTCTCTATGTTGCCACTGCTCAGTCAAGTTCTCACTATCCGGGAGAGATGGCGATTCAAATCGATTCCTATCCAGCTGGAGGGGTATTCCTAACACAAACCCTGCTTCCCCCCATCGGAGTTGTATTAGGTCACCTTTGGTACAACTTAGGAATCGCGGTTCCGAGCAGCCCCGCACCCTCAGGGAGTCCACTCTGCCAGGTGGTCAATCTCACCTAGGACTTATGCCAATGGCCCCCGCACATCCTTACTACCGCCAGGGTGCACAGTTTCACTTCCCGGACTTCCGGTCTGAGTTGAGCTACTCGGTTTCACGGTCGGAACGAGTTATCCGGCCAACTAAGTGATAGGCATGCGTTCAACATGACATGAGGACGTACAACGAATCGGTCCTTAAACAACACAGACGGGGATAGATCCACACCCAAGACCTCCATGTCTTGTTGCTTCTCTATCGACATCCTGCCCGATCTCCTTTTTATTCATCAACACATGGTTATTTCCACGATAGCAAATATAGCCAACCGTGTTTTTGTATCCACCTATATCTCGCAGGTGACAGGAAATCACCTGACTTCTACTGGTCTAAGAATTGCTAAGCATACAGTCGATCTTGGACCTACATAGGGTTCAAGGTATATTTCTGGATAAGGAATAGATATACATGCAACAAGTGTTTGCATCCAATTCCTATCACTTAATGCATCAACAAATAAAGATACTCAAATTAACCATTTTTAAAACATAGGAGACTTAGAATGCTCTAGGGCTTGCCTGAGATCCAACACTAGGTTAGTGTTTGTTAGACAACACTCGCTTGGTGAGCATCTCCTGTTTAGGCATGTACTCCAGGGGTCCTTCCATTTTCGGGTTCGGCTCCAACATCCCGTCCTTCATGTGGTTCATCTAGCGTACCTAGATGAGATGCAAGATGCAAGTGCATGAATATAAAGAATGGTAATATGAGCTGCATCACATAATAGCATTCAAGGCAAACATAAGACCATGCAAGACATAGACACCTAGAGTTATTTAACTAAACATCACACAACCTATTATAAAGGGATAGTAAACATATTAGGCATAGCACACAAGTGAACTTAAGTTCAGACATTGCACACATGCATTAATCAAGAACTAACCAACATGTTTAGCCAAAACAACAGCAAGCTAAGGCAATCACCTAGCAGATGTATAGAAATCTAGACAGCAGCACAACAGTCACTTGTTTTATCCATAACTAGAGATATAAGAATCCAACAAGGGTGACCCTAGACTTTATGGAAAGCTAATGAAATTGCCTACAACATTGTTATTATCACCAAAATCTCATTCCAAAACTAACTAGGTCAACCATGCCAATATTTCAGATCTACCCAGAACTAGGACAGAAAAGTAGTAGTACTTTCAAAAATGTAAAACTAGAGTTACAGACATCAAACAAGCATGAATCTTAACTTTATTGAAATATTATTAAATTATCTAAAACATGTTTATTATCACCATAAGGTTATTCTACCATTAACAAGGTCAATCAAGCACAATTGAGCACCTCTGTCCAGACTTGGACAGATTCTACCATGCAAATTCGCAAGCTTATAACTGGAGCTCTACAACACTAAAAGGGCTGATCTTTAACATTTTGGAAATCTCATGAAAGGAACTACACTTCTTCTATTATATCCAAGACATGATTCAAAGCATATCTAAGTCAAACAACATAATCATTTAGATCTCTGCAGAGAGCATGCAAAATCTGATAATGAACTTACAAAATCTATAGCTCCTAAATTATCAGGCCTGTGACCAGGAAATTTGAATACAAGCAAGATTACGAAATTATCTACAGCTTTGGTATTCACTACAACCCCAGCAAACATCATTTACACCACAAAAATGATTGCACAAGCAAAACTATAAATGCAGCGCAACAACAGTGATAAAAAACTGATAGGAACTTCAGAGAAGCATAACTGGAGTTCTAGATCTCCAACAATCATGAATCATAACTTTTTAAAAAACTTATGAAGTTACCTAAAACTTTATTATTATCATCATAAGATGATTCTACAGCTAACAAGGTCAATTAATCCAATGAATGCATCTTTGTCCAAAATATGGACAGAACCTGACCTGTCACTTTAAACAGCTATAACTAGAGTTCTACATGTTCAATAAATATGGTTCTAGACTTTTTAGAAATCTTAGCCAATTCTAAACAACTTTCTTATAAATACATAAAGCTAATTCTACTATTAAGAAGGCCCCATAATACCAAAAAGGCAACCTTGTCTGGGTTTGGATAGAAACAACCACAGAGGTTTAAGCAACTATGACTCAAGATCTACTTAACCAAAAATCATGATATTTAACTTTTTGAAAAGTTTAATAAAAGTACTAAAACTCATGTGTTTTCATTAAGTCATGATTCACAACTTAACTAAGCCAATTAATTCAAACATGCATGCCTATTTAGAATAGGAGCAAAGCAACACAAGGCATTTGTTATTTTTATAGCTCCTAAACTCCAAATCCTAAAATCCTAAAATTTTTACCAGAAATTAATCATCACATATGTAACATGCCATAAAAATTTTACATTTAATTGAGCACTACTACTGCAGTGATAAAAAAGACAAGTAAGACTAGCATTCAAACCCTAACCTGCATAAATCTATTTTTACAGCAGAAACATTAAACTAAAGCATGCCATATTATAGTTCTACTGCATAAATAATTTTGGAAGGATTCTAAAAAGTCTTCATTTACTATTTTACGATTTTTCTACTAATTACTACACATTTTCAAAGTTTATCATTCAAATCTGTAAATAAATGAACTATCTTCTGGATCTGTGTCGCTGACAGCTGGGACCCATCGGTCAGACGGACCCACATGTCATCGGCACCAAAAGCAGGGGAACAATGCAGGATGGCGCGGGATCGGTGGAGCTCACCGACGGCGGCTTCTCTGGCGATGTCACTGGCACTACGACGATCACTAAGACATTGCGAACACAATGAGCTAGCTAATTGGACCTATGGCCGGAGCTATCGACTACGGCGGCGGCCATGGCGGTGCGGCGGAGTGGCTCGATGGCGATGCGCCGGAGCTGGCCATGAAAGCGCAATCAAGGGATATGCCAAGACTGTACGTGCTATGGAGGAGCTATTACAAACGCTATTACGGCGAAGGACGAATGGAGGTGGTGCGGCCACGGCAACGGAACATGGCGGCGGAACACCAGCGATGTCGTGCGCGGCGAGACGGCTTACCGAGCGCTCCTAGCTAGCAAATGTGGGCACGGTGGTGCGGTGGGACCCCAGCGAAGCTACTGCAGTGGCGTAGGAACGACGCAGATGAGCTGGGTACTGGCAATGGCGACGGCGGCGCACGGTGAGTTGTTGCGGCTGCTGTGGGCACTGCGGCAAGGCGAATGAGAAAGCAGGAATTGGAAATGCGAGCGCTGGGGAGTCACGGGCGAGTGCTGGGCTTGAGTTGGCGCTTAGTGCCCAACGTGGCCTGAGCGAGTAGGACCTCGGCGATGCGCAGCGGCCACGCGGCATTGAAGCTCTGAACCGGTCGGGCACTGTAGACACGATCTAGTCCCGTCAGAAGAGCAAGCGAACCGGCGTGATAGCGTGTTTTCTAGGTGATGAAACTCCTAAACCGTGATCATTCAGGTTAAAGTGTAGTTGACAAAGTTGTAGTACCAAGTGAGAGCTTCAACTTTGCCAATTGGAGCTCGAGTAGGTTCGGCTTGGTTTGGGAGCTACAGGGCTCTAAACTGGGGTACATGAAAACTAAAACTGCACTTTAGACTTAGAATATTTCCAAGTGCCAAAACAGCATTGAAAACTTCCTTGGGAACCAGCTTTGGGCATGTTCTGCTCATTTCTAGCTCAAGGTCATTAAACAACTTTTGTTACTTATGATATTTACTGCAACTTTGCTTAAGGGTGAACAGACATGCAAACACTCCATGGCACTGTTCCAGTTCAGTCAAACAAAAGCACTTAAGAGGAGCACCTAGTCAAACTAAACCCTAGAAGTATAATTAGGCAAAGTCATTAACATGAACATTGTTCCATTAGACATCCTAAGTGTATCTAAGGTATTTTAGTTACCAACATCACCCACTTGCACTCAATCACACATGATCATGTCTCATATGGGAAAACATAAAATAACAGGTCATGTCTCACATGTTTCATATGGGAAAGTTCATGTAAGGACGCTGGATGCTTATGCTCATGCAATACAAGTGCAATTATGCAAGCCTAACACCTAGGGTGTTACACGGTGGGCCAAAAGAAGGAGATGGCAAAGAGGCAACAGCCAAGAAAGGAGGCATGGCGGGAAAGGATGGAGATGGCTTCCCCGACCCTGAGGAATGCATCATGATCTTCGGTGGATCCAACGCCATATGGACCAAACGCCAGCACAAGGTACGCTATTGGGAGGCATGCGCCGCCGAGACGGCCATCCCCTCCTTCCTCAGCTGGTCGGAATCTCTGATCACCTTCGATCAGAGGGACCATCCCTCCCACGTCGTGAGACCGGGATGCTACCCGCTCGTCATTGACCCCATCATCAACAAGAAGCGCCTCACCAAGGTGCTGATGGATGGAGGCAGTGGCCTCAACATCCTCTATGTCGACACCCTCGACGCCATGCGCATCCCCCGGTTAGAGCTCCGCCTAGCGGGTTCTCCCTTCCACGGGGTGATCCTGAGAGCGTAGGCATACCCACTCAGGTAGATCGATCTGCCCATCATGTTTGGCAACCGAGTCAACTTCTGCTCGGCGGTCCTCACCTTCGAAGTGGTGGACTTTCTAGGGTCCTACCACGCCATCTTGGGGCGGCCATGCTACGCCAAATTCATGGCGATCCCCAACTACACCTACCTCAAGCTGAAGATGCTGGGACTGAACAACATCATCATCGTGAGCAGCGCCTTCTCGCATGCCTTCATGTGAGACCGTGAGCATTTCGAGCTCGCCACCCCGATCATCACCTCGTCCGAGCTCCTACGGCTTAGGGAGTCGTCGACCCCGGCAGTCCCAGACTGCAACAAACCAACCTCCTCGATGGCCTTCCACCCGCTCAAGGAAACCAAGGCGGTGGGCATCGACCCCACCAACCCAACCAAGATGGTGCGGATCGGGACCCAGCTCTCGGCCAAAGAGGAATGCGAGCTCATCGACTTCTTGCACGCCAATCTCGATGTCTTCACATGGCAGCCTTCTGACATGCCGGGCATACCACGGGAGGTCATCGAGCACGCACTGCGCCTCATCTTGGGCTCAAAGCCCACCAAGCAGTGCCTGCATCACTTCGATGATGAGAGGCACAGGGCCACAGGTGAAGAGATCATCAAACTCCTGGCAGCCGAATTCATCAGAGAGGTATTCCACTCTGACTGGCTCATCAATCCTGTCTTTGTTAAAAGAAAGACCGGGAAATGGAGAATGTGCGTTGATTATACTGGCCTCAACAATGCATGTCCAAAGGATCATTTTCCTTTGCCACGCATAGACCAGATAGTTAACTCCACCTCAGGTTGCGAGACCCTCTCCTTTCTAGATGTCTACTCGGGCTATCACTAGATCACGATGAAAGAGTTCGATCAGCTCGCGACCTCGTTCATTACCCCGTATGGTTCATACTACTGTGTAACCATGCCTTTTGGCCTAAAGAACGCTGGCACCACCTACCAAAGGTGCATGCAGCAATGCTTCACTGACCAAATCGACCCGCTTGATCAGCCCGATCAAGTCAAGCGGTCGAAACCAACAATCGTCGTCTATGTTGATGACATAGTAGTCAAAACGGCTCAAGATTGTGACCTGATCCCAAACTTGGCCACGACATTCACGAACCTTCGAAGGTTCGACATCAAGCTGAATCCCGAAAAATGTGTTTTCAGGGTTCTAAAGGGGAAGTTGCTAGGATACATTGTGTCCGAGCATGGCATCGAGGCCAACCCTGAAAAAATCATGGCCATCTCCATCATGGGCCCCATATGCGACATCAAGGGCATGCAAAGGCTCACCGGTGGTCTAGCTGCCCTAAGCCGATTCATCTCTCAGCTCAGCGAACGGGGGATGCCACTCTACAAGCTCCTCAAAAAGACGGACACCTTCATCTAGACTAAGGAAGCTTAGCAGGCTCTAGAGAGCCTCAAAGCATCCCTAACGTCGGCCCCGATCCTCGCCGCTTCCAAACACGGAGAACCCCTTCTCCTCTACGTCGCGGCTAGCCACCATGCGGTAAGCGCCACCCTGGTCATCGAAAGGGAGGAGTCAGAACACCACCTTAAGGTCCAGCGGCCCGTATACTTTGCTGGGGAAGTACTCACCGACCCCAAGGTCTGGTACCCCCAGGTGTAGAAACTCCTATACGCTATGCTGATGGTGACCCAGAAGCTCTTGCACTACTTCATCGACCACAAAGTCATGGTTGTCACTTCATACCCGCTCAAGCACATCATCCACAACCGTGATGCCACGGGAAGGATCTCCAAGTGGGCACTCGAACTCATGGGCCATGACATTAGGTACGTCCCCCGTACCGCCATTAAATCTTAGGCTCTCACGGATTTTGTCACCGAATGGAAAGAGGTGCAGCTACCAACCCCGGACGTCACCCACGAGTACTAGACAATGTACTTCGATGGGTCCGTAATGGCCCCTAGCTCGGGGGCTGGAGTGGTTCTGTTCTCCTCAAATGGGAGTAGGCTCTGCTATACCACCCGCCTCCACTTTTCAGCCTCAAACAATGCCGTGGAGTACGAGGAACTCATCAATGGACTACGCATCACCATCGAGCTTGGTGCTACGTGACTCTACGTTCACGGTGACTCAGAACTGGTCGTTGATCAGGTCATGAAGGAGTCCTCCCGCAAAAGCCCCCTCATGGCAGCATACTGCCAAGAGGTGTGCAAGCTCAAGGACAAATTCTAGGGGATCGAGATGCATCATGTCCCCCGAAAGGACAACGATACCGCCGATTTTCTTGCAAAATTGGCCGCCCATCGGGATCCAGCCCCAAGCGGGGTCGTCATCAACGACATCCACGAGCCATCCGCTCGCATCCTGGAAGGTAAGATCTAGACACACCCCGACGCCCAGCCAGTGCCTGGGGGCTCCAACCCCGATGCCAAGCCAGTGCCCGGGGGCTCCGACCCCAACGCTAAGCCAGCGCTTGGGGGCTCCGAGACCAGTACCTCCATGACGATGTCACCCACCAACATCACCATGTTCGCACTTGATCAAACCAACTGGCGAGCACCACTACTCGCCTACCTCCTCGAGGAGGTTCTCCCACCCGAAAGATCTAAAGCCCGACAGATCGCTCAACACGCCAAGACCTTCATCGCCCTCGGTGATGAACTCTACAAACGGAGTCCATCGGGGGTGCTCATGAAGTGCATCCCCACCAACTAGGGGAAGCATCTCCTCCTCGAGGTCCATGTCGGGATTTGCGGACATCACGTGGCCCCAAGGTCGCTGGTCGGAAAAGCATTTTGCCAAGGTTTTTACTGGCCTGCCACGCTATGAGATGCAGAGGAGGTCATCCACAGGTGTGAAGGATGCTAGTTCTATGCTCGGCAAACCCATTTGCTGGCATAGGAGCTCCAAACCATCCCCATCACCGAGCCATTCGTGGTCTAGGGCTTTGACATGGTGGGACCCCTCAAAAAGGGCCCAGGCGGTTTCACTCACCAACTCGTAGCAGTCGACAAGTTTACCAAGTGGATAGAGGCCAAGCCCATCACCAGCATCCGCTCGAAAGAGGTGGTCAAATTCTTCCTCGATATCATCTACCGGTTTGGTGTTCCTAACTACATCATCACTAACCACGGGACTAACTTCACCAGGAAGAAATTCCTAGAATATAGTGATGGATACGACATCAGAATCGTCTGGGCCTTGGTCGAACACCCACGTACTAACGGTCAGGTCGAGCATGCCAATGGCATGGTCCTCTAAGGACTCAAGTCACGCATCTTCGATCGACTCAACAAGTACGCCAGACGATGGGTTGCAGAGGTCCCAGCGATCCTCTGGAGCCTGAGAACGACCCCGAACCAATCCATAGGGTTCACACCCTTCTTATTGGCCTACGGAGCTAAAGCAGTGCTGCCCTCCGACCTCGACCATAGCGCCCCAAGAGTGAAGGCTTTCGACCACAACCGAGCCATGGAGGCTCAGCAAGACGCAGTCGACCTGCTCGAGGAAGCCCGTGAGACGACCGTCATCCACTCCGTTCGCTACCAACAAACTCTCCGCAGGTACCACAAAATGAAGATCAGGGGAGGACCCTCGAAGTCGGTGATCTCATGCTCTGGAGGACCCAATCAACGAAGGAAAAACACAAACTCTCTCCACCATAGGAAGGACCCTATACCATAACCAAAATGATCCGACTAGGCGCCTACCGACTGGAGGACGACAACAACAACGTTCTCACCAACACTTGGAACATTGAACAGCTACATCATTTTTCCCCTAAATTTGGTCTTACCGCTTTTTTAGTCAACACTTGCTCCTGTAAAAGCACCCTAGCCCAAACATTTTTAGCCTGGGTTGCTCGAGGGCTCCATGAGGGTACAATACTAAATACTACCTCTCTTTTTTACTATCACATGGTAAAAACTTTTTGCCCAAACAAAAGGGCATTCCATCCCTTTAATTACTCTACATGACTTTGTTCTTACTCCCAACCGAACGCACCCCGCCATGACCTACGGTGACGAGTAGCCGAGCCCCGCGGGCCATGCCCCAGGTTCTTAAAAGCTTCAACCTATGGAATGAACGGGCAGGTGCGAAAAAGAAAGGATAAAAACAAAGCTATGCTAGGATAAAAACAAGGAATGGATAGTGATTCTATCACAAAAAACAGAACTAATGTATTCATGATATAAAAACTGTTCACACGGGGACTCACCCACGAACTCAACAATTACAATTTCTAACAACTTCTACTCAAAATACTACTATGGCTGCTCGACGACATCGCCACACGCCAAAGGAGAGGTCACGACACACGCCGCCAGACATAACCACCGCCACAAGGGCCCCGCCCGATTCCGCTCCCTCGACTTCGGCGAGCGCAACGGGTACCTCAAGGGACCCACCTAGTTTCGCTCCATCGACTTCAGCGAGCACAATGGGTACCTCAAGGGCATCGCACCCATAGATGCTTAGCAGAAGAGCATGGAGCTCCTGGCCTTCTCATGCAGTCGTGGCATCTCCTAGGCTGGGACGCTGCCGCCGAGGTATGGCCACTATGGCTGGAAGAGATCTCATCAAACTTTATGAACTGGCCAACCTGAGCAGCTACAGGTATGGAACCCTCCACCAGCACGATCCTAGGCAACTTCCCCTCCGACAAGACTCACCCGGTGAAGATCCACCAGAAAGAATCCACACATGGATCCATCCCGAAAAAGGCCTCGCAGATGAATCCTGCGCACCACCTCCTTCGGCGGAAGCCACCCCTTCTCAGGCAAAGACAGCTAGCACCACCTCGGGTAGCCTCTAGCTCGACATCGCACTCTGGATTCATGAAAGGATCTGTAAGTCACCCCCTCGCTTACCCTCTCTCTCACTTAGGAACCACCGTGGCATACAGGCACTCTTGGTGAGGAGGAAGAAGCAGGAGAGGCAATAGTTGAAGAACAGGCAAAGGACTACGAGGAAAAGCCCTCTCCCTCCCCCTATTTAAAGAGGAAACACAAAAACTCTCTCCCTTCCCCCATTCAATGTGGATGGGAAATGATGGGACGCACCTGACCGATGGGACGCACACTGACCGACGGAACAACGCCTGGTTAGACGGGACATGGCCTGGGTATGGCTCACCACTACCGCACGCCAGGCGCAAAAACCAAAGTGTCACCACACATAGGCGGCTCTCCGCCTCCCCAGGCGGAACTTGGAAAAACCCAAACAACGGGATCTCCGCCAGGAGAGACCATCGGGCTTCCTAAAGTCTATCGAACGGCTCAGGGAAACACCAAGAGACAGGTAAGGAGCAAAGGGACGCCTCAAGTAGGCCATGCCGACTCTGTCACGAATGACGAGGTGGGTCCTGGTCAGTCATTTCTGATTGAAGCTCTTCAAACCCCGTCACTCGAGTCATCAAGGTAACACTACCGACCCCGGCTATTTCTTTATATAATCATTCCAACATTCATACATGCATTCATTCCATACGCCCGTACCCCCCGGACAATTCGGGCCCTAAATTGCCCGAGGGCTCGGGAACTAAAGCATCGCATATGCGGAAAAATGCATCACAATGCTCTGTGTTGCGTCACGAAGTGGTAGTTGCCTCATTCAACATGAGCAACGACCGATCGAGGTTCGAAGGCCCACCCATGAAGGGCTCGAGGCCGCCCCACATCAAACAGAGCTAGGGGAGAAAACGCAAATGAGCCCCATGCGTCCCTCGCACAGTCTTCCCCAAAGCAGACAGGGTCATCTCAACCTTCTTATTCGATCCTAAACCTCTCACCAAGCCCACAGAATCTCCATCGAGAGGAGGCCAGCAGACCACCTAGGTCGGTCTCTGAAATGACCTACGCATCTACTGGGTTACAAGTAAAGGAGCAGTGGAATGTCATAAGAGGGCTATGCCGACCCCGTCATGAACGACGGACCCAGATTCCACTCAATCATACCTGTTAGCGAGCTCACCGAGCGCGTCACTCGAGCCCAAGCGATCGAGGCAAGCAACAAAGCTCAGCCCCTCTAGTTGTGAGAAACCGAGGATGGGATAACGCACACAACTCAAACTGACCCCTACCAAGGCTCAACGGGGCTCGGGGGCTTAAGACACCAAAACACCTGGGTCTACGACCCTGAACTCGCGCCATCCCTTGGCTACGCTTTGACTGCACACCAAATGCCTGGGTCTGTGACCCCGAACTCGCCCCATCCCTCGGCTATGCCTTGACTACACACCAAAAGTCTGGGTCTACGACCCCAAACTTGCCCCATCAGGATCCATGACTCCGACTCGCCCGATCCCAAGGCGTGCACCGACACCAGGATATACGAGCTCTGTCTCGCCCGATCCCTAAACTAATTACCTCAATCCCATGGTGCGCACCGATGCTAGGATCCATGACTCCAACTCACCCGATCCCATGATGCCTTGATTGATGACTTTGTCTCGACAAAAAAACACGCACACACGCCCGCTGAAAAAACCCCCAGGCGATTCTGCCCGAATCGCCCGGGGGCTCGGGGGCTACCATCATCCTGTACTCGTTGGCTTGGGCGATAAGGCTTAGTAGCATATGTACTCTCTCCCTCTCACTTGTAAGGCCATCCCCTTTATTTATAAAAGGGGATGCGCTCTCTTCCAACAGATTCATTGGATCGATCAAGTTCACTAGTACACAACAACAGAACCGCTAGGTTCAAACCATAAGGACACGCTTGAACACTTAGCTCATAGCGGGGCTCACGTCACTCTCGGCCCTTTCGACCGGAGTCCGACCGGACCTCTTGTACCCTCATCTTTCTCCTTCTTGTTTGTAACCCCACTGTAAACTTCGAGCACCTGGGCTCAGCAATAAAGTCACCAACCGACTCAAACTGGACGTAGGACACGTTGCCTGAACCAGTATAAACCCTATGTCATTGAGTGCTAGGCCACCTCCGATCACAATGTATGGCAAAACTACAAATATTTATATGTTGGTCACTTTCTGCATCGACAGTTGGCTCGCTCCTGTATGAGAATCTCCTCCTCGTACTCCTCAATAATCTCCTCGTAGTCCTGTTCGTCCGTGGGCACGGACTCTAAAAACTCATTATCTACATGCATGAAATGATGATGCAATACTTAGTAACACGGCAATAGCAACTCTTAAAAAACAAATACACCTGTCAAGCTACTAAACCAGCTCTATCGACTAAGACGCTATGTTACTCATCATTCCCACTAAACAGGTATGAAATGTTTCATGCATTAAATTAGCAACTAAAGGAACCCCTATTCTTAATATCGATTTCTCTATATATGATGAAAATAGGAGTACTATCTATTCTAGTTATCAATCTACTCTAGGGCTACAAACATTACAGTGAGCACCTAATAATCTAAGGAGCCTACTGTAAAAATTTCATGGCTAAAGCTATCACCGATTTACCACAAAATTCCTATAAATATTAAGCTAACTAATACTAAACTTTCTAAATTGAATTTACGAATATATCATTGTCACGGCTAACTATAATCTAACTACACCAACAGATAGATAGCATTTTTGTGAACCTAACAAATTTTGTTTCACTATTTTTAAACATCTACAGAATTTACTATAATTTTATAAAGATCAATTTAAAACTAAATTGAATAAACATTTATTAATTCCCTGCAAAAGAAAACCGAATCCACCCGCGTGGCCCACTGCGTGAGTGGCTCGGCCCACTCCGGTGCCTCACGCGCGCGCACTGTGACCCACCAGCATGGCCCAACGTGGACGCGGCCCATCCGCGCGACGACGACCCACGACGGGGAGGCCCGCGTGCTATGGCTGTTTTGCGAAAACGCCCTTGACCTACCAGCGAATCTCCCTAAGACCCATGGCACTATTCCTACAGTCAGCTATCTGAGGTCACCCAATAGACCTGTTAAGTTGTTGGAAACTTGTGTACGCTATCTGAGGTCTGTTGAGACATCGATAGGTGCACGTGGGCCCGATTTCTTAGGAGGTTCTGCCACAGCTGGTATCAGAGCAGGTCATATCTAAGATCATTGTAGGTTACTTTGGAAAACCTTCAAATTGATTTGGATCAAAGAAAGTAAACTTGATATTTTAAAGTTCAAATTTCTTTCTTCTTCCCTGTAATCTAGCCTCAATCTTATCTTATATGAAAGTTTGTGGCGGATAATATGATTAGGTTTGTCCTATGTATTAAAATCTAGTACTTTTGATTGTATAAATCTTTTGTACTCGGATTCGTAAGATCGATTCATGCATCATGCTTGAACACCTTGCATAATAATTCCCCTTAAAAGTGGTTGGGTAAGTAATGTCAATCCCATTCTTGCTAACCTCCATTATCCTCAAGCTATCCTTATAGTCCTATCCTAAATTCTACAGGCTATGGCAAAGACCAAGATAACTGCACGCAAGTCCACTGGACCTCACGGAGTCCCTCGTCACCAGTTGGCACCGCATAACCGTGAGCTTGGTGAAGGAAGTTTCAAGACCCTCGGAGATGAAGGATCTTCAAGTAAGCCCGCCAACATTGAGAACCTTACTAAGGAGCTCAACACTCTTCGTCGAGCTCATGTCAAAGATCAAGAGAAGCTGGCGGAAATGGAAAGGGACATCACCAAGAATACCGAGTTGAGGAATGAAGCCTGGACACAAGAGGATGCGGCCAATGAACTCGTCCATGAGTTGGAGTTCTATGTAGAAGACCTGGAGATAGACAATGCCCTTCTTCATGAGAATGTCCACCTGTTGTACGCTCAACTTCATCCACCTCATGGGGATGGTGAAGTTACAAATGAAGAAATGATTGTAGCTCCAGGAGAAATCGAGAATGAAGAAGAGGAGGAGGATCCTGAGGAGTTAGTGTACTTCTCGGATGAAAGTGAGGTTTCATCCGATATAGGCACGGATGCCGATGATTGAGAGCTCGGAGTAGTAATAGTTCCTTTACTGCTTTCTTAGTAAACCAGGGTTGTCTTGTGGGATACAAGACATGTAATTTAAATAAGTAACCCTTTGTAGCATGAAACCTTTTAAATGCTTTCAATAAAATAATAATGTAAATAAACGTGTTCTCTAACAGATGCCTCGTCCTATCACTCGAACTGGTGCTAGTGGCTCACATGACGATGATGAGTGCCCAAATCCTCCACCCATGCCTTCGACTATGGCAGATGCCATAGCCGCACTCGTCAACGTAATGGCAGAGAATGCTAGGCTGTTAAGGGAATTGGCGCAGAACCAGCAGGCACCATACCCTAATCATGGTCGTCGTAATGGAAATGACGAGTCAACCTATGTGGATTTTACTGATACACGTCCAACTGTGTTCTCTAAGGCAGACGAACCTTTAGAAGCTGACGATTGGCTTCGGACAATGGAGCAAAAGTTTGAGCTGATTCGCTGTACCGAGATTCAGAAACCAAGGTTTGCGGCACAGCAACTCCGAGGAGCTGCTGGTGCCTGGTGGGCAAATTTGGTAGCAGTACAACCCGCTGGCCACCAAATCAACTAGAGGGAGTTCAAGGATGCCTTCAGGGCACACTATATTCCAGACGGGGTGATGACCATGAAGTTAGAAGAGTTCTTGTCTCTTAAGCAAGGGGAGCACCCGGTGATGCATTATGTTGGGCGTTTCAATCACCTATCGCAGTATGCTATAGAGTATGTGAATACTGACAGGAAAAAGAAGAATCATTTCATGAGAGGTCTAAACACCAAGCTTCAGACTATGATGGCAACTTGTGGCAACGCAACTTATCATGAGACTGTCAACATTGCTATCGCTTTAGAGGAAAATTACCGCCGACACAAGGAGGCGAAGAAAAAGAGGTCATTTGCTTTCGGATCGTCAAGTGGAAAGCGTCAAAAGGTGATCTACCATCCTTAGAATCATGGCCGTGCACCATTCCGCCCACAACAAAGCCAAAGCAGACAGCAAATCTTTATTCGCCCTGCAACTAATACGCCTTATACTCATCAAGCGCCGCAACAGCAAAACAATACAAATAATGCAAACCGCAATGCTACTCCCCAGAATCACAATTATCCATGCTATAATTATGGTAAACCCGGACACTTTTCCCGAGAATGTCCATATCCTAGGAAGAACAATCCTGATGCACCCAAAGCCCCTGTTACTCCAGCTCAGAATCAGTACAAGGGCAATGCTCAGAACAATCAGAAGGGATAGACTGAGAAGAAAATTGGAAGGGTCTTCTATACCCAAGTGGAAGCTATTCCAGAAGGAGAACCAGTAATGATGGGTATGTTTCCCATTGCTAAGCATCCTGTAATTACCTTATTTGATTCTGGTGCATCCCATACATTCATTAATCGTACATTTGTTATAAAGCATGGGATAGCTATTGGGGAAACAAAAGAGCCCTATCATATACAGTCGCCCGGGGGACGAATCTGTACAAGGGAGGTAGTTTAGCATGTACCTATTGATTTGGGAGGTTATGAGTTCCCTACCAATATGCTGATATTAAAGGATCAAGATATAGATGTGATCCTTGGTATGAACTGGTTAACCCAACACGGGGCTATCATAGATGTCTTGCGTAGAACCATAAGGGTAAATGCACCTGGCAGCAAAACCCAACTTCTCATCCAACTTCCCTTTCCTAAAAGTACAGTGGAAACAGTATGTGCAACTATTGTTGAAGGAGCCGAGAAAATTTCAGTGGTATGTGAGTTTACGGATGTCTTTCCTGATGATCTGCCTGGTTTGCCACCAGACCGAGACGTAGAATTCAGAATTGATCTGAAACTAGGAACAGCACCAGTATCTAGAAGAGCATATAGGATGCCACCCAAAGAACTAGCAGAATTAAAAATGCAACTACAAGAGTTGTTAGACAAGGGTTTCATTCAACCCAGTTCATCACCTTGGGGATGCCCTGCTATTTTCGTGAAGAAGAAGGATCAAACCTTAAGGTTATGTGTTGACTATCGGCCGTTAAATGAAGTCACCATCAAGAACAAATACCCCTTACCCCGAATTGATTTGCTTTTTGAACAACTTGCGGGAGCTAAGGTGTTCTCGAAGATAGACTTGAGATCAGGCTATCACCAGATTAAGATCAGACGAGAAGATGTGCCGAAGACAACGTTCACTACTCGATATGGTCTATATGAGTATTTAGTCATGTCTTTTGGGTTGACCAATGCCTCGGCTCACTTCATGTACCTGATGAACTCAGTTTTCATGCCTGAGTTGGATAAGTTTGTAGTTGTGTTCATTGACGACATTCTTATCTATTCTAAGAGCAAAGTGGAACATGCGGAACATCTCCGTATTGTTCTACAATGATTAAGAGATCACCAATTATATACCAAATTCAGCAAATGTGAATTCTGACTAGAGGAAGTACAATTTCTAGGTCATGTACTATCTGCTGAAGGTATAGCTGTTGATCCGAGCAAGGTAGAAGAAGTCCTTAATTAGAAAGCACCCACAACTGTACATCAAGTTCGTAGTTTCCTGGGGTTGGCAGGGTATTACCGTCGGTTCATCCCTGACTTCTCCAGAATTGCGAAGCCAATTACTGGGTTGCTGAAAAATCAAACTAAGTTTGTATGGTCAACAGAATGTGAAGAGGCCTTTCAGACATTGAAGAAGTTGCTGACAACTGCACCAGTATTAGCACAACCTGATATCGAGAGGCCATTTGATATCTATTGTGATGCATCTAGAATTGGTATTGGTTGTGTTCTTATGCAAGAAGGCAGAGTCATAGCATATGCTTCCAGACAACTCAAGAAGCATGAAGAACATTATCCCACCCATGATCTTGAATTAGCCGCTGTTGTTCATTCACTCAAGATTTGGCGACATTATTTATTGGGCAATATATGTCATATCTATACGGATCACAAAAGTTTGAAATACATCTTCACCCAGTCAGAATTGAATATGAGGCAAAGAAGATGGTTGGAACTTATTAAAGATTATGATTTAGAAGTGCACTATCATCCGGGCAAGGCTAATGTGGTTGCCGATGCCCTGAGTCGCAAGAGTCATTATCATTGCTTAATTGTAGAACCTATGCAGAGAACATTGTGTCAAGAGATGGAGCATCTGAATTTACAAATCATAGAACAAGGTTCCCTGTCCAATATTGCAGTTGAGTCCACTATCAAAGATCAGATCATTGCTGCTCAACAGAAAAGTAAGGGCATAGCCCATATCAAGGATAAAGTTAGATCTGGAAGATCAACATGTTTCAAGATTGATGAATCAGATGTCCTATGGTTCAAAGATAGATTGGTAGTACCCAAACATCCAGAGCTGCGAAAGCAGATTCTTGATGAAGCTCATTCTACAAGATACTCCATTCATCCAGGTAGCAACAAAATGTATCATGATCTGAGAACGAGATATTGGTGGACCAAAATGAAAATAGAAATAGCTCAATATGTGGCCAAATGTGATACTTGTCAGAGAGTCAAAGCGATTCACATGAAGATTGCGGGTCCATTACATTCCTTGCCAGTTCCATCTTGGAAATGGGAAGATATCTGTATGGACTTCATAGTAGGGTTGCCTAGGACATCTGCAGGCTACAATTCAATATGGGTTATTGTTGATCGCCTAACCAAGATAGCTCATTTCTTACCAGTCAGAGATAAATATCGAGTGGAGCAGTATGCAAAGCTTTATCTGAATAGAATCTTCAGTCTGCATGGGGCACCCAAGACCATTGTCTCTGACAGAGGGTCATTGTTTATATCCAAGTTCTGGAAAAGTCTACATGAGTCTTTGGGAACTAAACTTATCCGTAGTTCTGCTTATCATCCGCAAACCGATGGACAGACGGAAAGGGTAAATCAAATTCTTGAAGATATGTTAAGAGCATGTGTTCTCTCCTATGGTGCTATATGGGATGAATGCCTTCCCTTAGCTGAATTCTCATATAACAATAGTTATCAAGAGAGCATTAAAATGGCACCATTTAAAGCATTGTATGGTCGTAGATGCCAGACACCTTTATATTGGTCAGATGTTGGAGAACGTTGGTTCTTTGGACCGGATGTGGTCAAGGAAGCAGAAGAGAAAGTTAAACTCATACAAGCTAATATAAAGGTACCTCAATCCCGACAGAAAAGCTATGCTGATAAGAGGAGGCGACCTCTAGAATTCATAGTGGGAGATCATGTCTATCTCAAGGTACCGCCAATGAAAGGAGTTCATCATTTTGGGATTCGGGGAAAGTTGGCGCCCCATTATGTCGGTCCGTTTCAAATCCAGCAAAGATGTGGACCAGTCGCCTATCGCGTCAAGCTACCAGATCACATGTCAGCTGTGCATGATATTTTCCATATATCCCAGTTGAAGAAGAGTCTTCAAGTACCTGACCAAGTGATCGATTTTGGTGATGTAGAATTAGCACATGATTTCACTTATGCTGAGTACCCCATTAGAGTCTTAGATCAGAAAGATCGAATCACTCGAAGGCGTACAATCAAGTTCTACAAAGTACAATGGAACCAGCACACTGAAGAAGAAGCTACTTGGGAGTCTGAGGATTATTTAGAAGAAAACTTTCCTGACTTCTTTGCTTCTCTCTAGTTGCAATACCTCGTCTATATTGTAACTTGTTTATTTTGTCACAAGAATGGAAAACCCCCTCACTAGTCTTTTGAATAAAGTTATGATGTGTTAGCTTGACACATTTCCTTTTCCATTACTTAGCCTTAAGTTTTAAATCTCAGGACGAGATTTCTTTAAGGGGGAAGGGTTGTAACACCTCTGGTGTTTAGACCTAGAACTAAAACTTGGTATGTCATCATATGCATTTCAAAGCATTCATAAAGTAGAAAATTTTGAATGCATTCACTAATAAGCTTTATTTCATAATGTTGTTATTTCATGTGATGCGATTCAAAACCCTAAATAAAGATCATGACCATAAGGGTCAAATTTCATGTGATCAAGTGAGACCATGTGTCATTTGACTCAAACAACCCTAATGGGCCAAGTTACTAGTCAAAATTTAAATTTAAGACAAAAGGAAAACAAATCAAATTTGAATTCCACTTTAAATTATAAAAGTCCTTTTTGCCCCTTTTGGATATTTCAAAATCCATTTGGAATTTGGGGTTGTGACAAAAAGCAAAGTTGGAGCTTATTTTATAAGTATCAACTTTGGTATTCAAAGTTTTTCAAGTTTACATATAAAATTTCGAGTAATTTTGAAATGATTCAAATACTCAAATGTACCCCAAATTCAAATTTCAAAATGGCGGCAGAATTTGAAAATGTTCCTTGAAGCAAAGTTGTAGATCTTGAAAAGTTGAGCAACTTTCATTTTTGGAGATTTTCAACTTCTTTAGAATATTTGTGAGTAATTTGCAAATTAAACTCAGTGTCAATTCTGTAATTCTTATGAACAGTGTCACGATCACCGCCCCACCGCCGGCGTACCTTCTCCGGTCTTCCAGGCTCACCCTCGGCCGCCCTTGGCTTCGTGCTGGCACTGCATGCTCGTTGCGTGTCGATTCCGTGCGCTCCTGGACGCGTTATAAAGCCCGGAACGCCGTCGTCGCCCTTTCTTTCTCTGCTATGTTTCCCGACGTCGCCGCCTCAACTCCGGCGAGTTCCCCTCGCTTCCTCAGTCCAAACCAGTTTCGGCAAATCGGTGTTACAACTCCGTCTCTTCCTTCCAAACCCATCCCACCAACTGAGGTTGTCTGAGTCCACCGAGAACCACCGCTAGCGACTCTTCTTCCTCGCGGCCGGCGATCTCGACCGAAGCTCCGGTTCACCGCGGCCAGCATCATCTGGTGAGCCGTTGTCCTTGTTTGTAGGTCCTATAGCTTCGTCTTGATGCTGTGGTCCTTATTCCGCTCTTGCTTGGTCATTATGCCCACTACAGTCGCCGGAACTACGTCGCCGACGAAGTCTTCTCCGCCGTGAGCACGGTCACCGTCGACCCGCGTCACCGTAGCGCCTCCGGTCTCATTCTTTGCTTCATCACGTCCGGGGTGAGCTGCTGATCCTTTCTGAGCATTTTGTTTGATCTCAACCGGTCTTGTTTCATCGGCGTACCGCTGCCGTGGCACCACGTCCGCCATGGACGGTGTGAGCCTGGTTCCGTGTCGTAATCCACCTCTGAAATCACATAGATCGACGCGGCTAGTCTTTGTGAGTGTTTAGATACCATGGTCGTCGCAGTTGAGCTCACCGTCGGTGCGCTAGCGTCGGTCAGTGCCGTCGCGGCCACGGTCAAAGCCCGAGGTTAGGGATGACATGTGGGGGCTGGCTGTCAGTGAGAGCAAGAGAGAGAATAGTGACTTTTGTTATTTTCTGATTTTGAATAGTGCTTAATTTTTGGAAATTTGTAGGAAATTCATGGTAGCTCCAAAAATTCTGAAATTTTGGGTGTAGCTTCTGTACATGCTCTAGTATGGTTTAAAATTTTGAAACTTGAAATTTGAATAAATTTTTAATGTTCAAAAATTCAGTCCATTAATTAATAAATGCAATTTCCATGATTTTTGTAGGCCACTGTATAGCTCCAAAAATTATGAAATTTATTTTGGTACACTAATTTGATATGAGGCAGCTTACATAAAATTTTGAGGTCATTTGGGACAAGTTTATTTTTGGGCTTATTTCCAAATTGATTCAAAAATAAATAAAAGCAAACCCTAAGTGTTTGATTAGTGTTTGATCTTGTTTTGATCATGTTTTGTGACCAGTAGGGTTGCAAGAGTAGTGGTCGGAGAGTTCACCGTAGTGGTCGGAGAGTTCACCATAGTGGTCGGAGAGTTCACCGTAGTGGTCGGAGAGTTCACCGTAGTGGTCGGAGAATTCACCATAGTGGTCGGAGAGTTCGCCGAAGTGGTCGGAGAGCTCGCCGAAGTGGTCGGTGCTGACATGGTCACATCCGTTACGAATATGGTTTGGTTAGTTGGCTTGTAACTGTACTGTGAAGGAAAGTTGTATTCAAGGTGTTGTTATATTTCACGCATCATGAAAGCATCATGTTTACATTATTATCATGTTGAAGCATATGCTGTTATTTCGTGTAGAATCCGAGAGTGAACCGATTCTAGTTGAGCAAGTTCTGGAAGCATCCCCGGTTGTCATGGGATTCAATAATAGTGGTGCTGATCCGAAACCTGAGATCGTCAACGAAGGCAAGCCCCGGTTTATGCATTAAACCATTACCTTGTTTACTTTGAAAAGTTTATCACCTATGTTACTTATTGCATTAAGTTGATTTATTCAAATGTTACCTACTTGATGCATTGCCTACCTTGTTAATTGTTTACCATCCTTGAAGATGATTTCATTTACAAAGGCGTAGAATTGCTTAGTATGCTTTATGGTAGGCTTTCAAAGTAAAAGTTTCGATACAATCAAAGATGGCATACTGGCCAAAGAAAGAAAGAAGGTAGAATGAACTAGAGACTAGTCGAGTGACTTATCTTGAATGTTGGGTAATGTTGCTGACTATGTCGCTTAAAGGCCACTCATTGTGGATCTTCTGAACGAGACACTTTGTAGTACTGGTCACATACTCCGGTAAGCCTACTTCGGCTAATCCGATACTAAGACGAATGCCCACGCACTGGAAGTGGAGAGATGGCGGGAGTAGCGTGTACCCTCGTGGCTTGAATGTGGCCGGATTTGAGGTGTGCTGTGCTCTCGGGTGGCGTGGAGACGGCTTAGTATAGGAGGATCCGGTAGCAAGGTTGATATATGCAAGATTAAGTTCTACATATGTCGTGTGATAAGGAATCCCCAGCTGGGACTTGAATCAATTCGAATTGCCGGTGCTCCGCGGATATGGAGACTCGATTCATTACATAAGCAATGTAGGACTGGTGAATTACTAAAACATGAGAAAAAGAATGGAATGAGAAGGATTGGTACATGGGATATGAACACTTAGTTGGAGATATTGAACTAAAATACTTAGTGGTAAAACTTGAAATTAGGATCAAGAATAGTAAACTTTTGGCCAAGAATTTTTGAATCTTTCTACATCCTTACCTTGACCCAACACCTGCATCCCTAAGACCTTCGCCTTTTTTTGTCGGGTCAGTCTTGTTGAGTACTTTTTGTACTCAGGGTTTGTTAACCCTTATTGCAGGTGAGTCACATGCGCAGGCTTGTTTTGGTCCCTGCTGCATGTTAGTGTATGAAGTCGATGACGATGAGGAATGATGAATGGCCTTTGGACAAGGCACTAGTTTATGTGAAATAAATAATGTTAATGTAATATTATCTCGCTACTATGGTTGTATGACACTTATGGTTATATAAGTTTGAAACAACTGGTTTGTAATATTAAACTTAAGTCTTCCGCTTATTTACCTCTGGTATGTATATTGAAAAATGTTGTAATCTGCAATAACTGTGATTGGGATCCTGTTTGAAACGTGGATGATTCGGGTTTCCCGAGGACACCCGACAGACCTGTTAAGTTGTTGGGAACTTGTGTATGCTATCTGAGGTCTGTTGAGACATCGATAGGTGCACGTGGCCCGATTTCTTAGGAGGTTCTGCCACAGAATAGAGGCAAGATCAAGAGAAGCTTCAGCGTGAGCAGCAACAGATAAGACTGGATCTAAGGGTACAAGAAGAGACATCCTATCATCAGAAGAAGGAAGCCATAACTCGATAACTCTCTACTTCAGATCCAAAACTACCCCATATACCCGCAACCAGTTCATTCCCATAATTGGATCAATGCCTTGCCCAGGTAGTACCGTGAACTGGAGACGGTAAGTGTGAGTGGCTAATACAAAGCGCACTGTGTCCGTCTGAGTATTAACGCACATCTACGCACCCGGAGTACTAATTATATAGGCAAAAGGTATAGCCATAAGAGGTATATTGTGCCGGTGTGCAAATCCCATGCTCATGAATGAATGTGATGCACTAGAATCAAACAACACATAAGCTGGATAGGAATCAATGGTGAACATACCAACCATCACCGGTTCATTTTGTAATATTTCCTCAGCCTTCGTGAAATTAACCTGTCTAGATCGACTGACTAGCATCTTCTTCTTGATAACTGTCCGCTTGATTAACCTATCTAGATCGCTAGACTAGGCTGGCTAGTTTTGCGGATACTCCTAGGCATAGTGGCCTTCCTTGCCACATTTGAAATAAGCACTAGGCTTGTTCTCCTATCCCAGACGAGGTGGGACCTGCTGTCCCTAGGGCTACTGAGGTTGCACCTACTGAGTGGGTGCACGATACTGAGTGGAAGGAGCCTAAAAGGTCTGTTGAGGCTATCAAAATGAGTGCTCGCCCGAAGATTGATAGGGCACCTGCCTGACAACCTGTACTTTCTAGGCATGGGGGTGACTAGAAGACCCAGTAGCCACCTGCTTGCACTTCCATTCTGCTTGCGAGTCACACTACAAGCCCTCCATGAAACAAGGAATACTAGCTATTCTATTTATCAATCTACACTAGGGCTATAAAAATTACAGTGAGCACATAATAATCTAAGGAGCCTACTACAAAAATTTCATGGCTAAAGCTATCATCAATTTGCCACCAAAATTCCTACAAATATTAAGCTAACTAATACTAAGATTTCTAAATTGAATTTATGAATCTATCATTATCATAGCTAACTGTAAACTAACTACACCAACAGATAGATAGCATTTTTGTGAATCTAACAAATTTTGTTTCACTATTTTTGGACATCTACAGAATTTACTATAATTTTACAAAGATCAATTTAAAACTAAATTGAATAAACATTTCTTAATTCCCTGGAAAAGAAAACTGAATCCACCCGCGTTGCCAACTGCGTGAGCGTCTCGGCCCACTTTGGTGCCTCACGCACGCGCACTGTGACCCACCAATGCGGCCCAACGCGAACGCGGCCCATCCACGCGATGACGGCCCGCAACGAGGAGGCCCGTGCACTATGACTATTTTGCGAAAATGCCCTTGACCTACCGGTGAATCACCCTGAGACCCATGACACTATTCCTACAATCAGCTACTTCGCAGATAAGTCCTCAGAACAATCTATCTTCACGACGGCAATACCCTCGGGCACCCACGCACACGGCGGCACTGGCACAGGACGGTCACGTCGGCAAGATCAGCCCCTCCCCGCCCCCAATAGCGAGCCGATGCTCACCTAGGCACAAACTCAAAGCGTTGGGTGGCGAAGCGATGAACAGAGATGCTGTCCTAAGCTCCCTCCATGGCGGCGGACCCCTCGCTGTGATGGCGGCCATGTTCCCATGAGCCAAGGCACAGACGATGTGAACGAGCTCAAGAATGGGCATCAGCAACTCACCCAGAACCTACCAGATGTGATGGCTTGACTGGAGACGGGCTGAGTGAGTCTGGCCACGCGCACACGGCAACACGGCGATGGCCACGGTGATACGACTACATCAGCAACGCTGAGCAGGCAGTAGCAGGGCAAATTGGGGTGCGCATGGAATAGAGGGGAACATGGTGAAGACACAGTGCTAATGAATTGGACAGAGGTGGACGGTGCAAGGTGAATTGGATGGGCGCTACCGTGGGGTCTTAAGATGGCCGACGATGAAGGAATTGTCAAATTGGGGCTCAACACTGGCTGGCAGCAACAGTGGGAGGGTTCGGCATGTAGCTAGGTTCCTACTCGATCCTCTGATGCACGCAATTGCATCGATTTGACCGGCGCTGCGAGCTGGGCTTGGCGTGGCTCGGTGACGTCGGCGCGACGCCATTAAAGGCAGAGGTGACTGGGGGCGCAGAGAGGTGCACGCCACTCAAACAAAATGGACAAGGGCACATAGGGAAAACACACATGCTCATATGAGTTGGCATGGCTTGGGCAGCCGTAACGCCTTAAATGGCAAGCCAACGGCGACACGGCCATGTGCCAGTGCAGCAGCTCAGGCAGACACGACGGGAGAGGTACAGGCGCACACGGGCGACCCAGCAATCATGACCATGACTAGCAGCAGCCCGATGATGCGATGCAACGCAGGTAGTGACACGGCGAAGCGGGCGACAGTGGACTGGCTAGGACAGTGGGCCCGCGACGACGGTGGTGGTGGCAGAGCGGCCAGCCCCGCCGGACGTGGTGTGCGCGTGCGTGCATGAGTCACGTGCCAGGGCACGGTAATGGCGGTGTGGGTGTGCACGCTTGGGCAAGCCAATGCTGTGGCGCCGAGCCTAACCGAGGCATGGTGATCGCGTCCAGACGCTGAAGCCGGTCGGGAACGTGCCTTGCACGCTTTTTAAAGCACCCCAAAAATCCAACTCGATGCTTCAATTGCTAAACCACCTATTTTACTCTTGAGATGGCATGCTAGGCTACTAAAACAAGCCCTAAGACCATACCACTACTTAACTCGATTTGCCTACAAAAATTGCTGAACCTAGCTTCGCCAAAGCATTTTTCCGACTAAGGAAATTCGACTAAGTCATGATTGGGCTTGCATCGAATTCAATTTCCAAGCTATTAAGTATGCTAGCTAGTGAATTTTGTTCTCGACCATAAGTATTTCACCACCACCTACGAAGCTTATACTACAAACCTATTAAAGTTTTGTATCTGCATTCTATAGTATTTCCGTTCAATAAAAATTCATTTAGAACCCTAAGCGATATAACGCGACATGAAATATAACATTCGTTTGGCGTTTCCGATGAACGTTTTAAGTTACATACATTGATTTACACCATATATTACACATGTTTACACATAAATATGATGCTTATGTAGTGTTTTAGCAAAAGATTGTACAGTGTAACACCGAGGGTGTTACAACCGAGGGGTCGGGCGAGATGGAGGTGAGCATAGCCCTCGAGCCTATAGCCAGCTAGAGAGTTGGTAGAAGGCTGAGCACCTTGGTACTCTTTTCTAGGGCTGTGAACTCCTATGTTCTTTCCGGTCGGGCGTTCGCCCGTGTCCGTTCCAACCGCAACCTGCGTGGTTGGCCGGGTTCCTAAGTAGGGACCTAGCAGCTCGAGCGCAATAGGGGTCGGCTGAGCTTTATGTGTCATCCTGTCCGTGGTTTCCTCAACTAGAGGGGCTGAGCTAACGACACTAGCCTCGATGGCTCAAGTGTCGCGCTCAGTGAGCTCGCTAATGGGCATGTCAAAGTGGAATTCGGGTCCATCGTTCGTGATGGGGTCAGCATAGCCCTCATGTGGCATTCCACTGCTCCTTAACCTACCTCCTAACAGATGCTTGAGTCATTCCAGAGACCAACTCAGGTGGCCCACTGGCCTCCCCTCGATGGAGATTCTGTGGGCTTGGCTTGAGGTTAGGATCGAACGAGAAGGTCGAGATGACTGTGTCTACGTTTGAGCGAATCAGGCGAGGGCCACTAGGGCTCATCTGTGTTTTCTTCCCTGGCTCTGTTTGATGTAAGGTGGCCTTGAGCCCTTTGTGGGTTGGCCTTCGAACCCCGGGAGGTTGTCGCTCATATCGAATGAGACGACTACTGCTTTGTGACACGACGCGAAATGTTGTGATGCAACAATTGCACATGCAGTGCTTGGATGTATGGGATGAATGTATGGATGAATGTATTAGGATGGATGAATGCTCATGCACTAGGAAAGTAGAACAGGGGTTGGTAAAGTTACCTCGATGGCTCGAGTGACAGGTCCGAGGAGCTCCTATCGGATATGTCTGAGTGGGATCCATGTCTGTCGTTCATGACAGGGTTAGCATAACCCGCATGGGGCATCCCACTGCTCCTTACCTGTTTCTCGGCAGCCACCCGAGCCGTTCGATCGACTCGGGTGACCCGTTGGTCTCTCCTCGATGGAGATTCCATTGATGGACCCCTCCAAACCCTACCTGGGAAGGCAGAGGGTCATTTGCGTGTGGTTGCGCCTTGTTTCCCGTGCCCGGGTTGTAGTAGTGGTGGGCCCTACCTAGGCCATGTCCAGTTAGCTTGGCGACGTTTCATCCTGCAGGCCGTGTCCCATCAGCCAGGGCCACGTCCTGCCGTACGTCTTTCTGCCTTAAATTGGGGGAAGGGAGAGGGTTTTCCTCACGTGCTTTCGCCTTTCTTCAACCGCTGCCGTTTCTCCTTCCTTCTTTTCACCAAGCCTGTTCATGTGCCATGGTGGTTTCTAGGAGAGAGGAGAGCAGAGTGAGGGAGAGAGAAAAAACTCATAGATTCGTTTGTAAGTCCAAGGTGCGATGTCGAACTAGAGGTCTTCGAACGTGGATGAGGAGATGCTGGCCACCTTCGTCGAGAAGGGGCTGCTCCCATCGATGGAGGTGGCGCATTTGAGGGCACCTACGCTGGGGAAGGTTGTTCCGCAACCCTAGGCCAACAAGGTCATATCCTTCCTTGCCTTCCACGAGTGTGGGCTTGGGTATCCCGTGGACTGGTTCCTGTGTGGGCTCCTCAATGAGTGGGGCCTGGAGTTGCAGCACCTCAACCCGACTGGGGTACTGCATATCGCTGGCTTCATCACCATCTGCGATGCCTTCCTTGCGATGGAGCCGCACATGGATCTCTTCTGGTGGATTTTCAACAGTGGAGCCCTGTCCGAAGGGAAGCCACCCATAATCGCACCGGTTGGAGGGTTTGCCCTACAGAAGAGACCAAAGCCATTGGTCCCCTACCCCACGTACTCCCCCTGTGACTCCAACCGGGAGTGGCAAGGTGAGTGGTTCTACATTAGGAACTCGGTGGAGGCACTATTCCTGATGTTCACCAGGGAGAGACCGAAGAGGAGGGAAAGCTGGTCGTGGGGTCCCGCCGGTCGGCAGAATAAGCTAGAGATTATCGAGATGGAGCTTCAAAGGCTCGTGCAGCATGGCCTCAACGGGTTGCGGGTCTTCCATACCTTCTTCCACCATTGGGTCACCCCGTTGGTGGAGAGAACGCGGCCGATGTGGGAATACTCCAGCCCGGTGGATCCCGACCACACGTCACCGGAGGAGTTGCCAAAAGATGAAATCTAGAGTCATCTCGATCGGGTGCTACAGTTGAGGGATGAAGACTCCCTCGAAGGGACGCTCGGTCCCCTTCACGCCGCAAAGCTATCTAATTTGGTATGTTTTTTCCTGTGACCTTTTCCTCCTTGTTTTGATGTTTTGATTGACTTCAAGTTGCCCATTTCGAAGGGACTTGAGGGCTATAAATCATGGCTGCATCTTCTAAGAGGACCGGAAGGCGCGGTTCGGTAAGCTAGCCAGAGGCAGGCCACGCTTGCCAAGAAGAAGAAAGTTGAGAAGGCCCGGAGGAGGTTTGATAAGGAGAAGGAGATCAACTAGCGGGTCCATGGTGGCGAGAGCCGGAGCGACATGGAGGTGGACCTCAAGTCGGAGGAACCCATAGAGATGGGTGATGATGTGAGTTCCTCGGAGGACAAGGAAGATACGGGTGTTGCTGTGACCTTGGTGGAGCGTTGTGAGCCCACGGCTGCACTCATCAGCGATGGGCTTGGTACAAAGGTGCACGATGATGTTCTTGAGTCGAGGAAGCATGCTGCGATTCAAGACGCTGCCCTCGAACGAGTGGCGAAGCGAGTGCGGTCGTCGTGCCCTTCGAAGATGTCATCGGCTTCGTGGCCCCTGCTCCAAGTGTGGAGGAGCATGTCGGTCGGTCAGGGGGACATAGTCGTTCCCCTGTGTCTCCGAGGTTGACACGTGTGCATGACCAATAATGGGGAGATTTCCTGCTAGTTGCTCTGGTGGTTTCACCATGAGCTGGCGGCCACGCCCGTTTGTGGCCTGATCGAAGACCGGCCGGGTCACCTCCTCCCTCTGTTGATGCGAGGAGGCGAGGGTCGCAACCCCCAAGCGATCGTTGTCTGGTTGGCACATCGTCAGCTAGTTGGGGATTTAGGGTTCTGCCGCTTTCGTCTGGGTGCGCATTCATTCTCCCATTTATTCCCATGCGAGAAGAGTGGAGACCCAGCCTACAGTGGGTCACGACAAGTGGGGGAAGCAAGTTGGTGACTGTGCGACCTTCCTTAATGGGGGTTGCGTCTTCCTGGCCAGATGTGAGCACGGCGGCAGCGGCAACGACAGTGATTCCCCATGGTGACGGTGGAGGTTGGGTCAGAGGTGACTCTTGTGGTCCCTCCCCCGACAGTTGTGGAGGAGAGAAGGGAAACTATGCTCCCTGTCTCACCCGGCGGAGGTGCGCACGGTTCGCCCGCCTGGTCAGAGCTAGAGGGGTCTAGAGGAGTCACGGGCAGGCTAGAGGTAGAGAAGCCACTGACGAGCCAAGGAGTCCTAGTGGCGGACATCCCCTTAGATGGCGAAGAGGACACCGGGGGGAGCCACCAGCCATCTCGCCGTCCTAGGAGTTAGTGATGATCTGGTCGTCACTTGATACTATGATGGCTGGATCTTCCAGCGGGTCGAGGGCGACCTGTGAGCTGGTGTGGCCCTGCCCTGGCGAGCCAGGAAAGGCCCAGTTCGTCCTTCGTGACGAGGAGGAGGTGAAGCTTTGGCACCTGCTTAGGGAGAGAGGACTATCGATGGAGTCCGACCTCACCCTTACTAAGGCAAGGCTTAAGGAGGCCTTAGAGAGGGTTGAGCTCGTCCATCAGGTCATGACTATTGACCTACCATGCATTGTAGAGGTAAGTTTTTTGTGTTCCTAGTATTGTCTTTGATTCCTTGACATTTAAATGGTTATCTCAGCACACCTGCTACTTGTCTCGTAGGACCTGGAGATGATGTCGATCCACAAGTCTCGGTTTCTCCGGGAAGAGCACAGTCAGATGGATCAAGAAGCGGTGGCGTTGCGGCGGGTCGACGAGCTCAGGC
Organism: Miscanthus lutarioriparius; assembly: GCA_904845875.1. Classification (NCBI taxonomy): domain Eukaryota; kingdom Viridiplantae; phylum Streptophyta; class Magnoliopsida; order Poales; family Poaceae; genus Miscanthus; species Miscanthus lutarioriparius. The sequence continues at coordinate 35,158,940 of CAJGYO010000005.1, read as the reverse complement.
ACCAGCTAGAGTCTGCCCGCCATGAGTCCCAAAACCAAGCGGTCGAGGCGATGGAAGCACGGGCGGCAGAGCTGCATGAGGCCAAGCGGGTGACTGCTGCCGAGCGGGAACTTGACACGGTGAAGGCCCACTTGGTGAAGACTGATGTGGCGATCTAGAAGTCCTTGGAGGCTCTAGAGGCGGTGTAGAAGGCCTGATCGGATACCAAGCAAGAAGTGGTCACGCTCCGGGGGCAGATGCTTAGGGCAGAGGAGTCGAACGCTCGACTACACGAGAGGGTGACCCAACAAGAGGAAGGGCTTTCCATTCTAGAAAGCGCCTACCTCAGTATGTACCTGTTCTGGCCTCAGTTGATGCCTTGAAGTTTTGTTTCCATTGCTCCTGAATTTGTTGTCTGTTTCTAGAACTGGGTGGAAAAGTCGGCTCTCTAGAGCAAGAGCTGGAGGGAGAGCTCGACCAGTTTTGCAATATTGCACAGGCGGTCGTCTCCGAGGTGTTCGGGTCAGGACCGAGCACTAGTATGCCCACCTTCTAGCTGGCGGAGGTCCCGAATGAAGTTCAGGCACTCATCTCCAACGGTATGTTCTATAGGACATCAGGGGTCCTGACTTCGGTGGCGACCCACCACCCTGATCTGGACTTAGCGGCCATTAGCAGAGGATACGCCGATGGGTGGAGCGCAGACAAAATCCTTGCGCTGGGGAAGAGTTTGGTGCCACATGCACAGATGGTCGCTGAGCAGGTCACCGCGCAGTGGGTGATGGAGGCTCGTCGTTCGATCGTGGCCGCAGACATGCGCCGGGAAGATGTCGCCCAGCCCGCGAAGGGAGCGGAGGCCAGGTCGGAGGCGAGCATTGTCCCAACCGTAGCCGTGCTGCCTTCGTCCTCTCCAACCGCACCGTCAATCGACGCTGCTGGGGGCCACAATAGAGTTAGATTAGAAATAGTCAGTTTATGTAAAACATGAATTCGTGGGAGAGCCCCGTGTGAATAGATTATATTCGTGAATATTTTAAGTTTGTTTTGTGATGAAATCACTCGTGAGGGGAGGCTTGTCCCATTCGCCCTTGTTTTTATCCTCGCATAATTTTGTCTTTTGTCCTTTCTTTTTCGCACATGTCCGTTGACCCATAGGCTGCAACCTTAAGAACCCGGGCATGGCCCGCGAGACTCAACTGCTCGTAATCGTAGGTCGTGGCGGGGTATGATTGGTCGGGAGGTTAAAGCGCAAGTTACGTAGGATAATCAAAGGAACGAAATGTCCTTTCATTTGGGCGACACCCTTTCGTTTGGGCAAAAAGTATTACTATATGATAGTAAAAAAACGAGGGTGGTATCGCACCCCCGTGGAGCCCCCGAGCAACCCAGGTCGAGAGTGCTCGGGCTGGGGCACTATAGGAGCAAACATTGAATTAAAATAAGAGATAAGACCGAGCTTTAGTGAACTTATTTGTGAACTTAGACATCTGGTGTACCTATGTGTGCACCTTGTTCATGTATGACCTCAACCAACTTAATGTTCCATTTATTAATTTGTCATCATTGTGTATGTGTGCACTTGGATTGCAATTGTGGATTTTATATGCATTTCAAATGGTCAGTGCGATGAATGTCATGTGCAAATATAGAAAAAATATTGATTCCATGCTTGAAAATATATTGTATCTTCTTTGGGAAAATTATTGATAGTAGGCAGCCTAAAAGACCTGTATGGCGGCTGTTGTACTCTTGCCTATGACGCTAGAGATAAAAGGGTAATTTTGCATACAAGTTAACACTATTTGAGCATCAAACTAACGAAAGGGTCAAGAAAGGAAACAAATTTCGTTTTGGGGCCAAATAGGAAAGTTTAAAATAAAAAGGGTCAAGAAAAGAAAACACAACTTTTTTAGGAGCAAGGAAGTAATTTTCTCTTATACCAAGTCTTGTCTAGGTGACGTCTTTAATATATATCTCTTGTAAAAGCATTCATCCTAATTAGGTCGACTTTGCCCACATCCTCCATCACGTTCATCAATTAGGGTCTTCTCATGTCATAATAACACAAGTCACGGGGAAGAAAAAAGGGTTGTCGCAGCCATTTTTGCGGCCCGTGAGGCAGCTGCTATTCTACGCCCCTTCTCTTCTTGCTCATGGTCCGTGAGCTCTTCCCTTCTTCCCCATGGTCAATGTATGGCGGTCGGCGCCCTTCTCTTCTTCCATGAGGCTAGCGGCCCTTCTCCTTTTCCTCACGATTGACAGATTCCAAAAGGCAATTTAATGGTTATCTAAACAGCAAAATTTAAATCGTGGCCAATTTCAATACTTAGACTGATTTGGTATTGAACCTAATGCAACTTTGTCTCTGAATATCTATATACAAATAAATCCTAAGAAAATAGTTCCTAAAATTCATTTATTTTTAAGGGTTTGTCCGAATAAATTTTTGCATATTGCATTGGACTGACGCCATGTGTCATTATCATACCACCTCCTAGCACCATGGCGCCACGTACGAAGATTACCTTTGGGCCTCTTTCCATTTTGATCAAAGGCAACTAGCTCAAAGTGATTTGCTCTACGAACGAAATTCCTACTCTCTGTCCCCTAAATAAATCAATTTCTATAATCTATGCGCAAATTATTCTAAATTTGATTAATTTTATAGAAAATAATAATAACATATGCAACATAAAATAAGTACATTATATAAAAAAATATTATATGTTATATCTAATGATACTAATTTAATATCACAAATTTTGATGGGATTTCGTAGAAATCCGATCAAAGTTTGAAAGTTTGCCTTAAAACAACTTTACGAGTAAGCCACAATAGTTAGAGTCAGCTGCCAGCTCTAAGCCAACTTCTCCAATAATACTAACTTTTAGCACATAGCTTTTAACATGTATAGCCCAACATGACACTCTCACATAATCTTAAAGTATGTGCAAGAGCTTAGCTCTTATCGAGAGTTAGCTTTTCTCTTCCTTCTATTAAAATACGGAGTATGAGGACAATGCTTTTCCCTGACTAAACTTTAGTCTCTGTCACATCTGATGTTTGAACATTAATTAGGAGTATTAAACATAGACTAATTATATAGATGGAGACTAATTTATGAGATAAATCTATTAAACCTAATTAGTTCATGATTTGACAACATAGTGACATAGTAAACATGTATTAATGATGGATTAATTAGATTTAATAAATTCATCTCACAAATTAGTCTCTATTTATGTAATTAATTTTATAATTATGTTATATTTAATTCTCATATTTAGAATATCCAAACATACGATACGATAAGGATCAAAGAGAATGGTTGAAGCTGCACTAACATAGAAGACGAAGGACCCCCATGAATCTCCGGTTTTTTTATTCCTCAACTCTTAGTTACACTCACACCAACCCAAACAGAGACTCACACGCACCAACGACGGCAGTTGTTGTGGTCCGGGTACCACCAATCAATCGAACAAACACCGCATGTTTCCCACGTGGCCGCCACTCGGTTCACCGAAAGCCAAGCAAGCGGGCAGTCGGGCACGGACCAAACCGGCGAGGAAAGGATGGGAATTGGGGAAGGGGAACGACAGAGAACACACCAGAAGTCCAGAACCGAGGATCCCAACCGCCGAGGCCAAGCGAGCGAGCCAGACCGATACCATGCGGCTGCCGCACGCGGCCGACCTCCGCGCCTTCCTCGCGGCTGCCGCCGTCGCGCATCTCTCCTCCTCCAGGGCCTCCCGCACCTCCCCGTGCGCGCGCCCGCCACCTCCGGGGTTCCGCGCGTTCGCCTCCTCCCGCGCCTCGCCGCCGCCCTCCTCGCCCTCGCAAACGGGAGCAGTCGCCTCCGCCTCCGCCGCCGCCGCAGCAGCAGCAGCTTGCGAGCATGTGGCGGAGAAGCCCGCTATATGCACGGCCGACGAGCTGCACTACGCGCCCGTGCCGGGCACCGAGTGGCGGCTCGCGCTCTGGCGGTACCGTCCGCCGCCTGAGGTGATGAGTCAATAGAGATAGCTGCTTCTGTGCGAGTGTGATTGGTGGTGCTTCGTTGGGTTTTTCTGGTTGCTGATTGTGCTGGTTTGGTTTGCACAGGCGCCGAAGAGGAACCACCCGCTGATGCTGCTGTCTGGAGTGGCCACGAACGCCATTGGGTTCGACCTGTCCCCTGGGGTGAGTGAGCTTGTCCATAATGGAGCTATTGGTATGGTGTGTGGATAAAGTACCGTGCAAAGAGTGCATACTTGTTTTCTGTGAACAAAATTTGTCATGAATTAGGAGTCGCTATGAATCAAGACATTGCTCATAGAGAAACTGGCTTTGTTTAATGCTTCCAAATGCAGACTCTGCTGGTGTTTCCAAAAAATAGTAGGGAAAATCAAATAAGGAAGAGGTGGAACTTCTTAGTTCTGAATTCAGAAGTAGCTTAGTTCTGAGCAACAAAATGCTAATGAAAATACATTGATAGCACGTGCTGGGGCATAGAGCAGATCAATCAACAAGATAGTGACACAACTTCAAAATGACAAAAGTTCATATGTACCCCCGTTCCAAATTATAGTTCACTTTGGCTTTGTCCTATGTTAAACTTCTCTAATTTTGACAAAGTTACTAGAAAATATATCAACTTCTACAAGGTCAAGTAGATGCTCTATCAGAACATATATTTCATGAAGAGTCTAATAAAACTAATTTGCAGTTTTATATGTTGGTAATTTTTTTTCCTATAAACTCGGTCAAAATTAAAGAAGTTTGACTTAGGACAAAACAAAAGTGAATTATAATTTGGAACGGAGGGGTAGCTAGTATGGAATGTAGTGAGAATAAGAAATATGCAGCACACTGAACTTTACCAGAAAACAATGAACATTTTCTTGTGTAACTGATAGTAGTTATTGTCTTTAGATGCTATTGGCAAAACTTTTCCCTTGTGAAGTATCAACTTGCCAGCTATATAGCAGTGATGAAAATCAACCTTGTACGACAACATGCTAGTTAGTTTTCTTTTGTGTACTATCTTAGTTTTGCCCATGTATGTTGTTATTGCTCTTCTACTTCTACAACAGGAAACGAATTATAATAATCTTAATTTTTCTACTATGAAACAACAATGATATTCTTTTTATGATTTTCTTTGTTCAGGTTTTGTGTGCTCTCTGGTTACATGTTACACTCAATAACAAAAAAATATGAATTACTCCCTCCGTTCCAAATTATAGGTTGTTTTTTTGGCTTTCTTAGAAGCCGAGTAAATCTCCTTTACAAAAAAAAAATTATAGGTTGTTTTGGCTTTTCTAGACATAGCATATTATCAAGCTATGCACCTAGAGAACCAAAACGACCTATAATTTGGGATAGAGGGAGTAACTGTTTTCTTTGTATTGTTGTAATTGTTCTTGGTTATAGTTTTTTTTCCGTAATGGCTTCCCTTTGACCCCTGATTTTAATCGATACATATGAAATGCTGTCAGGCTTCATTTGCTCGTCATATGTCCATGCAAGGATTTGATACATGGATTGTTGAAGTGCGTGGTGCAGGCCTGAGCATGCGTGGATCAGAACTAGCTGCAGCTAACACCGAGTCTGACATCACCCCTGATCCTAGTTTGGATGAAAGTTCTACAGCAAAAGCAAGTGGTGTTGTTCCTGCTGAGAATATGTCCACTTCTCAACCTCTTATTTCTGAAGTTCCAGTAATAGCAGATAAGAACATGGTAGGAACAAGTATGTCAGAAGAACCACAGCTGGTGACAAAGTTGTCAAATGCTTTGGCACAATTGGGTGAAATATTCTCAGGTTATGTAAAAGATAGCCAGCTGAAAAACATAGCTGACAGTTTTTTTGATCGAGTATCAGAACTTGCTCCCGATGCCTCCTTAGCTAGCCTTGAGGAGGTTTCAGAAAGGATTTTAGGTTTGTTGGATTTGCCACAGACATCAGTGATATCTGATCAAATTAGCAATTTAAGTCAGCGCCTTGTGAAGATTCTGGGGGAGGGCCAACAAAGTGTTTCCCCTAAGCTGTTTGGCTGGCAAGAACGCCTCTCTGCAACCATAGAAGACCTACAGAAACAATTGGAGCTTATTATAAGCTATGATTGGGACTTTGACCATTATCTGGAGGAGGATGTACCTGCTGCGGTTTGTAGACATTCTTCATGTATACTAGTCAGATGGTACCTTGGAAACCCCTTTAAGAAGCGTGCAATGTTTTTTGTTTGTTCAGATGGATTACATAAGAAAACAGAGTGTACCGAAGGATGGGAAATTGCTTGCTATTGGTCATTCCATGGGAGGAATCTTATTGTATGCGATGGTTTCAAAGTGTGGTATGTTTTGTTGACATGTCTCCTTTTCTCCTCTTACATATCTAGCAGTGCTGGCAAAGTTTTTTCATTTAATTGAAAAGAAGGTATGTCGTCAACTAGTAAGGCTGTAGTGTAACAAATCAAACATTACCTTACCATTGGTAGCTGTGGATATTATCCATAAATGACTGCAATTTTTATTCATCTTGATACTGAGATCTGGAACCTCTAAAAACTTTCCCTGGTGTCATCATGTTTGACCATTGTGTAATGTATACAAATATTAAGTACAAAGCAATGTTTTCAAGTCGTCCAGTCGAACCTAGTCGCCATGGGACCGACCAGAAGACTAATCGCGATTAGTCGTCGACCAGGACGATTAGTCGAACCTAGTCGACCCCTGGTCGTCCTATATGTCAGGATATATATACCTACTATATATATACCTACTATATATATACCTATATATACTATATAGTATACACAATAAAGCAAGCATCAAGAGCAGAGCAGCAGCAGCTAGGAGAGGAGAAGAGAGGAGCAGCAGCCAGGAGAGGAGAGGAGAGCAGCAGCAGCCAGGAGAGGAGAGGAGAGGAGAGCAGCAGCAGCCAGGAGAGGAGAGGAGAGCAGCAGCAGCCAGGAGAGGAGAGGAGAGCAGCAGCAGCAGCAGCCAGGAGAGGAGAGGAGACGAGAGCAGCAGCAGCCAGGAGAGGAGAGAAAGAGCAGAGCAGCAGCCTCTTGTATATATATTACAAACCCTAGTGGGCCAAATTGGCAGCCCAACTACTCACCTGGAAGCCCAGTCAGGCAAGCCCAAAGAAGGCAGTGCCCAGCCTGGTCGTGCAGCCCTCTGGTCGGACGACTAATCGTGATTAGTCGTCGACTAGTCGGACGACCAGGTTTCTAGTCGAGCTAATCGAGTCGAAGTCTCTAATCGAGGTCAGGGTACCGACCAGACCGATTAATCGCGATTAATCGGACGACTTCGACTCATAGCAATGGTTTTGTAATTCCCTCATAGTGTACAGAACTTGCTCCCTCCTAGATTAATGCCATATGTAAAATGAGCACTGGTTTTGTAATTTCCTCCTTCAAAACCATAGCAGAGAACTATTTGTTGGTAGGTTTGGTAATTTCCTTCTCCGAAACCATAGCAAAGAAATATTTGTTGGTACATCTTTGAAAGTGGCTGAGGCATTACTGATAGCTTACTGGATGTTTGCATACTGCCTCTTAAATTCGTCGGGAATCATCCTTGTTTAAATAGCTTCCGCTTGAATTCTCATGGGCTTTTAATTCCTTTTTTTAACATAATGGCAGGAGCTCTGCCCTTCAATTAAGATAGGTAAAAGAGGTTTATGTACAGAGCAAAAAGGGGGCATGACCCCCAAAAAGATTACAGAATTTGTGTCGTGATATTGCCCCCACCCCAAGCTAAAGCCCTCTTTCTTTGCTCGATATCCTCTTTTACCCTTAAAGCCACCTGCATTGCCAACGCGTGGGTGTTGTTAAAAATTCTCCTATTTCTTTCCTTCCATATGTTCCACAACGTGTAGATCACCATTCTGTTGAAGCGCCTTTTTTCTTCTTTCACTATCTTGGCTGTTGCCCCTTCCCACCATGACTTCAGATGATGTGGGTCTTGAGTTGGGTGGATCAACTGTACATCAAAGTGCTCCCATGAAAGAATCTGACTCCACACCGCGAAAGGGCAAAGGAGTGATAGATGAAGGCATGTTTCCAAAGGTCCGTTACATAGGGCGCATTGATCATGATGAGGCCAGCCCCTCTTCTGTAGATTATCCGCCGTTAGGATTTTTTCTCGCACCAGACCCAAGCAAACACTTTACCTTTGTTCTCCGCATGCGCTTTCCATATGAGGTCATTACGGAATTCGCTATAGGAACCTTTGAACTGGATCCTATACGCTGAACGGGTGGAGTAAGAGGCATCAGCAGTCCATCTCCAATGGAGTCGCGAACTCCGAGCGTCATCTGGATGTTTTGGAGCCTTATCCAAAGGGAGACAAACTCCTCAACTTGGATGGTGGTGGTGATTTTGCCTCCTAGGGATCGGATCCAACTGTTGTTTCGAAGTTCCTGTTGGACTGATTTGTTTTTCCTTCTAATCAGCTCAAACAAATGTGGTGCTAAATATTTAGGGACCTCGCCCTCCAGCCAGCTGTTGTGCTAGAAGCGTGCCTTTGCGCCATCACCGACCGTGATCTTGGTTGATCGGTTGAAGAGCAGCCGGTCGGTCTCGTTGCAAGGTAGGTCCGCGCCCGCCCAAGGTTTGGATTCCTCCACCCAATCTTGCCAGAGCCATCGTAAGCGAAGAGCTCTCCCAAATTTTTCTAAATCCGGTATCCCCAAGTCGCCAAGGTCTTTGGGTCTTGTCACTGTTGGCTGTTGGTCCCTCGGCTGCCCTACACAGGTAAGCAGTAAGCTTACCAGCACACTCACTCACTATGGCTAGAGGTAGAAGAAGATATTAAGAACAGCTCACACACACACAGCACAAGCCCAGCGTTGGCCGAAAGCTCTATTTTTGGATGTGGCAAACTGAACTACTCTTTTGCATTGCCTTAGGTGTGATATATATACAAGTGCTAGTACCTCTACCAGGTACATAGTTATTGGTGAGTACACTAACTACCTACTTCTAAGGTACACCAACTACTCCTAGTACTAGCAGTTTAAAGCTTAGATCAGCCTACTACCAAGACATGACTGATGTAATAGCTACCAACTAATGTACTAGAGGTGGCCTATTGCCATACTGGACAGCCGAGCTGACCAAATGCCAACTCTGCTGCAGCAAGAGAGAGAGAGAGAGATCAACAGCAGATTATGTCTTATAATTCTTCCCCTAATCCTGCTGCTAACCCAATGCCTTGACCTCATCGATGCCAATCATCTTCCTCAGCTCCATGAACCGCAGGCGTCCGAGTGACTTGGTGAGGATGTCAGCGAGCTATCTACCGGTCTCGACGAACTCGATGACGATCTGCCCTCCATCGATGCAGTCCCGGAGGAAGTGGAACTTGATGTCAATGTGCTTGCTCTGGTCGTGGAGGACAAGGTTCTTGGCGAGGGCGATGGCGGGCTGGTTGTCCACCATCAGAGCTGGCGGGTGAGCTTCCTCGCCGGTCAGCTCGCCCAGCAGCCGGCGCAGCCAGACATCCTGGCACGCCGCCATGGTTGCTGCGACGTACTCCGCCTTGCACGTCGACAGCGCCACGATCTTTTGCTTCAGCGACTGACAAGCGATGGGGGCCGCTCCAAGGAAGACGAGCACGCCGGAGGTGCTCCGTCACCCGTCGATGTCGCCCGCCATGTCTGCGTTGCTGAAAACAGTGAGCTCCAGCTCACCTTCCTTTGCCTTAGGGGGTGCCTCACTGAAGACCGTGAGCCGCTGCCCACCCTTGCTGCCAGTCTTGGGGAAGATGATCGTTTGATCGAGCGTCCCCTTGACGTAGCGCAGCAGCCTCTTCACCGCCGTCCAGTGATCCTCGCGTGGGTCCTCCATGAAGCGACTGACATACCCGACCGCGAACGTGATGTCCGGCCGAGTATGCGTGAGGTAGCGCAGCCCGCTGACGATGCTCCGGTAGCGCGTCGCGTCCACCTTCACCGCCATGCTGTGCTTGGACAGCTTCAGCCGCTCCTCCATTGGAGTTGCCCACGGCTTGCACTCCGCCATGCCGCTGCGCTCCAGCAACTTCTCCGCATAGGCGCGCTGGCCAAGGGAGATGTGCTCCTTCCCCTGCCTCACCTCAATGCCGAGGTAGTAGGAGAGCGCGCCGGGATCGCTCATTTTGAAACGAGCAGCCATCTCGCGCTTGAAGCCGTCGATGTCCTTCTCCCACGCTCCAGTGACGATCAAGTCGTCCATATACACGCCGACGACGAGCTCCTTCCCCCGTCGCCGCGTGTACAGCGCGTGCTCTGTGGCGCAGCGAGTGAACCCAAGCTCGCCCAAGATGGCGTCGAGCTTGGCGTTCCACGCCCGAGGGGCCTGCCGCGGCAGCCCGTAGAGCGCCTTGCGCAGCTTGAGCGCCTTGTGCTCAGCGCCCTTGACGGCGAAGCCCGGAGCTTGCTTGACGAAGACCGTCTCCACGAGCTCGCCGTTGAGGAACGCAGACTTGACGTCGAGGTAGTGGACGCGCCAATCCTTAGCTGCTGCCATGGCCAACAGCAAGCGAACGAACTCCATTCGCGCCACCGAAGCAAAGACTTTCTCAAAGTCGATGCCCTCACGCTGCATGAAGCCGCGGGCGGTGAGCCGAGCCTTGTACTTGACAATGGCGCCGCGCTCGTCCTGCTTCACCTTGTAGACCCACTTCAACCCGATCGGCCTGTAGCCCACCGGTGGATCCACCAGCTCCCATGTCCCATTGTCCTCGATGGCCTTCATCTGTTCCAACATCGCCCGGCGCCAATTGTCGTCGCGTTCAGCCACTGCAAACGTCGGTGGCTCCTCTGCACTAACAAGGAGCAGCTCTCGGTCATTGAGAAAACGATTGGCCAACCCAGGAGCTCCCCCTTCACCGACGATGTTGTCCACCCGCCTGAACCGGACCTCCTCTCCGTCGTGGAAAGCCCCCACATACTTGTTGATGTCAGTGGGTGGAGAGGTGAACTCGATCGGTGGTCCATGGCTTCCCTGTTCTGCCGGAGTGGTCGGCATCGCTGCTGGACCGCTCGGCACCACTGCCGGAGTGGTCGGCATCGCTGCTGGGCCGCTCGGCACCACTGCCGGAGTGGTCGGATCCACCGCTGGAGCGATCGGCACCACTCCTGGAATGGTCGGCTCCATTGCTGGAGCGCTCGGCACTGCTGCTGAAGTGGTCGGCATTGCTGCTGGACCGCTCGGCACCACTCCTGGGGTGGTCGCACCCCTTCTCCAGCGTCTCCACCACCGTGGATGACTAAGTGTTCGACGACGAAGATGCTGCTCAACTGCCAGCTTCCCCCGTGCCCGGACCCTCCCAGTCCCAGGCTGCCATCTCATCGAACACCACATCCCTAGAGATCACCACCTTGCCTCTTGGGATCATAGAGCCGATACGTCTTGGTGCCCTCCTCGTAGCCCAGGAGCACCATCGGTTTACTCCTGTCTTTCAGCTTGCCGAGGTGAGGCTTGGTGTTCTTCACATGGCCGACGTAGCCAAATGTCCTGAGGAAGGACACATTCAGCTTGCGTCCATGCCAAGCCTCGAACGGTGTCTTGCCCTTCAAGGCCTTGGTGGGCGCGCGGTTGAGGATGAACACCGCCGTGGTTACCGCCTCTCCCCAGAACTTTGCCGGCATGCTTTTGGCCTTCATCATGGATCGAGCCATGCCGACCACCGTCTGGTTCCGCCGCTCCACCACGCCATTCTGCTATGGCGACTACGGCGCGGTGTGGTGTCGCACCACACTCTGATCCGCGCACTACACAGCGAACTCCACTGAAGTGAATTCGCGCGCGATTAGTCCGCGCAAAGACGCCTGACTTCTTGCTTTCTCGCCTCGCCTCCGCGCGCTTTTGAACTTCATGACCGCTTCGCTTTCGCCGGTCTTGCCGGGTTAGAAGTCAGAGCCACATGAACCGGCTGCAGTCATCCACCAGCAAGATGAAGTACTTGCGCCCGCCGTGCGTCGCCGGCGTGATCGTCCCACAGAGGTCACCATGGACCAGCTCGAGGGCCTCTGCCGCGCGGTACTTCGCCGTCTTCGAGAACGGCAGCCTTCTTTGCTTCCCGACCAGAACGGTTGTCACACGGCTTCGCCTCGTGCTTTCGATATGAGGCAGCCCAGTCACCATCTTCTCCAAATTTCGACCAAGAGCGTCGACGCCGAGATGGCCATACTGGGCATGCCACGCCCACGGCTCCTTCGTGTCTGCCGTCTTTGCCAAGCGAGATGGTTGCTCCACCTTCAAGTCGGCGAGTACGGCCGGTTCCGAGACCTCTTCACCTTGGCAAGAAGCGGCATTGCTCCCCGGTCCCCGATCCCGAGGACGCCGTCCCTGATCGATTACCTCGCCGCCAGCGCCATCCGGTGGCCAATCTTGATGATGCTTGAACGCAGCTGCGGGATGTAATATACATCCGTCAGCGCGCGGTGCTCGCCGTTCTAGCACCTGAAGATGATGGTGCCATGCCCTCGGATCGCCACCCTTGAGCCGTCACCGAACTTCACCGTGCCGGTCACGTTGCCGTTGAGCTCAGAGAAGGTTTACTTGGAGCCCGTCATGTGGTTGCTGGCGTCGGAGTCCAGATACCACCGCTGCTCCTGCTCGCCGCCCACACGTCCGAGGTGGACTTGGGCGCGTGGTTCGTGAGGTTGACAGCCTTGAGAGCCTTGTCGTGCCCTTCCACCGCCATCACCTCTCCCTTCTCCTTGGCCTCAACGTCGTGCAGTGCACAGAACATCGCCATCAGGAGAGTAGCCTCATCATACTCATCAGCCTGCGCTAAATGAGCCTCAATCTTCTTCTCCTGCTTGCGATTTGGGTACTTTTTTGCCCAATGGCTCGTCTTCCCTCAGCGCTGGCAGGCGTTGGGGTCGACCTTCTTCTTCTCCGAAGAAGTGTCATCGCCACCGCGGCTGGAGGAGGCTTCCCCGGACTTCTTCTCCTTCATCCGGGCAGCCCACTCCTCCTCTGGCCTGCTTCATGCGCTCGTCCACCGTCCGCAAATGGCCTGTCACATCCTCAATGGTGAGGGTGGACAAGTCCAGCATCGTCTCTATAGAGAGAGCGATCTGGATGTACTTCACCGGCACGGAGTGGATGTACTTGGAGACCGTTTTTTCTTCGTCGATGGTGACGCCGTGGCTCCTCAGCTTGCTGATGAGCGACTGCAGGCGGAGAGAGAAGTCCTCCACCGACTCACCATCCTTGAACTTGAGGTTGGCGTACTCCTGCTTCAGCAGCTGGGCCGTCGCCTTCTTTGCGCGGTCGGAGCCGACGTGCATCGCTGCAATGGCCTCCCATGCCTCCTTAGCAGAGTTCTTCGTCCCCAACGGCTCCCTGTACTCCGCTGGCACAGCAGCGAGAATAACCTCCAACGCTGACATGTCGTCTTCGTTGTCGGTGCCTTTGTCAATGGCATTCCAGAGCCGTCGGGCTCTGAGCTTGACCTTCATGGTCACCGCCCACTCGCTATAGTTGGTGCGAGTCAGCGTCGGCCAACTGGTGCCGCTGACCTCCCGCACCGTGCGCACGACGACCTCCTGTCGTGGCTGGGCAGCCACAACAGCGCCGCTGCTGTCGCCCATCTCCGAACCGTCCGTCATCGCCAGCGGTTAGTCTAGCGACGGCGCTTGTACGGCTCCGATACCACTTGATGGTCCCTCGGCTGTCCTGCACATGTAAGCAGTAAGCTTACCAGCACACTCACTCACTATGGCTAGAGGTAGAAGAAGATATTAAGAACAGCTCACACAAACAGCACAAGCCCAGCGCTAGCCGAAAGCTCTGCTTCTGGATGTGGCAAACTGAATTGCTCTTTTGCATTGCCTTAGGTGTGATATATATACAAGTGCTAGTACCTCTATACATGGTTATTGGTGAGTACATCAACTACCTACTCCTAAGGTACACCAGCTACTCCTAGTACTAGTAGTACAAAGCTTAGATCAGCCCACTACCAAGACATGGCTGATGTAATAGCTACCAACTAATGTACTAGAGGTGGCTATTGCCATACTGCTACAGCAGTAGAGACTGGACAGCCGAGCTGACCAAATGCCAACTCTGCTGCAGCAAGAGAGAGAGATCAGCAGCAGATTATGTCTTACATTGGCCAGTTCACGAGACAGTGGCCGCCATGTGCATTTTCTTCACCTTTCCATAGGAATGATCTCCTAATTTTGTCGATTTTCTTCCTAGCCCAAGCTGCAAGGGGGAACAGTGTCAGGTGGTAGGTCGGCATGGATGAGAGGACCGAGGAGACTAGAGTGAGGCGACCTTCTCTATTCAGCCATCTCCCTTTCCACCCAGGCTGTCTTTGGCCAATGCACTCAATAAGTGGTTGCACATGAATTTTTCGAAGTTTTTGGAAGTGTAGCTGCAACCCTATAATACCGGCAAGGGAAGTCACCTCTGATTCCTGCAAAAGAAGACATGATGTGTTCCAAATCCAGTTCGTCACACCTAATCGGGTGAATTGAGCTTTTCTGCAAATTTATGTGTAGGCCTGAGAAATTCCCAAATGCTTGGAGGACCGTTTTGATAGCTTCCAGATCATCCTTTATGGGGTTGATGAAAATGGCAGCGTCATCTGCATACATGGAGATCCTTCACCTTGCTGCAGCCGAAGGCAAGGGAGAGGATTCCTTGTTGTGTGGCTAACTCCAGCAGCCGTTGCATGGGCGATAGGGGGTCGCCTTGGCGAACCCCTCTACCGTGGCTGAACTTAGGTCCTCGTTGGTCATTTAGCAACACCATCGAAGTGGCCGTACGGAAAAGGATGGATACCCATTCGCGCCAACGAGGCCCGAAGCCCAGGGCCTGCAGTAGCTCCAGTTGATTGTGTCAAAAGCTTTATGGATGTCTAGCTTCATGAAGAGGGACGGGGTTTTTTGTTTGTGCAATTTTTGTACTGTGGTCTGGACATATAAGAAGTTGTCATGGATGCTTCTCTTTTTTATGAACGCGCTCTGACAATTGGATACCAGCGAGTTGAGTAGAGGGGCAAGCCTGTTGGCCAGGAGCTTTGAGAAGATCTTTGCAAAGCTGTGGATAAGACCGATGGGTCTATAATCTGTGATCCACAGTGCGTCTTCTTTTTTGGGGAGTAGGACAATGTTTGCCGAGTTCATGAGTTCGAAGCCCTGGGAGTTCAGTTGGATCCTGTCTCTATGTTATTTTCAATAAAAATTACATAGCATAACAATACCATTTGAATCAAAGGACCATGTCATCACTCTCTGATCTAGAGCCAGTAGTTACCTTGAGCACAATATGTGTCAATTTAAATAGTAATCTATCATATTCCCATATGAAATGTAACTAGCTCTGTGCAGAGACCAAATGACATCTCTTATCATTGATAGCACTCCATCAGTTATGTTTTCTTTTTTCGTGGTTCCATCTCCATTGCTTTTTACATCAGATGTCAGTGCGATTGGTAGCTCTTCTCTTTTTTATATTTGTTCTGCTCAGTTTGTTTGTACATCAGATTGTTGAAAATTTTGTTACCAATATGTGGAACTAATTCATCTGGTTCTGCTTCATAAGGATCCGAAGGGGCTGAGCCAGAGCTGGCAGCAATTGTTACTTTGGCTTCATCAGTTGACTACACAACATCCAATTCCTCACTCAAGTTGTTATTGCCGTTTGTAAGTTAACCACCATCAAACATCTTTGGCAATCTCTCCCTCACCCCCCCCCCCCCGCCCCACCCCCAAAGGCATACGTGTAACCTAATCTTCATTATATTCTCTATTAGGCAGATCCAGCTGAGATGTTGCGTGTTCCTGCTATCCCACTAGGAGCATTACTGTCTACTACCTATCCTATATCATCTCGTACCATATATATTCTGTCACTGCTTCGCTCTCAAATTTCGGCCAAGGAAATGATGGACCCTGAACTGCTTTCAAAGCTTATCTTGAATAACTTTTGTAAGTAAAGGCGTATCTTGCTGTTTGTTATTGAAACTGTCAAGTGCTTGTTTGTATTTAAGGTACTAGTCAGATGATATTTAACTGAAATATAGCCTTGAATTGTTTCGCATGAATGTTTTCTGACCCATTTGTTATATCCATGGAACAAATGAACATACAAGTGTCATAGCAGTATTACTAATATCATTTTTTGCTAAGAACTTGCATAGGTAATGGCGGTTAGATCTCCTGCCGGTTCAAGAGAAAGTAAATCTGCATAGGCTAGCAATATAAGCCATGTGGCTCTTTTTAGTAATATCAGAGTATCATGCGGAAATGTTTTTTTTAGCATAATTTGGCAGGTGTTCTGCCGTTTCATTTCAGTTAGAAGCAAGGTTCAAAGGTTACAAAACACTCACACTATACAGAGATCATGCGAAATTGTTCATTGTATTTTGTATGCATCTCCTATACAATTTGGTTTGTTGTAAGTAGTTCCCAGATATAGAGGTTAGGTGCTATTTTTATGTTTGTGCTTATGCTTTAGTTCTGAACTATTTATGAACATTTGAAGGAATATCTAATCTTGTGCTGTAATAGTAAATTTCACTGTTGCCACCTAAAATGGTAATTTTCAAAACAGACACCTGGTTCAGTTATGCTGTTATGCTGACGTTTGTCATCTATGTTCTTAAGAATTTCCTGTCACAACTTTGTGTGTGTGTGTGTGTGTGTGTGTGTGTGGTGGTGGTTGGGGGGTGGGGGTCATGGCATACAGGCACAGTACCAGCAAAGGTTTTGTTACAGCTTGCGACCGCATTCCGTGATGGCGGGCTGCGCAACAGGACTGGTACCTTTTTCTTCAAAGAGCATCTGAACAAAATCAAGGTCCCAGTGCTTGCCCTTGCTGGAGACGAGGATCTGATTTGTCCGCCAGAAGCTGTTTACGGTTTGGCAAAGCTCCATTTCTCCTTTGTTGTTTTGCAATAAGGAATCCTCCTTTTTATAGTACTAAAAACATTAAGTCCTTGTTTGGATGCACTATCCACCTTAATTCTTGTGTGTTGGATTGGATTAGGGTGGAACTTAGTTTAATTTCCACCCCAATCCACTTCAACACACATGGATTGAGGTAGATACAAGTGCATTCAAACAAGCCCTAAAGCGTGAGTGATAGTTTTCAACCAAAAGAATATGCAGCTTTGTTCTAGCGCCTGATCTAGTGCAATGATCATGGTCATTAGAATTCATTGCCTAATTGGGCTTAGCCTACAAGCTGACAGCCTAGGACTAAGGCGCTACAGTGTTAGCTCATAGCACAGTTTCAAAAACCACAATGGGTGGTGGGTTTAGCCAAATGCCTGATGCTCATAGATTCTATCCTTACTTGATATTCTCTCTGAATCCCTTTAGAGAAACAACTCTTATTTTTTGTTTGTGTGTGCAGAAACTGTGAAGCTAATTCCTCAGCATTTGGTTACATACAAGGTTTTTGGAGAACCCGAAGGCCCTCACTATGCACATTATGACTTAGTTGGAGGGAGAAAGGTATGTCGACAATAAGTGGTTAATCAGAGCTAGGAGTCTACCTTTGGTTTCTTGTACTCTTCACAGTATGGTATCTATACTATGCGCAGGCTGTCCATGAAGTATACCCATGTATAATAGAGTTCCTCTCTCAACATGACGAAGGGTCTTCATGAGTTTTTGCCATTCATATCTATAATTACAATGTTCAAGACCACGTCGAAGTACATAGTAAATCGCCAGACTGGAACTAAAGGTGGGATTTCTTTTTTCCCATTTGCACCGGATTTGGTTACCTTGGTTTTGTGCCATTAGATGGCTGTTTTAACTCACAGATTGTCATTCTTAGTCCCATAGGCCATAGCGGTAGAAGCACTGGGGAGACGAACCTTGCTGGTTGCTGGCACCTCGGTGAAACCTTGAGAACCGATGCATGTATGTAGTTGAATTCGAGGTTGCAAATGTAGTTTCGTTTTCAACAACTTTTGAAGGGCTCGTGTGAGTGGTGTGGTCATATGCACGTTTCAGCCGGTGGACAGTAAAAGGATTCAATGGAAGGACCCTCTGAACTGTATGAGATGAATTCAGTGTAGCTGCAATTGCACGATGCCTCTCACCGGCAAACAGTTGTAGACAACGGCTCGTGTCTATAGACAACGGCACGATGCCGAAACAGAGGCCGGGTTCGCAGCATGCGGAGCTCGCCCGGACGCTGCCGCGGCCGAGCTCGCTGCTGCGGCCTCCTTGACCGAGCTCGCACGCGTGCAGTTGTTGCCCTGGCCGAGCTCCTCTGCACGCCGCAGCCGGCGAGACCGCCGCCGACCTCGCCAGGCGCGCCGCTCCCAGCCCTCGCAGGTGTAGCGACGTTTCTCTCTCTGGAGTCGCTATAGATAGGCACAGGCTTGTCGGCCCATCCCAGGTGTAGCGACGAGGCTTTAGGGTGGCAGGGGCAAGGCCTGTTCTGAACTTTTGATAGAACACTTCAGTATACTTTGTATAGTTCAATGAATTAATGATCTTTTGTAAAATTGGCTAAATTAGACATCATTTTAAACCACCTGTTTAGAACCTCAAGAGCTAAAACCATGGAATCCAAACAGAGCCTAGATACACTATGAAAGCAAAGGCTCGTCCTAACTGTTACTGCAAAACCTTTTCCAATCACCCTAGATAAGAGGGTATCAGGATCCGTAGTTTGATGGAACATGACCAAAACATGCCATTTCCTTTCTGCAAGATGCAACGAATGGATTGTGTTTATACAATAATAATAATATATATATATATAACGGGCTGTACAGGACAACAGAATTTGCCGATTCCACCCAGATCTACCAACAGCGTGCCTGGAGTTTGGATTTCAATTCTTGCTAACGGCAGTCTTGCAAACTGGGCAAGTGTTCTTCTGAGAGAGCCACTGCTTGATGCAGTACACATGGTAGCTATGGCCACAGTCTAGCCTTCCCATCTCTTCATTTGCTTCAAATTCTTCCTGCAAAGTACAGTATAAATCAGACTAGTTTTAAGATTGAACCACAGGGCGCTAGCATAGAGAAGATCCATGGAATCAAGTTTAGAGAAATGGAGGTATGGGCATACTTGGCAAATACTGCATTTCCTTTCCATTTCTGTTGCGAACCGGAAAGAACTGAAGGATGGGTGCTTGACCTTCCTAAGGTTGCGAGTAATCTCGTCCTCGCGTAACCCTGTGTTGACGTATCCAATTTTGTCTCCAAGCTCGAGCAACTCCTGCAAAGCAAAGTGTCTAATCATCGACTGATGGCAGTGGTCACACATAGATACAACATAAGGGCGTGCATGCCTCGTATGTCATGTTATCAACGTCAAGGCGCCAATCCTGGTAGCGATCGTACATGTTCATTCCTCCCAGTAACACTCTTGTCTGAAACATCATTATCTGCAAATACAAGGAAAAACGAGGAATAAGAAACAGCTGGGGTTGACAGCTGGATGTGATGTCTAAGGAGCAGATTACATCATTATTATCTACTTTAGCTAGTAAACATTGTAGAAAGAGTGACCATGCATTATACTCTTCACTGCAACCAAAGATGACTTTCATTTGTATAAAGTGCAGAGTGAAGTTCAAAAGTGGCATAAACCAGCCAACTGAACATATGCATGAAATTTTAATGGCTGGATAGAAAATTTCATATCTATGCTTTCAATTCAAGTTAGTCTGTAAGATTATATCTTAGTAGGTTCCTATAGCTAGAAATATATAGGAAATGGTAATATATAGTAACATATTTCACATGATGTGCTTGCCAGAAAACTGCAACTATTGCAACCTTTATTTGTCAATGTCAAGGGTGCTATGTCCACTACACAATATGCTCTCATGGTCAATCAAAGGCAGAGACAGTAGGAAATATGGCTCCACAGAACATTGTTTTGGAAAAAAGACTACAAGATCCATCAAAGAACACAAAAGGGCTAGTGTGCAAAAGCGACTGTAGAACAATTCACTTTCAGCTATCTACTCTATAATAGCATCTGTTAATCAGGTTAGGAAATGACACTTAAGTAGATTAACAGTGTGTTCCAATATCTGTTAATTGGCGCCTGTACAGACCGACAATGATTGTGGATCTTGGTATTGAATGATTTAGGTAGGGGCCATCACTAGGCAGGTGTCCACATAGAAGGAATGACTACAACTCCAGATCTGATCATGACTGAAGCAACAGGCAAATGATAAAAAACATGAAGGGTCGGTCCCCCTAAGCAGACAGAAAATAATAGTTCAGTCCAGCAAGGCACGCTTGGTTAACTGCTAGCACCACCCATCAGCCATTGAAACCAGCATGCCTGTTCCTTCCTTGAACATACTGTACGATCCACCCGAACAGTATGCCAAAAGAGAATCGAGCCATATTATTGGCCGTAATTGTCAGGTGTTCCACCACTACTGCCCCCATTCTCCAAGAGCACAATAAAGAATAAGTGACCATTTTGCCCAGCTCAGCATAGAGAATCCAGTATTCATACTAGTCATTGGCGTTGGAAGGTACAGGATCAAACCTCACTATAGTTGCAAGGTCTCTTTCAATGGCCACATTTCTCTTGGTTTCATTCCTTCATCAACTGCAGTTATCCTTAAGACTAAAATCAGCAGGACCTCGACCTGACATCAACTGGTCCCGAGGACATGAACAATGCAAAACATTTCTAAAAGTCATTAAAAAAGAATGCAACTTCAACATCGACCTATGTCAAACTATCTCAAGTTTGACCAAATTTCTATAATAAAAAGTAAAAACAACAAACAATTATAAAATCAAATAGTAAGTACCATTAGATTTATCATGGCATACTTTTCTAAAAATTTGGTCAAAATTTTAAAATAGTTGGACTAAGAACAAAACTAGAGTTGCATTCTTTTTTGGGACAAAGGTGGTAAGCGGCTAATCTATCTGGCTATAAAAACTTCTCTATGTGTAATCAAATTCTGCTGCTACGCACCTCCATTGTTAACACCCTAATATAGATGCTCATGACAATACCAATGCCCACGGGTCACGGCTGCAACCACCGGCAATCATTGTGCCTGTTAAGGCACCGGTTGAGTCTATAGCCTAGGAAACTGTATCAAGAAACCATGCTTTACAATGCAACTTTTCTCTTTTGGTGTCTATCTAATCATTCACGTCTCCCCCATTCGGATCCTCTGCTCCCACTCTTCTTCCCCCCTCGCAGCACCAATACTCACAATCCTTGTCCTTGCTGGTCGCAGCGAGCTGGTGCAGGGCGACCGGCCGGCCAGCGGGTCCTCGTCCTTGCCGGTCCGGTAGCAAGAAGTCCTTGCCCAAAACTTCTCTCTCCAAGAGATGATGCTTTTTTCAGCATAGATCTTCCAAATTAGCTTTAAAAAATGGTCCCAAATGTCATGGGGAAGCCCAAAAACAAGATCCAGAAATTAGATCCCAACTCCACTAGATTTCAGCAAATAAAACAAATCAAAGCTACTAAATATGGAGGCAAATCTGAGCCGCTCCAGGCCAAAATTTCTACCTAGTTTGCATCCTCCTCACGCCCGTCCTGTGCTCCTTCACACAACTGCACACCAGGCGGACCCGCGCATCCTGCCCTTGCCGGACTCCACGCCGTCGCGTGCGAGCTGCCCGGCTGTCACTGGCTCGCCGTGCTCATGCTCGTGCACCACGCATCGTCCCGTTTGCCTCCGCTTGCTTGCTAGCGCCCCCAGCACGGTCATCGCGCAGCTAGCCGGGGCCAGCATGGCCGTGCGGCGAGGCCAGGCGCGGCGGGCAAGATCGGGCCGCGGCGAGCGCGGGCAGGGCGGCCGCACGGGATCTGCACCGCGAGACCGGCGGCCTCGTTCTGTGTGTAGACTGGGTTTCTAAATAAGACTCACCCTGTTCGTTAGATCGTGCTTGTCGGTTATGATAGTGTATTTTCTCTCACAACAAAACAACGTCAGCCTATAAGCCATAGAAATAATCAAACGAACAGGGCTCTTCATTTAATTGCCTTCCGCGTCATCAAAATGTAGATGTGGCAGTACAATAAATAGGGATAGAAACTATCGTAGAGTGTGCATTGGGAGTGCCCATAACAATCTCTAGGAACGACGCCATCTCACGTCGCGTTTAGCGCACGAAAGGAGCAAGTCAACCACTTCCAACTCCCCACCCAGCCGCCCAGAGGGCGTTACCAAACCGCGTACCAGCCAGTTACCACGCACGCATCACACGCAGAAACATGTCAGAAATCAGATGATCACGCGCTTAACGACCCTGCCCTACGCACTAACCGCTGGAGTCGGCAGGGCATGGAATGGATGCGGTTGATGTGTGTAAGCAAGCGCGCGACGGCGAGAGGCAGAGAGCAAGCGTCTGTATGCGTGCAATGCAATGGTGTGCCGTACCTCTTCCTCGAGGCCTCCGGGGGAGTGGCGGTACCCGCGCATCCGGCGGAGGCGGCCGGAGGGGATGAGATCGGCGCCGAAGAAGGGGCCGTCGAGATGCGGCGGCGGCGGCGAGTCCATGAAGGACGAGGATATCTGCTCCTGCACGGACGCCCTCCGGGACAGGCACGGCCGCTGTTCAGGTGAGAGCTCATCAATACAGCAGAACATGGCAAAGATTCCACTTGCGTACATTACAGAATTAAAACAAAAGAATTCACGAGTCCAGAGAACAAAGAACAACCGCCAATCGCATTGACCTTTTTGAAAGGTATTGACGACCGCCCGTAATAACAGTTGTCAAGATTAAATAGGGGATTAATGGCATTAATTAAATTTCGAAGGGGACCATAGATGCTGTGAACCTGACAGAAAGCACGCAACGATCCCAGAAGGGGAAAAAAAGGAAATGTTTGAAACAAAGAACGGCCCCCAGCCACAGTGAACGAAGGAACCCTTTCGAAACGAACGAAATCTGAGGAAAAAATTACAAAAATGACACTCGAAAGATTGACTCCTGGTTACGACGACACTCGGGTGGATGACGAGAGGGACGAATGTGAGTCCCAATTTTGCAAATCGCCCGATCTGAGCAGGAACAGATCGAAGTAAGCAAGTGGCAGCAGAAGCGAGGAAGCCGTGAACACACCTCTCTGTCTCTGTGGGACCTCTCCCCGTCGGCGCCGCGGCCGCCCCTCCCCACCATCTGGTGGCGCGCCACCACGCAGTCCACCGAGGACGCCTCCGCGGCGAAGGGTATCCCGGGCGCGCACCACACGTCGGCGCCGATTCCCCCGGTGACGAAGCCTCCGCCTCCGCCTCCTCCCCCGCCCCCGCCGCCGCCCCGCTCCTTCCTCCTGTCCTTGCCGCCCCTCCGCCGCCGCCGCCCGCCGTGCCAGTCCGCCGACGACCGCACGGCCGCCTCCGCGGCCGCCCCGGCCCCGGGCGCGTAGGCCTGCGACGCCGACGACGACGTGCAGCCCAGGCCGCGCAGCGCCGCCGAGGCGAACCCCTTCCGCCTCCCCTCCTCCGGCGCCAGCGGCGCTGGTGGCAGGGGCGGAGGTGAGGACGAGGAGGCCTCGCCGCGGGGGTGCAGGAGGAGGCGCCGGATCCCCCGCCGGCGCTCCGCCGTGGGCGAGCGGTCCCCCGGCATGGCGCGCAGGGGAAGCGTGGCTAGGGTAGGCTAGGCCTCGGCTTCCCTTCCCTGGCTTCCTCGTCTCGTCTCGTCGGGCCCGGAGGGGATGAGGGGGCGGCAGTAATGGTGGCAGCGTGGCGGAAGCGACGGCCGGAGGGCTCGGCTCACTGCGTCTGCGTCTGCGGCGTAGTAGCGTGGGGTGGAAAGACCAGACACCAGAGTCCAGAGGAGAAGTAGGGGTGGGGGTGGCCGGGTGGTCCTGGGGAGTCGGAGCACGAGGCAGGCAACGCGACGCGATGGATGAGAGGTGGTAAATTCTTGTCCCGGATTTGGTGCGGCGCTGGATTTGAGGCGATGGGCGGATGTTCTTGACTTCAGGGCAACTCCGGGCGGATGTTCTTGACGTCAGGCCAACTCCAACCAAACTCCTATTTGACCCGTCATCTTAGCGCCCGTTTAGTTTTCAAAAATTTATAAAATTTTTCAAGATTCTTCGTCACATTAAATCTTTAACGTATGCATGAAACATTAAATATAAATAAAAAATAAAACTAATTACACAGTTTAGACGAAATTCACGAGACGAATCTTTTAAGCCTAATTAGACTATGATTGGACACTAATTACCAAATAACAACGAAAGTGCTACAGTACCATTTTCCAAAAAAATTCGCCAACTAAACAAGGTCTTAGGCGTTGTCCAGTTTCAGTGTGTAAAATTTTGAGGTGCTACGTATAGGTTTTTTTGAATATTAATAAAAAACAAATTACAGAATCCGTCAGTAAACCGTAAGACGAATTTATTAAGCTTAATTAATTCGTCATTAACACATGCGTACTGTAGCACTTTATTATCAAATCATGGACTAATTAGGCTTAAAAGATTTGTCTCGCAAAGTAGTCGCAATCTGTGTAATTAGTTATTTTTTTAGTCTATATTTAATACTCCATATATGTTTCTAAATATTTGATGGGATGTGGTGTAAACTTTTGAAGAAGGAACTAAACAAGGCCTTATTTTGAGACCTCAAATACATCAAAAACCTCTCCAACAAAGCCCTTATCAAGCCCTGATGGGTGAGGGACTCTTATTTCTCTCTCCTAAACCTCTAGATGTAGGAGTCCCTCATCCTCCTCTCTCGTCCTGCTTTCTCTCTTCCCATAAAGCTGACAAATGGGATCGATAAATAGGATCATGACAATACAGTGTATAGTAGAAAAATTTAGAAGATTAGTTGGAGTGCACAGAGAAGTAGAGAATAAAATATGGACGAGGGACTCTCATTTGAAAAAAAAAATAGGGTGGACAAAATTTCAGGGTTTGACGGGAGTTGCCCTTACGATGACCTCTCCGAGCCTAAAAACGGTCAGGTATAAAATTCTTTAAAAGTGGAGTGGCCGAAATGTGTGTGCGGACTGCGGAGAACAAGCCCTAGTAGGAGTACGGTACGTACTGTACATGCTACGGAGTGGTATAGTAGTATCTCTGTATGTAGTCGCAGGAGTACATATACAATCCTTTAAATCCCGATAACGTCAGTGCAACACTAGTACTGCTTGTGAAGCCATGCGAGAATGCGAGCAGTCGGATTGGGCCCTGCAGTCGTCACGCAATGTGACGGTCACGGTACTACGAGATGAGGCGATGAACGGGTCCACCACAAGGATCTGTGGAGCTCAAGGACCATGTGTGCCATTCATGGTTCCGTGTATGGTTGGTGAATCTGAATGGTACTATGGGAGGCAGGGGCACACCAGCTTATTCCGAGGACGGGCGAGGCGAGGGCCAGTCCACCATGTGGAACAACCATCGATCTCTGCTTCTTTTGGCTCGGCGATGACGCTTGTGCGAGCTCGCTCGGGTCCATCCTTGTCCCGGTTCGTTTTAAACAGTCACTGACGCACTGTGCTGTCAACACACTGGCACGGGGGGCATGAGTATATCCCAGCATCTGATAACCATCAACAAGAAACAAGAGGAGGCAATCACAATCAGAGCAAGCCCAGCTGGTAGTAGTAGTAGTGTCAACACGGGCGGTGGCACGGTGGCAGCATGCATGCCGCTCCGCACAATCGTCGTCCGCCTTGGATCCTGCGATGCTGCCAGTTCGCTCATTTGCTGTGCCTGTGCGCAGTGGGAAGGAGATGCATGCAGCATTAACATAAGTAAATAAATAAATAAACTACTCTAGTCGGTCAAAGGGAACAAATGCTCAGCTGGCAAGTCCTCAAGTTGCTCCTCCTTTTTTCGTCCCCGTCTGGCCGTCTCCTCCTTTATTTTTCTTATGCAATTATATCATGCATGCAGAGACAAGCCGAGGTCCCCGTTAAACAGGAGAATCTGTACGTTTCCTACTCGAACGAAACAAATCTCCGGTCTGCAAATCTGACGAGTCACCCTTCGCCCGCCGCAAAATCCACCCCGTCCGAACCGTCTGACGTCGCAAGTGGATGCCTCTCAAAGTTTCCAGGCCACTATCTAAAAATTCTTGATGAAAATGGCTCTGAATTAACGCGCGTGATTTCGCGATCGCGAGCAGTTTTTGTACTACCAGTATCATCCCCTGATCTCCTCCGCTGTTACTGGAGCTGGGGGTACTCTACGCTACTACAAGCGCCTGCCGAGTGGCCACTTGCCGGCTTGCGCTCGTCCTCTTTGGTTTTGGGCCCCCTCATGGCTCTTGCTATGGTTTGCTGCCTGGTGAAGCACAAAGCCAGCAAGCGTCATGTTAATCTATCTATCACACCATGGGCCATGGCCATGCTCATCAGATCAGGAGACATGAGACGACGAAAGTCCAACGGCGGAGCGCCCTTCTCCAGGTGAAATATTCTTTGCTTTTGCTTTTGCTGTTGCTAGTGGAGGCGCACGCTACAGACGAGACGAGAGAGTCCGCGGGCGCTTTTGGCAGGCACCCATGCCGGTGCCATGCAGTGTGCAGCGCGAGAGAGATGCCCAACCGGCCAGCCAGCCCCATTGCATGCAGGAGCAGAGGATGCAGCTGCGCTGTGGGCCTGTGGATCGTGGAGAGAAAGGCCAGGAAGGAGAGCGAGCGAGGTAAAGTATCCGCACACACTATGCTTATCAATCATGATACAGTGTTTTTCTCTTATAACATCGGTTTATAAGTTACAGAAATAATCAAGCGAATAGGGTGGTTATTCCTGCAATGCAATCCTGCTCGTGTCGTCACAGCATTTCCTTCTTTATTCCCTGGCTTTGGATGCTTATCGGTGTCCATGGCGTAGTAGTGTTTACAGACACTCCTGCAGCGTCAGCACACAGCTTCTCTCATCCCTGCTGACTCTGCTGTGTTTTCATACCTAAAGAAAGCCAGCCATTGCTGAACGCCTGAACCGTCTCCACTGACCAGCAGGAGCACCGTCGCTTTCAGAATGGACGACAAGACAAATCGAGCTTTCATCGCTTCATGTCCATGCCTGATGTGTTTTTCTTACCCTGCTAATAATGAATGCTTCTCATTAGTGCGTGTACTTCTATCAAAAAAAAACATGACAGTGTCTCGCTTTTCAGCTACATCTTTTTTTCTCCTATTATATACAGTACGTAGAAGAATATCTATATATCGCCCAACGACGACCCGTCTTTGTGACAAAGCAAATACAAACAAGCAAGCTCGGAAGAGCACGTGTCCGAGACATAGCATATAAATGGAACTTTCATGTCGAATCTGGGACGGCACTAGTAGTGCACCGCTGAATAATATTAACTGATCAACTTTGACACGGCAATTGCTAATGGCTAATGGAGGTGATGACACTGCCTAACCAACACGAGTGCTGCCAGTTACGGGCAGGGGAGGGCTCTTTTCAGCTAGCTATCACTCACGTCGCGTTAGGTGCAGCTACCGAACTGCATCCCTAAACACCGCGATGGTGTACTCCTGCCTACTGGCCCGTTCGTTTCGCTGAAAAAACAAGCCGAAACCATGTTCGAGCTGATTTGTTGTAAGAGAAAAATACTATTCCGTACGAATTATAAGAGAAACTAACCGAGCCTAGACGTCCTCTGTCACATGTCATTCCATACAAGGACGTTTCTTTTTTTTTTGACAAGTTACAAGGACGTTATTTGCCTCTTCCTGCAAGCTACTCCGTAGAGATTATTCCAACATTTATCATTTCCTAGTAAAATCAAAAGCACAACAACAAAAAGCAAAAGCCTAGACATTCAACTAGCGTAACAAGAAACTGACAGATGCTGTTTGCTGGAGGATACTCCGTACGGAGCATGGAAGATGAGCATCAGATCAGAATCCAATAGGGGCGC
The DNA here is from genome assembly GCA_904845875.1 of Miscanthus lutarioriparius. Classification (NCBI taxonomy): domain Eukaryota; kingdom Viridiplantae; phylum Streptophyta; class Magnoliopsida; order Poales; family Poaceae; genus Miscanthus; species Miscanthus lutarioriparius. Next base: position 35,131,148 of record CAJGYO010000005.1, on the reverse strand, counting down.
CGGTAGCTAGGGTTGAGCTTTCCTTGGCGCATCTCTCCGTTTCGTGCTGGACGGGCGACCAAGCAAACGGTGGACGTTGCGACTTGCGAGACGGCGGAGACGAGACGACCCCCAGCCGCAAGCCACAGAAAATGGCGTCAGTAATTAGCGCGCGCTGCCGTCGTTGATGGAATAGCAAGCGGCCCTGGACAGAACCGGGGGGGTGGATGCCTTATCTGCACTGCAAAATTTCGATTCGAAGTCGCATTATTTGAAAACATTTGTCGCTTGTAGCATCGGCAGATATGCTAAAAAATCTGCTAGCGGATCATCATCGGCACCGAATTCAAATCATGATGATGCTGGTGGACGAGAGTACGAAGCTGAAGATATTCTTTTCCTCAAACGACAAAAAGGTTATGATCGGGCACGTTTAAATACATGTACGCAGACTGGAACACAACAGGATCAGTGAGGTCGTTTGGTGACGGGTACCATTTTGTCTGTCTTCCCCGCAGATTAAATAAACTAGTCACACTCAGAGAAATAACGCTCATGTTGTATTGAAATAAACCATTTCCAAAAAAAAAGTCATAAAAACAAACTCAAAAAGCCTGTCCAGCTAGCGCAACATGATGCCTTGCAGTTGCAGGTCCCAAAACATACATGATGCAGGCAACATCCATATCGGATCATCACACGTACAGGTGCTGCACGCAGGGAAAAAGAAAAAGGAACAGAGCATGGGACTGAAGGGAAAAAAAATCTTCCTCAAAGACAAAAACCGTTACGATCACGCATGTTTACATATGCGTATATTATCAGGTCACGACAAGAGAGATCGACGCGACGACGAATGTCGCGCTTGCTCTCTCTCGACAGATGTTTTTGTCGTGCAAATTTGCATTAGAACAGTGACGCAAAGACGTGTGGAGTGTATGTGTAGACCAAATAAACCTGAAAAGGGCATGGCGATGCTTCCTTCCTCTCTTTTCTTTTTCTTTTTTCTCTGAGCTTTGATATCTTTACTTACTGCACAAAAGGGGGACAGTGTTTGCCAAACTTTTACTGCATGGGCCTATACATGACTTCCAAAGAAGAGGCATAGCATGGGCAGAACGCACGGAATGATTAAACACGATCGAGGTGGTCTGGGCAATGACTTGAGTTGGTTCATCATGCACAGTGCTCTTGACAAAATGATGGGGCGTAATTATGCGTTTACATGCCTCCTCTGCTTTGTTTTGTCACACGACATCTTTGAGAGCCTCCGAAACCTTTTTCGCATATTTTGTTTGCTTTTTCAGGAATTGTGATATGCCATGCACAAAAGAAAACAGATAGTATTCCGTGTGTAGTGTAGGCACGGTACAATACAGGCTACATCGGCACTAGCGCTCTTTTCGGCGGATGGTTTCTGCGGCTGATAAGGCGGCGGATGCTGTTTTGTTGTGAGCAGTGGCGAAGCTAGAGCAGAATTGAGGGGGGTGCACTAATTCCTACTACTTTACCACAAGTACGGATATACATATGATTTCATATGGTGTTCTTCTCAACAATCATGTATTTAGTTCGAATTTAACACAATGCATGAAAAATGGCATAGCGAGAGTTTACAAAAAAACCACTTAATAGTATTTTATTATGATAATGGAGTGAAATAATAGTTCAACCTAGCAAAAGGAGAACAAATACTTTTAGACCCAGTTTGGATGTTGTAGTCTATTAAAAAATAAATAAGTATTGAAATACAATAGTTTCCAAAACAATGATAGTCCTTCTGTACCTAAATAAACCAACTTTTAAAGTTGTCATAAGTCATACTTCTATAAGTTCGATCAAATTTATAAGGGGTTCTTGCATCCATACCCATATTTTATATCGATATTGTGATTTTACCCTGTTTTTTTTTTTAACTTTGTGAATTTGCCCCTGCTTATTCAAAACGAAGCACCACTTTGCCCATATTCCGTCATCCTCCCCTAATGGTGTTAACTTTTGTACCAAAGGACAAATATGCCCGTGTGAGTTTACCCTCCCTCTCGCTCTGCGTCTCCCAGCCCGACTGAAAGTGCATCTAGCCCTTTAGTGGGTTTTGGATGATTGAATGACAACATGATTAAAGGACTAACCCGTTTGCTAAAGTGTGAACAGGTAATAGGTTATCTCATAGATACTTAATGAAAGCCAAAATGATGTGTTGTTGTATAAACAATCTAGTTCAAGCACAAGACAACAATGCAAATGGAATTCATGTGAAGGCTTATTTATTGTGGGATTTCCATGTACTATGTGATAACAAGCTCATGATTATTAGTTAATGAGACATGATGGATTGCATATGGAATGGTCTCATATCTGAAGCTTGCTAAATTAAAATGAAAAAGATAACAATACATATGAATGGATGATTCAACACAAGATGTGACTTGATGGCTTGAGATGGTGAAGATAGCAAGGAAAGGCTTCGAGGTACTAAGCAAGGGTGAAGGGCAAGCGACGGCTTGGCAGCCGAAGAACCTAGCTAGGGTGAAGAAGGAAGTACTTGCATTTGGTTGAGGTACTAATCAAGCTATGATGGCCATGTTTATGTGGAGGATCAAATCACTATTGGAATGTTTGATAGAAGTGACTTGATACTTTTTGGAGTTATTCATATTTGATGAATGGAATCAAGTCACGTGCTCAAGATGGCTATGCTCAAGTGACAAGATCAATATTGACATGTTGGCACCCTCACTTGATGAAGATTGGAAGGGACGGCATCAATTCAAAAGAACAACTCAAGTGGTACAAATTCATATTTCCGTTTGTCTTGAGTTTAATAGGTATGCCGTACTATTAAGAGGGATGCATCATGTTGATAGATAATGTTCCATAAGTGCTCAAGCCAACCCATGTGAGTTTTGAGTATTTGAGAGACAAAAGAGCTAACTGATTTGTTGCTGGTCTGGCAATACCGGACGTGTCCGGTATTCATACCGGACGTGTCCGGTATTTGTCCAGCAGCTGTAAAATTGTTGTTCTCGGGTTGGTTAGTCGGGAGTTCCGACGTAGGTCGGGAGTTTCGACGGTCGGGAGTCCCGGCATGGGTCGGGAGTTCCGACGTGTCGCACTTCAACTGACTTGGAGGGTTCACTGTCCTGGTCGGTATTAATACCGGACGTGTCCGGTATGGATGACCAGAAGCCAACGGCTAGTTTTCAAAAGCCGTGAGGGTCGGGAGTTCCGACGTATGTCGGGAGTTCCGACGGTCGGGAGTTCCGACACCTCACTAACTTTAACTCAGTTACATGTTTTTCAAAATTACTGAGGGTCGGGGGTTCCGACTTGAGTCAGGAGTTCCGACGGTCGGAAGTCCCGGCATTCTTCGGGAGTTCCGATGCCTCACAACATCACTGTAACTTAGTTACTGTTGGCGCAGTGTGAGTCATACCGGACGTGTCCGGTATTGCAACGGCTATAAAACGGCTAGTTTTTCAAGGGGGCTATAAATACCCCCAAGCCTCCACCTTTGGAGGCTGCTGATTCTACTGACTTAGACACACGTTTTTGAGCCTTGCCAACCCTCTCTTAGTGAGTGATTGATCAAACTTGCAAAATCAATTTGTGGGTTGAGTGAAATTCAAAAGAGAGCCATCCAACCACTTGAGCACTTGTGCATATTGTCAATCTCGTGATTCGCATTTGTTACTCTTGGACTCTTCGGTCCTAGACGGTTAGACGTCGCCGGAGAGCACCCGGGAGATTGTGGTGTGCCTCGGAAAGTTTGTAACGGTCGATTCCGCCGCCTCGGAATCAATTAGTGGAAGGAGGAAAAGGAGTTGGAAAAGACTCCGGCTAGAGTGACCTTCGTGGTATCCTCTAGGGCTGACCTTCGCTGGGTCGCCCGCAGCCCCCTCAACGGAGAGTAGGACTCGAACGAGTCCGAACTTCGGTAAAACAAATATCGTGTCTCAATTCGCATTTCATTTGATATTTGTGTTGCTCTAGCACTTGTGCAGGTTCTCTGTGTATACTGATAGTTAAATTAGGTGCCTGCAGTTTGGTTTGAAGATAGAAATCAAAAGGAGCAAGTTCGGGGCTGATCTGCAGAAATCGTGTATACCGGACACGTCCGGTATTCATACCGGACACGTCCGGTATTTCCTGCCTGCACTAAAAATATTTATTCTCTGTTCTAACTTGATGTTGCAGGGTTGTAGCTTCTAGATATATTCTTTATACCTTGTTTACTCTGTGGCTAACTTGTGAGGGGTGGTAGTACTCTTAATTTGGAGTTTCCATTTTGGAAACTCCCCTTTCTAATTGTTTCCGCATTTAAAGGTGTTAATTTTCAGAAACGCCTATTCACCCCCCCTCTAGGCGACATCCTAGGTCCTTTCAATTGGTATCAGAGCGAGGTTCTCACCTAAAGCTTCACCGCCGTGAGAAAAGGATGTCGACGCCTATCGAGTTGGAGCCGGTGCTTCTCCAAAATGATGGTTCAAACTTTCTACCTTGGTCAATACATGTACTCAATGCTTTTAGAGATATTAGTCCTCTTGTTGAGCATATTGTGGATGCAAGCATACCTCTTTCTATAGTTGATTGGAGCAACTACAAAAATTTGTCAAAAGAGGAAGAGATATGCGTGCAACTCAATGCTCAAGCTATTAATATTATTTTGAGTACATTGAGTGTAGAGGTTCAAGATGAGGCAATCTTCAATGGACAACCACCTCCGGAGAGTGCTCATCTCATTTGGACTAGACTTTTTGATTTGTATGGAAAATCCAAATGTGATGATGCAATTGAGATTAAGTCATTGGAAAGTATGTCCATTGTGTCATCATACAATGAAGAAGCCTCACAAGACCTCAAGAGCACCGAGCCGGAGCAAGAAGTGCAAGCAAGACATGACGTCTTTGTCTGCTTTCACATATCTGGGGACGTGTCCGGTATGCCCACTGGGACGATGTCCGGTATGGCGAAGGCAAAGCAGAACCCGAGCAAGCATTTGTTTGCAACGATGCTCAAGCCCGATGGCGACCAAGTGATGAGTCAACCTCAGTATCCCATGATACTCGTCAGTTGTGTCTCATGGCCAAGAAAAGCAAGAAGAAGAATAACAAGAAAGATCAAGAAAAGGAGAAAGCACAAGTAGATGATCAAGATAAGAGTGATGTTGAAGTTGAAGACAACTACAACCTTGATCATCTCAACCATAAAGACAAGTTCATCATCATGAAGATAGTTGAAAAGAATGATGAGCTTGAAGAAGAGATTGAGAAGCAAGAGCAATCGCTTCAAAATCAAGAAAAGTTTCTCATCTCCAAATTGCAAGAGCTAAAGGCAATAAATGAGAGGTATGAAAAATTGTCAATTGAGCATGCTTTAGCTACTAACTCCTCTTCTAGTGTTTCACAACTAGAGAAGGAAAACTTCGAGCTCAAAGCAAGGCTAGATGAACTATCAAGCAAGTATAATGAGCTACAAGCAAATTATGTTCATCTAAAGTGCTCTCATGAGGAAGTAGTAGAATCAAGCATCATGCTTGAGGTGGCTCATGAGGTTGTGATTACATCGGTAAAATTCTCTCAACCTCTAACACATCCGCTCACTAGTACACCATCTCAATTAAATATTTCTTGTACTAATGAATGTGCTCCTCAAGCAAGCCAACCTTCGATTGAGCTAAATCTTATAGAAAACATAGAGCTCAAAGAAGAAGTGCAAAGATTAAAGAAAAATGTGATTCGGTTGAAGGGTAAGGAGAAAGCACAACCTTCTCAAGATAACCGTGATAACATGGTGAAGAAGCTTGAGAAGGGTTCAAACCTTGCTTTCTCCAAAGCCCAACAAAAGAATCACATCTCAAGCAAGGCCAACACAACCAAGAGCAAGAAACATGGAAAAAGGATGTGCTATGGTTGTGGATTGTATGGACATGAGTGGGCTATGTGTCCACACAAGAGTTGGGCCGACAAAGTTGAAGCCGCCAATCAAAAGGCTTCTACCAAGAAATGCCCAATGTACAAAGAAGCAAGAAAGAAAGCCCAAGTTGCAACTAGAAGATGCTATGGGTGCAATGAGATGGGCCACAAGGTTGATAGATGTCCATACAAGCAAATCAAGCATAGAGCACACAAAGGCCGCATATGCTATGCTTGTAGAAGAAAGGGGCATCTAAGCTATGAATGCCCAAATGGTAAAACTCCTAAGCCAAACACATTTGTTTATAATGATATGCTTAGGAAGACCACAAATGGAGTTAGCACTAGTAAGGTGATGTGTTCACCACAAACTAATGCTAAAGCCATTTGGGTGCCTAAGCACTTATTGACTAACTCAAAAGGACCCAACAAGAGTTGGGTACCAAAGTGTGCTTAGGTTAATGATGTAGGTACTTGGTAATGGGATGAAGGTTTCAGGGTGGTTGAGCAAGCAAATTGACAATATTCACTCAATCTATCAACCAATTCTCATCATAATCTCTTATATGGTTGACCCGAAGATAATTCAATGAACATATCATAGATTTCATCCTCAACATTGGTAACAAGTACCTAAAACCTTGTAGGATAGCCACTTTGTTTGTTTCGTGTTCTATAGTTCACAAATAGGTACATTTGTGAAATAATGAAAGTGGCTAATTAATTTCACTTGAGATTTATCATGTTTGCCATATGATGCTTTTGATCGTTCTCTAGTAGAGTAATTTATCTGTTGAGATGCTAGTATACAATAAATAATAAAGCTAAACAAAAAAAAATTATTACATGCAGTGATTTAATTGGTTCTGTCCTGAACCTATCGGACGTGTCCGGTATTACTTCCGGACGTGTCCGGTATGGCCAGGGACAGAAAGTCAATGTTTCTGTTCTGTGTATTCCGGACGTGTCCGGTATACTACCGGACATGTCCGGTATTGCATGGACCAGAACACTAATTGTGTTGCAACTGAGTATTCGATCCATACATTTTTCATATATCCCTAACATACTCAGAAGCTTGTGTTTTATCAAATCTAAGTGGATTGTGAGCATCTCTTAAGCTCACTTTTAAATATGGCAATCTTATTTGGTTCATGGTCAAAATGAAAATTGGCTCTCAATTTCTTATCAGAATAAAAGTGCTCGTTGAAAGTCATTCAAAATACTTGAAGCACTTATTTAGGGGGAGCTAAATTTCTATTTTGCACCATTGTGGACTAACAAATTTATCTAGCACTCTTTGTAGTCCTTTGGATGAAAAATTGAATTTGTATCAAGCATGATTACTTGGCAATCAAGGTCAACATAAAGATTATCATGCCATGTGTCTTCTTAGTGGTATTCTTGTGGGCTCAAGGCAAAGGTATGTTTTTACATACATGTATTGTAAGTGCATCTAAGGCCCTTTACATGTTAGAATGTGCATTTGTGTGATATAGGAGAGATGTTTTTCAAAACCCACAACTAGCATGTGTAGGTGGTGTGAATTTGAAAAACTATTTGAATCTTGGTCTTTGTGACCTAGCCTTGTCATGTGGTGATTATGGCTCTCCTTGATTGTTTGATCGGCTAATCACACATGACATGGTTTTTCTTAAGTCCACAATCTACTTTGTCTCACTTTATCTCTCTCAAGCAAGCAAATTATTGATTATGCCATTTATTTGGAAAAGAGAAAATAAATTGATGGCATTCGATAAGAAAAGTGATAGTACTCGGTTTGGATCAAGATCATACACCTTTTTGGACTGAGCAACAACAGAGAAAGGGATTGGAAGAGTGAGAACACATCTTGGAATTATTTGGGCCAGCCCGCGTATACCGGACGTGTCCGGTATGAGCGGGACTATAAAAACAGAGCATACCCCTTCGGCCCAAACAGACTTGCCTCCTCCAAATCAACCAGCCGACGCCCTTCTTCCCACCTAGGGCGACCAAGGATTTCACCAAGGAAAAGAGAGAGAGGGAGATTGCATTGGAGAAGGCTTGGATCAAGGATTGAAGGCCCGTGGATTTCGATTTCACATCGCTCTCTCTTCTCTCCCCTCAAGGTACCCTAATCACGGACCTCGTCCGATCTACTTGGTCAATACATGATTTGAAAATTCCTTCGGTCAATATGCTGCATTGGTGATGGAGAAGCAATGCCCAAAGTTTGGTATTAATCCGTGTTGGTTTGAATCAAGGAACCCTGGTTAGGGTTGCTGGTCGCCCATACCAGACGTGTCCGGTATGCTACCGGACGTGTCCGGTATGACCCAGCAGAGCAGGCTCCCTGCTTCCTTTGATTCAATGCTATCCTAGAATTGTTTATTAGGCACAGTTTCTTCTGTATCTATGTTTTGCAAACCTTGTGACAATGGTATGTCAAGGTGATTGTAAAACCTTGGATAAAAGAATCTATGTCTAATTACAATTCGAGAAGAAGCTGTGGGCATGTATCTAAAATTCTATGAAAATCTTTGGATCTGGGGACAGCAGCCATGAGTGGACGACAGGAGCGAGGTCCAAGCACGTGCATGATCCAAAGACTTGAGAAGTACAAGAAGGCGAGACAGATATGCATCTTGGATTTCAAATTGACCAAATAGGAGGACCACCGAGTGCCTCTCTAGTGCAACAGCTCGATGCAGAGGGGTCCGGAACTCTTCTTCCCGGACACGATAATCGATGAGTTCAGAGTGAGTCTAGAGATGAAAGAAAGAGGAAGAGCAGCCGAGAGGATCGAGACGGTGACAGCTCGGATGAGGAGGAGGAGCCAGTTCCTCGATTCAAACCGACTGGTCGGGGATGCACTATGGTCTCCTTGAGAACACGTCTGCCCCTAATGTACCCTCCTATCTTCCCGAGTTGATTACAGAGGAAAGGGTATGACCCGGAGAGAGCTAGAGATGAGCGAAGGGTTGATCCGAGGGCTTACCTAAGGTTCATCGATCACCGCTTCGAGACAGCCTTTCACCCGGATTTCTACTCCAGTGTGATTCTCATCGAAACCCCGTGATTGCCGTGTCTCGGTGGATTGGTGGCGATTACATTCTGAGAGTTGCGAAAGGCCTCGATTGATCATGCCATTGCTATTTGCCAACATGACCGGGGCTTATGAGATCATGGAGTTCGGCATATGACCGGAACACGAGGTAGTAGCTCGATTCTATGCTACTCTGCTTGTTGAGGAGGATGAGCGGCGAATGCACTTTGGATGCTTGAGGGCGATGGTACAAGTGTTGACTATGATGTTTTTGCCGCCCAACTTGGCTTCTCGGAGGATGATCTCCGAGAGGGACAGGATCCACACCGAAAGAGGTGCTACCTGACAAACTTGCCTATATGTATCCACCAGGTGGTGAGAAGGGAGCTGTGGGAAGGTTCAGGTCTTCACCCTACTTATAGATACACAGGCAGAATGTTCAGAAGACTATTGACCGCAAGGGTGGAGACAAGGGAAACATAACAGATTACTCCAGAACCTACTCCACGAGGATGGCACCTGATGCTCGGCCTTTCAAATAGATTTGACTTCATTTGGTCCGAGATCGAGGAGTGGGGTGAGAGGCCGCTCAAGGGATGTGGATTTGCTCCTTACATCATGTATATGGTTGAGCGGTGACAGGACACACTTTCGAGTATGATAAGATTCACAAGGCCACTCAAGATTATTGCAGATCCACTGAGACAGGGGTTACCTCCAGCCCGAGACCCGGGAGCAAGCGGCGGCACCAGAGGCGATGCATCTCGGAGTGGTGCACCAGCAGAGCTTCACCTTCACCACGTGCACCTCCACGTTCTACTTCACGCCGTGGCAGCCCCCTCGCCTATCCGCAAGCTTTTCAGGCTCCATATTTGGGATGTGTAGAGATCATCCAGACCAGCAGAAGGAGAGGGAGGCTAGGAGGAAGGACACTCGGACTTTGAAGCAAATTGCTTCTAATCTTGAGCTTGATCCTCCTAGGTCTCCTCTATCGAGATGAGGCAGCTAGTGAGCACGAGGCCGAGGAGCAGCAGAAAGGCTAGATATGATAGAGAGTATGTTGAGTTCATACAATGACAAAGAAGCAGCAGTGAGGCACTGAGCACCCCGACACTCTACCACTTCAGGCTCGTGTGCCTACTCACTCTCACCACGTCCCCAAGACTGCAGACGACTATGCTACTGATTGGTGGAGTGACTGGCAGTGGTGGTGGCTTCTCACGGTCCTGTGGCTATGACGCGTCAGGTGCGGGTGGTTCTCGTCCAAATAGGTGTTGCACGCCTTCGAGATGATGAGGATGCTGGTCGAGATGATGATGATGAGTGATCTCGACTTTCCGTGATAGCTTGTAGCCCTTTGTCCTTAGTATGTCATTGTTGGACCTTTGTGGTGATAGATGACAAAGGGAGAGAGAGACCGATTAAAGCTTGGGATAGTTTCATTTGCTTATCTTTGTACCAAGATATGTACTTTGTCAGTGTAGTTTGTTTTGAGCTTCATTGATGTATCAGTGTAGTAGTTTGTTTTTGAGCTTCATTGATGTATCTTGGATTTGTGATAGATTGTATCATGTGAGAGATGAGACTTACTTATGCTTTATCTTTGTATCTCTTGAGACATGATCTTTATCTATATATATCGATTGGTTTCGGACTTGAGAAAATTTGTAATGAGTGCTATGTGTGAATTACATATGTCATATTTATTTTCATAAGGACTATGCATGCTAGAATGAAAATATTTGATGTGATGCTTTTATATTTATTCTTGTGTGATATATCTTGTCATATGCATCACGGTTTCACTTTGTCACACACACATGCACCTTACGGATGCAATGATTTAGGGGAGTCTCCTATATGTTTTAGTATGTGCAATTGACATTTGAGGTCATTTTGTGAATTCTAATCATAAGCACATATTAAGGGGAGCCTCTCATAAATCATTGAACCCAAAAGTTTAAATGTTTATATCATTTTGTAAGCTTTAATCAAGTTGTCATCAATCACCAAAAGGGGGAGATTGAAAGTGCATCTAGCCCTTTAGTGGGTTTTGGATGATTGAATGACAACATGATTAAAGGACTAACCCGCTTGCTAAAGTGTGAACAGTAATAGGTTATCTCATAGATACTTAATGAAAGCCAAAATGATGTGTTGTTGTATAAACAATCTAGTTCAAGCACAAGACAACAATGCAAATGGAATTCATGTGAAGGCTTATTTATTGTGGGATTTCCATGTACTATGTGATAGCAAGCTCATGATTATTAGTTAATGAGACATGATGGATTGCATATGGAATGGTCTCATATCTGAAGCTTGCTAAATTAAAATGAAAAAGATAACAATACATATGAATGAATGATTCAACACAAGATGTGACTTGATGGCTTGAGATGGTGAAGATAGCAAGGAAAGGCTTCGAGGTACTAAGCAAGGGTGAAGGGCAAGCGACGGCTTGGCGGCCGAAGAACCTAGCTAGGGTGAAGAAGGAAGTACTTGCATTTGGTTGAGGTACTAATCAAGCTATGATGGCCATGTTTATGTGGAGGATCAAATCACTATTGGAATGTTTGATAGAAGTGACTTGATACTTTTTGGAGTTATTCATATTTGATGAATGGAATCAAGTCACGTGCTCAAGATGGCTATGCTCAAGTGACAAGATCAATATTGACATGTTGGCACCCTCACTTGATGAAGATTGGAAGGGACGGCATCAATTCAAAAGAACAACTCAAGTGGTACAAATTCATATTTCCGTTTGTCTTGAGTTTAATAGGTATGCCGTACTATTAAGAGGGATGCATCATGTTGATAGATAATGTTTCATAAGTGCTCAAGCCAACCCATGTGAGTTTTGAGTATTTGAGAGACAAAAGAGCTAATCGATTTGTTGTTTGATCTCAGCAATACCGGACGTGTCCGTATTCATTCATACCGAACGTGTCCGTATTTGTCCAAAGAATGTAAATTGTTGTTCTCGGGTTGGTTAGTCGGGAGTTCCGGCGTGGGTCGGGAGTTTCGACGGTCGGGAGTCCCGGCATGGGTCGGGAGTTTCGACGTGTCGCACTTCAACCGACTTGGAGGGTTCATCGTCTGGTCATACCGGACGTGTGTCCGATATTAATACTGGACGTGTCCGGTATGGATGACCGTAAGCCAACGGCTAGTTTTCAAAAGCCGTGAGGGTCGGGAGTTCCGGCGTATGTCGGGAGTTCCGACGGTCGGGAGTTCCGACACCTCACTAACTTTAACTTCGATTATGTGTTTTCAAAATTAGAGGTCGGGGTTCCGACTTGAGTCGAGTTCCGACGGTCGGAAGTCCGGCATTCTTCGGGAGTTCCGATGCCTCACAACATCATCAGTAACTTAGTTCTTGTTGGCCTGCAGATGTGAGTCATACGGACGTGTCCGGTATTGCAACGGCTATAAAGCGGCTAGTTTTTCAAGGGGGCTATAAATACCCCAAGCCTCCACCTTTGAGGCTCACTGATTCTCGACTTAGACACACGTTTTGAGCCTTGCCAACCCTCTCTTAGTGAGTGATTGATCAAACTTGCAAAATCAATTTGTGGGTTGAGTGAAATTCAAAAGAGAGCCATCCAACCACTTGAGCACTTGTGCATATTGTCAATCTCGTGATTCGCATTTGTTACTCTTGGACTCTTCGGTCCTAGACGGTTAGACGTCGCGGAGAGCACCCGGAGATTGTGGTGTGCCTCGGAAAGTTTAGTAATGGTCGATTCCGCCACCTCGGAATCAATTAGTGGAAGGAGGAAAAGGAGTTGGAAAAGACTCCGGCTAGAGTGACCTTCGTGGTATCCTCTAGGGCTGACCTTCACTGGTCGCCCGCAGCCCCCTCAACGGAGAGTAGGACTCGAACGAGTCCGAACTTCGATAAAAACAAATATCGTGTCTCAATTCGCATTTTATTTGATATTTGTGTTGCTCTAGCACTTGTGCAGGTTCTCTGTATATCTTGATAGTTAAATTAGGTACCGCAGTTTGGTTTGAAGATAGAAATCAAAAGGAGCAAGTTCGGGGCTGATCATAGAATGTCGTATATCTGGGACACGTCCAGGTATTCATACTTCTACACGTCCCCGATTTCCTCGCTGCACTAAAAATATTTATTCTCTGTTCTAACTTGATGTTGCAGGGTTGTAGCTTCTAGATATATTCTTTATACCTTGTTTACTCATGGGCTAACTTGTGAGGGGTGGTAGTACTCTTAATTTGGAGTTTCCATTTTGGAAACTCCCTTTCTAATTGTTTCCGCATTTAAAGGTGTTAATTTTCAAACGCCTATTCACCCCCCCCCCTCTAGGCGACATCCTAGGTCCTTTCACCGACACAAGGGGGCGGCGGACAGTGAGCGCCTCTCTCCTCACGTCTGCGCCGCCTCCCTCCCCTCCTCTCCCTCTCTAGCCTAGCGGCGCCACCACCCTCCCCTCCCGGTGGCGTTCCTCCCCCGGACGGCGCGGTGGGCTGGAGTTCGTGGTGGCGCGGTGGTGAGGGGCCTTGACCCGCGTCCCTCGCGGCTCGAGGCGGGTGATGCGGCGGCCAGGGCGAGATCCAGCCGACGCCTCCGCCTCCCGGCCGAGATCTAGTGGCGGTCTGGGGATCAAGCCCCTCTCTCTCCTCCCTCCGGCAATGGTGCGCGTAGCGTGGGCGACGGATCCGGTGGCAGGCTTCGGCGGGACGCGTCGGATCCGGTGGCGGCACGGAAGCCCCTATCTCCTCCCTCCAGCGACACAATGACACGAGGGACCGAGGAGCTCCTCTGTCTCCTTCTCCGACGGCATGGATCTGGGCAAGGAGGTCCTCCCTCTCCCTCAAGCCGCCCGCCATGCCGCGACGCCGGCCCAATGCCGGCACCTGCCAAGGCCATTGAAGCGCCGCACGGCCAGCGCGCCGTAAACGCTTCCCCGACGCGCGCCTTACACCCACCGCGATGCAGGCCTTGTTTTGTTGCGCTTAGCCAGCGGCACCGCCACCACAGCCAGACATTGCATATAGCGCGCCTTGTAATCAGCGCCCCGCTGCAAGCCGCCCGCCCACCGCAGCCTTCGTCTTGCCACCGCGCCCGCTGCTGCGCATGACCCCGCGGCCAGGTGCCTCCCCATCGATGTCGCGCATACACCTTAATAGGGCGGATTTGCCCCATCGGTATTTGCGAGCGCTGGGTTGCAAGGGCCACCGTCAGCGCCCGATCTTGGGGTTGCTTGGGCGCGCCATGACCAATGGGCGAGGTCGTCGAGGCAGCCGTCAGCACGAGCACGGGTTGCCGGAGCGCCATGGCGGCGGCGGGCGTATGGCAAGGTCTTGGCCGAGACGGTGCTCTCGGCCACGGCGCGATCACCGATCTTCTGTCCGCCGCGAGACTTCGCGTCGATCATGAAAGCGATATGCAACGAAGAGAACGAGCGGATAAGAATGAAGAGGAAGGAAGCCACGCGCATGCTGCCTGCAGACTGCATGGAGAAAAAAAAGTAGGAAAAACGATGTTTTTGCCCCTGCGGATGGGATAACTGTGATAAGGGCATTTTAGTCATTTCGCATCTGATTTTATGTGCTTTGTTTCTTTTAAATCGTTTAATCAGCCTCTAAATAACGGACATCCAAACCAGGGGCAAACTGCTCCTTCGTTTCAAAATAACAGGGGTAAAATCACAAAGTTGAAAAAATAAGGGTAAAATCACAGTTGAACTTCTGGACAGGGACAAAAACACCGTTTTCCCAATTTATAAAAAGGAGTATTAACATCTATGCCACCAAATAAGTTTATAATAAAAATAATTTTTTTGGTGTCTATAGTTCTTTGTGCTTGTATCTGGATGCAAAGTATTGATTGGAACTAAAATTAGTGAAATTGAACGATTTGAAATGATTGAAAGAAGGAAAAAAAAAGGTGGATAACAAGAAAACCACGCTGAACTGAGCCATCGACTTCTTGTTCTGCCCGCTAGTGCTCAGCCTATCAGCTCGCTGTATTGATCTTGGGGGTGCATGTACTTGGGCCAAGGGGGGGCATTGCCTAAAATTTAGGATAGTTAGCTCTAGATTTTTCTTTTGTTGTGGGTGCATATGCATACACTATCATCAGTCTGTTCGTTTTGTTGTATTTGGTTTATAAGTCATGGCTTATCAGTCAACGAATAATATTTTTCTCTTACATTAAATCAGCCAGCAGTATTTTTATCCATGACTTATAAGTTAAACGAGCCCAAACAAACAGGACGCATATAGGTAGCTTCGCCCCTGGTTGTGTGAGAAAAACACTGTGACGTAACTGATAAACTGATAAGCAGTTGAAGCGAACGTGGCGCAGGTGCAAATGGAATTGTTTATTTCCTTTTTACACATGTGGCGACTAAACACGCCTGAAAACGACCAAACATGCCTAAAAACGTGTTTGAAGGGGCATCATGCATGCACGATGGTCGAGTAGCACGAAAGCACCCCACTACTTGCCATTGTGTACTCGCCACTGTTTTCGCTCTGAAAAAGCCTGCACGGCCGCTCCGTCCGTGTCCGCATCTGCGTGGTCCGTACTGCCACAATAACGGTGCGTGCCAGCCGTCAGTTGGGACTGGTAGACAGCCGGCTCGAAGTCGAACGAAGACCCGTGCTGGTGCTGCCCAGCCGGCCACGGCAAAGCCATCGCTTTGCTTGCTTGCGCCCGGCGGCCCGGCGTGTTGGGCCGTTGCAGGCTGGCAAGTAGCATCTCACCTCACCCGCCGTTCTGGTTCGCGCTGCGGCCTTTTTCGTTTTTTCTTTTTGAGTCCTCGGCTTGTAGGTCGGCCCGCGATGCCGCGAGGAGATGCTGATGGATCCAGGCATTCAGCCCGTTTCGATCGGTGAGCTCGGCTTGGAATGGAAGGCCTTCCGAGAAGCGTGTAGAGCCCCGCGCGGGGAAGTTTTCGGCTCCACCCGCCCGGAATAAAATTCAGTGGACCCTGGGTCCAAACCCACTTCCGTGTGTGCCCCTAGCACGGATGGTTGCCACGTAGCGCTATGAAAAATCAGACACAATAGTCCCCTTTTATTTGTTTCTTTGGTTTCTTTCTTTTCGTTATGTCTTCATTTTATTTATTGAATCTACTCTTTAATTTATTTGAATTTATTTTTTTTTTGCCACGAAACTTATTTGACTTTATTATGTTTTCAACGGTACGAACATTCATTCCGTGAACTTACAATACTTTTGCGTAAAGATAGAACATTTTTGCATAAAGATAGAACTTTTTTCTCATAAAGCTATAACTTTGTGTTATTCTCAACATTTTACTTTTTCCAGCTAGAGCATTCTTCTCATAAAACTAGATCATTTTTCTTCTAGTCCTAGAACATTATTGTTGTGAACTGAATATGAAACTATTTTTTGTGAACTTATAACATTCTTTGTTCGAATCTAGAACATTTTTCTCATAGATGTACAATATTGTCTTCTTGAATCAGAACATTTTTTTCTCCTAAAGATTTAACATTTTCTAGTGAAGCTAGAACGTTTTATTTTTCTCGTAAAACTACAACCATTTTCTCATGAAACTAGAATATCTATGAGTAGAATGCTCTGGAACATCTGATTTTCTTCTAAATCTAGAACATGCTGCTATCTTGGCCTCAAAATATTTATTGTGAAGCTGGAAAATTTTATTTTCAACTTGGAACATTTTCTCATGAAGTTGGAATTTTTTCCCGTCAACCAAGAATATTTCCTCATGAATATGCAATGTATTTCTATTTACTTTATTTAAAATATTGTTCTCCTGCACTTGGATCAACTTTCTCATGAATATGGAACATTGTTCTGCTCAATTCAAAAAAGTTTCAACCTTGTTGTAAAAAAAAGTTTCAAATTTACGAGAAAAATGGTATTTGAAATCATCAAATACTGGGATTGTTCCAAAACTCGTGCTGTAAGAAACATAATACTAGGTTTGAAAAATATATTTTTCTTACGTTTGGTTCATGCCACCGAAAAGCCTAATTACCGTTGGCAAGCCAAATAGAATTTGGCGTTGGCCAGCTAGAACGCATGCGGCAGCGAGGAGGACTGAACACGGGCAACGGAGACATGGATGAGGTGGCACTGTGGCAGACTGGCAGGTACGTACGGAGGTACCTAGTGCTTACGTACTGCTTGCATGGAGTTCAAGAATCTGTGGTTAATTAGCTTAGAAGAAACAACGGTATTTCCAAAACTAATCAAATCAGTAATCCGACTTCACCATAAAAATTCATTGTCCATAAAACAGGATCCATGTTAGCTATATTTAAATGTAATATAAAATCAATGGTATTGTGCATTCTACGTGTCATGGCCTCTGACATAACTCCAAAAAGCATTGTTCCTTGCCAAATTCTCTCGGCCCTTGAACTTGCTTGGCCTCGTTCCAAACAACTAGTTCCTTTATGACATATAAAACCCATAAAACCCTGATTTAGAGCCGATAACGCACATTTCCGATCGTTTTCACATGAGATCATATCTATATCTTGGGCAATTCTTCAATCTATGGATCCGGGCTCTCCCACATTTGGTGGGAAAATATATAAGGTAGTTGTAAACATACATACTTTTTTAAATACATACTTCTGTGATTCGAATTTTTTTGAAACAATGCATATCCATAATTTACCCATATGTGGTCTTTGTTGCAAAAGTTGGGATTCAAAGTCAATATAAAAAATATCATGCAAAAATGACAAAACTTAGGTGCATAGGCACTACAAGACAAATTTTTAGGACTTTAGTCTTCTAGTGCACATGGACTTCAATTTTGTCATTTTTGCATGATTTTTTCTAGATTGGGTTTAAATCTCAAACTTTGAAACAAAGTACATATATGAATGCACTATGGATATGCATTGTTTCAAAATTTTCCAAATCACGGATGCATGCTTTTTGAAAAAGTTTGCATGTTTACACCCGCCTTTAGGTTTGCACTGTATAGTTTGCCTATTTTGGTTGTATCCAGGTTTTGTCATGTACAACATTTAATTTTGCTTGTCTGGATTGCAAATTCTAACCTACAGTACATGTGTTAGCTGGAGAAATGCCCGCTAACTACATGGGTCCAATTAAATATAAATAAGTCCGCCAGCTAAAATATACATGTACCTTTAAGAAGCGATGGACCATTCACTAGAATTTTTCCAACTATTGGAACTAGAAGTAGCCAACCCACCTAACCCTCCATCACCATTTCTCCCCACCCCTTTTAGGCCTTGTTCCCACCTAACCCTCCATCACCATTTCTTCCCCACCCCTTTTAGGCCTTGTCCCCCGCCCCTTTTGAGTCCTCGTTCGTTTCTACACCAAACAAGAGAGTTGGAGGAGATTGAGGAGAATTTTGACTTATAGGGAATTAAATCCTAGGGGATTTTGACTCGTAGGGGATTAAATCCCCTAATCTCCTCCAACCCCCTTGGTTTGGGGTAGAGATGAACAGGGTCTTAGGGAGGAAAGTATGGGAGATCACCATTTGAGGTGTTTGGCTTGTTATTCTTGGCTCATTACGATCTTTATTTCTTGTATAAGGAAACACTGAAATTTTCCAATCGCAACCTCCCCAGGACAATCGGTTCACGGCAAACACGGATCGACTGAACACGGTCAGACTCGGACATACCATATCGCCATTCGATCTTTGGAAGACGATCCGAACAACCCCAGTCAGATAATCACGGCATGGCAAGACAGATGGCATTAACGGCAAGAGAGAGTAATGGTCGGAAAAGTCCAATCATGCCCGGAGAAAAAGATTCTCCTGGTCGTCCTTCCCGGAGACTCGCCGTGCTGTTTGTTAGAACCACCCCGTGAGATCGCATCGGACGCTCCAGCTTCGTCGGAGCTAGCAAGATCGGCGCCCAGGATAACCTCGCGATCGCCCCGGTCGGCAACAACCAGCCTCCGACATCCGCTCCTTAAAACCCTATAAACAGCCCAGCCGTCAGCAACAAAGCAGCCAGAGCAAGCAAGCGCTGCTCGGCGAAAATGGAAGGCGAAGCAGCGGCGAGCCGCCACGCCGACGAGCTGGATCCCCTCGCCCTCACCCTCGGATCCATCTACGCCACCGCCGCCGCCGCTGCTCCAGCCTCACCACCGCGCGCCACCCAACGCCGCCGCCTCAACAAAGGTTTGGCTCCCATCTACGCCGCCGCTGCTCCAGCTTCACTGCCGCCGGTTGCTCCGCGCGCCGTCCGCCGCCGCGCCAACCGCGTCAACCCACGCGCCGACGCCGGCGACCTGCTTGTCCAGGCGCCGTTCCCGTGGGCGACCGAGCGGCCCGCGCAGCACGGCACCCTGCAGAGCCTGCTGCGCCGGGGCGTCACGTCCGTCGAGGGCCAGGCGCGGTGCAAGCGGTGCGGCGCCAGGAAGGGCATCGCCTACGACCTCGAGTCCAAGTTCCGGGAGGTGCGCGAGTACATCGTCGCGAACCGTCACGCCATGTACGACCGCGCGCCCAAGACGTGGGAGTTCCCGGCGCTGCCGGACTGCGACGCGTGCGGGCACAAGGGCGCCATGTGGCCGGAGATCGCCGCGGACAAGCACGAGATCAACTGGCTCTTCCTCTTCCTGGGCCAGATGCTCGGCTGCTGCACGCTGGAGCAGCTCAAGTACTTCTGCATGAACAACGGACGGCACCGCACCGGCGCCAAGAACAGGGTGCTTTACTACGCGTACATTGAGATGTCCAACCAGCTCTTGTCGTTTGATTGAATTGAATGGTGCTAGACCGGTAAATTAAATTATCCTGCGCATCTAGATTATCTATCTATCTATC
This sequence comes from Miscanthus lutarioriparius, assembly GCA_904845875.1. NCBI lineage: Eukaryota > Viridiplantae > Streptophyta > Magnoliopsida > Poales > Poaceae > Miscanthus > Miscanthus lutarioriparius. The sequence goes on along the minus strand of CAJGYO010000005.1, from coordinate 35,111,427 downwards.
AGTGAGCAATCAGATATATTTTAATCTAGATTGTATGTTGTTTTGTTGATCCAGTAGTTTCATCAGTTGAAAAGATACTAGATGCTATGATAACAAAACGTAGTGTTTGCTTCATTATTGTTACACTTGGTTGTAACGTTTACTATTCGTTGGTCTTAATATATGCTCTGTAGCGGGCATGACTTTTATGTCACTGTATATGTTTCCTCTGTTACCCTATTTGTTTTTGTCCTTGATTTTATCGATTTGTTTCCTTAAAATTTCATAGCGAAAGTTTTTCACATAAATAGCCGTGGGAAATATTTCAGTTATAAAGATGTGGCCTTATGAAATAGTTGCATTAAGATCATGCTCCATGGTTAAAAAAATGAAAACTTGAAGCTTGCGTCTACGGTTGCTTGTCTATTTAATTGACATGCTTTTGGTAAATGATGATAAAATATTATGAAAAAAACTATTTGATGCCTCATTATAAATTTCAAAGTATTTTCTATTTCATTGATAATTCACAAACAAATGACAAATAAATAGCTACCTCTTCATTGTTTCATAGCAATTTTGAAAGAATTTGAAGATATTTGTTGTAGAGCATGGAAAAGTTGCTTTTTGGGACCAATGATCATCACCCTAGGTTCCGTAGGTCATTTTAAACATTCAACGGAGAGCTGGGAGACATCTCTTTTTGTTATTAAAAAACATTTAGTTCATATGATATTTACTCAAATCTTAGTTATTCTTGCTGCGAGAGCACATGCAAAGCTCAAAAACCATCCATTTAGTGAAAACGTAATCCCATTCAATAGATACCGCAATTTTCATCCACTGAATATATAGAAGTTGCAATCTACTCCCTCCATCATGAAATATTGTATTCTAGACATTCACAAAATAATTAAGGGAGAGTGTAATAGACCCATGTTTCTTCACTTAACTTCCTATTAACTTTCTAATCTATTGAAATCCGATTCTATTCTCCAGGATTAAAGGATGGACTCTTAGTTTCCTTATACAATAGCAAGTACTGAATCAAGTATTTCTATTTAGTAAACATCATCTTTTTGTTTCCCGAATCCCTTAAATAGCGTTTGGTTGGGATACAAGATGGAGTGGATGGTTCTGTGTCTGGTTTCTGGAGGGGACGGACACATTTTTTGTTTGGCCGATGAGGAGGGACTGGACCGGCCCATTTTTTGTTTGGCATAGAGACACCAAAATATGGAATGAGACAATGACGTATGAGACCCAACTGTCAGATGAGACAATGTCCACACCCATGTCCACCTAAGATGACTTTGTCCATTAGTTTTTTTGGGCAGAGTCATTCCGCATCAAGGATAAATTTCAAATGCCAGACGGTGGGAGTAAATAAATCAACGGAAACTATAAATTTTATAATAAATAAATATCTTATTTCCAAATGAAATAAATTGGATCCACATGTACCTATTCATAAATCAGTTTTGCATATCCAAATCACAAATCCACATCTATAAATTTTCTTAAGGGATTCCTTTTGTAATGCAATTCTAGTGTGCTATTTATCTTGGCTAATACTCCCTTAGTTCCAAATTATAAGTCGCTTTGACTTTTTTGGTTCATCCATTTTGCTATATATCTAGACATTCATTATATCTAGATGCATAGCAAAATAGATGTACCAAAAAAGTAAAAACGACTTATCATTTGGAACAGAGAGAGTATTAAAGATGTTATTGCCGCCCTCACATGTCTACGTGCTGTGCGATTGGAGGTGAATCTCTTTTCCTCCCTTGCGGTGACATCGCAATCTCTTGGTTTAACGCTCTGCTGATCCATTAGATGTTAGCGCTCCGCGGCGACCTGCACGCGCTGGCCAGACGGTGTCGTTGCTGCAAAAGCGGAGCACCCTGTGGGCACATTGATGGCGAGCAACTGGCGGATGTACCGGTGGAGGGTGACGGGGAGCTCCTTGGAATCAGGCCCTCCGGCAATTCGTCATGCTCCATCCTTGCCCGTCGCCGCGCGCTGCCCTCGCATGTCTGCGTGCCGTGCAATCGGAGGTGAATCTCTTTTCCTCCCTAGCGTTGCCGTCCACGATCTCTTGGTTTAACGCAATGCTGATCCGTTAAATGTTAGCGCCCACGGCGACTTGCACGTCTTTGTGGCGGTGTCGTTGTTGCAAAAGCGGAGCACCCGTGGGCACATTCACTAGTACTGTAAAACTTAACGGCGACGGTCATTTTGGATTAATGGAGGCGGGGAATTGCAACACCTCCAATCAAAGGTCACGGTTAATCCAACCTTGTTAGAGGCGGTTGTTTTGCCAGTCTTGATTAATCGATTAATGAGGCGGTCGTATTAAGCTGCCCGCCTCGTTAATCGTTTAAAAAAAAAAAAAAACCCTAGCAAGCCCAATCGAGCCTGTCGCCGGGCCCAATCGAGCCCGCCGTTGTCGTGTCCGCACTTACGCCGCCGCATCCGTTGGAGGATCTGGCTGATGCCGCCTTCCTCCACGCCCAGCATCTGGCACGGCCCAGCGCAACCGCCGTGGGTCTCGGAAGCAAGGGAGTCGCCCATTGCCGCCGCCGCCTCCACCACCACCGCCTGGATCCGGCACCGTGGGAGAGGAAGGGAGGAGCACGATCGATCCGGCCGACTTCCGCCTCTGCCTCCCCAGCCGCCCATCACCGCGCCTCCACCGCCTAGATCCGGCACCGTGGGAGAGGAAGGGGTTGGAGCACGCTTGGATCTGGCCGACCTCCACCGGATCTCAGCCAACCTTCCTCTGCCTCCCGCCTCCCACATCGCCGGGCTCTCACCGCTGGATACGACACCATGGGAGAGGAAGGGAGTGGATCACGCTGATCCGCCCTCCACTCGCCTCCACCCACTGCTCCCCCACCGCACGCACTGGCCACGGGAGAGGGAGGAGAGGGAGTCGCCAGTGAGAGGAGAGAGGAGCCTGCGTTGGGATGGAGAGGGGGGCGGTGGTGTCGGGCTCTGGGATGAGAGAGCGGGATGGGGAGGGGACAGGGGCAGCTGGGAGTGGGAGGGGCGCGAGTGAGAGTGGAGAGAGGTTAACCTAAGTCCGGTTTATATATAAGCTGATAGATATGGGCTTTTGCCTGGGCTCCGAGCTGGGCCTATGTTTTTGGAGGCGGGCCTTACTGTGCGCCCGCCTCCTAAAATCAATTTATGGAGGCGGGCACCTTAAGGAGACCGCCTCCGTAAATAGCCTATTTTTTGAGACGGTTGTCTTAAGGCACCCGTCTCCATAAATCGATTTTAGGAGGCAATTGGATTTTAACCGCCTCCATTAATCGATTTTACAAGGCGGGCAAACATGACCAGCTCGGTAAATAAATGTGACCGCCTCCGTTAATAGCCCAGTATTTTTTGAGGCGGTTGAATTTTGTACCCGCCTCTATTAATGTTTGGGCACCGTCACCAAAATCATCTCTGTAGCAGCGATTGATGGCCGGGCACTGGCGGATGTACCTGGTGGAGGGCGACGGGGAGCTCCTAGTGGCGAGGAAGCTCTACATACATGGTGCGTCAGAACAGTGAGGCTGTGGAGGTGCATGCTAAGAGACACATCCTCGGAAGGAAGTTGTTTTTGGGGTCCGTGATGTTGGCGGTGGCCCAGGACCTATTCCTCGTGGCTGGGCTGCGGGACCTATTCCTCGTGGCTGAGATGCGGGAGAGCTGCGTCTACTTCGCGCGGTGCGAGGTACGGTGGAGATGCTGGCGTCGTACGCCATCTGCGAGCACTCGATGATGGACGAGGAGATGAGGGCCGTTCCCATCGCCGGTTGCCACTCCGCCGACATGGAGCCCATGTGGATCACGATCACCCCTCTGGCAACGGCCGCCAGACGCCCAGGAATAAAGCTTCCTCGATCAGACGATCCGGTCAATGGGTCATGTTTTCTTGTCCTAAGGAGGAGGAAGACTCTGTTTGGTTTATTTGCTCAAGGCCGGTGCTGTTGAGAGAGTGTTGAACGGTCCTAGATTTTCATTGTATGCGTTCTTTGTACCAAGATGATGCTGATGGCCGTCTAAACTATAAATCTTGACAATTGGTCCTCGATCCTGAATCCTGATGCATGTTACCCTGGAAGCTGGAAGCTGGAACTCTAGAAAAATACGGTGATCGATCGACTGCTGCTAAGAAGCTGAAATGTTGCCTGTACGTCTGCTCTGTTTTAACCAATCAATCTTTGCCATGGTCACAACAGTGTTTTTCTAGTCCGGCTTGTTCGGCTTCTTTTTTCAGCCGAAACGGTGTTTTTCTCTCACAACATTTCAGCCGAAATAGTGTTTTCAGCATGAATAGTGCATTTTTCATACCAGCCGAATGGGCAATCGGCATTGTCACTAGAATTGTGAAATACACTTGCCTGGTCTGATCGGGATATTGAATCAGCGTTGGAATTGATAAATGTGACGTGTAGGCAACTGAGAAAACTGAACATTGATATCTCCTTTCTTTTTTTTTTAAAAAAAAAGGCAATGAAACCTGCTGGAGTTGTCCCTCTCACCAGGCAAAAGTTTTTTCATATTAGCAGGGTACCTAGAATGCAAGGTACAATGTTTGTAAACACACATGTTTACATGAAAGATTGCTTAACTGCCTCTTGCTACTCTTCTTCATTTGGTTGTCTCCAGGACACCATTGACAGCTGCTTCCGTGGACGCCTCCCTCAAGCCACCGTCTGACATCACCTGCTCTTGCGCTTTGCGTGCTACCCGACCGCTCAGCGAACAGCACCTGCTTGTGAACTCGGGTTAGCCATTTTTGGTAATTTTCAAAATATATGTTTATCTTTCATAATGATTCCTTTTCAACTTCTCTTATGCCTCCTCGATAAATAATACCACTATGGTCTCGAGGCTATTACTTGATAATCAAATGAAAAATAATATTTCTTGCTTTTTTTCCGTGCAACGCACAGGCATTTATCTAGTATCAATTTTATTAACCGAATCTAGCACGATGCTATCATAAAACAAACTTCATTATGGTTATTATATATAGTTTTCTTCTACAACTAGTTTAAAAGGTATTTTCTATTTATGTGGTAGCTTATTTAATGTCAATTTATGTTATCGATTACATGTATGATGGCTAAGTATCGAATGTGCCTTTGAGACATTGGTAAAATATTTGATGGCTTTATGACAAAATGTATCACAACGGTCAAATAATATTCAGTTGAGTTATACATAGTAGATTGTTGAGCATTTATTGTATTATTAATATAAATGTGGAATATGTTGTTCTTAGGGTCTGGAGGGTGTAGCTTCTTAATATTAATGTAGAATATATTTAGTCTAGTTAGTTAGGCGTGTTGTCTTGCGTTGGATTGCTTTGTGTGATGATGGTACAAGGGTGCCCCTGTCTCTCTTTATATAGTCCAGAGGGCAGGCACATTAATCTAGTTCTAGTCAGTTACAATAGAAGAGTTATAATCTTATTACAGAGATTGACTTTCCTATAATCCGACTAGGTCGGTTCTTCTTGTCGTGGAGACCACGCCACCTTGCAATCACGCCTTCCAGGTAGACCATGGGCTGGCCCATCTCCTTGCCGGGTTGTTGGCCCTATGGGGAACCCTTAGGATCTTGGTGCATCAAACTCCGAGCTCTTCATGGTTGAACTTTGAAGTCCTCTTGAATCTCCATGACTTGGACGAGTAAAATCAATCATCATCCGAGTACCTTCTTGACGGAAGCCATGAAGTGCTCTTGAGTCTTGAAATCTTCGTAGAACATTGGTGTGCACCATTCAGGTGTAGCCAATGGGTGTGCATATGTTGGAAGGAGAAGTTGTGTCGGCACAAAAACGTGCCGATGCGTCGAGCACACAGCAAGCGGGAAGGATCTGCTTGACGAAGCAAGACTGGAGATCTGTTTGGCTTCAACGCAGGACCAGTCGACCCTGTGAATTCCTCCCGAGGGCGTGCCAGTCAATTTGACCTGTAATTGACAAGGAGAGAAAGTTTATCAGTAATTTAAGATGGAACATGCCGGTCTTGCCCAGACAGTTCCAAGTGTGCCGCTTCGGGAGCAGCCAATGTTAGCCCACTAGATCTTCAGCACAGAGATATCCGACCACTCACTAATGTTGCCGAGCACGTACTAGTGATGCCGACCACGAACTATCGTTGCCCTCCCTCTGGTCATAGTGCATGGTCGGACAACATTGGTCGTGGTCAGCAGCGCTAGTGATCCAATGAGCCAACAACTAGACGGGAAAACACAGATGTAAGTAAAATAATCAGCTAGACAAAATATAACCAGTATGAAGCATTGAGCCGATGGGTTTAACGAGAAAGGATATAACATGCAAACAAATCGACTGTCTAATATGAACAGTTCTACAAACGCTCCGAATCTAATCCGCTATCATCAACAGTGAGGTTCGGCCGGATCGATACAGATATGATGATAACAACAAACTAAAGCCAAAGAATTCACAAAACTATCCATACCTTGACAGGTTTATGAAAGACATGCTATATCTGTGAAGGCGCAGGCGAATCGGCTAAAAGAGCTGATTCCGATAGAAAAAGGGTCACAGCATGTGAACAATCGACTATTTAATACGAGTAGACCTATCAACTCCTCAAACCTAACCTATCATCTTTAACAGTGGGGTTCGACCGGATCGATGGCAGCCATAATAAAGATAACAGATTAAATCTTTAAAGAAAACGGATCTACTCATATTTAACAGGATCATGAAGACATACTATGAGCCTTAAAGTGCAGGCGATCGGCTATTTAGCCGATGCACGCATAGCAAATAGCTAATGTCACGCCTGATTGGGAACAAATCTACCAACTAGCATCCTCCAATCTAAAGTGTCATCAGTGGGGATCGACCGGATCGTTGCAGCCATAATAGCGAACTATAAACCAAATTTAACTAGCCAGCAAACCTCTTCAAGATTATACGTGCCTTAACCGTGTACTATGCACGATCAAGATCAAGGTAGAACAACCAATAAAACTTAACCCGTCGCTCAAAGTAAGAAACATCGTATTCTCACAAAAGCAAACGACGGACTAATAGGATATGAGGCCGATCTAGTTCGATCTTGATCGGGCAGGTTGATATTGCTGAAAAGCTATTGACAGTAAAAACATTAGCAAGATCGGTAACTTAATGAATCTACCCGAAGGACGCCACCCTTAGGTAGAGCCGATAACTTGACATTAATCTAATTCGAGCAGTGGAGGTCGAACTTAACCGATGCAGTTAATGTAAACCTTTCATATCAATCCCATGATATTTTATAATTATGAGAAGAAATAAGTCCGAATCCGTTATCTCTTCGTGATCCGTCCCCTGAATTTCTAGAGTGTCGATCCGTTTTCATATCTGACTTTAATTCCGTAGCTCCGATGAAGCCTACCTTCTCACCTCCCGAGCTATATATATGGGCCATGGCTGTGGATCGAAAAACAACCTACTTCATCTCAAACCTTCTGTGCCTTTTGTGTGATTTTGCTTCCCCTTAGGTTCAAAGGCATGGAGAGCGGCAAGAGGTCTGCTGAGGAGGCCTTTAACGGGTTTGTGTCACCACGCCAGCGTCTTCATCATCAGGAGGGTGTAACCCAGGATGCTCCCATCGTCTTGGATCATAGGGCCAATTCCGCTCAACTCCTGGGGTCGTCTTCATCAACGATTGGTCGCCCGCTCCCCTGCTACCCGAGAAAGCAGATCGACAACGATGATCCGATCGCATCCATAGATCGGGCCGATCGGGTGGAGGAGAGTTTGGCCAAGGCTGAGGCTAGAATCATGGGTAAGATGCCTACCACAATTTTCTGTCTCTTCTTAGTTTTTTCTCTTTAAGATCTTGATCACCCCTTCCTCGAATCTTTCTAGATCTATCGGCCCAGTTGGAAAGCCTTCGATCAGCCGTGGAGTACGCGGTAGGATTTGTCAACGCCAGGGGTCCCGTGCGGGTGGTTCGCTTGTACGACGTCCTGAACCGCGTCAGAGAAGTTGCTCTTCACGGTGTTTGCCATGGTGCTGCCATGGCACTGGCTGCTGTGCAAGCTTGCTCTGGCCACGAGCTTTGACTTCTTCCCCATGGTTTTCCAGCCACCGAACACCCTGAGGATCATGAGCGCCTGGTCGAGGATTTCTTCAACGCCGCCAACTCCGTAGCCCTTGCTACCCAGGCCGAAGACATAGTGAATAAAGTGTTCCCCAGCCTTTAGCTTTAATAGGAGAAGCTGGCAAACAATTTCTTTGTTTTAATTGGTTTCTTGTACTCGTATTCCATGTGCCAATCTATGTTTGTTCTTGTTCTATAGGCGATACATATCATAACGGCTTTTACCCCTTTGGGTTTATTTTTGAACTAGATGCGATATTCTTCTGGTATCGGCTATTAGAGCTGATGATCGAACAAATCGGTTATCAAGTATTAATCCAAACGCTAGGATAATATTTCTTTAGATATTTTTCATTGATTGCTCTGTCAAACTCTTCTTCTCCTCCTAGTATTTCCAAAATATCAGCATTGCCAGGCGCACAATGTTTAATCCGATAAGGTCCTTCCCAATTAGGTGACCATTTGCCGAACTTGCTGTCCTTTGACCCGATCGGCAATTTCACTTTCTAGACTAAGTCTCCTTTAGAAAATTATTTGCTCTTGACCTTTTTATTATAATACTTTGCAATCCTCAGTTTAATGGCTTCGATATTCTCAAGAGTACGCAGCCGATGATAACTCAAGTCCTCTAGGTCGTCTATCATAAGATTCTTGTAGACTTCGGCTGACAAATCATTTTGCAATGTGACACGCCTCGATCCAGTTTGAATCTCCCAAGTAAGGACTGCATTATGACCATACACAAGTTCATAAGGTGACATTTTAATCGATCCATGATAGGCCATCCTATATGCCCATAGTGCCTCATTAAGCGTTGAATGCCACTTCCTTGGCTGCTCTTCAATCTTTTTCTTGATCAGCTTAATCATAGTCTGATTGGAAGCCTCTGCCTGGCCATTAGCCTAAGCATAGTAAGGAGAAGAATTTAACAACTTGATTCCCATACTGGCAGCAAAATCTCAAAACTCTTCTAATGTGAACATTATCCCTTGATTGGTGGTGATAGTTTGAGGAATCCCAAAACGATACACGATTTGCTCTTTGACAAAATCAACCATGTTCTTTGAGGTTACCGTCTTCAAAGGAATTGCCTCAACCCACTTGGTGAAGTAATCTGTTGCTACCAATATGAACTTATGTCCTTTACTTGAAGGTGGAAAAATCTGGCCAATTAAATCAATTCTCCAACCTCGAAATGATCATGGTTTGATTATTGGATTCATAGCCGATGCGGGCGATTTCTGAATATTACCAAAACATTGACAATTTTGACACCCCTTATAATATTCAAAACAATCCTCTAGTATTGTTGGCCAAAAATATTCAGTCCTATGAATAATTCATTTCATCTTATAAGCCGATTAATGAGCTCCACATGTCCCTTCATGCACATCACCCATTAACACCTTAGCTTTTTCTTAATTTAAGCATTTAAGCAACACCCCATCGACTGTTTTGTAATATAACTGATCATCCAGCAAAACATACTTAGTCGATTTATACATTAGCCTCCTGGTAACCTTCTGTGATGAATTCTTAAGGTAATCAGCTATTTCAACTCTCCAATCATTATTCAAGGTCTCGCTACTTAAGATCTCTTGAAACACTTGATAACCTGACGCAATCTGAGTTAAACGATTAGCCTCTTGATTATGTGCTCTCAGAATATGTTGAAGAGAGACATGAGGAAATTCCTTGAGCAACCTTTGACACTCATCATAATATCCCCTCAGAGTATCTTCTTTGCACTCATATAGGCCGATCAACTGATTAATAATTAACTATGAATCTCTAAATACTTCAATTGCCTTGGCCTTTACTTCATGAAGAAGTTGAAGCCACTTAAGAATAGCTTCATATTCTGCTTGGTTGTTGGTAATCATTGGTTCAGTTGGAAAAGCAAACTCAAAACTTACCCCCCGAGGTAAAATAATAACAATACCAACCCCACCACCTTGCTTGCATGATGACCTATCAAAGAACAACGCCCAGGGTACCGGCTCTATGCAGCCAATACTTGGCTTATGATGTTGGGTGATAAAATCGGCTATTACTTGCCCTTTGACTGCTTTAGCCGATTCGTACCTCAAGTCAAATTCCGACAACGCAAGAATCTACTTCCCCATTCTTCCATTTAATATTGACATTGATAGCATGTGCTTGATCACATCAGCCTTGGAAACAACTATACACTCAGCCGACAACAAGTAATGTCGCAACTTAGTACAAGAGAAATATAAGCACAAACATAACTTTTTGATGGGAGAATATCTTGTTTCTGGATCCAAAAGTCTTCTACATAGATAGAAAACAATTCGTTCTTTTCCTTCAAACTCTTGCATCAAGGCCGATCCAATTGTTTGGTCATCGGCCGATATGTACAACTTAAAAGGCTTACCTTGCTAAGGAGAGACCAGTACAGGTGGACATTTCATATATTCTTTTATATCCTCAAACGCCTTTTGTTGTACGTCACCCCACTTAAATTCTTGATCATTTTTCAACTTCAATAAGGGAGAAAACGACATAACTCTTTCTGACAAATTTAAAATAAACCTTCTGATAAAATTAATCTTACCAACCAAAGATTGTAACTCTGTTTTAGTAGTCGGGGGCACTGCCTCATCAATTGCTTTCATACTTTTTTGACCAATTTTGATTCCTCTCTCGTGGACCATGAAACCTAAAAATTGACCAGCTGATACTCCAAGGCACACTTATTAGTATTCATCTTTAGACCATGTTTTTTGTGCACTCCATAGTCTCCCACAAATCAGCTAGATGTTCCTTGTATCCCTTGGATTTCACCATCACATCGTCAATGTAGATTTCAACAATCCTGCCGATCAACTTATAAAAAATATAATTCATTGCCCTCTGATAAGTTGCACCAGCATTCTTCAAATCAAAGGTCGTCACAACCCATTCAAATAAACCGATTGCGCTAGGGAATCTAAAAGTTGTTTTTGCTATGTCTTCCTTAGCCATAAAAATTTGGTTATATCCTGCATTGTCATCCATAAAACTAATAACCTTGTGCCCGGCTGCTGCATCTACCAACATTTCGGCTATCGGCATCGGATAACCATCCATGGGTGTAGCTTTATTTAGATCTCTAAAATCGATGAGAACTCTTAACTTCCTATTCTTCTTATACACAGGAACAACATTCGATATCCACTCTGCATATCAGCACGGTCGAATAAATTTTGCTTCTATTAACCTTTCAGTCTTCTTTTTGATATCATCAAGAACGTTTGGGTTGAATCTCCTCGGAGCTTGTTTAAACGGCCGATATCCAGGTTTGATTGGCAACCGATGTTCAACAATCGATCGGTCCAGACCAGACATCTCATAGTATTACCAAGCAAAACAATCTTTAAATTCCTTTAATAGATCTACTAACTCTTGCTTATACTTAGGATTCAACTTGGCATTTATATATGTCGGCCTAGGCCTATCTCCAGAACCAATGTCTATCACTTCTAATTCA